>JAUCBN010000055.1:2407500-3607500 GCA_035048815.1 Abelmoschus esculentus | reverse complement strand
TCATTATCGTTTTCGGGGTGTAAAGTTTTGGTTACTCTAACGTTAAGTGTCGTAAGTGTCATTAAATATTAACGAAAAGATGATCTGATATAATAAAAAAATGATAAATTACTTAAATAGTCCTTAAACTATTATTATACTTTTGTTTCATCTTTAATTTGACTCCAAAAAATTTAAAACTTTATATTTTTACCATCTTTCCAAAAAAACATTCATTTCTCTCTGAAATATTGTAGTCGCTGCAGCCGCTGCGGTTCCACGAGCTTTAGTGCCAGTTTGAAAGGTTGCAAAAGCTGTTGGTGTAAAAATTGGTTGGATCAAGAACATGATAATGGCAGAGAGTGCCATAAACATTCCAACTGTGATTGCCTGAAAATTTTTCACAAAGAACATGATAATGGCAGAGAGTAGTTGTGAAGTGTCATGTCCAAATTGGAATATCCATTTCATTGTGCCATCTATAACCAAAAAAACTGAGGTAATAGAAACAAAATACTCAGTTTCTTGGTTAAGATTCTTCATATTTTCTCTGCTCAGTAATGAAAATAGCACTATATCAAATTCACTATATTGTATGGTAACTCTTTGATTCAATGCTACAAAGTTTTAGAGAAATAAATTTTTTTTTTAGGAAGATAGTAAAAATACAAAGTTTTAAATTTTTTAGAATGAAATTAAAGATGAAACAAAAGTATAATAATAGTTTAAGGACTAAGTAATTTATCATTTTTTATTATACCAGATCATCTTTTCGTCAATATTTAACGACACTTACTGTAACCCCTTAACCCGACCTATGCGGGAAGCCCGGCTAGAGTGTCACATTGTTTTTATTTACGAAACATATGGCATAAAAATTTATTTAGCTGAAGCAAGTGAAAGTAAATATTGTCTAACAATTTAAAATATATATGTCACCAAAACAGGGTAGCTGAAAAATAATGTCCACAAAATAATTTGTAAAAAACCAATAGCAAAATAATACGTTTAAAACACCAGTAATATAGTATATATTGGCACATGTCACCTTAAAGTAAACTGGGAAAAAGTTTAAAAAAAATGTTACATCAACGTGTAACCAGATAATATGTAGATCCTCCAATGCCAAGTCCGGGATGTCTATCTACGAGTATCTGAAAGGGGAAGAAAACAGGTATGAGCTATGAAGCCCAGTGTGTTCCAACAGTGCAACAAAAATACAGATATATTAATTAGGCAGTAATACAGAAAATCAAATCACGAATATGCATGACAAGCTACCCTCCAACCGAACTCCTGGATACAGTTCCCCCGAACAGTATCTAATACTGGCATTAACCTAAGCCCTTAAGGCAAAGGTACCGACCTAAGGGATTACCTTAGGGAACAGGCGGAATTACCCCGGTTGATGCACGGGAACCGATAACAGGCGGAATTACCCTAACTGAGGTTAGGAACCGTAAACAGGCGGAATTACCAGCTGGATCAAAGCTGAACCGGATATTAAATACTACCCATCACCCCAATATTAAGATGTCAGGCATGCAACAATAACGAGAATCATGATGGTAGTATCGGAAATTAAACACGCAATATATATATATATATACATAATTCAGGACATATCAGACATACAGTAAATCATAAAATGATATATCTTAAGATTCAAAGCAAGTGTTTATATAAATCCAGAAAACAGTCACGTGCACATACTTAATTCGTTTAAAACGTAAAACAGTAAAATACAGTTATATAGCACACAAGGAACACACCTCAATGGCAGAAAATAGTCAGGTGATCTACTGGGCGTTCGAGCCTCGCTCTGTAGCTGTACTGGACCCTAAAAATATAAGATATAATTTTCATTAATACTGGCTAAATATTGAATTGATTATTCACGGGTATTAAAAACATACGGGTCACGATCGGATCTCGGGATCGGTCAAAGCGGGAGGAACTGGGCTAGGTCGGTACACGATCGGGAGAATTATGGGGTCCTACACACAAACATATATAAATTTTAGATCTTAAATAAAATTCTGGACTTAACTTAACTTGGAAGAAAAGTTTGACTCGAGACTTTAAAGTCCAATTTGGAGGCTTTCGGGTTCGAATTTCGAAAAATGGACTTCACGGATGGACTCAGGACGTCGAAAAACATAAAATAGGAGTTTTTGAAAAATTTGACTTTTTGGGTCAAAGTCAACGCTGACGTCAACAGTCAAAGTCAACGCTGACGTCAGCAGTCAAGGTCAACGGTCAGCGCTGACGTCATGCTGACTTCATGGTCAACGGTCAACGGGTCAACGGGTCGGGTCGGTCAACAGTCAACGGTCAACGGGTTGGGTTTGACCGGTTCGGTTCAAGACTGGTTCGGCTCGGTTTGGTCGGTTCAAGGTCGGCTCGGACCGGGTTTGGGCCGGTTTGGACCGGCCGGCTCCAGGCCACCGTCCAAGGCTGCCGGAAATCGCCCTGACGGCGCGTGGAGGCCACGCGCGACCCTAAATGGCCGGAAAACACTCATAGAAACCGGATTTAACTGAGCAAAAGTACCAGAAACAACTCGGAAGGCTTACCAAATTTACCAAAACGGAAAAACTCCGGCGAGGGTTCAAACTGCGATGGTCGGAGACAAAACCAGAGGGGTTTTGGACTGCTTTGGACGGTGAACACAGTGGTGCTGGCGACGCGCCGGTACGATCGTTGGAACGGCCGGAATCGATGAAAACAAAGAGGGTTTAAACCCTAACCCCGACGAAGCTTCGGGCTTCAATTACCGGCAAATCCAGACGGCGGCTCGACGCGTTGAAGGAGGGGTTTTGGTCGGGGAGGGGAGACGAACCGGATGGTGGCGGCGGTGAAGGCCTCTGGCCGGCGGTGAGGGGAGCGGACGGTGACAGGGGTTTGAGATGATAAAAGATTTATTTTTGGGTTCTGAATCTAATAGGGTTTCAAAAGGTATATTATTTTTTTTTTTACAAATATAGCATATATATATCGTATTTATTAATTTATTTGTTTCCTTATTTTATTATTTTTTTAAGAGTGTTACAACTCTCCCCCCCTAAAGAGAAATTTCGTCCTCGAAATTTACCTGAAATGAACAGATGCGGAAACTGTTCTCTCATGGATTCCTCGATCTCCCAGGTGGCCTCAGAAGGGCTACGGTTCCTCCACTGAACTTTAACCATAGGGATACGTCTTCTTCTCAGAACTCTTTCATCAAACTCCAGGATCTGAACGGGTTCCTCCTCAAAGACAAGTCTGGACGTAAGTCAACATCCTGGACCTGAATAATATGACTCGGATCTGGATGGTACTGTCTCAACATGGACACATGAAACACATCATGGATACGGCTAAGTTGTGGAGGCAACTCAAGCTGATATGCAACAGGCCCGATTCTCTTAAGAATACGGTATGGTCCAATATATCTTGGACTCAACTTACCCTTACGTCCAAACCTCAAAACTTTCTTCCAGGGAACATCTTTCCTCAGAAGCTTCGTCAAAGGGGCAGCTATAATGGAAAAACCCTCGACAAAGCGTCGATAGTACCCAGCTAAGCCCAGAAAACTACGGATCTCAGATACATTCTTGGGAGGTTTCCAACTAGTGATAGCATTAATTTTACTCGGGTCTACCTGGATACCTTTAGCCGAAATGACATGTCCGAGAAAAGTCACTTCACTAAGCCAAAACTCGCATTTACTTAGCTTGGCATACAACTGATGCTCCCTGAGAATCTGCAACACAACTTTCAGATGCCCTACATGCTCGTCCTCTGAGCGGGAGTAAACTAGGATATCATCGATAAACACCACAACAAACTGGTCTATGAAGGGCCGGAAGACACGGTTCATCATATCCATAAAAGCTGCAGGGGCATTGGTTAAACCGAAAGGCATCACTAAAAACTCATAGTGACCATACCGGGTGCGGAAAGCAGTCTTTGCAACATCAGAGCCCTTAACCTTAAGCTGATAATATCCAGATCGAAGATCAATCTTCGAGAAAACTGTAGCTCCCCAAAATTGGTCAAACAAGTCATCAATCCTGGGTAGGGGATACTTGTTTTTCACTGTCAACTTATTTAGCCTTCAGTAATCAATGCACAACCGAAGAGAACCATCCTTCTTCTTAACATAGAGAACTGGAGCTCCCCAAGGTGATGAGCTAGGTCGGATGAACCCTCTGTCAAGAAGTTCTTGCAATTGAACCTTCAACTTCTTTAACTCTTTTGGAGCCATACGGTACGGAGCCATAGAAATTGGTGCTGATCCAGGATAAGTTTCAATCTCAAACTCAACCTCCCTATCCGGAGGGAGACCAGGTAACTCCTCAGGAAAAACATTTGGAAATTCACTAACAGTGCGAATTTCTTCGATCTTAGACAGAGACCCCTTTGTGTTAAGGAAACAAGCAATAAAGGCCTCATATCCCTTCCGGATCATTCTGTCAGTAGACAAAACTGATATCACATTAGACAAAAAACCTCGTCGTTCTCCAACCAAGACCACAAACCGTCCATCAGAAGTCTTTAGTGTGGCCCTCTTGGCCTCACAGTCCAAATTAACACGATGCTCAGACAACCAGTCCATCCCCAGAATTAGATCGAACTCCTCTAAAGGAAGTTCCATAAGATCCGCCAGATACACTTCCCCTTCCACAACAAGGGGACATCTCTTGAAAACCTTATCTACAAATAAGGATTGTCCCACTGGGCTCATAACGGTAAAGACACTCTCAGTGTTCTCAACTGAGATCGAAAGGTTTCCAGATACTGACTTCGATATATAAGAGTGTGTGGAACCATTGTCAAGCAAAGCAAAATACGGAACAGAAAAGATGGTAAAAGTACCTGCAATAACATCAGGCTCATCTCGGTCATCTCTACGTCGGGTGGCATAAACCAAAGCTGGCTGACGAGCCTCAGAAACAGATGGCCCACCACTCTGATAGCCTCAACTCCTAGTATCAGATCTAACAGCAGACCCAGAGGCTCTACCCTGAGAACGTCCCGTAGCGGGTGTCTGAATGGATGTCTGAGATCCAGATGGTGTCTGAGAGCGCACAGGAGTCTGAGTCGGTGGTCGAATGACGGGAGATGGATGAGGATAATCCCTCAGGAAATGCTCAGAAGACCCACACCGAAAACAAGCTCCAGTCTTCTTCCTACATTCTCTCCTATGCATGTTGCCACAAAAGTCACACGCAGGTACAGATGGGATCCCTGAAGAACCACCCCGGCTAATAGAAGAGCCCTGAGGTGCCACAGACTAATGATAGGAACCACCTCTCTGACTCAGTGTAGATCGAGCTCTCTTATCAGGACGACTAAAAAATTCGCCATGGCTAAAATGTCCTCCAGATCGACCACGGTCCCTCTTACGGTCTCTGTCTCTACTCCGCTCTCGGTCCTGATCCCTTATAACCTGACTATCAGAAAGCTTCTCCAAGTCCTCAGCAGTCTTTGCCCGGTTCACCAGGTCCTCAAAAACCACATCATGATGTGTGGCAACTCGGTCTCGGATACCAATACGAAGACCCTCCAGAAACTTATCACATTTATCCTTTTCTGTAGCTACTGTAATACCCGAATTTCTTCCGGGTTCGAATATAAAATAAGGCCTACGTAAATATATATTAAGGAAATAATATAAATAATATAAAATAAATAAATAAAATAATAATAAATAAAATATAAAAAAGGAAGGGATAAGGGAGGTTGGTTTTGGTTGGTTACAGTGGAGGTTACCTGCAGTTGAGTTTTGAATTAAAGAAAGAAGAGGAACACGGCAATGGGGGGAGAGAAGAGTAAAGGGGGCAGTCATGGCTCTCGGGACTTCCCATTCTCTGGATTCACACAAATGAAGGCCTTTGGTGTGGCATGGATTTGGAGGCAACTTCCATGGATCTCGGAAAGGGGGAAGCAATTGGATTACATTTCCAGAGGGAGTTCGGTGGCAAGCAAGGGGGAAGGCTTCGAAATTGGAGGAGGATGACTCATTTTTGTTTTGAAGATTAGAATTGAAATAGTCATGGAACTCATGGAATGCCATCTAAAATTTGCATGAGATGAAATGGAAAAGGGATCATTGTTGACCATAGATCGAACAGTGGGATTGGTTGCTTGTTGAAGTGGAATCTGGTTGTTAACATCGACAGTGGAGACATTTGGAATTTCCTCTATGAATGTGTCGGTCAATGGTTGACATGGTGCACTGTTTGGAGACAAATTTACAGTGCATGCAATTTACCATTTGAAATCTCATAGTGGTGGGGGTCCAATTTGACAAAGTTTTTGATGGAGAAATTATTTCAACGTTGGTTAAGCATAATAATGAAGTGAAGGCTACAAAAGCATTGGCTAACCTGGCAAGCAATCACTCGAAGGATTCAAAGAAAATTATCGTAGAAAGTGCAACGAGAATATTAATTACCGAGTAGGTCAAGGCAACAATAGAACGGCATACATTTTCACGTCCTGGTTGAGCGTCAACGCCGGTTAAAGAAATAGGGAATAGAGAAATAGTGAAGTATATGGTATATCACCAGCGTCGTTGCTCAACACCTACCCGTCAGGTTATTTCTTAAACCACCTTTTATGTGTATTTGTTTTTTTTATTATTATTATGAAATAAAATACGTTTGAGCCTTTTTTTTAAAAATTATTTGTTTATTTTGTTTGCTAATTTTAAAAGAATATAATATATCTATTTAGGGTGATATTTAATTTTTACTTAGGTAATTAAAATTAGAGCCTTTTTAGGATTAGTCACTTTAATTAATTAATTAAATAGGGGAGATAATTTAGTAACGATGACATTCTAATCATATATCTCGGATACACTAAGTGGTCAGTGTTTTTGAAACAACATTATGTTGGACAATAGTGTACTTTGGTATCGTATTCGGCGCGTCATCGAAACATAGAAAATGACAAATAATTTAGGGTTAGAATTTAATAAAATTAATTAGGCAAAACTAGAAACACCAATAGTAATTATTAATTTTGTTTGGTGTCAAAATGGTAGTGTCCGTGCATTCGGATGTTATCATAATACACCCGGTGAAATTAATAATTTAATAGGGTTTAAACATTTAAATCAATGGAGCCTTTTTAGGTTAGAACTTAAAATGAACCAAATAATAAACTGATCATGCATTTAAAACCTTTTGGGTCAGAATTTATATTTCTTTAAATACGAGTTAAGATTTCCTATTCTAGGACGTCTTTTTCAAAGCTCGTATTTAAAAGAAATATACCTTTTTACCCAAAAGGATATTCTTATTCGAGCGATATTTATTCGACAATAATGGATTAGATTAAATTATTCGAAATGCCAAAATGCCACGTGTAATTAATAAGGTATCGATTTCGGGCGCTTGTAAGGGTCGTCCTTACGCGTAACCGACTCCCGAACCCAAATATTTTCAAAATGAATCTCTGGTTTGTTCTATGGTGTCTGGCCTACCAAAGTGGCCAGTGGCGACTCCAAATCAATTTTAAAATTCAAATTAAGTGTTTTTAACAAGACACCTATTTTCACAATTCATAATTAAAAGCGGCAAAAATTCGATTTTTCAAAATTCACTCGCCAGGCTATTTTTCACACGTTTCGGTTTTAAAATGGTCGCGACAACTACTATTCCAGCACCATACCTCATCAGGTCTAAAAACTGAAGTTCATACTCAACCACTGTCATAGTACCCTGCACCAAGTCTCTAAAGGCCTGACGCCTCTCTCTCATATATCGATCACCCAGATAACGGTTCTTGAACCTTTCCTTGAAAAAGTCCCATGTCAGCCTATCGGAGGATACACTACTAACCATAGACTCCCACCAGATGTGGGCACCACCATTAAGCATTGACACAGCTCCAAGGTATCTCTTAGCTGGTTCCAAACCTAGCTGATCCATCCGTCTCTCGATATCGTACAACCAGGTCTCTGCATCTGAAGGTGCACTAGTCAAAGATCCAGAAAAAATTCTTACTCCATTGGCGATCAAAATCTGGGAGATAGGTGGATCCGGCATCGCACCCGAAGCTCCAACAGCTCCCTGTAATAACTGGAGGAGTTGCCTACTAAGAGCATCATCAGCCACTGCCGTAGGCTCGGTGCTTGGTACTGATGCCCCTCTGACAGGGGTAGACATGTCAATGTCTGCAGCAGGCTGAGGGTTAGGCGGTACAGTGGTACTTGTGGGAACAGGTGGGTCCGGAGAAATGATAGGTGGAGGATCACTAATAGGCTCCTCTACCAGATCAGCAAAACTGGTCGTTCGACCACGCCCTCGGGTGGATCGGCGAGCTCTACGGGCACTCATAGTATTCAGGAAATCTACAAGGTTAAAATTTAGGAGATTAGAATTGGCACCGGAGAACCATACATAATACAGAAAATACAGATGACATGGCCTTACAGATATAAATTCATAACAGTTTATCAGAAAAGCACTTATTTAGGACTCATCATAGTCCGAGAATCTTAAAACCAAAAGCTCTGATACCAACTAAATGTAACCCCTTAACCCGGCCTATGCGGGAAGCCCGGCTAGAGTGTCACATTGTTTTTATTTACGAAACATATGGCATAAAAATTTATTTAGCTGAAGCAAGTGAAAGTAAATATTGTCTAACAATTTAAAATATATATGTCACCAAAACAGGGTAGCTGAAAAATAATGTCCACAAAATAATTTGTAAAAAACCAATAGCAAAATAATACGTTTAAAACACCAGTAATATAGTATATATTAGCACATGTCACCTTAAAGTAAACTGGGAAAAAGTTTAAAAAAAATGTTACATCAACGTGTAACCAGATAATATGTAGATCCTCCAATGCCAAGTCCGGGATGTCTATCTACGAGTATCTGAAAGGGGAAGAAAACATGTATGAGCTATGAATCCCAGTGTGTTCCAACAGTGCAACAAAAATACAGATATATTAATTAGGCAGTAATACAGAAAATCAAATCACGAATATGCATGACAAGCTACCCTCCAACCGAACTCCTGGATACAGTTCCCTCGAACAGTATCTAATACTGGCATTAACCTAAGCCCTTAAGGCAAAGGTACCGACCTAAGGGATTACCTTAGGGAACAGGCGGAATTACCCCGGCTGATGCACGGGAACCGATAATAGGCGGAATTACCCTAACTAAGGTTAGGAACCGTAAACAGGCGGAATTACCAGCTGGATCAAAGCTGAACCGGATATTAAATACTACCCATCACCCTAATATTAAGATGTCAGGCATGCAACAATAACGGGAATCATGATGGTAGTATCGGAAATTAAACACGCAATATATATATATACATAATTCAGGACATATCAGACATACAGTAAATCATAAAATGATATATCTTAAGATTCAAAGCAAGTGTTTATATAAATCCAGAAAACAGTTACGTGCACATACTTAATTCGTTTAAAACGTAAAACAGTAAAATACAGTTATATAGGACACAAGGAACACACCTCAATGGCAGAAAATAGTCAGGTGATCTACTAGGCGTTCAAGCCTCGCTCTGTAGCTGTACTGGACCCTAAAAATATAAGATATAATTTTCATTAATACTGGCTAAATATTGAATTGATTATTCACGGGTATTAAAAATATACGGGTCACGATCGGATCTCGGGATCGGTCAAAGCGGGAGGAACTGGGCTGGGTCGGTACACGATCGGGAGAATTATGGGGTCCTACACACAAACATATATAAATTTTAGATCTTAAATAAAACTCTGGACTTAACTTGGAAGAAAAGTTTGACTCGAGACTTTAAAGTCCAATTTGGAGGCTTTCGGGTTCGAATTTCGAAAAACAGACTTCACGGATGGACTCAGGACGTCGAAAAACATAAAATAGGAGTTTTTGAAAAATTTGACTTTTTGGGTCAAAGTCAACGCTGACGTCAGCAGTCAAGGTCAACGGTCAGTGCTGACGTCATGCTGACGTCATGGTCAACGGTCAACGGGTCGGTCAACGGGTCGGGTCGGTCAACAGTCAACGATCAACGGGTTGGGTTTGACCGGTTCGGTTCAAGACTGGTTCAGCTCGGTTTGGCCGGTTCAAGGTCGGCTCGGACCGGGTTTGGGCCGGTTTGGACCGACCGGCTCCAGGCCACCGTCCAGGGCTGCCGGAAATCGCCCTGGCGGCGCGTGGAGGCCACGCGCGGCCCTAAATGGCCGGAAAACACTCATAGAAACCGGATTATTCATAGATTCAACTAAAAACACCCTAAAACTGAGCAAAAGTACCAGAAACAACTCGGAAGGCTTACCAAATTTACCAAAACGGAAAAACTCCGGCGAGGGTTCAAACTGTGATGGTCGGAGACAAAACCAGAGGGGTTTTGGACGGCTTTGGACGGTGAACACGGTGGTGCTGGCGACACGCCGGTTCGATCGCTGGAACGGCCGGAATCGACGAAAACAAAGAGGGTTTAAACCCTAACCCCGACGAAGCTTCGGGCTTCAATTACCGGCGATCCAGATGGCGGCTCGACGCGTTGAAGGAGGGGTTTTGGTCGGGGAGGGGAGACGAACCGGATGGTGGCGGCGGTGAAGGCCTCTGGCCGGCGGTGAGGGAAGCGGACAGTGACAGGGGTTTGAGAGGATAAAAGGTTTATTTTTGGGTTCTGAATCTAATAGGGTTTCAAAAGGTATATTATTATTTTTTTATTATTTTTTTTTACAAATATAGCATATATATATATCGTATTTATTAATTTATTTGTTTCCTTATTTTATTTTTTTTAAGAGTGTTACACTTACGACACTTAACGTTGGAGTGACCAAAACTTCACACCCCGAAAACGATAGTGATCTTACTTGGTGTTTTTCAAAACGGTGACTAAAAATATATTGGGGTAAACGAAAGTGACTAACACATTAATTTACCCTATTAAAAAAATACAAATGAAGCATTATTAACATCCATTAAGATTAACTCATTTTATAAGTTCAAATTTAACTTAAATACTCCAGACAATAAATTCAAAATTAATTATTCATTTATCAAAGTATAAATATTGATCATAATAAAATAAAAAATTATAAAAAATAAATATTAAAAAATACATAAACAATTAACACAAATATAAAAAAAACTTAACTTTAATAATAATCATTATACTAATAAAAACAAAATATTAATAAAAATTAATATAAAAATAACTTCATATTTTTAATAAAATATTTATAAAAAATCTACCCCGCGAAAACAATAGTTTAAGGACTATTTAAATAATTTATTATTTTTTATTGTGTCAAATCATCTTTTCGTCAATATTTAACGACACTTAACATTAGAGTGACCAAAACTTTACACCACGAAAACAATAGTAACCTTACTGGTTGTTTTTCAAAATCAATAATTAAAAGCGTACCGAAGGTAAATAAAATTGACTAACACAGTAAATTTACCTTATAATTAATTATGTTTTAGCATGCGGAAGCTTGAGATACGCTAAAAATATTAATGACCAAATAAGCTTCGTTTTACAAATATCGTGAGATGTTAACTTTTTTTTTAATATATAATTGTGCCCTAAACCTAAGATTTTATGATTTCTGTAGGGATGAAAATTTGATTCAAACTTGTGGTTTCGACCCGACATGAGAGAATTGGATTTTTTATTAAAAAAATCAAGTTTGATTCGGTTTTGGGATAAAAATTATTCGATTCGATTTTATATATTTATATTTTTTATTATATTTTTATATAATATATAATATTTTTAATATTTTTTTCGGATAGAATCCAAAAAGTTATTTTAATTTTTGGTCGAAGTCGGGACAACAAAAACTTATCCCGTCCTGCTCCATTATCATCCTTAATCTCTAATTTATTTTTAAGTTCTCCGATTGTCTATTTAAAAGGACATGTGACAACTCTAAACGTTATTTTACCTACTCGAGTCCAAAACCGTGACACACACTATTATGATCCACCCATAATTCATTATATATATATTTTATAATTTATGTATTTATATTTTGTTGAATTAATTTTTTGCATTTTTTCCCATATTATTTGTATGTCATGCCTAATTTATTACTTGTTTCATAGAACTTGTGATCTTACATTTTAATTCTAAGTTTATATACTTAAATTAGATAATTTTATCATCAAAAATTTACTCTAATTTCTCAAAAACATAACAAGGCTATATTTTAGTATACACTAACCTTTCAAATATTTTATTAAAATTCAAAAAAATCCTAGTATTTAATTTTTTTTCCTAAAGAAAAGAATATATACTTTTATATTTATTTTACTAAAAAATATTCCTTAAATTCCTCATAAAAACGTAACCTTGGAATTAATGATATTAATCATGCAGAACACGTCAATATCCCTTAATTCAGGTGATCAGTTAGTCACACTAAAAACATGACATAAAACACAAGTAAACTAACTGTTTTGTTTTGTAGATGAAATAATGTTATGATCACTTAAATATAATATATTATTTAATTAATTAATTTAGATTAGATATTATAGAAGTTTATTACAAAGATATATTTTCAATCCTTTTGAAATAATATCTTATTAACGATATTTTATTTTATATTTTTATGTATGAAAAAAAATAAGGGATAATATCATATTTGGGACTTATGTTTTAGCAAAATATCTAATGTCTGCTATTTGTATTTTTAAAATGTTCATTATGGTACCTGTTTCCTAACAAAATTTCACTGCGGTAGATGTATTTTGATAAAATACTTAATTTAGTACATGTAGTTTGATAAAATGGCCAATTTAATATCCTTTTTATTATTATAGTACATGGGTTATTGTGTTAGTAAGTGTTAAATTGGTTGATGTAAATTCAAAAGTACTTAATAAAACATAAAACCATAATTCAAGGACTAATTTGGGTATTTTCCAAAGTACATGTATTATATAGACATTTTAAAAGTACATATGTTATATTAGACATTTTGTCAAAATACATATAGTACATTGGAAACAAATGTAACATTATTGGAAAAAAAATCTATCCATCCTATTTAATATGTCCAATATTAATTTTTTTATTAATTTTTTAATTTTGATCTGTTATTAATTTAAATTTATTATTGATAAAAATATAAAAATATATAAATTTTAGAAACCTTCATGCAAATAATTCAAATATATATTATAAAACTTATTTAATTAAAATATTTTATAAAATTTAATTTATTAAAAATTAACTTTAAAAAAATAGACGTATTAAATCAGATAGAAGAGGTATTAATAAAATAGATTTATCTAAGAATCAAAACCCTAAAATATTATTTGTCCTAGCCAAGTATATATAGGGACGAAAATAAGTGGGTAGGGGGTGGGATAATCATCCTCTACCCCGAAGATTTTTTTTATTTTTGTCCCTTTATTTATTTATTTTTAAATTATTTTTTTATGAATTTGCCCCCTTACTTCTAAACATTTATGTTTTACCCCCTTAACCTCAAATCATGACTCGTCCTATATATATGCAACTTCTGTTTCCAAGTATTTTCATTTTTTTATCCTAAAGCTCACAACTTGAAGAAGAAGAAGAAGAAAACAGGAAAAGAAATGGAAAGAGGTGGTGACGCCTTGAAAACTGTCGCGTCCAGAGCACCGGTGACTGCTGAAAGAAAGATCCGAGATGACTTGGAAATAAAATTACCAAAGCCATGTAATTTTATAATTTATATTGTTATTTATTTTTCTACACTTTCTTTTTGGTTTTCATGCAAAATTAACTATATATTTCTATTTTGATATAATTTTTTTTATCATTACAAATTTGGGAAAGATGTATGAAGGGTTTGAAAAGGGGTGAAGAAAAGATTTCTGTTTGTTTGTTTAGGGTTGAGATAAAATTGTCAAATTAATTTGAAAATTTTTAAAACAAAAATTATAAAAAAAAATTTAAAATAATAATAAAATTATTATTATTTAACAAATGAGATTTTTTACGATTTTTAGTTTTTCTAAATTTTTTGTAAGTTTTTAAAATTTTAATTAATAAATATATATTATGCTACGTATCACGTTTCTAGAGAATCATGTGATTTATTTTTGCAAAATATTTTATATACATAGATAAATACATACATATATAAGATATAATTTGTAAATTTTGTGACTATGAGATTGAATTATATGGCTATATATATATAAAGTTTAACTAGGGTAAGCGCCTAATTAAGTCGAGTCAAAAATTTTGATTTATTTGAGTTGATGTGTTATATTTTACAGCTGAAACTTTATATAAAATTTTTTCAATTCAATTCAAGTTTATGAAATTTGAGATGAGCTCAAACCAAGTTTTTGAGTTCCTATACAAATTTAATTATAATTATTTATCATGTTAAAGTATAATACGATTATAATGTAAAAGACTTTCTTTTATCCTATAAGATATGATTTGAGTATTTTTCACCTTTAATCACGTTTAAATTTTTTACCTATTCGAATCAAGTTTTGTTCACCTCTATATTTAATATATATTAATTTTGCTTAAAATATTAAAGTATTCAATATTCCTATTACTTGTACTGTAGTTTTTATGTGTGTGTTGTCTGTGAATAGACTTGGGTCGAGCCCTGGTAGCTCCGGACGTGGATCATCCAGAAGGAACGACAGGACATTCAAATAATGGACTGAGTGTGCTGCAACAACATATTGTGTTCTTTGACAGAAACAAAGATGGGATTATTTATCCATGGGAGACATACAAGGGTAAGCTCTCTATATTCATCTGTTTGTTTTTTGTTTGAGTTCGAATTCTAATACTTTTATTAAAAAATTTAATATCGCTCTATTAATCGAGTGATCAGGTATGCGGGATCTCGGTTTCGATCGACTGCCCTCTTTTATATTAGCCCTTATAATCAACTTACTGATGAGTTATGCCACTCTACCGGTAAGTTTTACGTACAAAATTTATTTATTTTTTCTAATGAGGCCGTCGTCATTATATTCGATGTTCCACCCCATTTCTGTTCTGTTTGCATTGATAAATCTGTCAGGGTTGGATGCCAAATCCTTTATTTCCCATCTACATCGACAGAATACACAAAGCTAAGCATGGGAGCGACTCGGCAACATTCGACACGGAAGGAAGGTAGGCACTGTCCAGATCATACTCTTTTAGATCTAAGAAAATTATAGAAATGGAGATTTTTTGAACGTAGGTTTATGCCAGTGAACCTGGAGAATGTCTTTAGCAAGTACGCACTCACTGAGCCAGACAAGCTAACATTCTCAGAGGTGTGGCGGATGACTGAGGCATGTCGACTACCATTTGACTTCGTTGGATGGTCTGTTTAAACAACCTTTCTCTCTTTCGAATTCGATTTAATCATTAAAAGTTTTAAAGTATTTCGATTTAAATTATTTCGAGTCTAACTATTTACGATTCAAGTCAATTCAGGTCTGGTCAATTTTATTTCGAGTCTGTGGTGATTCTTCGGATATCAAGTCGATTTGGGTCGAGTCAATAGGAGATCGATCAAGTTTTTAAGTCATTTCAGTTTTCACACCCATTCATAGTTTTAAGAAGGCAATATATTTAGCTTTTTGTTGAGTTACGAAGCAATTCATATCTTATGTTTCTTTATTTTAAGTTGTTTTCGATCCAGTTGAAAATCAATTCAAGTCTATTTTGTTTTCAACTAAAATTCGGGTCACTTTTAATTTATTTCAAGTTTCACATCAAATTTAAATCATCATGCTCTAGTTGATATCAAATCTGGAATCGAGTAAATCAATTCGAGTCTAAAATTAAATTTACCAAATATAAATTAAGAATTTAAAATTTTTAAAAGACACGACTGCACCTTACACCTTTCTCGCTCCATCATCATTTGATTTATTATACCAATCACTAAATAATTTATTAATAATGCAAAACAGCTAATTAGAAATGTTATGAAGTCCTTTGCTCGATCGAAGGAGATGTTCTCAGTGTCGGGTAACATGCGTTAGAATACAAGTTCAAAATAAAATTTAATATCAATGATAAGTAGGAAATAATAAAATATTCTTTCGTCCCACTATTTAAAAAATAAATTTATCATATTTTTAATTATTCTTTAAAATACATATATTAAAATACGATATTTATTTAAATTTTTTTTAACTTTTAAATAATATATATATAGTCATTATATTATACATTGAACTTGTATTTCATTACATAAATTTATACTACAGGTGAGTCCAGCAATTCAAGCAAACAAAATTACTTGTTTACACTCACAATCTAACATAGCAATTCAGGAATGCCATAATATCATTGTGATACTGTGCTGATCATATATATATACTTTATACGTACGTACATACATATACGTATATATCTACAAAAAATACAGTTTTTATTTACTATCTATCAGTAATCCTGACTTAATTATTTTGTATACTGTAGGATCTTATTTTTTTTTTTATAATTTTTTTAATATTAAACTTGTAGAAAACCCAGTCTGAAACAGGGTTTGTTGCAAAATTGTCATAGATTTATATTTAAAACTATTCAAATCCAGGATTGGATTGGGTAATTGCATTTGAAAGAGTTGACACCACTTATGTGAGCAAAAATATCAGAGGAATCAACCATGTCTTCCTCTTCTTTAACAACAACCTGAGTTAAAATCAAACCCAGAATTTATAATGAATAGAGTTGATAAATCATAAATGAAGATGGAAATTTTATGATGAAAAGAAAGAATACCCTTACTTCATCATCATATTCTTCTTCTTGGTTGCTACAAGCTGGCTTATGAGTCTCTCCGAAGTCATCATTCTTAGCAAACCTTCCTCTTACTCGAGGCCGGCTATCGGCTAATGTCTTGCGGCATGCATACTACATTAAGTTAAGATGATTGATTATGTATACACGAACACGATCTATCGGCAGATAAAGTACTATCACTTTCTTCGAACACGAGACCGGTGCAACCATTGTTCAAGAAAATGGTAATATGTATAGATGTTGATAGGAGAGGGGATAGTCTAGGTACCTTGATTTTCTTGCTGAAGTTCCTTTCATTCCTTTTCTTCATGTACCTATGGATCTTCTCCTTCCTTTGTTCAACGGAAAGTTTTCCAACCTTGTTGAAACTTGAATCTTCCAAACTCGAAATCTCGGAAGCTAAAGGAGTAGAGCTGGTTGTTGCTACTCCAACTAGTTGCTGGTTGTCGCTGCTGAGACCCTTTTCGAAACAATCGAAAACGATTACAGAATTACAAGATGTTGGTTGTTTTCTTGTAGTATAAGGTATTGATCAATGATGCGTATTGAACAAGTTACCTGCAAGTCTCCAGGTTTGAAAACTCTATGGACAGAATCCTTGCAAAAGATTCCACCATTATCGCCCTGGAATTCCACGTCATGTGGTTGAAGTTCAGAGTTCAAAAAGATTCTCTCCGAGAAAATCCCAGAACTATCAGTAGGCATGAAAGTAGCCATTGGAGGGCCAAGGAAAGAGCATGAAGGAGATGAAGGGTTTAAAGGTACATAAGAAGGCACCGAAGACAAGCAATCTTCCTGGAAAATAGATGGCAATGGCGGTCCTAGAAGCGGTCCGACCGTGTCGGTTGCGTACTGCGAGAGTCCCTCAGCTGAGCCATCAGGTAATTGGATTTGAGCTTGGACTAAAGAAAGGTCAAATTGGTCTTGCTGGGATAGAAATGGTGGAACTGAGAAAGATGGGGAATCAGAGAAGTCTATAGAAGCTGAAATGTCATCTTGTGAATCAAATATTATAGACAGATTGATGTTGTTGTTGTTGTTGCTAGAGGCTGCCACGGTGCTGGTAGCAGTGTTGCTGGCGGTGGTGACAGCGGCGGATTTCGTATTTCCGCCGTTGTTGTGGTATCCAATCTCTGACGGTATGTTGAGATTGTTGGCGTAGGAAGAGTTTTCATCAGTAACCTCGGAGTTATGCAGGGTGTCTGAAAATAGATCATTGTCTGAAAAATAAAAATTTGTACCACTGATCGGGCTTGGTATATCCTCCTGAAAAATAAAATTGAAATTCCATGGTAAGATCAATGAAATTATGATCTCGGAAGAGATCAATCTTATGGAATTATGATCTAACGATGCTTATGAATGTGTTCAAATCCGAAATATTTTTTCAACGTAAACGTAACAATACAATCTTTAAACATATAAAAATTCTGGAAAAAAACATCCTCGTATTCATGTTCCACACTTATCCCGAATTCGAATAACATAAACATCGATCTAAAGAAAAATAACCCGATAATGATATAATTTCATACAGAAAGAACCCACAAGCTGCATTATATATTTCTTATATAGAAAATAAATAAAAAATAAATTCAAACAAACATCTGGAATTAAAAAAACAAAACAAAACATAAAACTATGAATACCCCATTAATGTTATCCATGTGCAATGTTGTCTTTAGGGCCTTTCACCCGATCTACTAGAAAAGGAGAGAAGAAAGAAAGAATCACAATTTCAAAAGCTTAAACAACAAGCACAAAAAGTTACTTATTCCATAGTGATCAAAAAGAAAAGTTGGAACAAAAATGGAGGGGAAAAATATCAGGATTAGATTAGGAAGAAGATGATACCCTTAAGAAAAAGACATTTTTGAAATATGGAATGTCTTGTTCTTACATATATATTATAGATATATTATTTTATTTTATTACATGTTGATTTTTTTTAAAGGAAGCCTAAAACTAACGCAGTGGCATTATTTTGGTGAAATATAACATTTCACATGAAAGAACAAATCGAAGCTAAAAATGCAAATAAAGCAAGACATGAAAATGATTGAACAGATGAAAAAAAACAAAGGAACACCGATATATATATATTTGTGAAATATATATTACGAAAGTATTAGACAGAAACTCACGTAAACCTTGTAATAGTAAGAATGGAAACCTAGCCAGTAACGAAAAGAATCTTTGTTATGTTTTTTTATTTTTTGTATAAGTATAAAAACATGAAACAAAACAGAAAACAGAAAAAAATAATTACATTGAAGAGGAGTTGAGAGACTTACAATGGGAAGCTGTTGCTCTGGTGGATGAACCATGTCTTGCAACATGTTTGATCAAGGGCTGTCCTTCGAAACTTGAAATGAAATTACAAAAAGAAGAAAGAGTTTTGCTACTGAATTGCAGACAGAAGCTTAAAATGTAACAAGACAAAGGTGGAAGAAGAAGAGGGCAAATTCATTTGATATAAAGGAAAAAAAACACAGATGTAAGATGTAAGAGAAGCATGAAATCTGGAAGATTTTCTGTTTTTTTTTTTCCTTTGATTTTTTTTGGGGTTTTGAATATGAAAAACGTTGGCTAATAAAGTGGAAGGTATGGTTATATATAGTTTGTGAAAAATTTGAAAGAGGGTTAGCCACCCTAGTAACTCTCTTCTTCGTCAACACGACAATCGCGATGAGCCATGTTTTTTTTACTCATTTACCCTTTACAAAGTAATATATAAACAATAAGATAAAGAGAAGAAGAGAGCTTTGAAATGGGTCTAAAAATACCAGGAAATTGAAGACCTTTATGTTCCAAGTTTTAACTCAAGAAAGAGACTATGTTTGAGAGAAGTTTAGGTGGGTGGGATATATATATATATATATATATATGAATATGACGGTCCGTTATTTAACAGTTTATCTAAAGGGCTCTAGTCGAATAAGATGTTAGGCGTCTAAATTATGCCTAGAGTTTGAATAGGGCCGGTTCTATTAACGGGTGATAGAAACAATCAAGGGTGTTTATGATTAGTCAAAATATTATAACGATTAACATACAGGTTATATTCTAAGGGTAATTAGAACACACTCTAGGCAACAACCTATTCCAAAACATTTTGGTATAATAGTATTTTAGGTCATTTTTAGTTTAAATATTAGTCAAATATGATCTTTATCCCTCTCAATTTTTATAGGCATAAAGATAATTTTAACCCTTAACGTTTGTAATTTTTATCATTTTGTCCTTTATTTTTTTTTAAGATAAATTTAGCCCTTAACCTATATCTTTTTGACAAATAACTTATTTTTTAACTATCATGATAACTGGACCGTTAAAAATTTAATGATGATGACATGTCATATGCATACGATAATATATTTTTTAACCTATATCGTATGCATATGACATGTCATCATCGTTAGATTTTTAACGGTCCAGTTATAATGGTAGTTAAAAAATAAGCTATTTGTCAAAAAGATATAGGTTAAGGGCAAAATTTATCCCAAAAAAAGAATAGGGACCAAAATGATAAAAATTATAAACGTTAAGGGTTAAAATTATCTTTATGCTATTTTTATATTTAAAAGTTTAATAAACTTCTATCAGTTTCTAATATCTGATCTTAATTTCATCTTTATTTATATTATAACGTTATAAATATATAAACTGGAGTAAGAGAATTTTCATTATAATATACTTGTACAATACTCGATATAGATTACGCGATAAAATGTATTGCATATCCGATTACAAACAGGTTTTTTTTCAAAGGAAACTATCAAATTCTTGACATTTTCCTTGATCCAGGTAAAACTAGTGTTTGATGCTACTTTTTGGACACTTTCCCACCCCACTATAGATCCGTGTGGAATAACTTTTCAACAATAAAAGCAAAACAAGTTTTAATCTGGGAAAGCTTCCAGGTTAAAAGGAAAATTAATTTTTGTAAGGTGATTTATTAAAATTAATATTGAACTTTCATAAATGTAAATATGCTCTTACCAGACATCTTTCTTAGCCTGTATGGCTATATTTGTTGTCTATATTATCATATATGGTTTCATAGACCAGAATCAAACATACATTTGTAGGTTTAAACTTATGAGTTAGGTATCTAAGACTTTCATGTCCCTCCATGTGACAAAACCTTCCGTGATCGATGCTCATGAATAGGGATGATAACGGGATGGGGTTTTGGTTGTCTCGACTCTAAAAATTAAAATATTTGTTCAACCCGATATTAATATATTTTATCTTAATATGATTCGACATAATAAAAATTTAACCTAATTTCAATCTGATTTTGATATTTTAATAAAAAAAAACTTGAATATTTTTATTTGATAATTTTGGTTCTTTCCTTACAACTACACAAAGAGGGTAAAATAACTTCTTTAATTTGTTAGATGTATAATTTTTTTTATCAATTTGTCCCTTAATGTTTAAAAGTATATAAAAATTATAATTAATTCTAATTGATAATTAAGTTGAATTTTATTCTAATTTTAGTGATCGGAGAATACTTAATAATTAATTTGTGTTAAGAGATATATTTTTATATATTGTTTAAATTTTAATCGATAATTAAGTTGAATTTTATTCTAATTCTAATGATTGGAGAATATTTAATAATTAATTTTATTAAATACTTATAATATGTAAGAAGTCTTATGAAATAAGATTTTTTGATGACCAAATATTTGAATACATAAGTATCGAATAGGTATTAAACTTTATAATTATACATGAGAGAATTATTTCGAAGAGATATAATCTCTTTTATGATATTTGCAACTATTGTGATTACGTTGTAGTAATATATATCGTAAGGATGTTGAGAGTATTTTTGATACATCAAATTTTTGGATACATAAATCATCATATATTTATATTTTTCGTAATTTCTACATTTATAGTGAAATATTTGTTTCTCATCCATGAAGGTACGTAAGGTTAAACCACGTTAAAACTCTTCTTTCTTGCGTGTATTATTTTGAGGAAAAAAAAACATGACAACCCGATTTTCAAGTTAGTAGTTTGGGTCTTGGACCTAGGTTTTGGGATTATTGATGTTAGGATTAAATTGAAAGAATTTAAAACATGGAAACCCAATTAATAAAAAATTGGGTATCAAAATGTAAATAGATTAAAGTTTGGAGTTTAGAGTGTTAGCTCCAAAATACTTTGATGACCTTGGGTTTAATTTTAAAAAAAATTGTATGAAAATATTTTACACATATCATTAAAAATATTTTGTTTATTTACAAAATTGGAAGCCCAATTTTTTGTTTGTCCGGTAAAAACGTTAATTTAAGATTTTTTTTTTTTGTTAAAATTATTTTATGGTGTTAATATAAATTAAATAATTTTATAATTTACAAAATAATTTGATTAAATTAAAAATTTGTAATCTAAATAAACCTTGAAATAAATTTTATAATCTAAAATGTAAATTATCTTGCACATCTTAATTTTAGAATTGTATTTATATGTAAATTATAAGAAAGCCAAAGGAATCCCCTTAGGTAGCTTGGAATCTAAAGAGGGAGAGATTCTTGACCGTGAAGAGTAAGGAAATTGCACGGATTTGTATAAAATCATAATCACACGAAAAAAGGACTTTAATATGTGTCGATATTTCATTGGTACATTTAACCTATTTTGGTTCGATGTATGTAGGGACAGAACCGGGATTTGAAGTTCAAGGGGCAAAACATAAATATTTAGAAGTAGAGGGGCAAATTCATAAAAAAGTAATTTTTAAAAGAATTTAAATAAAGGAATAAAAGTGAAAAAAAATTCTTCGGAGACGGGAACGATTGCCTCTCCTCACATGGGTGTAGTTTCGTCCCTGAATGTACGGACAGAAAAAAAATAATTTTTACTTCAGCTAAAAGAGTAGAAGATAATATATTTTTACTATTAATATTTAAGTAGAAACAAAGAGAGATAGCCCCGTGACAGAAAAAAATAATAATAATCTTTTTTAACCAGTAAAAATTTATGGGAGTGAAAAATATTATTTTCACTGTTTCTTTTTAAAGATTTGAAAAATAAATTAAAAAAAAGTTTAATTACAGAATTTGGAGAAATTACATAAATATTGGGATTGACCGTTTCTTTTTTAAAGTTTAACCACGACTGTTGGTTTTTCTCATTTCTAATGTTAACTTTTTAAAATTTTATATTTTATTTTGATAAAATAATTTTATTTTATGATTTATAAATATTAAAAAAATAAAAATTTAAGATATTTTTTATAAATATTTATTAAAAAAAATTATCTTTAAGTAAATTATAATTAAAAATTCATATATAATATTTTAATCATAAATATGCATTTTATCTTATAAAATTAATTATAAATTAATTAAAAAAATTAAATTCAGTTTGATTCAATTAATCACGATTCGTAAACTTATGAATCATAAATCATAAACCATTAACTAAGGTTTTCGATTTTATAATAATTCTTCAAAAAAAAAATCTTATTCATCCATTTAGGTTTAGGGAGGTTTTTTAACGAGGCACAAGCGTGTACGTTTCTTTATTCATCAAAAAAAAATTGAGTAAAATTTTTCTGCATCCTAATCGTATCTCTTTCTACGTCTCCTATAAGAAAATCTTAAAAAATTGAGTTCTAAACCATAATCTTAATTTTCTACATCAAACTCTACACCTTACAAAATACACCCTACGCTAAATTCCCTAAACTCTAACCTTAAACCCTAAACCAATTAAATTAAAATAAAATATAAATAAAAACACAATTAAAAGATAAACAATTTCTCCATTCACGTAACCTAACTCTATCCCTTATTTTATAACACTAATAAATTTTTAACCCTCATTTTTCTCTACCTCTAAAAATTAAAAAAAAAAACACCCCTAAACCCTTTAAATCATTTTTTTTTCGTCTTGGAAGAGTGTCCACCATGAATGGCTGCTACGTGGCCGATGCTGCACCATGCTAAAGACTGTTTAAAGACGGTAAAAATAAGTTATATCTTCATATTTTTTATTAAAAAATAAAATTATTATTCATATACACTTTTATTATAATAAATGTAATATTTGTGAAAATAATTTAGTTTGTACTATATTTGCATTAAAAAATGTCAATTATATTATTTAATAATTTTTTTATAAAATTACGAATCATCTTACTTCAATAATTAAGAAAATAATCATTATTCTTAAAGATCTCAGATTTTAAAACTAATATTAGAATACAATGATTAATTTTAAAACAGATATTATTATAATCATTATAGCGGATTAAAAAAATTCCTCCACAGAATCCCTCTAGCTATAGACTAAAAAATGATATCTACAACAGTGTCCTAAAAGAACTGATAATTAAACCATTCAAGAGTTTTATATTAATTGATATTCTTTTCCATCCAATGCTTTCTCAACAGCCCATTTGCTGTCCCATCCTCTTCTTCCTTACAGCAACATGTCCAAATTCCAAAAGAGCAATGGATTTGTTCCTCATTGCTCACTTCAATCCAAACACTCTTGTCAGGGTTACAACATAGAATCCATCTTTATTACACACACATGAAATATTGTACACATGTTGTCTCATTCATAATCTTATATGTGATCACCTCTCAGTCAAACTTGTTCTTGAAGCATAAAATATAACAACTTTCATATAGATTTGGTTGAACTTTTTGATTAATCTTAATCACCAGATTCTGTCATTTTTTTTCCGTAATTGCATCGACCACATGTTCGTGTTCATCGAGATAGTAGACAAAATAACAACCAAAACCTCGATTTATCGGTAATCTAATAACTAGGGACGAAGCTATTAAGCTCCTGGGAGAGGCTAATACCCGAACTAGAGGAATAATGGTGAGATTATTCATGAAAATAACGATGAGATTTAAATTCACACTAATAATGATCAATAATAGTCGTTATTTAACGGATAACGACCCATTATTTCCGTTATTTACTGTTATTGTACCGTTATTTCAAAAAAATCTCCTAATAAGTTGTGCGAGTTTTAAAAAATTCACGACCGCGACTCGCGCAACAACCGCGATAGCATCTGTTATGTTCGCAACAACGATAAATACGATGCGACCGAAAACACTTTTTAAATCCCTAACCCTTTGGTCCATTATTATTTTTTAAATGCTATAATTATGAATTTTCTCACTCTAAATTCTAGTTCCGTCTCAGCTAATTACGAATAATACGATTAAAGTGATTTAATCTTAAATTCCCTGTGCAGTGCAAGGGAACCTACGGATCAGATAACTCATGAGGCATCTGCATTATTTTTCAGACAAAGTTCCTTTGCTTATAAATCAGAATCCATACAAATATATGCCTAGGAGACTGACATTGACATGCAATCTAAGATGTATATATACCAACTTAACATCATTTTTTCTTTCCATGGAATAGTATATATTATTGTTTGTCTTCATTTGATGTCCATTATTACCTGTCGAAAGTTGTGGTTTGAAAAGCAGTGTATAAATCAAGATTCTGAATTGCTGATGCATTGGAATGTCTCACTTTTTTAATGCGAAAGAGTGTGGAAACTGGTCAAGACAACTTTCAAATATTCATGTTTGTGTCTGTCGAATGTTGTTCCTGATCGGGGTAAAGCCTGAAATTCTTGACCACTCTCTGGTCTACGCAGTATATGTATAGGGTTTTTTTCCCTACAGAACAATGCCATGTTCGGCTGTTAGCTGATATTTTCTTCAAGAGAATTTCTACCCCTCTAAGCTATACATTGGATAAATTCCGATGTCTTAAAAATAAATTTGTCCCGACTGATGTAGTTGTTGTAACAGGCGGATCATATCCCGAGATTAGTATGAATTTCTAAAATCTGTACACGTAAATTTTAGAACGGATTTCGACAATACTGCTCTTCTCAGTTAGAACTAAGATAAGAAGTTCTTGGAAATATAGATTGTTTTGTAAAACATAATCATTAAATAAATTTAATCGAAAATTAAAATTACTGAAGAATAGGTTTTACTATAATAACTGAATCTAAACGTTAAATAATCTAAATTAATTCAAGTTTTGAACACGAAAAAATCTTAATGGATAGTTAGTGATACACAATAACAATGTGTATTATAATTAGTTGTACTGGATAGACATGATCAAAAAAAAAAGACAATTAAACATGTTTTAAACAACCGATAATTATTCGTTTTAAACATTTTCTTAAATATTGCGTTTAACGTTCAGAATTTCAAACTATTCGAATATATGATAAATACAGTAGTATGAGAATAATTTTTAGGTGTTTAAATTTTCTAAAAAAAATACGCGTAGACATATTGATGACACGTGTTAACACGAATACGAACTGATTCAGACAACAGTACGAGCTTACGAGGGCCTAATCTATCATTCTTCAATAAAGAAAGCTTACAAGGTCCATATATGAACCAAGCCAACTTTGTTTTTCACCCAACATGGGATAAGCATTCTTCAATCACAACATATTTGAATTTAAATAAATATTAATATTTTATTTTGATAAAATATAGCATACAATAAATAAACAATATTTAGATTAAATTAAGAAAATGATTTTATTTATTTCTTGAAATATAAATTATAAAATGAGTAATAGTATATTTATAAAATAAAATATAAAATTTTATAATATACTGAGATAAGATCAAGTCACACAATGTAACACTCTATGTTTTACGCATTTTTTGAATCGTTGGATAACTGAAATGAATGACTCGGATTAATAGTTAGTTATGTGAAGATTATCATTTCAGAAAAAAGTAAGGAGTTAATCTGAATCATCCGTTTCAATCATCTAATGATCCAAAAAACATATAAAACGTAGATAGTTTTACATAACTTGATCTTATCTCTCTATATTGATATTTGAATTTTATATGATATAAATAAAAGTATTTAAATTATATTGTGATAAATAAATGGCTTAAGAGTCTAAGAAGCCCTTAATTTTTTTTAAAAAAACTAATTAAGCCTTTGAACTTATTTTGCACTCAATTAAGTCCTTAAACCAAAAAAATTAATCAATTAAGCCCTTGAACCAAGAAATTAAATCAATTAAGTCGTTTAACCCATTTTGACTATTAAATCTTGACAATTTTTTTCTTCATATATTATTGTCACTTGATACAGTACAATTCTATCATGTTGCATTTACAAAAAATATTTTTTTATAAATTTTATAAGTTATTTTAAAAGTTTTAGAATATTTAAAGATTTTTTTAAATAAAATAAAAATTCTGAAAAATATCAAGTGAAAATACAGTGGCACATTGCACTATAACAATAGATCAAAAAAAGTTTAAATTTAATGGTCAAAATTGATCAAATGACTTAATTGATTTAATTTCTTAATTCAAGGGCTTAATTGATTCAATTTCTTGGTACAAGAATTTAATTAAGTGCAAAAGAAGTTTAAAGTCTTAATTGATTTTTTTAAAAAAAAAATTCAAGGACTTTTTCGACCTTCAAACTTAAATAAATTTATTTTTATTTATCTAACATATAATTGTAAGTAATATTTATAAAATTAATATATGTTAATTGATTTTATAATTAATATTAAAAACATGTTATATTATTTTATAAATATATATTACCATTAATATATTTTTATAAGATAAATAAAAATAATTTACTTCAAAAAATATAACTTAAATAATATTCATTTATCAAAAACATGCCAAAAACATTTTGGTCGGTTTTTTCATTTGAATTAAGTTTTTATCCTATATATAAATTTATATAACATGTACATTTGGCTTCATGGTAAGTTGCGTGACAAGTCAACTCCTATTAACCAAAGTGCATCATCTATCACTTAAAATCCAAGTTAATTACAGACAACAAGGTTACCATTTGAGACTTCTACCACAGTTTATGAAACTCCATTTAAACTCTTCTTTACTGACTTATGGGGAACTTAGCACATGGCATCAAATGGTTTTCATTACTATATTTCCTTTATTCGATGTCATAATAGTTAGGGGTGATAACGAGTCGAGTTGAGCCGAGCCCGACCAGATTCGGACTTAGACTCGGCTTGGAAACAATATTGTTGTGCTCGGTTCGGGCTCGAGGCTCGACGAGCTCGGAATTTTAGGCTTGAGCTCGGCTCGAAAACAATGGGCTCGGCTCGTGCTCAAAGCTCGTAGGGCTCGGCTTGACCCAAAATAGACAATTTTATTATATTTTTATATTAAAGATAGGACTTCGTTAAAAACTCTTTTCATAACCAACACCGAAAATAAAATTCAATATTGAGAAAGGGAAAAAAGTGTCCAACTTATTTTTAGTGGATTTCTCCTATTTTATTTTATTGTTTTTCTTTTGATAAAGAGATTACTTTTAGTGTATATATAGCATATATATAATATAATTATTCTGAGCTTGTTCACGAGCTTTTCGAGCCGAACTTGGGTAGACTTGGCTTAGCTCGTTAAGGTCTCGAGCCGTACCCGAGTCGAGCTCACTCGAATCGAGCTTTAGCCAAGTCAAACCCGAATAGCTCGCGAGCCGGATAGCCTCATTATCACCCCTAATCATAGTGACCGGAGGCTTAGATAAAGAAATTGAGTATGTGCTTAAGCAACTTAGAGAGAAACTCAGTTAAAGATCTGGGAGGTAGCCTCATTTTATGGAATTCAAATGAGCAGAAAATAGTGTCTAGATCTACAACAGAGGTAGAATATAGAAGCTTAACATATGTAGTAGTAGAAGTAACATGGATTGAATCTTTTCCAGGTGATATGGGAATTGAGCAACATGAGATACCAGTTATCTGGAGTGATAATTCTAGTGGCATCGGCTCGAAATGAGCTCGAATCCTGTTCATCACTCCAAAACAAAGCATGTGAAATCAGATGTGCACTTTATTATGGAAACGGTTGCAGACAACAAGATACAGGTGAATCATGTTCCTGCAGAACATCAAACAACAGATGGTTATTTAATTTGCCGGATTGTGGCAAAGTGATGTTTTGATGATGATTATTGATGAAACTTTTGAAAAATTCATGGATGCTTGCCTATAAGAAGGGTTTTTTCTTCATGTTCAAGCGTGTGAGGATGAAATTGAATTAACTTATCTATTTGAGACTATTCGTATTCAAGTCTTATAATTTTTAAATAACTTTCTCCCATCATATATAATATACATATTTTATAATTCAAACTTTATTTTTAAAAAAAATCAATCCGAATAGAATCTAGTTTTTGAGTTTATATATAAATTTAATTATAGTTATTTATCATGTTATAGTATTGATTGATTCCACGTTAAACAACTTTCTCCTGATATATTTATATATTTTTTATATTATTTTTTCCATGTATAAAAAATTTGTAATGTTATTTGATAAAAATTATCATATAAACTTCTTATATATATATATATATTTATAATATTATTTTAAGAAAATTTTGAGGATAATATATTAATGAGAGTATAAAGGAGTCAATAATTGATGTGAAAAAAAAAACTTTACATAAAATTTCAATTCAATGATCAAACTAATTAAAATGAAAAGTTAAATGATTAAATTGCAAAAGAGTATATTTTGTTACAAGAGTTGAAGTTACATAGATATTATATTGTATTATTGATTATATGGTTCAATTTTTTATTAAAAGTAAGATTTAAAATAAAAAAGGAATTGAAGAAATGAGAAACCGTAAAACAATGAGAATTATAAAATTTATTTTTAAAATATGATTTAGAGTTAAATAGGTATTATACAATGATTTAGGAGCATGTCATTTAAACTTGATTAAAATAGACTTAAAATAAAGGAGGGATCGAAGAAAAAAATCATAAAAAATTGAGGTACTAAATTAAAAAATTAAAATTTATTTTCAAAAATATGAATTAAAGCTAAATAGGTAACCTATACTAATTTTAGAAAAATGTGTTTTAAATTTAGTTAAAATAGACTTAAAATAAAGGAAAATTGAAGAAAAAGTAAATCACGAATTAAATTGCAAAATTATAAAATTTGATTTTTTGAGTCGGTCAAATTTTAACTTGAAATTGAAATTGAAAAAAACAACAATAATTTTTTAGTCAAATCGAAAAGAGAATAATGAAAAATCCATGTATTTGTGACAATCATATGGTAAAAAATGAAAAAATGAAAACTGTGGAGATTCAAATCGATAGATATACAAAACAATCAAAATTTTCATCTAAGAAGATAAAGAAGTTTTATCATTGAAGCTCAAATAAAGATAAGGTAAGGAATTGTTATATCCAAACTAAGGGGATAACCGAACTGTACCATTATAAATCACAGTGAGTTCTCTCAAAAAAATATCCACAAGAATCTATGATATTTTACAAACTTAGATGACCATAAGGGTAATTGACCCACTTTTAATAAATATCTAATATCACATAACTTAAATATGATTGGTTGGAGTAGGTTTAAAAATTTTCCGTAAATTCCAGATAAATAATTAAAAAATGATCTATACATTTTTATAAAGGTGATTTAGTCTAATTTTGTTTAAAACACATAATGACCGATTTTTTATATGTATTTTAAAAGATAAAAATATTTGAATATCGAAAGCATGAAAATTTGACAACAAATTTTTTAAAAAACAATTTTAATAGTGACTTTCAAAAATTATTAGATAAATCAAGACTCTTATAGTTCTAAAATCATATAGAAGACTAAATTCATTTAAAATAAACGTTTCTCAAATTTATTTTATGTATTAGGAGATATTAATTTTTAAGTAAGAAAATGTTAGAAGAAAAGGCAATAGACTGTTTTTACTAACAGAAATATCATTGACTTTAAAAATTTGTTATAAGTCGTACGAGTAAAGTTAGAAGATTTAATTTAAATAATTAAAAAGATTATCGAATCTAAATTTTTTTAGAGAAAATGAATCATGATTTAAATCCGTAAATTATTAGTTATTTGTTTTCTTCTGAAGATAGTCTATGCTGTCATATTTCAATTATTAGATTTTATTTAATTAATATAGATTTAATGATTCCATATGTCCAATTTAAAATATAAATATATAGTGAAATATATTGTTGGATTAAAGTTAAACTCAAATATTCAATGTCATAAAACAACTTATTATAATAAATATTATAAAAACATATTCTAATTTAAAACACAATGTCTAATCAACTTAATGTTATTAAAAACATATCTAAATATTATAAGAGATTGTCTTAAAATCAAATCTAAATATTTCAATAGACTATCTTTAAAATACATTTGATATGATTCATAATATTTTCTTAATACGAATTGACATGGAATAAACTGGTCCTATATGAAAAACCAAGAAACAAACCAAATTGAAAACCGAATCTAATAAATGCAAACATGAACCATTACTATAATTATTTTACTGCAATTACTGGTGTTCGAACCTGTGATCTTTAAAAACAACAATTATTTTATTAACCACTTGGACTAAAAGACTTATACACTTTTTTCAGATCTTTTATACATTAATTTCACATTATGATATGGATGAGTCTACCACATGCGTCGAACATTGCTGAACACCACTAACGATGAACACCGCTGAACACTATTAAATTAATTAATAAAAGTTAAAAATTTTAAGGATTAAATATATAATTTTGAATTATTTAAAATAAAATTTTAAACGGATTATGTATATTATATTTTAATTTTTTAAATAATTTATTTAAATTATTTTTAATTTAAAAATAAAAAATATTAAATCTAAAACACTAAATCATAAACTCTAAACCCTAAAAATAATAAAACCCTAAACCATAAAATCTAAAAATATAAACATAACCTAAACCCTAAAATAAAAAAATTAAAACTCTAAAAATTATAAACCCTAAACTTGAAACCCAAAATTAGTTTAAGATTTAGATATAGGGGCTTTGGTTATTTTAGGGTTTAAATTTAGTGTTTAGGGTTTAGTATTTTTAGGGTTTTTGATTTTAGGTTTGGATTTAGGGTTTTGAGATTTTATATTTTAGGGTTTAAAGTTTAATGTGTGATTTAGGTGTTGAAATTATTAAAAAATTAAACAATATATATAAAAAATAATTTAATAAAAAAATTATTTTAAATAATTTATAATTATATGTTGAGTCCTTAAATTTTTTTAATCTTTATTAATTAATTTAATAATGTTCAATGATGTTCATCATTAGCGGTGTTCAATGGTGTTCGACGCCCGTTGTAGAATTTTCCAAATAATATTCACATAATCCCCATGCATGTCTTAAGGACGGTTACGTTGAAACGAGACTAGGACCACTCTCACGTATGTCAGGTTAGGACATGCGCTGCCTTAATTTCATAGGGAAGATATTTACTTCAACATTAGAATTAAACCCAATGGAGGACGCGCTTCCATATGCACACAGGAACATGAAATGAAGAAAACTTCTTGGACACATTGCCAACCTAGTTTTAAACGAATACAAATCTCATGTTGGTAATTGTAGTTTTTCTTTATGTTTTATCTTAAAATATTATTTAAAATTAAATTTTAAATTCTAACATGATTTTTATATCTTAAACTTTAAATTCTATAAAAATATACTTACCCTTAATTCTTTGAACCTAAATCTTGAATCCAAAACCCCAAATATATTAATTTAAAATAAAGATATCAAAGGAAACATAATAAAAGAGCTGACGATTTACACTCGTTTTAAACTTGTTTCCGAAAAGCTCGGAGTAGAATAGATGTTGAGAATTAAAGTGCGGGGTAATTTCACTTGGCTTAAGGAGATGAATATAACTTTTTATTTATTTATTTGAAAAATAACACCCTTTAAACTTTATTTTAAAAAATAACTTCCTTTCTATACATGTTGACCTGATTCACATCTTGTAAGATATAAATTACTACTTCACATCTTGTAGAACACGAAATTAGGCTGATGTGGATTTTATGTCGTCCCTTTTTTAAAAAAATGATTTATAATTTTTATAATAAAATTTACATCCTGTAGGATGTGAATTACTCGTCCATTTTACAATCTTCGTACTATTTATTGCGATAAATTGAACACAATTACTTAGGATTCAGTTTCTAAACTATGATCGATAGTCATATTTAAGTTGATTTTTCTTGTTGTTAGAGATTCATATTTTTAAATTTTCTTCTTTTATGTCGTAGTACAGATTCACCTCTTTAAAATTGTTCAAAAAGCTACTTCTAAATTGCATTATAAGATGTATAGAATTTATGTTTAAAAAGCTATCTTGGCTTATTTTTTATATGAATCTTATTGTAACATGAGTCTGTACTCATGTCTGATGCAATATTATTAGTTTATTGATTTCACTAAACTATATTGTAAAAAATGAGTGGTACCCTGTTGTTCAAGCATTTTTAGTATCCACTGAAAATTCTAGTAGACACCCGTGGATATCCGGATCTACATAGGGTGTCCACTAGAACTATAAAACATACAATTAAAATTTAAATCAATAAAAATAAATATTAAAATTAAAATTTAAAATTATAAATAAATACTTACATTACTTTCGAATTTTGTCTCAATAATAAATCTGATAGCTTGCAGACCTTTAACCAACCTAACATGGGTTAAATTAAAAACTCACCTACAAAAATAAAAAAAAAGTTAATAATTAAAAGTAGAGTGAGAAAACGTATAAACTAGTAACGACCGATTTAGGGCATAAAACAGTATTAGAAACCATGCCCAAGATTGCAACAAAAGAAGACAACCTCCATTATCGTGTTTATTGGGATCGCTAGCCTTACATAATTTCCTAAAGAGACATACTAAGACAACCGATATTATGATATAAAAATTAAAATATATGAGCGTGTGCATTGCCTATAATAAAACAAAAATATTATGACATAAAAATTGAAATATATTTAAATAATATTTAAAATACAAAGTGTATCTTGATCGTTCTATCATTAACGTCAATGGATAAAACACTAAATTGATCATTCAACCACCGTAGACACACCAATACACCGTCTATTTTTTCTAGCGCAACACCCAAAAAACGGAAAGAAAGATCAAGTCAATCTTTACTATTATGATCAATAATAACGTCTCCATCAACCGAAAGACTGAGAATGTACGACACATGTTCCAAAGTTATTGTCGTCTCACCGCACAAAAGGTGAAATATGTGTGTCTCCAACCTCCAACACTCTACCAGAACATTAATTAGATCTATGTCTAGTTTGACACCTATTTTCATGGTTTAAATGTTAAAAATAAGCATTCAATATTGGTACGGTACTCTTAGTACTAATATGTAGTTACTTGTACCCGTATTATAGTGTCTTATATTGATACGTTTTTATTTTTGAGATTCCAAGGAGTGCTTTGCATACCAATATAGAAACCTTCAAACTAATACTTGTAGTATCGTACTAATATAGATATATGATGTACTGTTATGCTCTATATTTATGTACAACAACTCTTTCTTATTTAGTAGGTACGTATACCCAATTTCGAGTACCAATACCTAAGATTATAAAAATATACTTATGGCTAAAATTAACATCCCTAACAAATATAATTCATCCATAATGCCTATAAACGGCTAGGTTTTCATTCAATTCTATAAATATAAGTCAAATACACTTGAAGAATAAAAGGAAGAACATCCATGCTTAAAGATCAAGAAAGTATTTTTTTAATTGTCTATTTATTTTTAATCTCTTGTATTTCTTTAGTTCAACCTTAATGAGCTAAAAAGTATAAACACCCACTTAGAGAGATATTATTTACAAATGTTGAGGGATATGTTTTAGTTGTTCGTTATAAAAATTAGGGAGATACTATATCTTAACCTTTGAAAGGATAGAGATGCAAATATTATCTCTTTGAGCCTGTAAGACGAAAATAATACATGACTAAATTGAAAAATCTTTAGTGTGGATGCTACGATAGTTTATATAAAATTTGGTTGATAAGGTCGAACCACTCTAAAATTGATCACATCAAATTATCATTTTTATTTTGATTTTTGCTTCCCAAATTCAATGGAGACTTCACACATTTTATTGGAGATTTGATTGAAGTAAGTCAAGTCTATTAGAAATAAAAGTAAATTACTTAAATACCCTTCCATATTCTTCCTACCCCTACAAGATCAAAACTCAAACCCAGCATCAAAGAAATCCCACTAAGGTGTCTTTGAGTCTCCAATAGGCCCAACACACAAGGACCACTACTTGGATGAGTCGATTTACGAATTCTAAAATATAGGTCATTACAATTAGATTTCGGATTTAGAATTAAAATTTAGTGTTTGTATATTAACACTTAAATCCCTAACATAATTTTTTAAAACTTAAATTATAACATATAAACCCTAAAAGTTAAATCTAATAATAATCCCTAAATTATTAATCTATAAATCATAAACCCTAAATTAAATTCATAAACATTAAAACTAGAGAAATTGTGGAAATAAAAAGTCTCAAACACATGTTTAAAAGAATAAAGAATATGTGCTCTACAATTGAGCCAAGCTACTAAATACATGTAGAAATAATATGTTTACATTATTTATGAAAATTAATGAGAGAAAAATGAAATTGAAGGATTTGAGCTTAGGTCTACAAGGATACAAAAGCAATACTTAACCAAAAAACTAAGGCTTAATACATAATTTATCCTCTAACATTTACTTATTTTTCAAATTGGTACATAATGTTTTTTCAGGCATGTGTGCCCCATACATTTTAAATGTTTTTGACTGAGTCAACCTACTAGATTTTATTGAAAAGGGTAAATGTCATGCCAAATGTATCAAGTTTAGTTTCTATTCAATTTAGTCACCAAAAAAATTATTTTTACCTAAAATTGACTCCTATTTATTTTTAAATTTTATAATTTACCCTAATAGTTATTATTGTTGATAGTATTATTTATTTAAATGTTAATATTTTAAAAAATAAATAATATTATATTTAATAAAAAATCTATTTCCTCGTGTAAAAAAATGTGTACGAAAAACATGTAATTTTTATTAAAGGAAAAAATAAAAAAAATATTAAATGAAAACTAAATTTAATTAAATCTAGTCTATCAATTTTTCAATTTATTTCCTAAAAATACTATAATTTAATATAATATTTTATTTATTTTTATTTAATATTTTATAATATTTTTATTTAATAAAAATTATGTGTGTGTTTTCACATTTTTTACACGAGGAAATTGATAGTTTATTAAATATAATATTCTTGTTTAATCTAATTAAAGACTAATATTTAAATAAATAATATCATCAATAATAATAAACATTAAGCTAAATTATAAATTTTAGAAACAAATAGATTTCAATTTTAAGTAAAAATAGACTTTTTAATGACTAAATTAAAAAAAAAAAGTCTTGAGAGACTTAGACATTGCATTTAACCTTTTCAATAAAATCAAACAAGTTGACTTGGTCATATATCGCTGGCATGGCACGAGGTTATTGGAAAAACAAGTAAATGTTAAATTGTGCATTAAACCTAAAACTAATACTATTAATCGATGTACAAACCATCTAGCATCATCGATTAAAGGAACGGTTGTTATTCTTGAAGGTTGCAGGTTCGAACACCAATACTGTCAACATAGTGATTGAGCGATTAATGGTTAGGAGTTTAAGTGAAAGAATTTTGAATTTAAGGGACGATGTTAGAATTTATGGTTTATAAGTAAAAATATAAAATTTTAACCATATTACCCTAAAACGTAAACCCTAATGTTTAAACCTAAATTATTAAATATATATTAAATTTAAAAATATTTTCAAAGTCGTTATGGAGTCGATCTTCACTGCATTTTCGTGCTTTCTCTCGCAAGATAAATATAAATATTTTTCATCTAATCATATTTTTTAATATCTTATTTTAAAATAAGATATTTAAGATTCATAATTTAAGGTTTAAAATAAATGTTTAAGATTAGAATTTAAAAAATTAAAAATAAAATATCTTTTTTAAAAATATTAAATTAAATCTTTAAATATTTTCTAATATGTAATTTATTAAAAAAATATAATTAGAGGCACATGATCACCCTGTTACATAAACATTCAAATGTTTCTCTATTTTATCATTTCTTTTGTGCAGTGTCCTCTTCCTCTCTCTCTCTCTCTCATGTCTTGTGAATAGCAGAAGATAAAGCTTTGGCTCACTTTCTGTCTCTTTTGTTTCTTCCACTTCAGAGGTAGGCCAATAAAAGAAACAAAGAAAAAGTAAAGCTAGAAAGCTCAAATCCCTTCTCCCAAAGGGTTAGTGAATCGGGAGAAAAAAACCATTAAGCTCATTTAGATCCCTACTAAATGTGCAAACAAAATACCATGATTTAATCCAAAAAAATCCCACCCCAGACTAATGGGTTTTGGTTTCTCTTCAAAACCCTTCTTTCTTTTCCTCTCATTCCTCGTTTTCTCTTCATTTTTTGAACTTGAATCAGCTACAGACGACACCACTCTGGTTTATAAAGGTTGTGCGAAGCAGTCCTTCACAGATCCAGCTGGGATTTACTCCCAAGCCTTATCCGCCTTGTTCCAAACCTTGGTTTCGCAGTCCATGAAAGTGAAGTTCTACAAGACAACAACAGGAACTGGCCAAACCACCATCACCGGTCTTTTCCAATGCAGGGGAGACCTTAGCAACAGTGACTGTTACAACTGTGCTAGCAGGCTCCCGACTTTGGCCGACAAGCTTTGTGGCAAAACTTTAGCCGCAAGGATCCAACTTTATGGCTGCTACATGTTGTATGAAGTGGCGGGCTTTGCTCAAATCTCCGGCATGGAGATGTTGTTCAAGACTTGTGGTTCGACCAACGTCGCCGGGACTGGGTTTGAAGAGAGGAGGGACACTGCCTTCTCGGTTTTGGAAAGTGGGGTTGTTAGCAACCATGGTTTTTACACCACAAATTACCAATCTGTTTATGTCTTGGGGCAATGTGAAGGAGATGTAGGGGATTCGGATTGTGGAGAGTGTGTAAAGAGTGCTGTTCAGAGAGCTCAAGTAGAGTGTGGGGGTTCCATTTCAGCTCAAATCTATCTCCACAAATGCTTTATTAGTTACAATTATTATCCTAATGGAGCCCCTAAGAGGTCGTCTTCTCCATATCCACATTCTTCTTCATCTTCATCAGGTAAAATTGTATTTGATTTCTTTTGAATCCTGATGGCTGAATAAATTTTGGGTATACATTATATATTTGATTGGTGTAGGAACAGAGCAAAACACAGGGAGGACAGTGGCTATAATCTTAGGAGGGGCAGCAAGTGTGGGATTCCTTGTCATTTTGTTGATGTTTGCAAGGAATGTCATGAAGAAAAAACATGATGGTATGTGAAAATTTGGTTTTAATGTTAGAAAAATTTAGGGTTCCTTGTGTGAATGATGATGATATATTATTATTCTTTTTTCAGACTACTGAAGAATTCAGAGTTCATTTAGAGGTGGGATTCCTTCTAGTTGAAAATGTCTTTCCTTTCCTGTTGAATTTTGAAGTAGGTTTCTTGTTGAGGAAAAAGAAGCATATGAATTGAGGGCCTCAGCTATCATATTTTGCAGTTCAAATTTAGTTGTAAGAAATTCAAATTTTTGTTATCTTCCTTGAAAATGTAAGAAAAAAAGAGGATATATTGAAAGGGACTGTAAAACTACTCTTCCTTCTTCATAATGTAGCACCATTTTTATTTCCTGGCCATGTGGGTGTTTAGTTATTCTTTCCACATTTTCTCCATGTAGTCCATGCTAATGTTTCCCCATGTCTTTTATATGCTTTCCATAAAGTACTTTAGCCTCTATGCTTCCTTTTTCTTTGATTTTAGTTTACTTGTACAATCTAATAAAATAATTTCGGAAGAGTTTCTTGAAAAGATTCAGCAGAATCATCACTGAGTTTCTCTTTATTTTTTAGTTCCAAGTATTACAGAATTGTGGTGTCCATATCATGAAAAATTATTAGGTGAATCTTGTTCACCATGTCATCCGTGGTCCTAATTAATCATGACCGTTTATCTCAATTTTTTTCAAGTTTAATCATCATCTCTTTCCTACATGTAATTAGTGGATGAGCAATTATTAGGTAGTTATTTAAAGATGAACGATCTTGATTGCTTGGACCATGGATAATGTGGTGAACAGAGTTCACCTAATAATCTCTCCCATATCAGACATTGATGCATGAGATTTTGATAGTCATTTCATATTAAAACTAGAAGAGTTTGAAAGTAATGGTAGTTGTGATTCTACAACATTTGCAAATATTATAGCTATTCTCTTTGTTTTGTTGCTTACTTTCCCTCTATTTTGAGCAATTTAATTTGGTTTAAGCAGAAAAAGTTGAATCCATTTATATTTATTATAAAATAAATACATGATCAATAGCTTGTAAAGCTGTGTATTTAGACTTTGTTTATTTTTCTTCAATAATTTATGAACATTCATAAGGTAGTAGAAGAGATGGGCAGTGGAAAGTGGGAGAGCACATAGTTTGCCTTGTGTAGGGTTGGTTGCTTCTTCCCTAACACCCCAATACTCAATAGATAACCCTTTTTCTTCTTTTATGCTGTGTTTTTTTGTTGCAGTTGCAACCTGTTTAAACTGCAGGTTTCAATCCCTTTTTTTCTCTTTTCAAAAAGGAAAATTATCTTTCTTTCCCTATTTCCATTTTTGAACGTTCTTAAAATGTGTAAGACTGTATTTAGAAGAAAAAAAAAACATAACGGTATACTTTGTGTCTTGGAACTACTGCTTAAATTGTGAAATTCCTTTAAGTTGTACGTTTGTATCTTCAATCTGGATGTATGCATGAAGCAATTAGTGAAGTGGTGGTGGTTGGAGTTGCAAATTACAGAAACCACAATCACTGGTATTTAAGTTGTGAAGCTTATTTTTCATTTGTCAATGTAGCTTGTGACGGGGTTATTACCCTCTTCTTAGAAGACGTAATTTAAGAATTACGTTTAAAAACAAGGGTAGATTTTGAAAAATTATATGGTTGTGTGGAAATTTAAAAATTAATTAATTAAGTGCTTTTAAGAGGGAGTGCAAATCGTTTATTCTTTTATTATGCATTTATTGGTGTCTCTATTTTAAAATAATGAGTTTAAGGTTTAGGGCTTAAGGTTAAGAGTTGTGATTAGAGTTTAGGGAATTAGGGGTATAATATATTTTTAGGGTATAGGGTGTAGAATATGAAAATTAGTGTCAGGGTTTAAAATTCAATTTTTCTAATAATTTTTAGTGTGGAACATAGAAGGAGACATGATTAGGGGCAAAAGATTTTTACTCGGTGAAAATATATTGTGAGAGATAATTTTCAGTTAATTATTTGTAAAGTACCGGAAGTATTTTAGGGGTTCATGGAATTTTAAGTTTAGGGTTGAAATTTAGGTTTTAAAGTTAAATTTTAAATGTCTAATCATATTATCCTAAAATCTAAATTCTAACTTCGATGCTTAAATTCTAACTATGGGACTTAAATTTTAAACCATTGCACTAAAATTTCTAAACTATAAAGCCTAAATTAAATTTTTTAAACTCTAAAATTAAAGTAATTCTTATGGAGAGATTATTAGGTGAATCATGTTCACGACGTCATTCGTTGTTCAAGCAATTAGGATCGTTCATATTTAAATAACTACCTAATAACTATCGACCCACTAATTGCATGTAGGAAAGAGTGATAATTCACTTTGAAAAAAACTTAGATGAACAATTCTGATTGATTGAGACTACAGATGACGTGGTTAACAGAGTTCACTTAATATTTTTTTCTTCTTACGAGATGTGACGATAACAATGTTAATCAAATCAAACTTAATCTATAGAAAAATTTAAAACTTTCAACTCTCTATTTGATTTTATCATGAATAAAAGTAAAAATTAAAAAAAAAAAAGTGAGTAAATGTAATATGGTTGATGGTGACATGACCAAGATCTCTTCTAATCAAGAATTCTATATTTAAGTCTTCCATAACAATGGCTCTATTAGATCTTTAGAGTCTGTTTGGTTCTAGAAAATATTTTTTATTTTCAGTTTTCAGAAAAATGAAAAATATGTTTGATTAATGAAAACAAATATATATGTTCAGAAATGTAAATAGTGAACTCTAGTTTTTCAAAATAAAAATAAACAAATTACTCACTATTTAACATACAAACCAAATATAAATAAAACTATTATTCATAAACTAATTACTCACTAATCAAAGACAAAATATAATTAAGATCTTTGCCCACTCATCAACATTTCAACTTACGACAAATCTTCTAAGGACATGAAACAACACTTCACTAATACTTTTCTAGAGTCAAGTCATGTACTTAATCCTCTCACGTTGTTTTAAGTTAAATCATTTATTCATTCGATAATTTTTTAAAATCGAAATATTTTTTACTATATAAATCATTTACTTGTCTCCTCTTTATTTAATGCTGCCCAAAATCAACATCAATAAATTATCTCGTGAATTTAAACGATAACACCCCAACAATAAAATTGCATAATCCAGTATTTAATCTAATACCAAAAGGAAATCCAGTTAAAAATACCAACAAAAAGTAGAAGAAAAACTTCAAATGCCCCTCAAACAAAACCATAGAAGTGCTACTTGTCTTCATTTTACTTGGGAGGGCGTGAACCAAGGAGGTTTTGCTGCTGCAACTCAAGCTCATTCACTTGCTGCTCACGGTCCATCTCGATGATGAGGGGAACCACAAGTATAAGGAACGTTGTCCCTGCCAACCATGCCGCTTTTCCCGTGCTCTTCAGCAGCTTCCTCGAGACGGAGGCGGCGTCTTTGGCGACTCTCTTGGTGGTGTTGCTGATTCCGGAATCGGATACAGCGCGAGACAGTCTAGCAACGATGCTCATGCCGTTCTCGTCTGCGGTGGAGCCTTGGCCGAAGACCGACATGCCTTCTTTTCTAAGATAAATGAAAACTTGAGGATAGGAAACGAAGTGAAGGCTTTTGTGCTAGAGATAACGTGTTAGTTTTAACTTTTAATACACTCTCGATGATTTTTTTTTGAGAGAAAAACTCTGTAGGACACATATTTATTTATTTTTATTGTATTATTTAATAATTATATGTTTAACAAAGATGATATTTAGGTTTCGTTTAACATTGCGTTCTAAATTAGTTTTTGGGCTAAAAGTTAGTTTAGAACCCAGAAGCAATACTAAATAGTTAATTTTTGAAGAAAAAACTGGGTTTGAAAAGTGTTTTTCAACCCAAATGCAAAAACTAAATTTTTTAGCTTTTGCGGTTAAAATAGTGTTTTTAGGAATCAAATTACAATTTTAACTTTTATTTACTATGTTTTATTATAATTTAATTTTTACAAATATATAATTGTATTTAAAATAAATTATTTTTTTAGTTTAAAAATTATATATATTCATGTAAAAATTATGTATTTTCTCAAAAGCATTTTTGAAAAGCATTTTTTAATAAAAATAATTTATGTATTCATTTATTAATATTTTTATATTTTATCATAATTTAAGTTAATATTATAATATGAAAGAATTTGATTACCATTTAAATATATATATATATTTAACTTATAACATTATGTCTAAAATAGTCATTTACTTTCTCAAAAGCATTTTTTGACAACAACACTAAACACATATATCTCAAACAAAAAATTCCGAAAGAACTTTTCCATTATACTTTTTCACCACATTTTTCATCGTACTTTTCAAAAGCAATGCTAAACTGACCCTTAATATATAAGTTGAGTAACATTTATCATTGACCTATAAGTAATATTTATTTAATATATGAACTTAAATTTTAAACTTAAATTATAGTTCTAACTTTAAATTTAAACCTTAAATTATAGACACTAAATTATAAAACATAAACTCTAAACCTCGATCCTAAAACATAAATATTAAACCCTACCATGAATCATGAACCTAAACTCAAAAATAAGTACTCTAAACACAAACTTAACCAACACCATCCTTAAAAAAACTCAACCTTATCTATATAAAAAATTAATTTTAGAGACTTAATTATAAAATAATTTTAGGAATCAATTATTAAAAAATCAAGGACATAGTTGTAAAACAATTCAATTATAGAAACTTAATTATAAAAAAAGTATAAAGATAGAAACTTATTATAAATATACTTAAATATATTATAATTATAAAAAAAATATAAAGATGAAGCATCATTACAAATCTATTTTCAAGATTAATATTACAATTTTACATTCGAAACTTTTGGGTTGTGTTTGCAATTGACCAGTGGGCTAAGCAAAACCCAAGATTTTTCCCATTTTTCATTTGATATGATAGTAGTAATTATTAGTCCTAGCATTTATAACAAAAAAGAGTAAAATAAATTAATAGTTCAAGATTTGTAGGTAATATTCTATTTAAAAATTTTATGAAATAAATTATCAATGAAAATTTAAAAATGATAAGGATGTTCATATTACTTTTTGTGCATTTGAATCTTAATATTTATTTTAGAAATTTAATAACTCTCTACATAAAAAAAATGGTTTTCATATTTATCTATCAAAGATATTACACAATTTTCTGTCAAAAAAAAGTACAGAACTTAATCCATAAATGAAAGAGAAACATTACACAATAAGTGTTAGATCTCTCTTTATATACTCTAAGCATGAGAATGGTAAGTTTAACATATGATCTACCTTAACAGAATTGGATATGAGGGTATTCATCACCCCATCCCTGTTAACAAATCCACTACTCGACTCGAATCCTCGGCTCACAACTAATGATGTGTTGCACACCCAAGGTACCGATATAGTGAACCCTAAACCGCACCCGGATTTCCCATAACTCGTGAACTTGTTTCCAATGAGGACGTCTTTGTAGGCTTTGCAAACTCTAGAGACGTACTTTCCCATTGGCAGAGGTTGCTGGTGGAAGTATGAATCAGACTCATTCGAGTTTGAAATATCGGAGTCTGCGTGGAGGTTAACCACTATGGTGCCATGTTTGGGATGGAGACGGTCACTGAGAGAGTTGAGAAATGGGGAATGTGGATCCCACAATTTGTTCGGGAAGATGTCATCCCCGTCATAAGCATCGATGAAGATGATATCATATAGATGATTGTTATCTACAACATACTTCTCGGCATCTGCTTCGTAGAGGTAGAGCCTCTCGTGGATGCCCTTCCACATTACTTCGTTGATAATATTGGATTCTAACAAGGCACGATCGCCTGATGGGGTCATGACTGAGAAGGCTGGAAAGCCCATTGCTTGCACTGACGCTGAGATAACAACAGGGTCAATTTCGACAACATGAATCACAGCACCTGAAAGATGCAGAAAAACTCTGGTCATTTGATTTGGATGCATATCAAAATAAAAGGCTTTATTGAGATGATAAGTAACCGCAATATGTCCAACTATGAGGAACCTGTATCTTCGCTTCAATCTACGGTGACACTAGCTGATTGAACTCTCTTTTTCAAAACGAGGAAAAAAATTTCAACAACAAATGATTCTAAGCAAGCAAAAGAGAGAGAAAACCCCGAAAGCTAACTCCTACCTTGAATTTTACTAGCCAAGAACAATGGCAAGCTCCCCCCACCATGACCAATGCATAAAATATGCATCCTTTTCTTCCCGTGTACTGCTGCCATTAGATCATATCTCGAAGATGCAATAGTAGACAGTCCTAGTGACACCATACTTCTAATATCTGCAAAAGTACCATCAAACATATCATAAGCAAACATTAAAATGGCACAGGTATATACAAATATATATACATATTTAAAGAAAACATACTTTGTCTGCCAGCAATCTAACTAGTGTCATAAGAAGGTACATCCTATTACTACACAAAAATACCATGTAGATGTGTATCATGTGCGGAATTGCATATCGAGTGCGGAAATATGAATTAGGATAGTGATGGTCATTCCGAGAAACATACAAATCAGTAGAAACTTATAATTTCTCAGATCCTTAATCTTTCACTAGAACACCCCAATTATTCCTGCGAGCATCCCTTTTATTTGATTTGAATGTTAATGGTGGAGAACAGCCAACCAGATATAGAATTTAAAGAAACATGACACAAATGACTAAATTTAAGAAAAGAAAAAGAGAAGCAACTTACATGGAATAGCCAGGCAATGAGGCTGCTGCATAATACATATAGAGCCAGGTTCAGTTTCCCGATAAGCAGCCATTATTTTAACTGTACTTTGGCGAGTAGTATCATTAAAACGAAGAACGCGCCATTGATATCCAAGGATCTTAAAATTTCCACTCTGACCATTCCCTGGATATATCTCTCCATACCTTTGCTGAAGCCATTTCTCTGTTTCTGGCCAATGAACTTTGTTCTGCAAAATTAAACCAATTCATGGTGCAGAAAAGAATTTCTCAGGAAAACAACGAGAAAACTTAATCAATGAAAAGAATCTATAGTTACCCTAAATCCAAAACAATTGAAAACCAGAAAAACTGTCAAAATCAATAGAGTGATATTACAATGTGTGAAAAAAGAGTGGAATGTGAATGAACTAACGGGTCTAGAAGAAGGGTAAGCAAAGACAGAGACGCCGCCGTTCCCTTTATCGGAGACGGAGCGGAAGACGGTGTTTCCATTGAATTCGGATTCGGCATCGGAGCCCCACCACTCGGGTGAGTATAGCCAATCACCTTCGTCCACTATCCGGCGCGGTGTACCGCTAGTGAACAACCGCCGGCGCGTGTTGCATATCCAGCTCGAGCCTGCTCTGCTCAACATTTTTTATAAAAAACCCTGATTTCGCAGGTTATTCAAGGGCTTAAACCCTGAAGCTTCGTTTAGGGTAAACTATATAAATAATCCCTGACTATGTTTTAATTATCTTTTATATCTCTTATTATAGTTATAAATTAATTTTATAACTTAAAAATTTATAATAAATTAGTCTAATATTATTAAAAAATTAACGATCGATAATATAATAATTAATATAAATTGATATAATTAATATCTTCAAAAAATAATTGGTCCAGAATAGTAATACGTGTCATTATCTAATTAAGAGATTTTAATTATTTATTAGAATAAAATTAGTACTAAAATGAAAAAAAACATGTGAATAACATATATTAAATATGTAATTATTCTATTTTATTTTTAACTGTCACGTCATCACTTTGTTAGTTTTTTAACAATAGATGACTATATTAGAACCATTTTAATAGTTAAATGGTATATTTATCATTTTTTAAAGAATGATAATAATTTCGACATCAACCCTATAATTAAGTAGCTTTTTATGTGGTTTACCCTAATTTTTTTTATAAAAATATTAGACTTGACTCAACATGATTTGTTTACGTATAAGTTTAATTATATTTATATCATAATAGCGAAATGTTCAATTTATAATAAAATTAAAAGTGTAATGACAATTTTATAATATTTAAAAATTAAATGACTAAAATATATATTTTATTATAATTTAGTTACCATTTCTAAAATTCACCCAAAGATTTATATTTTTGAGGTTCTGGCTCTTGTTTTATAGCTTTAAGTTTCCCACACGCATTTTCACTGTTTAGAAATCAAGGCAGTGACGGCTACCAAAATTCGGAAATTTTAGGAAAACAGGAAGCAACAGAAAAGACCCAAACATACTCATCTCTGATTTAAATAAAGCAACAGAAAGAGACCAGTGGAGAAAATCTTCCCTCACATCTATCTTTCTATAGGTAACATGTTCTCCTCTTTATCTAAATACCCATCTCTGGTTCCTTCATGCTTTTGGGGTTGTATTTGCTTGATTGATTTCAGTGTGCTAAAATGTGGGAGCTTAGTGCAGATTTTCAGGGAGTGGGGACAGTATTAGCATATATCTCAGAAAGGGTTTTTGATTCCTTGGGGTTTTATAAAATGGCCACTCCTGGTTCCTTTCCTGTTACTGCTGCTCAGGTTCTTAAAAAAGCTCTTTCCCATGGCTTTTTCTACATGCTTCTTCATTTTGAAGTATATAGTGGAATTTTAGAGCAAATAAATTCTGGGTTTTTTATATTTATTGTGTTTTTTGCTCCCTTTTTCAGGTTGGAACATATTTTGTGGGGCAATATTATCAGGTGCTTTTACAACAGCCACACTTAGTTCACCAGTTTTATAGTGATGCGAGTACCATGGTTCGTGTTGATGGCAATCACAGAGAAACTGCTGCTGCAATGCCGGTAGTTTTGCTTTCTCATTTTTTACTAATTGTTTTTCTAGTTTATATCGTTTCCGTGTTGTAATCTTCAACAAAAACAGAGATATCTGCTGTTCTTTTTGTTACAGTTTATGGGGCAGTGTCTCAATTCACAACATTTAGTACATTGAATGTATTTAGTATCTACTTGCTTAATTATTATGCATTTCTATGCAACTGCAAGCAGTAATATGGAATAATGCTTTCTACCTTGGTAATATATTCACTTAGCTATTTACAACTAGTTTTGGTATTCTTTTATGCGCTCGTAAATTTACTTTCATAGTGCGTAACAATGTTTAATTTTCATTTACAGTTGTGTTTTCCCATTTTCATGCTGTTTTTATTTTATCTATTCATTCAATGAATAGAATTATTGGCTTATTGTTTTCCCTTTTTTCATATTTTTATTTGGAAGCAAATTCACGCTCTAGTTACGTCACTCAACTTTACCGGGATTGAGATCAAGACAGCGTGTTCCCTTGAATCTTGGAGCGCAGGTGTTCTAGTGATGGTTTCTGGTTCCGTGCTAGTAAAGTATTTCAGTTCCTGGAGGAAATTTGTGCAAACTTTTTTCCTTGCACCGCAAGAGAAAGGCTTTTTTGTTCTAAATGACATCTTTCAATTTATTGATGAGGAACAAATTCTCCACCATCCAGCTGTCCTATTATCTCAGCACAATCTTGATCATAAACTCAGTGCATCAGGATCAATTCCTGAACCAGGTATTTACGATCCAATATGACATTTGAATTTTGTGATTCTCCTTATTAGTTGACCTGATATAAGGCTTTGTTCTGAAACTAATTGAGTTACAAATACAATTTTTAGGATCAACATGATATCACATGGCTTGCATGTGTTAAAAGTAATTATTTTTATTCTTCTAAAAAGAAATGAAATGGAAACTAGGATATTTTAGCTGTTTTAGCTGAAAACATTAATTCTCTTTCTCTTTGTAGTGCCAAGCTATTTTCTGGGCGGAGATATTCAAGGAAGGGAGCTTGTGGCTCATGCTGATGTCAGAGAAAATGGTCTGGTTGACAAGTTTAATCTCTCGGAACAACTTCAGCAAGCTCCGGAATCTGAAAGTATTGTGGACAACCATTCTGTGCAAGAGTCCAATGGTCCTCTTCTGCATACAGGGAATACCGTCCATGAACATGTTCCTCCTGTCGAGGAACCTGTTGGGGAACCCCAAAAGCACACCTATGCTTCTATTGTATGCTCTACACACAGTAGTTATTTTATGTTATGCATATGAATATATGCTCATTAATTTATTATTATTTTTATTTAATTAGAAATATACTTCTCTTCTCGATAATAATTTACTTTCTTTTGTTCTTTTTGCATGGTTGTTGAAGCTACTGGCTGCTAAAGGACAATCGACACCACCAGTTCCTGAAGTTTCTGTGAACAAGAACTCACTCCCTGCTTCTGACTTAGACCACATTCCCCATAACACTACTCAGCAGCCTTTTATCTCCTCAAACGTTGTGGAAATGTCTGGGGCTGATATCGTTGATGAAATTCTACCCATAGAATCTGAAGGTAAAGCTTCAAGTGTCTGTGTTATGCTTTAACTATTTTACTGGATGTTGGAAATGTCAAGTTTGTTAAAATTTCACTATATTTTCTTGGTCCTATATCTGAACATTTGTCGATCTTGAAATTATAGAACGAAACATGTTTGCTATAGTTTCGAAGCTAATTGTATGCGATTAATTTGTTGCTCGTATGTTTTAGGTGAAATGAAATCTGTTTATGTAAGGAACTTGCCCTCTACTGTTTCGGAATCTGAAATTGAGGAAGAATTCAAGAAATTTGGTGAGATTAGTCCTGATGGAGTGGTGATTCGGAGTCGCAAGGTACATTTTGTAGCTTCTTCTGAACCCCTATTATGATATCTTGCATTTGATGCTAAAATGTTTCATGTGTGTGCAGGATGTTGGTGTTTGTTACGCGTTTGTTGAGTTTGAAGATATGGCGAGCGTCCGTAATGCAGTCAAGGTCTGAATTTACTTTAAGCATCTACCAAAAAACAGACTTTTCTTGTTTAAGTGATATCTTAGCCTTTTCATCCATTTTTCTTCTTTCATCCTGTCTACCTAGCACAGTTCATCAATGCTTTGTCCTGCGTATTTGTTTTGGTGTTTAAGAAATGATATCAATGTAATTAATCTATGTTCATGTAGAATTTTCATCTTGATAGATACATCATACTAATTTAGTGAAATCATATTTGTGCATAACTGCATATAGGCAGGAACTGCACAGGTGGCTGGACGACAAGTGTGCATCGAAGAGCGGAGACTAAACAACCGTATCCCATCTCGAGGAGGAAGTACATATTTCTTTCCCTTTTCTTGTATTAGATGTATTTTTTGTATTGGAATACTTCTTGCATAGTGGAATTTAGTCCCTCTACTTTTATTTCTCGAAATTTAGTCTCTTTACCTCTTCAAATTAAAAATTCATGTCCAATCGTTAACACCATTAAAGTAGATCTTCACTGGATTCAGATCCGATTATTAACACCGCTAAATTCACATCGAATATTAACATTGTAGGCATTAAGGGCTGTAAGTTCTTTATTGAAATAACCTGAAGATCCCAAAAGTAAAACGATGATTGCTGCAGTAGAAACAATAGCTATTATTTGTTTACTGATGACAAATGTGGCATCAAAAGCCGGCAGTCTTGTGGTTCCTTTGAAATCCCGTAGTTTTTTTGATACATTTGTTTCCCATACTTATTCGGTTGTTAAAATCTTCTGTACAGGGAGGGGCAGAGGACGAGGCAGCTACCATACAGAAGCTCTGAGGGGGCGCTTTGGTGCTCGAAGTTATGGCAGGGGAGGTGCCAATGATAGAAGCGAGAGAAATTACAGTAGGTCAAGAAGAAATGGTTTTTACCGTCCAACTCCTCGACAAGATCAAAGCATATCTGGCCAACAGGTATCTAAAAATGGACAAAGTTCATAGAGAAACCATCTTTTATCAATTATGAAGGGATCAAACTGTGGTTGCAACCACCACAATTCAATATATTTACTTATTGTTACATTCAATAACAATATATCAAGTTTTTTTTTCTTAAGTAGCTTACTATGAATAGTAATTACTTTTTTTATGGAAAGGGCTTCCATCATTATATACTTAATTTGTTCTTTCAATATTTAATAGGCAAATGTTTGCCATTTTGGGTTCACTACTTTTATAGTTGTGTTTGGCTCTAAAGATTGTTATTTTTCTTCTTTTGGATGTATTTATCTAATCAACAAGTTGTAAGAATTTCTGTATATATCAAAAAGTATGTAGCGAAATTCTTACAATTTTAGTAAAAAAATGGTATAATCGTTTTTAGCCTTTTTTAAGACTGTTGTTCGCTAGAACTTCCCTTAAGTTATTGTAAAGACCGATATAAGGAAGCTATTGCTATAATGGTGAAAGTATTCTACATTGTTTGATAGATGACACAAATATTGGAGATTGAACTAGTGATATAGTACCTATAATTTAAGCTTTTTATGTGAAGTGTATGACCTATGAGTTTGCTGTAGACAAAGCTCCATTCTGAAGAGAAACCTGAATTTGATCTTACCTTGTGTTGTCATCTTCTTCTTCTTCTGTTTCCCAGAGAAAGCTAGCATATGCTGCAAGAATATTGTTGTGAATGAGAAAATGTGATAAGTTTTTGGACCCGTACCCGGTGGGTATCCAATAGGACCAGGACCAATACCAAATATTCGGTATTAGTTTTCTTTTGTTTATTTTTTTTATCAAACTCTCTTTATGTATGAATATTATGAGTACGACTAATTTTAAAACATTAATTTTCAAGCTTACAATATTCTAATTTTATTATTTAATATTATTATTGATGGTTAATTTTTTTTCCAATTACTCAATTTTTTTAAGAATAACTTCATTGACCGGGTACTTGATATTGGAACCGGTTCCCACCAGTAACGGGAGCGATTCTTAAAATTTAAGACCCGGTATGACTGAAATTGGTTCCAATTTTTAGGAAGTAGTAATTATCGAGACCAAGATCAATTCTATTCAAATTGATCAGGTACTCGGTCTTGCCCACCTGTTATGCTCTCTTTCTCATCGTTGTAGATAAATAGGCTTTGGTGTTTGTATTATGAAAATTAGAATCCCAAGAACTTGACTCAATTATAAATATGATTTATAAAAAGACATTGTAATAATAATGGAGTAATGTGGCCAAGGGATGTATTAGGAGGCTCAAGTTCATTTCTCCCTGTTTCAGAAATATTTCATATGTTGATGCTTGAGTAATAATTATGCCTATAGAAATTTTAGATTAGTTCTTTTGAATGGTTGTTAATCTTGCAATACTTGTTCATGTTTGAAAAAGACATAACATGATTTACATGACGCTTGTCTGATGTTCAGGCAAGTTTTAATTGAGTCAAAGAATCATTTGTTTGACAAAGAGGTTACTATAGATTATGTTGTACTGATATAAGGTACCTAAGGATTGGCACATGAGGTTTGTACAAAGCTCAATTTAAAGAAAAAAAAATCTACAGAATACTAATACGGGTAACTTTTGTATCGGTACGCCCTTAAAGAAAGATACAACAGACATAAATACATGAGAATTTATACTTAAATATCTTTATATAAATTAAACTAGGTATTGATGTACGAGATACCACATTGAGACACATTTTATCTATTATTATTATTTTTTTTAATAATTATACAATGGATTAGTACATGGACTAGTGTACTAATACATGGTCATTAATCTTAAGCATACAGTCCAGTACGGGATAAAGCCGTATCGGTAAGCCTTTGTAAAAGTATCGTATAGATATGAGTGTGGCTTGTACTGATATGTTAATTGTTATTTGTCTATTGAATGTTTACATTTTTAGAAATTGGCTATTATAATGATCTATGTCAATTTTTGATGTGCAAGATAACCATTCTTAATGAAAATTAACACATAGGCATGAGATATAACTAATTAAATATTAAAAATCTAAAATTATTTTTATATCATCATATTAATATTAAAAATCCTAATTGCAATTTATTCACAATTGAAATTTTGAATCTTGTTCATACAATATTAATATAAAAACACATTAAAAATAACAAGTCACAACATAATAATAAAAAAATGTTCATATATTGTTCTCGGTCTTCCATGTTGGACAGTACTCATCTATACCTGGTGGAAGTTGTCAAGACAACTGAAATGTTGTTGCAAGCAAAACTCAAAACTGAAATTTACAGAAGGGATTGTCAATAAATAACTAATGAAAGGTTACAAAGCCAACGGATCCGACTTCCTAATGCCATAAAACTGCACACCAGTTCTAAATCCTTCAAATTTCTCAGTCATCTTCATTCCATTTTCTCTTATTCTATCCTCACTGCTTCATTTCCTTGATCAAGAACCAGAATCATGAGCGTTTTGACTTCGTTCCAGCTTCTGGAAATCAATATGATCTCCGCCCAGGATTTGGAACCCGTTTGTCGTAAAATGAAAACCTACGCAGTGGCTTGGGTTCATTCGGATCGAAAACTCTCCACCAGAATTGACACCCAAGGTCACACCAATCCAACATGGAACGAAAAGTTTGTTTTCCGTGTCAAAGATAAGTTTCTACGACGTGATACGTCGGCTGTCACGATCGAAATCTACGCCGTGCATTGGTTACGTGACATCCATATCGGGACAGTTCGAGCCATCGTCGGGAACCTTATCCAGCCAGTTTCACAACGGCGTCACAGTCAAGATGTAGAACTAGGGATGCGGTTCGTTGCGCTTCAGGTTTGGCGACGGTCGGGTCGACCCCAAGGGATTTTGAACATTGGGGTGGCGTTGCTTGATAGTACAATGAGGAGCATGCCACTGTATATGCCAATAGGATCGTCGGCGGTCGGATACCGACATTTAATGGGTGAAGAAGATCCGTTTCAAAACTCCGTTGTCAATCCTATTTTGAGCACTACGAAGAGCAACAACTATCAACAATTACTCAACGGGTTGCTCAACCCCGAGCTCCGACTCCGACGAACCAAGAGTGATTCGAGTTCCGTTTTAGAATCAGAATTAAAGCCTAAAGGATCCTCCAATATTGTTGTTAGTGGATCAATGGTTAACGACTCAGAAACAGGAAAATCCAACGATAAGATTACTTCAAGAAGGAGTTCAAGGGTAAATTATACGTCTGATAAAATTTCCAAGAACGGAAAATCCAGTTCGATTGTGACCGCTACTGAAAAAAACAACCGCAAGATTAATTCATGTCGGAATTCAATGGTAGATAAAGACACTAAGAAAGAAAAACCAAATCCTGAAACCGTGGAAAACAGCAGCAACGGTCCGAAACTGAGGTTGAAAACACCACCCGGTAGGGTCTCAACCAGGTTTGATAACGGAACTCCGAAAAAACTTGGTGGGTCGATAATATGGACGAATTCAGAACTGGGTCCGTCGCCGTCGGAAATGGCGGCGGCAGTGGCTAGGAACCTGCAGTATAACAAAATGGAAGATACAGAGAGTTCCGTGGCGGACAAGTGGAGTTTAGACGAAAGCATGGAAGGGCTTCATTCGAAAGTAGGAAGATGGAGAGCCGAGCTGCCACCATTGTACGACAGAGTGGAGCTTTCGAGTTACATGTCGAGTGGGGTTCCGACGACATCTTCATCGAAAAGCACGACAACTAGTCGGAGTAAGAAAAGGAGATCGTTTACATGTTTCAACAACATATTTGGCTGTGGCATTTCAATAACTTGTGCTCCTGGGGCATCCAGATCAAGAAAAAACAGAAATTAGGGCAGAAGAAAACTGTTGCTAATGCTTTCAGCGACTTTGTTTCACTAATGTTATAATCTTAATTTCATCATAATTCCAAGATTAACGTATTTCTTACTTCAGACCATATTTTTTTTTCCTTTTACATTAAATTTACCTTTGAAAACTGCTGCATTATTTTTATTTATATTTAAATTATCATATAAGGATTAATTTTAGTTGTTTTTCAAATAAATATTTAGAGTTAAAAGTATTTTTGATACTAAAAGAACTAAAGAATGATGTTAAAAATTAATTTTTATTATGAATATTAATTTTCATGATGTCTATGGTGATAAGAATTTTAAGAATAAAATTTTAAGTGTATGTGTATGCTTTTGATTGCAATTAGTTATTATTGTATTATTATACTCGTATCTTGAAGGATTCATCTCTGACGCTAGAATATTAAATAAATGGAGCATAAATTTTTCTTAGATTTGTCAACCCACAACTCTATTAGCGGAAAAATTATTAGGTGAACCCTATTCACCATATTATCCATGGTCTCAATTAATTATGACCGTTGATCTTAAATTTTTTTCAAGTTAATCATCACCTCTTTCCTACATGTACTTAGTGGGTAGGTAGTTATTAGGTGGTTATTTAAAGATCAACGGTCCTGATTACTTGGACTATGGATAACGTGGTAAACATGGTTCACCTAATAATCTCTCCTATTAGGGCTCTGTGATTTTTTTAGTTGTTCATTAATTCATTTTCATTTTTTTCTCGTTTTTTCATATATATTTTTTTCATTGTTTTTATTTATTCATTTATTTATATTTAATCGCTAGTTATAATCCATGTATTTTTATTAAGGCATAAAACAATACCTTTAGAACTTCAATTTGGAACAACTTTACTCTGTTAAACTTACCTAGTTTGTTTTACTTTTTATGAATTTTTGAGATATTTTTATCATTGAACATTATTAAAGTTATATTCTTGATCCTCAAGTTTTGTCAATTATAATAGGTTAAAAAAGAAATCATACTTTATCGTTATTAAAATATTCGATTGGTCTTTTCATCAAAATCAGTATCATATTGTTATCATTTTAATTTTTATTGAAGGTTGGATGGCTAATAATTTTGGGATATAGATTTTGTATTTGGTTTAATGGGCGGGTACCAAAATTCACATTTTAACAAAATTCAGTCCGTATATTCTAATTATATAAGTAGTCATAAGTCATATAATATCAATACGTCAACTATTTCATAAATTATAATTGGAAAAAGTATGATTTGAAATAGCTTTTGATAAGACTTAATATGAATTGACAAGTTTCAATAAGTTTTGATATGTCATGATGAACCCTATAAATTTTATCAAATTTGATAAATATTGATAAGTTTTGAATTTACAAAATGTCATTTGAAATGGGCATAAATTATGAATTTTGTTAAGTTTTGTAAAATGAATATTTACCATACTAGAATATTTGGCTAGTTGGAACAAGTTTGATATGTTCCATAGACTATTTGGCTAGTTGCATAGTTTTTTTTTTTTTTTTTATTCAGCTACAGTGATTAGTAGTATCTGTTCTAGAGTATACTCTCAACCTTTTTAACATTGATCGCTCAGTCACTGTGCTGACAGCACCGGTGCTCGAACCCATGACCTCTAGAAACAACAATCGTTCCTTTAACCGAGGAAGCTAATTGCATGGGTTAATTTGGTAAGATTAGGAAGATTTTACAGTGATAAAAAATTACATTTTCTGCATTAAGGTAATTAAAACCAATGAACAAGTTTTGGAACCTGTTGAAGTTGGCATCGAATCAGGACCAAAGTTTAAAAAAATATGAGGCCAATTTTGGCTATTGTAGCCAAGGTTTCGGAACCATAAGGGCCTGGTATCGAGACCTTATCCAGGGACAATTCTACAAAGCTGAAAAGTAGTTTAAAATATTATATTTTGCAATATCCAGGACCAGATTACACAACAAAACAGATCTCAATTATCATTAGCAATATCCCGAAAAAGAGTTGCTAATGGCTATCACAATAGAAGTTTTAAAAGATGATCCAAACGACAGAGAGACAACAGACAACAAAGATCCTACTGAAGATGCTAACCTACCAAAACACATCGGTTGGCTATCTGATTCAATTAAGCTCAGCACTGAATTCTAAAATTATTGAAATTTAAAGCAGAACTGAGAAATTTTGTAAATTAAAACATGAAATCTATTCTTCTTGGCCAACTTCAAGATTCTTCATTTTAGATTCCAGTTCATCTTCATCAGCTTCACCCTCTCCTAATTCTTCATTATCATCTCCACCTTCAGGATCATTCTCATCCAAGGGACCAAGCATATCAGGAGACTTCTTGAATATTTCCTTCACCTCATCAATACCATCATCAGAGATTATATTTCCGTTGATGTTTAACAGCGCAAACACAGGTTTTTGAACAACTAACTGAGCCAAATGACGAGCCCCGGCCCTCCTTATGAAGTTGTTGCTCATGTCAACTTCATTTAAAAGGGTATGCCCTTCTTCCAAAGCCTTGCTTATTTGGATAGTACCTTCATCCTTAAGTTCATTCTCGGCTAAGTTCAGCTTGGTTAGATGCTGCTTTGCTGCTATACAAGCAGCTATAGTAGGAGCAGCATCAGCTGTTATGTCATTTCCAGCCATTTCAAGAACTTCAAGAGAAGGAGCCGATTCCTTTAGAGCATTGGCTAGCGCAATCACACCCTCATCTTCCAAGTTGAGATAACTCAAGTAAACCTCTACTAGAGTCAAATGCTTTGAAAGAGCTTTACCCAGGGCAACTCCTGCTTCTACACCAAACATGTTGTCTCGTAGATCAAGCTTCTTTAAATGGGTACAAGACTCAAGTCCCTCTGCTAACGCAATTCCTCCTTCTGAACCAATCCTTGTGGAGGAGCATCGAAAATCCTCCAACAAAGAAGACCGTTTCACAACATCAGAAATTGCAAGCGCACCCTCATCTCCTGTCATATTATTATGGAAGTGAAGCACCTTCAACTTCTCTGCAGAGGGAATCAATTCACAGACAGCCCTAGCAGCTTCCTCTGAGATACCATCATTGATCAAATAGAGCTCCTCTAGGCAACTCTGTGATTTCAAAAGAGCACCAAAAGCCCTAAGACCCTTCTCACCTAAGGCATTGTTTGAAAGGTTGAGTGATTTCAAAACACTACCCTCCAAGGCAGTTGAGAATGTATTCATAACTTTGAGGGCTTCAGCCTCTGGTCTTCCTGCAATGAAGTCCGACAAATCCACTTCTTTCAACTGATTCTTGAGGGAAACCAAAATGGGCCCAGCAACATGAGCTGCTCCTAAACCAAAACTTCTATTACTAAAACATATCTTGGTGTAAGAATTTCCAGGATCCTTCAAAGGCTTTAGAAGATTCTCAGCTTCCTCTGCCTCGAGAAAAGCCCGTTGGCCATTCGATATGTCAAAGAATGTTTCAGCGGAAGCATTGTTCTGAGATACTAGTTCCTTCTCCTTCATCACAGGCTCTCTTTTAAGAACTCCCAGCAATAGCTTACTGCATTCCTTTGCATAAAGCTGCACTGCAGCACCTCCATCACCATCAGGTTCCCTATCATAATGTTTGTTTGCTGTGTTAAAAGCTATATCCTCAATTTTTTTAGCATTCTCCTCAGCTTCCTCTTTGTTAAGAGCACCATACTTCTGGGTAAAGATAGAATTACTGGTGAGATTGTTTGTCAAGCGAAGCACAAGTACCTGCCGAGTGCTTTCACTAGGTGGCCATAGTTTAATGGAGAACGGCTTGTGTTGTGAACTTGCAGTTGAATCCATTACAAGAACCTAAAGAATCCGGCTGCAAATTCTCAAAAACCTTAGCTCATATTTAATAAAGATTCAAGAACACAGTAATGCAGAAAAATAGCAACCATACAAACATGTCTGGATTCCTAAATGCCACATGGTTCAACTGATTCCCAAAGAAGAAAACTGCAATATTCATCATAAACATGATCAAAATCCCAAAAATACATACAAACATGTGCATTCATATATCTTTTCACATACATATACACAATGACGAAATAAGACATTCATTTCCTACCACAAACAAAATTTACATATATTTTTTTCAATAATATTAACAGCCCAAAAGAAAGAAGAGTAAAACTAGACAAAATTCATCAACAATGCACGCACTGAAAAGAAAAAGAACAAGAACCCATCTGTATATATCTTTCAATTAATTACCCAAAATTTAAATCTACAGTTAATTAGCAGAGCATTGAATCAGAATCTATAATGCAACAAAGATAAGGTACAGAAACCAACACAAACCCCAGCTAAAACAAAAGATCTACGGTAGTAAAACAAACGTTTCATCTTTAATATTAAGCATAATTGAAGTATCAAAATCATCATAACGGTTGAGACACAGATCTGAAGAAAAGGAGAAATACAGAGACATGATTAAAGACTTGAAAGGATATAAGAAACCAGAATAAAATTAGAAGAGATTTACCTGCTCCTGCTCTCTGATTATTAGTTCAGAAGTTGGGCAATGAGAGTGAGACTAAGGGCGTGAACTGTAAATGTTGAAATGAAAGTTCTTGGGAGGTTTAGGGCTTTTATGGATCAACGTTTGGGGTTTGGCCCATAAAATCTTAACTGGGCACATCTTTGTTATTTAGGCCTAGAGGTAGCTACGTTAACTGTAGTCTCGATGATCCGATTTAGATAGGGGGTGAGTATCAATCGAGTCGAGTTAAAAAGTTTTGAGTTATTCGAGTTGATGAGTCATATTTTACAACTCAAGTTTTATTTGAAATTTTTTCGGTTCGAGTTGAGTTTAAGAAATTCGAGTCGAATCGAATCGAGTTTTCGAGTTCCTATAAATATTTAATTATAATTATTTATCTTGTTATAGTATGATTTGATTTTAATTTAAACGACTTTCTCTAATCTTATAAGATATGTATATATATATTCATATGTAGCGATATTTCTTTGTATTTTTATATATCAATGTATATGTATCATAAAAAATTGATAAACCTGTCTCAAACTTAAAAATTAATCCTTTAATTACTAAAAATTTCGAGTTATTCAAAATTTCATTTTACAACTCGAACTTTATTTGAAATTTTTTCGAGTTGAGTCTATGAAATTTTGAGTCGAGTTATTCGATTTTTTCCAATCGAGTTTTGTTCACCCCTAAATTTAGATACCAATCATCAGAAAAACAACCAGTAAAATCACGTTTTTAGGGCGTAAATTTTTGATCAATCATTCGTTTGTTGTCGTTAAACTTTAATAAAAGGTTGGTTTGACATAATAAAAAAAAATGATAAATACCTAAAATAGTCTCTAAAGTATTAGTTTAATCTTAGTTTGACCAAAAAAATAAAAATAATTTATATAATTACACATTTAACTCTCTACGTTTATAATTTTTTTTTATTTCTTCTCTTCTCCGCCATCTTTCATATTCTTTTTCTTTATCATCTTCTCCTTCGACTTTCTCTTCCTTCAAATATACATTCCATTACACTAGAAAAAAAAAATATGATTGATATATTTCATATTCTTCATCAGCATCTTATTATTATCATAAATTTTCAGCTTTGCAAAGAATCCTTTAATGGTAGGCCCAATAACCAGTCTTTTACCGTTTGACATTTTTCGCTCAATCATTTTGTGGGTATTACTAGTGTTTAAACTCGTGAACTCAAGGAACAACAACCGTTTTTTTAACCACTTGGGCTAGAGGCTCGTACTGTACTAATAATAAAATGGTGATAAAAAATATAAAATATAATAATTAATATTTTTTAGTGTAACGATAATAAATGGTTGAGTGATTAAAAGTTTATACTCATAAATATAAGTGACCTTATTGGTTGTTTTTTAAAATGAATGATCAATTTTATAATGAAAAAAAATATAAGTGACTAAATCAATAGTTAACCTTAAAATTAATTTATATTTATAAGGTTATATTTTTACTTTCAGAACTACTCTCATTATCTCGTCAAACAAGTTTTAGAAAATGAAATTAATATTTACACGTTATTTTATATGCATATGTTTTCAAAATTAATAATGATTAAGTATTAACACCGTCCTAATCATCGTAATCAATAAGGAATTATAGTCAACGGATTAAGCAGTAATTAATTAGTGTTAGAATCTTAACATGCAGATTTAAAGATAGCTTTGAAACACCTGCAGACAAATAACAATAAACTACACGATAATAAATATTAGATAGATTTGTTGTTCTATTTTTTTTATATATAATTATAAGTATCTGATTCATTTATCTATTAATCTAAATTGAATATTATAGTTATTTATTATCAAACGATATTATTAATATATTTTTTATCAATTATAATATAAAATTTTAAACTTTAAACTTTGTTTAAAGCACCTAATGGCCTATTTTTTAAATAAACTAATAATCAATAAATGATTTTGTTAGTTCAAGATATAAAAAAATGGTTTTGTTAGTTTAAATAATCGAAGTATAATAACATACGGTTTAAATATCTTAGAGGTCTCATACTATTTAAAAATATAAAATTTAGCCCCAATAATACATTTTTGCGAAATTGAGCTCCCGTAATATTTTTATTTGAAATTTGGTCCCTCCCCTAACTTCAGTTAAATTCTACTATTAATTGTTATGTTGGTAGCTATAACAAAGTGAAGTAGCCTTTTTAGTCTCTTATGCGTACACGTTCTATCAATTTAAACATTAATCTTTAAAATAAATAAAAAATTATCATTAATAATGGTAAGATTGAACATAAATTAGAGAAGAGGTTGAGATTTTCCGAAGATTTTATTGTAACTAAATGAGTATTTGATAGAGTCGAGTCAAGTAAAATATTTTGAGTTATTCGATTTTACGAGTCATATTTTACAACTCAAATATTATTTGTTTTTCTAATTTAAGTCGAGTTTATTAAATTCGAGTTGAATCAAGCTAAGTTGTTCGAATTTTTTTTATCAAATGTAATAGTAATCGTTTACAATATTATGATAAATATTGGTTTCAAATTTAAATGAATTTCTCAAATCATATAAAATATACATGTTTTTTTCATATTCTTTTTCGAAGTAAGAGTAATTCAATAAACCAAATATCAATTGAATTCATAAAATATGTTTACAATAATATTTTAAAGAATGATTTTTTTTAGGAAAAGACAATGATGAGAGTATAAAGAAATCAAGGAATTAAAGAGAAGATAAAATTTATTAAAAATAATATAGTTGAAGGACCTAATTAAATAAAATAAAAAGTTAAAGAATTAAATTACAAAAAGAATAAATAAATTTATTGTTGAAAGTATGAATTAAATTTATATAGATATTTTATAGCTGGAATAGGGTATGTGGTATAAATTTAATTAAAATGAACTTAATGCAAAGAAGAAATTGAAAAAATGAGAAGATGATAGAAAATTGAGAGAGTAAATTTTAATGAGAAAATGAAGCAACATGTGTAGTCTGTAATATTTTTAGGAGCATGTGATTTGGAGTTAAAGTAAATGGGGAATTGAATAAATAAGAAAATTAAAGACAAAATCATAAAACATTAATATATGTATATAATATGTAAGTATGTATATAATATATATTTTATGTATATTTATATGTATGTATATGTATATATTAATATATGTATATAATATACATTAATATATATAAATATATACTATATATATATTTTAGTTTAATACATATATAATATACTTATAATATATAATATATATTATATATAATATACTTAAATGTATACTAATATATGTATTTAATTTGTTTATGAATTAATGTATGTATATGTATTTAATTAATGTATGTACATTATTAATTCTTTAAGCCCAACATTAATCCTTTAAGCACAAATCATTAAACTAGTTTTATAAGACCAATTCTTCAATCATTAAACTAATTTCCTATGATCAAATTGAAATAATTTTAAAATATATAATATGATTTTAATTAAATGAGGACCAAATCAAATAAAAACTAAAATTTAAAACTTAATTTTTGAGTGATCATAACCAAATTAAAATAATTGTAAAATAAGGTGTAGAACGACGCGAGATTCGATTTTTTAGCCGCGATCTATATAAAAATATGTTGAATTTTTTACCCGACCTAGAGTAGTGTCAAATGAATATCTAAATCTAATCTCCTTTTTTATATTTTTAATTAATTATATTTAAACAAAGTTTATTATTTGATTATATATTGTAATAATATTATTAATAATAATAATAATCTTACAATTTTACTATATATATTAATTTCCTCCAAAATTTTGTTTTTTTAATCTTTTTGGATAACTTATATCCCTCCAAAATTTTTACACTAAAAATAGATTAATCTCATATTTAAAAAAATGAGTGACTTATTTCCCTCCAATTTTTTTGTCTTTTTACTCTTTTATTATCAATTTTTTTATTTAATTCAATTGAGTTATAATTTAAATTAATTTAATAAAAATATATATATTTTCTTTTAGAATTCTTTTAATTATGTTTGTAATTTATGTTTTTATGTTTTAATTTAGCTTAATTAATTCTAAGTTCAATAAGTTAATTTAATTTAATTAAATATGAATTTAAAATTATAATTAAAATTAAATACATTAAAAATAAATAAAATAGTAAATAAATTAATTTAATTAAATATGTAATACTAAATTTAAATATTAATCTCTAAGTTAATTATCATATCTAATTCTATTTTTTAAATCTAGTTTACCAATATTTTAAATTCATCAAATTATAAATATACTTAATCATATGAAATATTAAGTTTAATATTAATTCAGGTCAATAACATGTTGGGTTTTATAACACTCCAAAAACTATTCCTAATTTTAAAACCCTAATTAAGAAATCTCTAATTAAAAACTCTACTTTTTAGATTTCCAATTTTTTGAAATCCTATTTTTTGAGGTTTTTAAATTGATTTTCTAAATTCAAGAAAAAAAATTTGGAATAAGATTATAAAATTTTAAAAGTTTTAAATCTGAATTTAAAGTTTTAAAGTTAAAGTGATATTTTGAATTTTGAGAACTCTTGAATATCCTGTTTGTTTTATCAAAACTCTTTATTTATTATTATTTATATATTATATAAATTTTCATATAAGGAAAGAAAATCTATTTAAAATTCTATAACCTTTTTATTAATATTTATTATATTTATAATGTGATCTAATAGAATTCTAATTCTAGTTGGAATTAGTTATTTTTTTCTATAAATACATATTATGGTATAAGAGAAAACCCTACAATATTTTCTTTTATCAAGATTCTCTAAATCCTATGTTTTCATTCTAATTATATTCGAGTTCAAAACCACATTATTAGTAAATTTTGTCGCTTTGGCTAAGGGGCGTTCTCTTACTGGTGCTATATATGTTTTTCCGAAGAATTTTTTTTGTGACATGCTTAATATTTTTTTGTTTTAAAAAATACTCGTGTTTTGCTAGCATGTCTAATTTTTGTACTGTGACTTTGATTGTGCAATTATGTTATCATGAATGTTATTGTGATTTGAGAAATATTAAAATTTTCAGATTTAAGATTTCACACTTTTGAGAGTAAATATGATTTTTATATTCTGTGAATTTGTGTTTTCGGATAAATTGTTATTTCAGATTGAATTGTGATTGTTTTCGAATTTTCAAATAATGTTATATCATATTGTGTGCATGAGGTCGGATTGTGTACGGAGGAAATCGAAAAATCATAAATATCTCAAATGCCTCAAAGTTTTCAAAATAATAAATAATAACCTGAATATCTAAAAATAGTTTCATTTTGATAATGAAATAATTGAATAAAATCTGAGATCCTTCAAGTACCGCATCGCATAAAGTTCAAAGATCTGTAAGAGAAAACTAAGGGGGTAAGCTAAAGAGCTTAGTGTGTCTCTAAGGTGCAGATAAAAACAACAAAACACGATTTATAAAATTGTTTTTCAAGAGTAATATTTCAAAAAAATAAAATACGGTTCACATAAATAATTTTCTCAAAAACAGAGTTTTGGAAAAATACAAATCATGATGTATGGATGATATTATACGCACAACACAAATCTCAACTACAACGTCACCAGTCCGAGTGGAGAAGTTCCCTATAACCCTCACCTACAACGTCACCAAAATCCGAGAGTGGTCTTAGACTTCCTGAAAGGTTCCACGACTTCCTCTGTACACAATCCCACCCCATGCACACAATATGATGTAACATGATTTGAAAATCCGAAAACAATTACAATTCAATCCGAAATCACAATTTATCCGAAATCTCAATTTATCCGAAAACACAAATTCACAGAATATAAAAATCATATTTACTCTCAAAAGTGTAAAATCTCAAATCTGAAAATTTTAATATTTCCCAAATCATAATGACATGTATGCATGATAACACAAGTGCACAATCAAAGTCACAATACAAAAATTAGACATGCTAGCAAAACACGAGTATTTTTTAAAACACAAAATATTAAGCATGTCACACAAAAAATATATTTTTCGGAAAAATATATATAGTACTAGCAAGAGAACACACCTTAACCAAAGCGACGGAATTTACTAATAATTTGATTTTGAACTCGAATAGAATTAAAGAATAAAAACAGAGGCTTTAGATAATCTTGATGAAAGAAAATATTGTAGGGTATTCTCTTAGACCATAATATATATTTATAGAGAAAAATAACTAATTCCGATTAGAATTAGAATTGTATTAGATCACATTATAAATATAATAAATATTAATAAAAAGGTTATAGAATTTTAAAGAGATTTTCTTTCCTTATATAAAATTTTATATAATATATAAATAATAATAAATAAAGATTTTTTATAAAAAATAATTAAAATAAAATAATATTTTTAATAAAAAAATAACTAATTTTAATAGAATCATAATTTAATTTAAAAACAAATAGGATATTCAAGAGTTCTCAAAATTCAAAACATCGCTTTAACTTTAAAACTTTAAATTCACATTTAAAAATTTTAAAACTTTACAATCTTATCCCAAAAATTCTTTCTTGAATTTAGAAAATCAATTTAAAAACCTCAAAAAACAGGGTTTCAAAAATTAAGAATTTAAAAACTAGCGTTTTTAATTAGAGATTTCAAAATTTGAGTTTTAAAATTAGGAATAATTTTTGGAGTGTTACAGGTTTAAAGCAAGTCGGGTCATTTATCAGGTCGGATTCAACACAGGTTGGGTAAAATTAGGTCTCTGGTCAATTCATTGGGGTAATATCAGTTATCTTCTAGATCGAACTCGGGTTCGAGTTAGTTTCAGTCTGATACAGGTCGGGTTTTGGGTCCATGATAACAGGTTAAAATCGGGTTCGGGTCATTCTCGGTCGGATACATTTTAGGTTCGAATCAACAACAGTCGGATACAGATCAGGTTCCGGTCATTACATCCCGGGTCAAACCATGTTCTGAATCGAACAGGTTTCGGTCGAGTTTTCAGTTCTGATCAACTTTTTACATCTCTAGCAAAAACACCCATGTAATAAAACGCTTATAAAATTTTATGTTTGTCCTTGGAGACAAACACACAAAATTCCAGAGGAAAAACCTATAACATTTTAGAAAAACAAAAATATTTTTTAAATAATATACAAATTTTAAATTTTTAAAAGAATCGTTCTTCCGAAACCCAATCCTGAACATACATGTCTATATAGTTATTTCCCATTCTTAATCTTCCATTTGACACCGCGAATCATTATTTGAGTAATGAAATAAACTATTTCTGTGACATTAACTATACACCTTTAAATCCAACACCAAATCTTAATATTACTTTTATCTATTAATTATTTGTTTGATTGGGATTTGGCGGTTTACATCGTGTTTTTTTTAAATATATGTGATTTTTAATTTAATATATAAATTGATTTATGGATCTTAAAAACAGAAATCATATTTGATCAATAGAAATTAAATTTCTTTTTAGAAATAAAAATATGTTTCATATATATAGTTTTTCTACAATATAAACGAACCTATAATTATTTAATAATTAAATTAAAATATAATTATTATGAAAATTATTTTTTTGATAAATCAAATTTTATTTATTCACGATAATCTGCTTACAACAACCAAAAAAATTATGTGCATTTAACTTACTATACAAAAAAGCATAATAAATCATTGGTTTAAAAGTTACAGAGATGTCAAATTTTTTTAAGTAATTATAACCAACAACCTTAATTCATACATCATTCTTAATACGAGTAATAATACTTGAAATCAAACGTGATTGTTGTCTATTTTTCCGGTAGTTACGCTCTTATCATAAATAATAGTTTAAATTGAACCATGTCACTTTAACTATTACAACTCTCATAGTTTTGCTATGCCATTTATTATGAAAATTATTATTATAACTATAAAAATTAAAATATGATTAAATATAAAAGTTTTAAAATCAATAAAAAGAAAATAATTTTTATTTATAATAAAATATTTCATATTCAGACCATAATTTTGATGTATTATTTGAATTTATACCGACTAACAAAATAATCAATTCATGCATCCTTTGATTTTATGTTTCTGGTAGGTGAGAGTATTCAATTGAGTCGAGTCAAGTCAAAAAAAAATTTAATTATTCGAGTTTACAAGTCATATTTTATCATTCAAATTTTATTTGAATTTTTTTCCGATTCAAGTCGAGTTTAAGAAATTCGAGTCGAGTAAAAAAATTTTGAATTATTCAAGTTTACGAGTCATATTTTATCATTCAAACATTATTTGAAATTTTTTCAATTCGAGTCGAGTTTAAAATATTCGAGTCGGGTTGGGTTTTCGAGTTCTTATAAAAATTTAATTTTAATTATTTATCATGTTATTGTATTATTTAATTCTAATTTAAATGATTTTCTCTAATCATACACTATATGTATGTATATATTTCTTCATATATATATATATATATATGTGTGACAATACTTGTTCATATTTTCATATATCAATATATATCATAAAAAATTGAGAGACTTATCTCGAACTTAAAAATAAATTCTTTAATGATTAAAAATTTTGAGTTATTCGAATTTTCATTTTACAGCTCAAACTTTATTTGAATTTTTTTTCTAGTTGAGTCGAGTTTATAAAATTTCGAATCGATTCAAAATGAGTCGAGTATTTTCGCCTCGAGTAGAGTCGAGATATTCGGTTTTTTCGAGTTGAGTTTTGCTTACCCCTAAAGTAAGATCTCATTAAAAATCGAATCGAAAGTGTCACCGAAAAATAATTTGGAACAATCAATCTTGAAATTAAGGACAAACAAATATAAAATATTCATAAAATCAAAGCAAATTGTCCATCATCAGAAATCATAATATAGATACATTCCGGTTTCAAACAATTGAGTCTAGATTCAAATTTTTCAAAATTCAGGGACAAAATTGTGAACTTATAAAAGTTTAGGGACTTAACTGAAACTTTTAACAATTAGTAATATATAGATTTGAATTTTTTTGGCTTACACATGAAGGAAAATTATTATCACATAGATCAATATTTATCATTCAATGGCTAAACAATAAAATTTTAAAACTTTAAGGACCTAATAATAATTTTTTTAAAATTTTTAGGTCCAAAGGAAAGTTCATTTCATCAAAAGGTTTTATTCTTAATCTCATGATCATCTCAAAAAATGAATTTAAAAAAAACTACGACTGAATCGAAATTCAACTGAAAAAGTTACGAAATAGTCACCGAAATATAAAATTTTAAAATTAAAATTTGTTTTTTCGAATATTCAAACTTCTAAAATTCAAAACCGACTCAAACTCGAAATTCATTTGATTTATTCGAGTTGACTCGAATAACTCGAACAACTCAAATAACTCAATTCAAATAACTTAATTTTAAAAATAATCGATTTTTTCGAGTTAGTTCAAGTTTTATTTACCCCTAATTTCTACCGTGAAATGTAAACAATTAATTGCATGAAGCAATAATTTTTGTTTTGGTTTAGTTGTTTTGTCAAGACATTTCCATGGTGTTATAAGTTTTTTGTGTTTTAAATTGGAGTGTTATTTGCTGTTTCTAAAGCCAGGTTATAAATGAACTAAACGTTTAATGAATCGTCTGTAAATTGTTTGTCGAAAAGTTTATTTTGTTCATTTATTTATTAAACGAATGAACATAATAAAGTTTTGTTTATTTAATTAAATGAACAAACACACATAAAAATTATTCGTTCATTTACATTCGCGAATGTTTAATAATACTTTTATTTATGTTCATTTAAATTTATTCACTTATATTCATTATTTTTCATAAAAATATTATATTTAAAAAGTTTAATTAGAGGGGAAAATTGCATATTCAAACTGTAGTAGTAGTTGGGAATAATTGTAGTAACCGGAAGGAAAAAAATATTAGAATGATTTATCCAGGTCCGTGATGAAACCAAAAATCTGGCGCATGTAATGCAATCGACCACATATCCATCATCTATGTTGTTGAAATATATAAGAATTATTTGACAATCATTTAGTCTTGATAATTGATGTAGAATGATGATGAGTTTAAGTAGTTCACAATTTTTTGTTTGAGAATAAAATCTTAGTCAGGTGGTGGTATAATCAAGTTGTATAGTGTAAAATTCTTTAAGTTATACATGTTTTTTGGATCGTTGTTTAATTGAAATAGATAATTTAAATTAACGGTTAGTTATGCGAAAGTTAATCACTTGGAAAAAAGAATAGGAGTTAATCTAAGTCACCCGTTTCAATCATCTAACGATCCAAGAAAATATAAAACTTAAAGAGTTTTACATTACGCAACTTGATCTTTTCTCTCTATATATACTTCTGACAGGTGGATGATATTAAGTCTAAAGTTGGTAGGTATCGAGAGTAAAAATCATCTGCCTCTTTATTATGCATCTTTTCATGTTTTCTTTGAAAAATTTCTAAAAAATTGAATTTTAAACATTAACCCTTATTTTCTATATACTAAACCCTAAAACTTACACCATAAAAAATACACCCTAAACCCTAACCCCTAACCTTAAACCCTAAACCTCTAATTTAAAGCAGAGACACGAATGGAGGCATGAGAAAAAGGTAGACGATTTGCACCCAGATATCGAGGGTTGAAAATATAAGTTTTACTTACGAATAGTAGAGTCAGATAATGGGTCGAATGAATTTGATAACTATTATATCGACTTATTGTGGTTCTTAACATCAATTGTAACTTAGATATTATAAAGTGCATTTAAGTGTAATTATAATGGGTAGAATTGAGTATATTTTTGTTTAAGCTTGAGGATCGTGTTATTATCTTGACGTGAAATATAATTTAGAACAATAATATATATTTTTTAAAACTACACATCAAACCCACAAATAAATAAACATGAAGACATATAAATACATGCACTTGCTCTGCCTTTGTAATATACTAATGGTATGCAACTAATTTCGTAACCGAAATAACTGAATGTGAATAGTTTTATGTTCCAAATGTGTGAAGTCAAACGAATCAAATGTGGAACATGGGAAGACATGTGACATCACATGATTGTTGGGGAGAAATGGGTCAAACACAGAGCTTTCAACCACATTAATTTCATAAGACCATATCTTATGCCTCGCATGTGATATTCAGATATATTTAATATGATTTATTTTTTTATGTAACATTACATTATATAACACCCCTTAACCTAAAATTTTAGTTTTTTTTAATGACAATACACGTTTGTTTGAAAATGAACCTAATTGGTCGTAGTATCACTGCAACGTTACATAGGATTGTATCGAAACCTGTGTGTGGTCATCAAAACATGCACATAAGTATCGAGTATTAATAGGGTTGTATGTGAGACGATACATATTATAAGTTATTTTAGTTTGAATTTGTAAAAGTTCGGTTAAAGTTTAACTCAATTAGACTTGATTTGAATTCAAACTTGGCTCGAGTTCTTAACGAGTTAAGCTAAGTTACTTGATACACAAATCAAAAAGCTTATGAGTTACTTGAATCTTCTAGTTCTGTCGGATTCTTCCTAATCATAAATCAAAACAAATTTTAACCAGTAACTTTACCGAAATCCCCGACAACAACGTCAATTTGACATCATCGTCATTGTCAAATAAATTATGCTTAATCTCAAATAAAATAGATAAATAATGTAGTAATAGAGAAGAAGAATCGATCCGAAGGACTAAAGAGCTTCTAATATTGATAGGTTTTGATTCTGACTTAAGTGAGAAAGTAAAGAAAATAGGCTACTGAAATAAAAAATAAATATAAAAATAATAAAAGCGACTAGAAAATAATTTATAGAAAGTAACGAAAATAGATTTAAGTAGAAATTCAATTTAATAGAATAGTCTCAGGTTTCGCTTTGCTTCAATACCAAACTAATCATCGAAAAAGAGTTTAAAATTCATTTTTTTTTAATTTTTTTAAAAAGTAAGCATTGAAGGAAGTACAATTAAGAGACAAGATTTTTAGTCAATCATAGCACGCCAAAATGATGTAGAGCAGGTTGAATACCGCCAAACGCACATCACTCTTCTCGTACTGAATAACCGATGATAAATTTTAAGAGATTACATAATATTTTATCCGGTTTGTGTATTAAAATATAACTTTTAAGATAACTGCATAGATTTCAAGTAGACCTCACTCCGAACTGGCTCAAGTTTTGGTGTACGCCTTGGAATGATTACAAATTGCCACATTCTTATTACTTAGATGATAGATATGATCTCGTTTGAGATGCTATTGCTTGTAAAGTATATTTTATCACAAACTCACAAATATTGGAATGATGGTAACGCTCATTCCAAAAGCTTTTAGATTAAATATAAAATGAACCCAAGAAGAACCAACCAGCTCTGTAATCTTTGCAAAAGAACAACATAGAATATAGATTTATGAAGCCTAGGTTCGTATAGCTTCCTGTTACATGCATGCATGCACGTGCTGTACCTCTTTTTACTCTTCAAAAGTTTCTTAATGCACCACTTGCTGTAAGCTGTGTCAATATTTAAGTTCAAATCATGAATAAGTAGACACCGCCCTATTGGTCATACTTATCAACTATTTCATGCACGAACCATTTACTTCAGGGGTTAGAAGAACGATTGTTGTTTCTGGAAATTACGGACTCGAGCATCAATAATGTCAACACAGTGATTAAGCGATCAATGTCTAATGGTTAAGAGTATACTCTGAAACAGATACTACTGTAAACATTGTAACTTTAAAAAAAATCTACTATTTCATACTAGCTAAGGCACCATGCACGTGCGAGGCGATGTCTTTTGTTTTTCTATGAACCCCATTTTTCAAAGACACTTCGAAACCTATTCGGGCCATATTAAATATCATAATTTTTTTAACATAACAAATAATATCGTTATCAATTATAACAATATTAACAATTAAAATTATTAAAATTATAAAATAATAATCATAACATCGTGTTGAAAACGCTGTTCAAGTGGTTGTTTATGCTACAACAATTGAAGTAATGGAGTTACTGTGGTCCAAAAAACAACTTGTTCCGATGCAATAACAAAGTTGTGGTTCCAAATTCCAGCAGAGAGAGTCTCCCAAGGTGCAAGTCTAAGATCATTACCTACTCCACGTGGGCACGTCGCCATTCTATGTCACCGTTAATTTCTTTGACAAACATATTAAATTCTTGACGTGTACATCCATAGATAGATTGAACAAGGTCTTAACCCCAAGGTAAATCTTAGGTCCCCACAATCAAAGTTTTCAAAATCAATCTCGGTCGTCGATAAAATTACAATGAAAATGATAAGATTATTGTATGTTAACACCAAATATTAAAGTTTAATTTCCATTTCTATAAAACCGCAGCTTCCGAACTTGCTTGTCAAGCAAAATCTTGGTGTACTACAATATCAGCTCTGGCATGCTATAATTTATTGCCTTGGATCGCAGCCTGTACTTAGGCCTTCTAGGGGTCTAGAAATTTGCTTTCTAGCTTGTTAGTTTATATATATATATCACCAAGAAGAACAATGGTGGCAACTACAAGTTCATATTTTGATTAGTTCTTAGTACCAATTCTCAATAAATTAAAGCCGACAGTATATATAAATATATTCGTAATTTTTGAAGTTATTGATGAATACGACATATCAAGGGAGAATGTTGTTATATTAATTAATGTAGAACTAAAAGTAAGATTAGATCTTGCCAAACTAGCAGTTGAAAATTGCAACTGGTCCGAGTGCAGCAGCAGCTATGCACTCCTTGGGGACAGAAGGTCGAACAGGAAATATGAGTTTAAATAGTTAAATTTGTCTAAAGTAACAATTTAGGTTAAGACATGGGAGGAGGAAATTTGTTGGGCTGTGCGCTGGTTAAAAGGCAAGTTCCTATTGGTTTTCATACCTCGTTTGGCTTGAAACACCTTCATATATAGTATACGGGAAGAGAGGAATTATAGATATTTTCGGGGGAGTTCTAGAAATCCCAATGACATTGTAATAAAGATAAAAGAGGTAGTGAGGGTAAAACTCCATTTTAAGTGTATAGATATGTTGGATACCGTTAATATTCAGTTTTGTATACGGTAAAGTATACATGTATAGTGTTACGTGAAACCTTGTAATTGTTTTTGAGGTGTTTTTATGGAATATAGCGATTATTTATCCAAAAAATAATTTAGGTTAAATAATTTTAAAATACAAAATGACAAGTTTACGTGGACAGAAGTAGTTCAAAACTTAAAATCCTCTCATATGAATCACCAGCATTTGTCCATCTATCAAGAACATCCTTGGAACTTGAAATATTGTGGAATGTAATTCTATTTGGAGCTGGAATCCATGTGGTCAAGACCTAAGATTTCTTCAGTTTGGATAGTTTAGAAGTTAAAAAATTACTTTTAAGCCAAAGCTAATATGGAGTGTGATTCTCTAGAGGGATAACCCTTTCCAGAATGTGAAGCCACCTAAGCCATTAATGTCAAGCCAAATGCTATGTGCATTTAGCCCACATCGGATCGTAAAAGGGAGATCTTCGGGGTATAAGCGGGTGTGTTACATATCAATTTGTGTGCGTCATGTGTTTTGAGAGGAGACTAATGATCCTTCCTACCATTATTGCTTTCAACAATTTCAGCTCAGAATTGCAATTGGTGGTCTAGTTAGCATTTTGACTAAATCTCGCTTAAACCTCAATTTCTAATTGAATTTGGAATTCATGTCAGAATGATGTGAATTTACCTGAAAATAATTTTAAATTTAGTTCCTTGGGATCTTTTGGAATTACCAGCTCTTTGAAACTTCTGTTCTGTTTGATCTTTGGTCTCTGCTAATTAAGTTGACACAAAGTTGTCAAACATGATGTTCTTTGAAAAAGTTCAAAGCTCAAATTTAATTCTGTTGCTCTGGTAGGTTGAGCCAAGAACACGATAGAATCAACATCGAAAAGGGTAATGAATTTCTCGTCAGGACCATCTATGGCTGCAGCAGCCATTAGTCAAGTCCTCACTGCTTAAGCTTCCTTTGAAACTTTAAGCCATTGAAGTCCTATTGATACCTATCAAGGTCCTGGTTCTTTGCTTATAGAGCAAGGAAACCTTGTCTAGATTTATAAATCTTTGATTGTTTTGTTGTTTTATTTTAGTCACAGGTCCAATTACCTCCATCAATGAGTAGAATATAAGTTTTGGAGAGTTGAAATAAAATATTAGAGTTTGGGGATTGTTTATGCATATATAGTATCAAAGTAATAAATAATTGCAGGTGGCTGTGAAGCTTATCATTTGAGACTGACCACTAAAAGCATCGTTTTCAAATCCCAATCACATGCTACACCCAACACCATCTCTATTTAACCCCTCTCCCTCCCTCTTTCCCTCTCACACCATTTCAAACCAGTTCCATTCTTCTCTTCTCTATTGCCTGCAAACATCTTCAATTCTTGTTTATATACATGTCTAGCTGCTGTCTTAACATAACGAATATGTTTCAAACTTTGGGTCCCGAGGATTTTTTGAGTAGCCGGTGCATTTGGGTGAATGGACCGGTTATAGTTGGGGCAGGTCCCTCAGGTCTTGCCGTTGGCGCTGGGCTTAAAAACCAAGGTGTGCCATTCATAATCCTTGAACGAGCAAACTGCATTGCCTCTCTTTGGCAGAAAAGAACCTATAACCGCCTTAAGCTTCATCTTCCAAAGCAATTTTGCCAGCTTCCCAACTTTCCATTCCCTGAGGACTTCCCTGAATACCCCACAAAATTTCAGTTCATAAGCTATCTCGAGTCCTATGCGAAACACTTTGATATAAACCCGCATTTCAACGAGACGGTGCAGTCTGCCAAATATGATGAAACTTTCGGCTTGTGGCGAGTCAAAACCATTTCAACTGGCGGTCCGAATCCTATAGGAGTTGAATATATTTGTCGGTGGCTCGTGGTAGCCACAGGTGAAAATGCAGAGAAAGTTGCTCCGGAATTTGAAGGCTTGCAAGATTTTGGCGGTCGTGTTACACATGCTTGTGACTATAAATCCGGTCAGAGTTACAGCGGAGAACGTGTTCTGGTTGTCGGATGTGGCAATTCAGGCATGGAGGTCTCTCTCGATCTCTGTAACCACAATGCAAATCCATCAATGGTCGTTCGAAGCTCAGTAAGTGAAGATACATTTCACCAAATCATTTTCTGCTAAGAATAAAGACATTTCAAAGTATAATTTTTCTCTAATTTGATTAACAGGTTCATGTCTTGCCGAGGGAAGTTTTCGGCAAATCGACTTTCGAATTAGCAATGTCAATGATGAAATGGTTACCCCTTTGGCTTGTTGACAAGATATTGCTCATTCTCGCTCATATAATACTCGGAAACACTGAGAAATATGGCCTGAAAAGGCCCTGTATGGGACCTTTAGAGCTGAAAAACACTGCAGGAAAAACACCTGTATTGGACATAGGAGCATTGGACAAGATCAGATCAGGCGAAATCAAGATTGTCCCAGGGATCAAAAAGTTCTCCGGGGGCAGAGTTGAGCTTGTCAATGGCCAAACTCTTGAGATTGATTCTGTAATTCTTGCAACCGGGTATCGGAGCAACGTTCCTTCATGGCTAAAGGTGAGACAGCAGCACCATTTCACATTCATTTCTGTTTATTCTACGACAGTTATGCAATTCTCTGACTATTTTATTTTCCTTTATTTCTTGTGTTCATTGTCTTGTAACTGATTAAGACATTCACATGTTCTTACAACTCCTGTCAGCATTGTTAGTTTTCTGTCTGATGATTTTCTTGTCTTATTCATGCAAAGAAATTCCTTTTTAGTTTAATAATATTTTGAGAAGCTTCTTCTTTTTGTACATTTCTATTTCTTTTCTCTTCAGATTAGAATCTTCATACTAACAATAGGAAACATTGAATTTACTTGCTTCTTTCTCCCTAAACCAAACAAATCTAGGAATAAATGGACAAGTCAATGGTTTTTCTTGCTTATTAATTATACCTGTCTGACCCTCTCATTTCCTAATCATTACTGATTCCAAGAAATAATCAAACCACACAAATTTTTACAGACTTTGAACTTTATTTACAATATTTTTATTATTAATTATATTTTGTCCCTCGATCTCGATTCCGCAGGAAGACGAGTTTTTCTCCGAAGAAGGGATTCCAAAGAAGCCATTCCCCCATGGATGGAAAGGTAAAAGTGGACTATACGCAGTAGGGTTCACCAGAAGAGGCCTGTCTGGTGTGTCCTTGGATTCCCTCAGTGTAGCACATGACATTGCCAAGTGCTGGAAAGAAGAAACAAAGCACAAGAAAACATCCATGGATCCTAGACATAGGAGATGCATTTCCCAGTTCTAAGACACCAACTCTTTCAATTTGTCGACTAAGCTTAAAAGACATTATCTCCATTGATATTTACATAGAAAATATACTGTAAAGCTTAGTTAACCCACCCAGTAGCCCTCTCCTCAGAATAATTTTGTCATTTATTTGTTATTTATTGTAACAAAGGAAGATGAGGCTATTCATTTCCACTTTCCCATTGTATTACATTAATAAATTGACAAGTCAAATGGATGTCATGTGGTCAACGAAACATTAACTAATGGGTTCTCTCTAGAATTTTTATTACAGTCGATGGACCCCATCTCCATTATACATAGCATGAGAAGCAAATCTCTTTGTTCCATCATTCTGTTTGATTTTATTCTAAAATTTTTAAGATTCACATGGATAGAGCCCACAAGGAGAAGAAGGGATAAGTAAATCTTATCTTTGAAATTTGTAAAGTTCAGACCACAGTTTGGGAACAAAACTTGTTGCTTCTCAGCTTCTAAAATATGTCCTGCAAATGTTAAATTAAATAAGTTATTTGATTCTTTTAAACAAATAGACAGCAATTTTCAATTACCCTACTTTATTATGACAATATAAATTCTTAGAATTTGTGGTATGAATAGAACTTTAGGTCAGATTTAAGTTATGTCATGTCAAGTCAATAATTATAATTGAGTTCGACTGTATTCAGGTTAATGTTGAATTGATACAATTCAAACTCTTCTCAAATTAGGGTCAGGTTAATACCAAGATTAGGTTAAAACAATTCAAGTACGAGTTATATATAAATGGATAGATTTCGGGTCGACTAAACTTTAAATCAGGTCATTTCGGATATTAGGTTAGTTCACGTTGGGGTGAAGTTGGTTTTGAATGAGATTTTGTTTTGGTAATATCAATTCCGGTGAAGTTTAAATATAAATCTTTACTAAGTTCGGGTTTTGTTCGGGTAAGTTTATTTTTAAAATCAAGTTATCTACCAAATATTGGTTCAACTTTTGCGTCAGATGGCTTGTAGTGCTAGCGTTTCTTTTTCATGTTGGACATTTATTTTTCTTAGGTTATGTCTGATTGTGAGTTTATGAAATTTATTTATTAATATGCTTTTAAGGTTATTTTATCATAATTTGTAACACATGAACCATTTTACGTCTTTCGCTAACTCTGTGATTCACTATTAATAGGGGTGTAATTTATAAATAGAGTTGTTTATTTAAACCAATAGATTGACTTATAGTTCCAAAGGTGTACTCTTAATCGTGACTTTATCGGTTTTTTCACTTTAAATAAGTTTAGGGTTTAAGGTTAAAAATTATGGTTAAGGTTTAAAGAATTAGGGGTAAGGTATATTTTTTAAGGCGTAAGATTTATGATTTAGGATATAAAAAATTAGAGTTATGGTTTAAAATTCAATTTTTAAATTTTTTTAAATAAGAAATATGGAAGGAAGAACGGTTAAGAGACAAAAGATTTTTACTAATAGTTTGCGGTTTAATTCTAGTCGGGTTAATTTGGATAAAAAATAAAAATATATCTTTTTATTAATAATATGGTAAACTACATAGATAGCCGTCATATTATGGGGTTGATATCGAAATGGTCACCATACTTCAAAAAGCGTCAAATCTACCAGTCAACTTTTTAAATGGTATCAATATAGTCATCGACCGTTAAAAATTAACGAATCGATGATGTGGCAGTTAAAAATAAAAAAGAATAATTACACATTTACTCCTTGTTATTCATACAATTTTTTAATTTAGTCTTAATTTTATTATAATAAAATAATATAATTATTTAATTAGGTGGTAAAACATGTCATCACGAGGATGTTATTTATATATATTTAATTATTAAAAATCCTCCAATCATGTGACTTAATCACTAGGCTAAGCACATTCATTTGATATAAAATACTAACATTTTGTATATATTTATTGTTTATGATATTTGTTTCTTTACATCCACATATATAATTTTTTTATTTATTTATTTTTAATTTAATTAAAAATAATAATTAAATTATTATATAATAAATTAAAAATTTGAAATTAATAAAATTTTATTTATAAACGCTAACGCCTAAATACTAAACCCTGAATATTAAACCCTAACTTCATTTAAAAATTCTGAATTATAATAAAAATTCATTTAATAAACCATAAACTACTCCAAACCTTAAACCAAAAACTTTAAACTCTTAATCATATATTTAGGGTTTAATGTTTTGAAATTTGGATTTTAGGGTTTATAGTTTACGGTTTAGGATTTATTAAATGAATTTTTATTATAATTTAAATTTTTAAATGAATTTAGGGTATTTAGTGGTCAGGTTTAACATTTAGGGGTTAGGGTATAAATAAAAGTTTATTAATTTTAAAATTTTAATTTATTATATAATAATTTAATTATTATTTTTAATTAAATTAAAAATAAATAAATTTAAAATTATATATGTGAATATAAAGTAACAAATATAAAAATAATAAATATATATAAAATGTTAGTGTTTTATATCAAATGAATTGTATTTGACCTATTGGTTATGTCACATGCTTTTCATGAGGGGAGCCTAGGTTTGAATCCTCTAGTAACCATCCTTGCTAGACTTTGTTTTTCTAATTTAAAATCTTATTTTAATAATAAGTATTATTTTTTTTCTTTCAATAATAATTACACTAATAAAAATAACAAATTAACAAGAACAAATTATATTTATTTTCAAATAATAATGAATTAACAACAACAGTTTTAGTAGTAATAGTAATAATAATCTATAATATAATATGTTTTTAGGTTTAATGATTAAAATATAGAGTTTAAGAATATATGATTTAAAAATTAGGTTATAGAATTTAAAATTTATAAAAAAATTAAAAATATAAATATTTGAATTTTGGATTGGGTTGTCTCCCAAACAAAACAACTGAGAATTTTGAGTATATAAAAAAATTAATTTTAGATTGTATAGCTAATTTCCTTCTCAAACAACTATAAATTTTGAGTGGTTAAACAAAGGGGCACAACTTGATCTACACATTCATAGTGGGACCAATTGATACATCGGATCAACGATAAATCAGGTTATTTTAAGTTTTGATAAAAATAAATCTAGTTGATAATAAGTTGGATAAAATCAAATCTTGAATCATTTTATATCAGGTAAAACATAGATCGGATTCAATTATTATATTGTCTGAGTATAATTCAGTTTTTTATTGTTTTCAGATAAGGTGTGGATGGGATTTGGATCTAAAACGATCAAATATCATATCAAACTTAATCAAGTTTAGATCATTATCATCTTGAATCATAATCAATTCAAACTCAAATCGGTTTCACTCGGATCCCGAATATAATACTAAGTTCGGGATTTAAACTAAAAAATTGTAGGATTCTTTATGCATGTCATTTCACAACTAGAATCAATCCAGTAAGATGTAGACAAAGTTTTTCTTCTTTTTCCCATGATTCACCTTTTTCTCCACTGGTTTCCCAATTCCCATTAGGCATTGCAAGTAAGAAGAAAACTTCCATCATCTTAAAATAAATAAACAAATGTGAATCCTAGACAGACCATATGACGACCCATGTCGTTGATTCAATGGCCGATATACAATCTCTTCAGCACCACACAATCAAGTCTTATAAAAATATTTCATCTCAGTCCTCAAACCATCTGCAGGTCTTTCTTGCTCAGCTTGTTTAAAAGAAATGGAAAAGAAAAGGCAAAGATTTGACAGTTTGAAAAGTGTACATGTTCTATACTACTACTACTACTACTACAACATTAAAACTTGAAACCGTGCACTTGTCCAATGGAAGTAGAATTCCTCTCTATGTTCTACCTTTTTATTTCGACATCACAGTTACCAAGAACAGACAATCACATGGGACTTGTCACTTTTAGGGCAAAGACCCATTCCTTTCTGTTGGACTGTAATAGAGCAACTGTTTTCGTTACTGACAATTCATGCATAGTAATTCTGCAGTCTATTGTCATGCATGTATATTATATGCATGTCTGCAGGGGGAAACTTGCATTCAACAGATTTTTTTCAACTCATGTAAAAGTTCATAAACATGTTTGTGATTTTCCAACATGACTCTTAAATCATGATTAGTTCAATTCTAAATTCAAAAATATTCCAGTCTTTACCGGTATAGGGATGTACCTAGGGGTGTTGGGTGCAGTTGCACCCTCCTAAATTTTTTAAGTTTCTTTATATTTTGTATATAAATTCAAAAATTTAATTCTGGGTCCATCCTTGTTTACCGGGTAAAAAATCCGAAATTTAATTAGTTAAACCAAAGCATCCATAGATACTATGAACCAAAACCATCCAACAGAAAACTACCAAAACTTTGGGTCAGTAAGCTCCTATCCATGGTGCATGATCCAAGCCAAATGGATGTTACCTACTAATGACTTGAGACTACACAACAAACAGAACCAAGCCTAGATGGTGCCAAGCTAAACTAGGCCATCTGCTTCTTGGAACCTCAACTCAAGTTGCAGAATGCATGTTCAACATTGACTGCTACCCGAAAAGCTTTGCTCTTGGCGCTTTTCGGAATCGAGTTCGGTGAAACATGTTTGGTTCAAACACATTGAAAATTGCAACCGAGCTGGCCGAGTCTCAATGCTTATCAGTTCAGTTTATGTGAAGCGAAAATTTAATGTTTATATGTAATAAGTCATATTAATTACTATTGCAGGGTGAAGTATTCAAACTCATAAAAGATAAAGAAAAATTGATAGTAATAGTCTCCATTATTCTCTCATTCCATTAGAAATCTGTCTCCAGGAGGATAAAATCGATCCGTCTTTCAAGTACTAGTCGCAAAGAAACTAATATAAACTAAAGAACAAATGGCTTTATTGAGATCACAATGTCATCAGATAATACAGTAGCTTTCTTATTTAAGTAAATTCACTGTCACAACACCGAGAGGGAAATTTAACCGTGTAGAGGGATTACTCATGGGTAAGAATGTTACATACGTGATCAGAACATTTAGAAGAAGAGAAGGAAAGGTAGTTAACAGATTAAGAAAGAAGAAAATGTTCAGGGTTTTTGCATACAATCTCAGACTTCTGTCTAGCTATTTAAAGCACGCTAATTACACAAAGAAGAGAAAGTGGTTAATGAATAGTTTAATGCATTGGATAAACGGTTTTGATTTTGTTGTTTTTAAGCATTTCTCATTAAACTTAGTGTGCTTACACTATATATTCCCATCATGTTATATTAAGGTTTGAAAGTATAGTTTGAAAGACTTAATAATTTGAAGGGTAAACTATTTCAGTGACCATCCAATTAATTGAGGATACCTATTTTGGCTACCCAACTAACAAACTTGTCAATAAGGTCACCCAACTTTTAAACCCTACCTATTTGTGTCACCGCCGTTAAAATCCTAACGGAAAAGATTAACGGTAACGGAAAAAATTAATGGGGTAACATGTCAGTTAATTAAAATCTATAAAATTACACATTTAATCCTACATTTTAAAGCTAGAGCAGATGAGGATTGGTCACTGGCACGAATATTTTGAGAAGATTTGAATGAGAATTTGGCTTCGGAGAAACCAATTACTGATTCAATTGGACTTGGTTTGATCTCAATTAATGAACTCTCTCCCTAAAACGAAAAAAAGAAGAAGAAGACCACGTTATCTAGTAACAAAGAGTCATGGGATTCAGGTTGATCTCAATTAATGAATTGCATCTTTTCTTGTTTTATATCCATGGTGTTTTGAGTTGCAAAAAAAAATAGAAAGAATGGTAATAGTGATGATTAAATTTAAATAATAAATAAATTATAGGGATTAATTGTGTAATTTTATAGATTTTAATTAACTGACATGTCACCTCTGTTAATTTTTTTCGTTACCATTAATCTTTTCCGTTAGGATTTTTAACAGCGGTGATACAAATAGGTAGGGTTTAAAAGTTGGGTGACCTGATTGACGAGTTTGTTAGTTGGGTGACCAAAATAGGTATCTCCAATTAATTGGGTGGTCACTGGAGTAGTTTACCCTAATTTAAAAGTATAATTTGATTAAATTAGTTGTAATAAATGCAACATGTTATCAGTTGCAAATCCATGTTTTAAATAGGGTGGGCCTGTATCCACCTTAAACTTTTTAAAATTCACATATTTACTCTTAATTTTCTTAATTTTTATGAATTAGTTTTTAAGTTTTTATAATATTTAAGCTTTGTGCCCACCATGAGTTTTCAAAATTTTATATTTGCCTATCCTCAAATAAATTTCTGAATCTGCATGTTATATTAAGGTTTGAGAGAATTGTTGTTAATTTCCTAAATTTTGTATAAGTTTTAAATGATTTATTGTACTTGCCAATGATCTAAATACTTGATTACGAAGTAAGGGACAGAAATGCATGTTTGGGTAGAATACAAGCTCATAGGATCAATGCTTAGTTCGACTTGAGTGCTTGATGGTTAAGTATAATGGTTTTATGCCGTACGTTAATGATGCCATGAATGATGTTTGATGCTTAAATGATGTTTAGAATTTATTGGAATGAGTCAAAGTATCATATGTTGGACTAAAATATTATTACATGTCATATCGTACCAATATAAGTACTCAAGTATCGGTACACAATGTCTGAAACAACTTAATTTAGACTAGTACGAATAACCGAGTATCAGTATGCCTCTTTGAAAATAACACTATAGTATCGAAACACTAATTTTCATGCAGCCCCTTATATTTTAAAGAATCATATTGATATATGAGTACCATATCGATACGTATCTTAGCTGTTAGAATATGAGATTTAAAAATTTTAAGGAATAAATCAATATGAGACATGTATCATATCGATATGGGTTTATCGTGTACACCATACTAATATAGTATAATGAGTATCGATACGTATAATCATTTCATTAATCAGGTCGTACTAATATAAGCTTAATCGTATCAATATCCGTTGTGTAAAATGATTGGGGAACAAAGTGATTTCACCTTCATAAAATATTTACAAAATAAAGAGAAATAACCTATTATTTAAAAATGGGGTATTTTACCGTAAATTTCCATCATATCTTCATCTCTTCTCATCCTAAACCAATCCCAAAGTTGAAGGACAAGAAGCAAGCTGGTTCTCTTAACCACTTGGAAGGATTCACTAATGACTATCCCTTTAAACAATAATTTCATAGATAATTAGTTGAAGTTCTTGTACTTATCAAGAACAAGTTTAGTATCAACCATAATAAAATTTAAGAATTTAACCAACCATAATAAAATTTAAGAATTTAACGACAAAAATATTTTTAACTGTAGTATCTTCGGATTTATATTTGTGATCGAAAACAGGAATAAAACTACGTGGGGTGGAGAGTGGTGATATTATCAATTTCTCTTCTATAATAATTGTGACTCACTGTCATGGCCATTGAGTTTTGATTCGAAGCTTGAGGAAGAATCAGTGCTTCCATTGGTGAATCAGTGAAGTTTTCCATAGAAAAACTAAAAACATGAAAACAAATAATTTATGTTAGACGGTAGAAATTTAGTAAATTAAAACCTGAAACAAAGTTTACATAATATAATAAAAATCTTAATAATGACTAGTACATCATGTAAGTAACTTATGAAAGAGAAATGGTACACTAGATATACTTAAAATTATGTCTTTAAAAGAATCAAAATCGTAAACATACATTCTTAATTATCTGGTTCTTCTTCTTTCCCTTCTTCAAACTTCGATTCGTATTTTTCAGATCGAACTAACCGCAATCTTTTTCTGTATGTGAGAATCCCATCAAAGTGCTCGGATTTTTTAAGGAGTATATCAAGTGAGAATTAGATTTGGTTAGACAATATATAATTGATAAATAGAAAAGCCCCAGCCCACAATCTTTGGTAAGATCATTTAACAGTTCTTTGGTTGGTTTTACTATATATACACCTTTTATATTTGATCTCTATTCAATATGGAATTAATTTTAACTTACAATTTCTTCACTAATCTTTATAAGTTGTTTACTTTAGATATTAATATATGATATATCATTATAAAAATTTCATAGAATAAAATATAAAACAATAACTTTATAATTTGATTCTCTATTTTTACCCATTAAAAATGTACCTCAAAATTTCCGGCTCATCATAAACAACATTTAACGTTTCGTAACTAAAAATAACTCCAACATGATGGTGTATTATAAATTAAGTGCTCAGTTGAATATCCCTTTGTTTTCCCCAGGCAATAGTTCGTATAGATAGGTAATTGAGCAAATTCCAGACCCTTTGGCCCAATCTGAACAAAAATAGGACCAATGAATCGTTTATATGGAAGAATGGTTACCAAGTTAAGCACAAAAACTAACAAATTCTGTAAGGAACAAAAATTTCGTAAGGGTTTAGGAGAGAATTTGAGAGGAAGAAGATCAAAATTTTATTCACTTCTTCGATCACAACCACCTATTTACTCCGCTAACAAAGGAAAAGACATTGTTCCTTCAAATAACAAAAACACAATAGAAAATCAGGATTTTCTTTGGTTCCCTCACTAGAGTCTCATCTATTCTCACTAGCTGTAGATCATTTTGAAAGTTGTCTGCTCCAATGTGCTTCTTCAGTTGAGAAACATGGTGCAGGTAGGAATTTGCAAGTAATTCCAGCTTGTATGTAGGGCCGTTTCTGAGATTTTGAGGGCCTAAGGGCAAATTAAAATTTTGGACCCTTAAAATATTTATTAAATAAATAATTTAAAAATATGTTAAAATAAATTAATTTATTTTTAATTTATTTTTCATTATTATTGATAAATCATTTAAAAATATATTAAAATTTAAATAAAAACATAAATAAGTTTTATTGAACATTCAAATAGTCACACAAAACAATTTCTACGTGTATTTCTAGATGCAAAAACACTACTGATAGTGTCTACATCAATATGGTCTAACATATTTTTCTCAATACATAAAATGGCTAGACCATTCAATCTTTCTTGCGACATTAAAGACCTCAAGTAAGTTTTCAATAACAAATCATGTAAACCGCAATCTCCTTAAATATATGAGTTCTTGTCCTCTTAGAGTATCAAATCAAAATAATAGATAAAAAATTTAAATCAAAATGTAAAAATATAACATAAGAAAGAGAGAAAATAAAAGAGAAATAGAGATATAAAAAATAAAAATATTGTAACGATTATTTATAAAATTTAAAAATTTTAATCTTATTAATAATTAAAAAATATTAAATTATTATTAAATTCTTAATGATAATTTAGAAACCTAAAACCTATTAATTTTTAGATTAATAAAATATAAAAATAACTTAATAAACCTTCAAACGGTTATATATTTATTAATAGGCCCACAAATTAAATATTAAAGATTTTTTCACAGCCGACAAAACTATTTAGTGGGACCCACTCTACATTATAATTCTATTTATTTTTTCATTGTTTTTATACTTTTATTTTATATAAAAATGGGGCCCACGTATTAAATACTAAAGATTTTCAAACGGTAACAATGTGGCAGCCTGCAAGCTGATTTAGTGGGCCCATTTTATATTATAATTTTTTATTTAATTTTCATTATTTTTAATAATATTTTTTTATTTTATTTAAACGTGGGACCCAGGCAATAGGTGGGGCTCTAGGCCGGTGCCTTTATTGTCTGGACCCAGGTACGAGCCTGCTTGTATGCTATCATTCCCATCCTTTCTAATACCTTTTGGGGATCAAGCCATTTAGAGTCAATTTTCGATTTCCCCCTTGACTGCACATATTATTGACGATAAGGTTGTAGTTTCAAAGAGACCTAGTCTCCAATCTCAAATTCACACTCAATTCTTTTTCTATCAGCTTGTTGTTTCATTTTTTGTTCTTCTTAAATATAACTTCAAGAATTTAATAGTTGTTTTTCTCTGTTGTAAATTTTTATCCACAACATCAACTTTTGAGTCCCCTTCTAAATAGGGTAGATGTATAGGAAGGTCCTGCCCCTACAATGCTTTGTGGGGAGTGGTCTATATAGCTGAGCTATGGGTGGTGTTGCACTACCATTCAATTAAGTACAACCAGCTGCTCCACTCCTTTAACCTCTCAATCATGCACTTCAGGTAAGTCTTAAGATGGTAGGCAATAGGAGTTAGTGTTCAAAATTATCCGACCCAATTAACTCGATCCGACGACTCGAAACAAAAATGTAGGATAATTCTCGGAAAAAAATTATCCGACAAGGCCGGGTATCTGAACCGAGAATTAGTGGGCCGGACTTGGGTCGAAAATTTTAAATTCTCGGGTACCCAACCCGACTAGTTTTAATATATATATATATATTTAGTTTTAAATTATATTTTTTTAGATTTCTTTAATATTTACACCTAAAATGAAATTTAAATTTCTAAATTAGTTTTATGTTTGTATTATATACTTTTAAGTTTTAAAAATTTTAAATATATTTTTATTAATTTACTAATACCGAAAGAAAAACGAGATTAATACTTTTAACATCATTCTAGTGATAAAATTTAATAAATATAGATGTATATATAAATCCAAATATTCTAAAATTAACTTTAAATCACTCATTTTTATGTTTGGTTATGTATTATAAAATTTTAAAATTTATATGTTTAATATGTAATTCAGTTTTAAATTTAAAATAAAAAAATAAAAAAATAATAATTACGAAAGGGATACCGTTACCCTATTAGCTGGGTACTCGAGTTTTACGGGTACTCGATAATGAATAATCGATTTAAATGGGTCGGGACACAAGCTGATTTTTTTATGACTCGAAAGAACCAGGTACCTGATTTTTCGACTACCTGGTAATGAACACCCCTAATAGGAGTAACTGACGCCCCAACTTCTTAAATAATTCTTTATAGAAGATAATTATAAACACCTTGTCCCTATCACATATAATATTTCCAGATAAATCATGCAACCCGAAGATGTTTTCCATGAAAACCTTACGTAATATTTAGGGTGAACGTTCATTCGAATCGAATCAAATCAAAAGATTTTAAGTTATTCAAGTGAAACATTATAATTCACGATATAAACTTTATTTAATTTTTTATTCGATTCTATTTTGAAAAATTTGAGTCGAATTCGAGTCGAGTTTCGAATTCCTATATATATTTAATTATAATTATTCATCATGTTATAATATATTTTGATTCCAATTTAAATGACTTCTTTAATCTATAAGATATTGTCGCGACCATTTTTAAAATCGATGTGTAAAAATAGTCTAGCGATTAGATTTTGAAAATCTAGTTTAATAGCTTTTAATTATTAATTATGAAAATCGGGGTGTTATTAAAAACATGTATTATTTTAATTTTAAAATGACTTGGAGTCGCCACAGACCACTTAGGTAAGCCGGACAACATAAAACAAACCAGAGATTCTTTTTAAAACATTTAGGTTTGGGAGTCGGTTACGCGTAAGGACGAACCTCCGGAGCGCTCGAGATCTATAACTTATTAATTACACGTGGCATTTTGACATTTCGAATAATAACATTAATTTAGATCATCATTGTTAGATGAATATCGTTCGAATAAAGGTATAATTTTGGATATGAAAATACATTTCTTGTAAATACGAGTTTGAATAAGACGTCCAATTACGTTAGGAAACCTTAACTCGTATTTTAAAGAAATATATATTCTGCTCCAAAAGGTTTAAATGCATGACAGTTTATTATACGATCAATTTTAAGTTCTATCCTATTAAGCTCCATTAATTAAATAATTAAGGCCCTATTAAATTATTAATTTTCCAAGTGTATTATGGTAATATCCAAACAATTGGTCACTATCATCTAGACACTTAGAGAAATTAATAATACTAGTGATTCAGTTGTTTACCTAATTAATTTTATTTTTATACCAACCTTATGTTTTATATCATTTTTTAAGTTAGAATGACACATAGAATGTGATATCAAATTATACCCTTGGTCAACATTTTGGTACTTCAAAACACTGACCAACTTAGTGCATCCGAGATATATAATTAAATACAACATTCATTACTATAATTTTCTTTCCTATTTAAAATTTTAATTATTTATATAATTTTCTTTCCTATTTAAAGTTTTAATTATTTAGAGTAACTAATCCTAAAAAGACTCTAATTTAATTAGCTAAGTATAATTTAACTGTTTTTCTAAACAATTATGCTATATGAATTTACATCATACAAGCATACAAATAAATTAAATAATTAAAGCATTAATTAAAACTCTATTACAAGTAAGAAGGTCTAAAATATTCTAACTACAGATTTTAATACTTAAAATATTCTAACTACTAACTCTAAAGCCTAAAAAAATTAAACAAACATAATAAGAAAAAAGTTGATGACTTACCAAATCTTGGCATTATAGAACCAAATATAATCTCCTTTGATTTGCTCTAAGGCTCTCACCATTTTTTTCTTCTTTTTTCTTTTCTTTTTCAAGTAGACTTCTCTCCCTTTTATAGGTATTTGGGGAAGGAAAGGTGATTTTTCCTTCTAATGTGGGATTTATTTCTTAAACTAAAATATGTGTTTATATATATTGAACATTTCTTATCAATGTGGGATTTGTTCTTACACAAATGAATGATTATATGTAATGTACATTCCCATCAATGTGGTATTTAGTTCTTAAACTATATTTTATCAACTATTTATTATGGCCTTATTATATGTATTAATATCTGGATAAAATACGAGTATAACAACTACCCTTCTTTACTCTAGCGAGCAAAGATTGAAAAAGACACGAATTTTGTCCGGATCCTGTAGTGACCTTTTTCTCTAAAAGAATTAAAATTAAATTTAAATGGTTTAAAATTGGAATTTCGAAAAGGGAAATTAAGAGTTAAGAAATTGAAAAAAGGTTTTGAAAATTAAGATGATTCGAAAAGATGAATTTTTAGGGATTTTGTAATTTTGAAATATAATTTAAAAAGGGGAGAGTTAAAATTCGGGAAAATAGAATTTTATAAGTTAAGGATTTGAAGAAATTGAGAATTTAATTTTAAAAAGGATTTGAAATTAGGGTTAGAGATTAAAAATTGAGAAATTGAGGATTTTAAAATTAGGGAAATTAGGGTTTGAAAAGAACCTAAAATAAAGGGTCACTAGTTATAAACATAGATATTTTAAATTCAAAAAAATCAAAAACTCTAAAGTAAAAAGGGAATTAAAATTTGGTGGTAATGGTTTAGGGAACAATTAAAAATTTAGGAAATAATTGGTTAAAAAAGTTTTCAAAAATAAATTAAAAATGTTGAAAAATGGTTTGAAAAATGGGAACCCAGATTTTTCTGGGAAAATCCTGGGAATCTATCTAGTCCGACTCGAGACTCGACCTGACCCGTGACTCGACCTGAGATCTGACTTTCATTACTGACGTCATATGTTGACATTAGCGTTGACTTTTATCGACTCGATCTCACATTATGTTTTTTGACGTCCTAAGTTCGATGGCGCGGTCCATTTTTTGAAATTCGAACCCGAAGTGTCTTTCTTAAGGCTTTTTAGTTCGAATGCTTAATCAGAAGTTATCTTTATCGGAATATGAAATTGGTTTATCGTTTTGTTCAGGTGACATGGATTCGGACCCCGAGTTTCTTCCTCCTCTTGGACGACCTCCTGCTCCTCAGACTTTGGGAGAAGTACGTGAGTTATCTAATCATTTTCGTTTCGTGTATATTTTTTTTATAGTGGCATAGTAGTGTGTCTTATGCTTTTGTTACTCCTAGGTTCTACACTCGCTCAACCTAGTGCTAGGACTGAGTCTAATAGACGTCATTCACGACTGTAGCGACCCTCCCGCTAAAATTAAAAAAATAAATTTAATAAGTTTAAAAGTCTTGAAACGAAATGGAATTAAAAATTGTCTCAAAATAAGAAATTAGGGAAATGAATTGGAATTTTCAAAGAGTGAAATTAGAAAATTAGGGTTTGAGAATTAAAAATTAGGAATTTAAAAGGAATTAGGGTTAAAAGTTAGGTTTTGGAATTAAGGATAAAGATTGAGAATTTAATTTAGGGATTTGAAAATTTGAAAAATAATTGGAAAATTATTTTAAAAAAGGTTGGAAAAGGGATTTTAAAGAATTGGAGTCACCACCGGTCACTTTGGTAGACCGGACACCGTAAAAACTAGAGATTTAAAATAATTTAGGTTCGAGAGTCGGTTACGACTAAAAACGATTTTAGCGTTTAAAGTCCCCCAAAATTGGCACCTTTACAAAAATACTGCTTAATTAATTTAGGAATTTCCGATTTAAAGTTGCATCAAATTAATATTTGTTAAAAATTCAATTTTATTTTAATCGTATATTTATTCGAAGGTAAACGCATACACCGCCACTACTACGCCTGGTGTCGGGCCCGTTATGACCGAATAAAGATGTATTGCATTAGATTCATTAATTAACGAGATGTCTTAAACAAAATGGTATATGTTACAAAATACGCAAAAGTATACAAATGAATAATACAACATAAATAATAAAGAAACAAATGTGAGCATGACAAGAATAAAATATGTACAAACATAAATATGTGAAAAGCAAATAAAATGAAATAACATATACAAAACACATATATATAATTAAAGCGCATAAACAAAATAAGAAGAACAAAGACAAACATATATACAATAAAATAAAATGCATGAACAAAGTAAAAATAACCAACACGAACAAGAAAATGCATGGTTGTCAATAAATAAATAAAGAGATAAGTAAACAAACAAAGAATGAATAAATGTTAAATAAAGGACTGATATTTAAATATGCAAATAGGACCAAATTAAAAGAAAAAAAACAAAGGTAAAATAAAAAAAAATTAATTCGAACAGGGATTAAATTGAAAAGAAACAAAAATTTCTAGTTTAAAATCGAAGAGAAAGGAAATTCATTTAGAAAAGTGACCCGATTATAAGCCAAAACTAAATTAAAGAGGCCATGGGGATTATTTTAAAAAAAATAATGACTTAAAAATAAAGTCCAAGCCATGAGGGGACTCGATTATAATAAACCTTATTCTTTAAAGGTTGAATAACAATGATATGGGACGAAATTGAAAGGTTTACAAAAGTTTGGAGGACCCCGAGGATGGTTTGCTTTACACGAAGGGTTTTATAACGTTATTAAACAATTTTTAAAGTCGGGGACTGAGTATATAACTCAATGAAAATAAAAAAAAACTTCTTTTATTCATTCTCCCTAAAACCAAAACCAAAAAACAAGAGAGAAACTATCTATTATTCAAGTCAAAACCCAGAACATGAAGGTGTTCTTCATGTTCATCTAAAAAACCCAGTCACCGCCGTGCCATTTCTAGAAAAGGGGAATCGAATCCCCATTACAATGGTTGCTCTCGGTTTAAATAGCCGAAGTTACATGAAACCCTAGAATCTCTATTTGTTGCCTTGCTGGAATTTGTTTGGATATGCCTTGTTGCCTCTGATTTTCTTTGTGAAATTCGTATGTTATGTGCTGAAATTTTGAGATTTCTCTGAAAAATTCTGAAATAATGTCCATGTTGCTATGCAAATTAGTTGTAATTTCTTATATCATCTGACACATTTTAGTTGTTTGCACATGTACGACTGTCGGAGGGTCACCGGAGAATCATCGGAAGTTGATCGACAGCAATCATTTGAGACGAGCGGTCACCTGGGCATCCGAAGAGCCTTACGCATGTAGCGCACGCGCACGTGGGAAGCTGAATAGTCGAGATGAGGCTACATAGGGAACAAAAGATAGGATTAGGGTTTTGGTAATTAATCCGTTTTGGGCTCAAGGGACACGGGCTGCTCTAATTAATTCGGGCTTGTAATATTTTATTATAAGTGGGCTTACGTGTAGTATGGACTGAAAATAAAAGATTGGACTAATTTATTTTTATATTATGGGTAGTTTATTGGGTCTGATTTATAATTTGTAATATATAATAATAATTATTAATAGTAATAAATAATGATACTAAATAACCAAATGGTAAACAAATTTAGTTAAATGAAAGAAAATAAATAAAATAATAACATATAACATTTTTTTAAGTTTTTAGTTTATAATTAAAATAACTAAATATAATAATAATAAGAGTAAGGAAATAAAAGTATATATATATATATAATATTTTTGAAATTTTGAATTTTAACAATAAAAAGTTTTTTTTCTTTTATTATAACGCATACCAATACCATTAGTTTTTAATTATGCCTATAAATGATAGTTTTCTTGATAATAAATCTCATTCGAAATTAGTCTTACGAACCATAATATTATAGCGACACAATTCTTGCATACGATGACAAGCCTCAATGTTTATTCTCTCTTGGTGGTTTTATTCGTGATGAGTGACGTAGTGATTGATACAAAGCAAAATGACCAGATTATTATGAAAAATAATTGTGAAGCAAAAATGGGTATGTCATGTGTTTGGGAAGTTTTCGATCATATATTCAAAACAGGGAGCAATACAAACAAATGTTGTCGCGAACTTCTTGTATTAGGAAAAGTGTGCCACGTTGCGTTGGTACAGAGGACATTGGAACTTCAACACTTTATACACTTGGACCGAAATAAAATCATACGAAAAAGTATTGACACGTAGAACGATTGCCTTGTAGTGAATTCATTCACGATCTCATTCGCCTTGAAAGATGTAGTGTTGCTTCAATTAGTAACGGAATTTAAGATGTAACACCTTTAAATATATACCATTGTTTTAGTTTATTATATTTTGACTTAAAGTTACTAAGTAACTATTAATTTAATTCATGTTAGGTTGAAGAAAAAAATGTATTTATATGGAAGAATAAAACGATTCTCTTGAATCCATCCATTACTTAATACTATAAGATTTTTTATGTTTAGTAACATACGTTATGGGTTGCATGACATATATTTTATTTTTACTTGTCAACGTGATAACATTCTTTGATAACATGATAAAACCAGCTCCGTCTTCACAATCCAGGCTTACTATATTGAAAATCTTTTCTAATTTATTTTAAAGCCAACATTGGATTGAAGAAGAAAATAATAAAAGACAAGAAATGGAACAATAAAAAACATCAAAACTGAGTTTTAAAAAATCAGTTTAATTCGCAATTATACAAGTTTAGAATTGTAAAATGAATAGAGCTGCTTCGGACATTAAAATGTAAGGGTACTCACACAATTTTCTATATGTAACAATCATTTTCGATGTGGCTTTTATAAGTTTTCATAATAGTTAATATTTTGTGTTTAACTTCTCCTTGATTCAATGATTTATGTTACTGATCTTAATGTTTTCTGTGTGTTTTTGTGCAGGACTGTGAATCTAAAAAAGACACTTAAATGGTCGATTTTGAAGTTTTTTTTATTTTCTGGATCGAGTCTGGATTGGTGGGCATGACTTTGGGCATGAAAAGCTAACTTGACACTCAGTTAGCAGGTTCTAGAAGATGACGACAACATGCGCGTGATAGCTTATCAGGTTTCCAGATATATTATCAGCCAGAATTTGAATTTTAAATTTGGATTTATCTTTTTGTTTTTTAATTGAAATATTTTTAGAATTATTTATGATTTATCCCCTTATTTTAGGTTTGTAAATGGATATAAATACCCACCTTGGGTAAGCCTAGAACTCATTCATCCTTTAATTCCAAAATCCTAGAGTTTTCTTTCTACTCTTGTTTTCTTTCTTTATTTTTTGTGCTTTTATTTTTTTATGTCGAGCATAATTCTTTCCATAATTATGCTTAACTAATTTCTTTTTAGCCAATGACTTAAGTAATGACTCGATCCAAACGTGAGGATTGAAAAGCACATCTATAACTTCATTCTTTTACTTCTTTAGTTTTCTTTTGAACTTATTTCTAAAATTAAATTGATTTCAAAACTAAAGATTGACTTTAGTCAAGATGTTGAGTTGATTACTTGTGTGGAAGGAAAGATCGGCTATTGAAGCAATCCGACTTGCTGGGAACACACTTAGCAAATTGATTTCTAATAAGAAAACTAAGATGGATCAATTATTATTGAAATAACATAATCCAAGTCGGTTTTAATGATTTAAATGATTTTATCTACAAACATTGAGTTGATGGATTAATCCATGAAACTAATATCAAAGATAGCACTTGGGCATTTGGTTTATAAGTTTTACTTCAAGGATAGAACCTTGAAAGCTAAGTACCGACGTAAAATCTCGAAGTGAAAATCTTTTTCCAATGATCTATTAAAGTCGAGTCAAAGCGAGAGCTTAAGTCTAGTTTTTATTTTATTAAATTACTTTCTTTATTTCAATCTCTTCAATTACTTAGTTTATTTTACTCAACAACCCCCTTTTTATTTAAACATCATTCAACCTTCTTGGATCACCAATCAAACAAGCATAATCAGGAATTTTCTAGTCCATGTGAGATCTGTTCGGACCGCCTGCACACCCTATAGCGTAGTGGAACAAAATTACGACGATCTTTTTAGTGATCCATGTACGTTTAACCCGAAATCGGGAGGAAGAGATGCGATGACTTACATTGGGTTCCTTGATAAGAAGCAAAAACAACAACTGGATCTGCTACAATCACGATCGTTCAACAATCCGAATCTTTAGCCTTTACGAATATCGTCTCGGCCTCTACTCAGTTCACCTGGTTGAGAGCAAATCTCGAAAAACTATTTTCTGTGATTTTAGGTTTTGGGAATTCGGGATTCTCTACTTCGACTACTAGACCAAAAATCCCTTATATATGTGTAACCCTAGGTATTAGAGTTTTATTTCGAATTTGTTATAGGAAATAATTATTTTTATTATTTCCTTAAATTTCAGGATATATATTTAATTCGAATTTGAAAAGGGATATAATTACTTTAATTATATCCTTTGTTTAAAATTCGGGATTAAATATAATCTACCTATACATATATATATTTTTTGCTCCTTTTCAACCATTGAGTGTGACCCTGTAGGCTCATTGTAACGTTAGTAATAATATTAGAACAATTCTAATATTACAAACAATGAGTGACATCTAGAAATATATCATTTTCATCTAAGTTACAAGAGATCATGATTCGATGTATCATATCCGTGACCAACTCTATTAATGTATTGTATTCTTTTGTCCTTTTATATCTATAATAGGCCCAAGTCTTGGAATAATCACACTTGTATAGCCTATTTTAATGTTTCTTGATATCTAGAGTGGACTACTGTTAATGAATAATTTGTGATATCTCATATCAACCTATTCAAGCATGGCCATGCATTTCTAGTCTCACTCAATCAAATGGCCTTTGATATATTTTCCTATTATGTAGGAAGGAAAAATCCTATCTTGATCATTCACATCTCACTACATACATTGTAATATGTCCAATGTCAGTTTTTATAGTGTAACTAATTACGAGACACGTTTAACTGCATCAAAACATAAATCAACATATGTTGAGATAGTAATAGTCTCAAGTCTAAGGATCATACATATAGATGTCACTATGAGCAATATCGTGATCGTCACATAATAATCCAAGACGTATGCTCACAACGGGTCAATCCAATATATTATCCTCCATTAATATATTCATTTATTAATTCTAACATCTCTATGTCAATGATCTTTTAATAATACTAAGGATCTTTTAATATATTCATTGACTAAGGATCTTTTAATACTAATACTTATATTATTATTATATGGACCTTATTGTTTCTCAGTTTATGTTATACATTGACATATATATCTGAAAAAAACAATGATAATGTCTTTATTCAATAAAATTGGTAAATAAAAGTATCCTTGCAATCATCATATGATTGGTCTTTGGGCATACTTTAACAGGATCAACCATTACTTCTCACTTACTACATTTAATTTCCTATTTATTATTTGAGAATAAAGAATTTTATTTTGACACTACACGACGCGTGTCAAATTGACACCGTTTCCGGGGGACTACAAAAAAGTTACTGATTTAGTTTTGTTTGATTTTTGACCAGGAAAATCCGGAGAACAAGTTACGATGGCAGACGACAATCGAACCATCCAACAACTCAATGTGGCATCTGATGATTACCATTCGATATGCATAATATTCCCAAATGGTGATACGTCATTTGCCCTTAAGACAGGATTAATACATCTCCTACCAACCTATCACGGTTTGCCAAGCAAAAATCCACATAAACCTTTGAAGGAATTTCATATGGTTTGTTTGAGTACAAAACCACAGGGAGTTTCTGAAGACCAAATTAAACTTCACGCCTTTCCTTTTTCTTTAGTTGATATAGCAAAAGATTGGTTGTTTTATTTACCCTTTAATTCTGTTACAACTTGGATTGATATGGCTCACCTTTTTCTTGACAGGTTTTTCCCAGCAGCCAAAGCGAGCGAATTGAGGCGAAGTATTTTGAGTATCCGACAAAAGGATACTGAAACCTTATATGATTACTGGGAGCGCTTTAAAAAGCTATGTGCGAACTATTCAAAACATGAATTAACCGAACAAACACTCATCCATTATTTTTATGAAGGTTTAACGCCTATGGATATGAAGGTAATTGATGCAGCAAGTGGAGGAGCACTTGTCAACATGATTCCTACCGCGACTAGAACATTAATATCTACCATGGCCTCCAACTCACAACAATTTTACTCTACAAGTGAACTATCTCAACGTATTCACGAGGTATGTACTGTTTCATTGGAAAATAAAATTAATAAATTAGCTTACATTGTTCAATCTCTTGTTGCAGATAAAAATGGCACAACTGGACTTTACGAGATATGTACAAGTCCAAAGTCATCATTAGAGTCCATTGTTGAGCGACTAGCAATTTTCCAAGAGAAGTTTCAAAACCGTAGTGAGACCCACCTACAGGAATTAGATAAACAAATCTCCCAGTCAACTTAAACTGTAGGACAACTAAAATCACAAGGAAAACTTACCTCCCAAATAGAGTTAAACCCTAGAGAAAATATTAGTGCAATTACCCTCCGAAGTGGCACGGTTGTTAATCCTGGAGTTTCAAAAGAGATTACCGAACAACCAAGAAAGGAGAAGGAAATGCCATAGTCAACTTTAGAACCTCAAGGTATACCTTCACTTCCACCACCTTTCCCTGCCATTCCTTAAGAGATCACACCACCATTTCCGTCAAGATTGACGAAACGTAACAAAAGAGTTGAGGAAAAGGAAATTATAGATGTGTTCCAAAAAGTGCAAGTCAATATACCACTTTTGGAAGTGATCCGAAAAGTACCAAGGTATGCTAGATTTTTAAAGGAATTGTGCACTACGAAGAGGAAACTAACTGGCCATGAGAAAGTAAATTTGGGAGAAAATGTGTCTATAGTATTTCAGTGAAAGCTTTCGCGAAAGATGAAAGATCAAGATATGTTTGCTATACCCTGTAAAATTGGGAATGTTTTAATTAATCGTGCAATGTGCGATTTAGGAGCTTCAATTAATGTTATGCCCCTTTCTTTTTATAAATCAATTACTAATGAGCCCTTGAAGGAAAAGAGAGTCACCATTCATTTGGCGGATCGATCTATTATTTATTCGGAGGAAATGCTCGAAAATGTTCTTGTAAAAGTCGATGTTCTAATTTTTCCTGCTGATTTTTATTTCATCGACATGGAAAGCAATAGAACAAACACTTTTTCTTTGTCAATTCTAATTTATATCTAGTTCCTTCTAAATCTAAACTTTTACCTTCGATTTTGCAGGCACCTGAAGTTGAACTTAAGGAATTACCGGATCACCTAAAATATGAATTTTTAGGAAAACATATTTCTTTACTGGTAATTATCTCAAGTAAGCTTTCAAAGGAGGAGGAAAATAGTTTGATAAGTGAATTGCATGAACACAAACAAGCGATTGGTTGGACTATCATGGACATCAAAGGACTTATTCCTTCTACTTGTATGCATAAGATAAAAATCGAGGAAGGAGCGAAACCATCTAGGGAAGTACAACGTCGATTAAAACCACCAATGATGGAAGTTGTGAAAAGGGAGATACAAAAACTTCTTGATGTCGACATCATCTATCCGATATCAGACAGTAATTGGGTAAGTCCGGGCCATGTGGTCCCAAAGAAAAATAGAGTAACGGTAATTAAAAATTCAGAAGGTGAGTTAGTTCCAACACGTGTACAAAATGGATGGCGCGTATGCATCAATTACATGAAGTTGAATTCATTAACTAGCAAATATCATTTTCCAATTCCATTTATAGATCAAATGATAGAATATTTAGCCGGAAAATCTCACTATTGTTGTCTTGACGGTTTTTTAGGTTTCTTTCAAATCCCTTTGGCGCTTGAAGATCAAGAAAAGACTACCTTTACCTTCCCATTTGGCACATTCTCCTATCAACGAATGCCATTTGGACTATGTAACTCCCCAGCGACATTCCAAAGATATATCGTAAGCATATTTTTCGACTATGTCGAAAAAGGAATTGAGGTATTTATGGATGACTTCATTGTTTATGGAATTTTTTTTGACGAATGTTTATCGAATTTAACAAAGGTTTTAAAACGGTGTCTTGATTTTAATATTGTGTTAAATTATAAAAATGTCATTTCATGGTTGACAAATTGCTAATATTAGGACATATTGTTTCATCAGATGTGATTGCTGTAGATAAAGCTAAAATCGATATTATTCGCTCACTTTCTTACCCCAAAAACTGTGAAAGATGTTCGTTCCTTTTTAGATCATGCATGATTCTATCACCGGTTCATTAAAAATTTCTAAAAGGTGGCGCAACCTTTGTGCAATTTATTGCAGAAATATCAAATGTTCGATTTCGATAAAAAATGCATGGATGCTTTTGACGAATTAAAGGAAAAACTAGTGTCAGCCCCAGTCGTTCAACCGCTGAATTGGAAGTATCCATTTGAACTCATTTGTGATGCGTCAGATACGACTTTAGGGGCCGTACTTGGACAGAAAATCAGAAAGGAACCTCATGTGTTAGCATATGCTTCTAGAACACTAGACGCGACTCAACGAAATTATTCTACCACTAAAAAGGAGGTTTTTGCTATTACTTTTGCTTTAGATAAATTTTGATCATATCTTCTTGGGACTAACATTGTTTTTTATTCTGATCATACAAAGCTTAAGTACTTGCTAAATAAAAAAGAGGCAAAACCTCGTTTGATCCGATGGATTCTGCTCTTACAGGAGTTTAATCTCCAAATCAAAGATAAAAAGGGGTGTGAAAACTTAGTTGCAGATCATTTGAGTCGACTTCCAATTCCTCAATATGGTGAACCAATCGAAGAAAAATTTATTGAGGAACATTTATTCCTTGCACAAACAATGGTTCCATGGTATGCATATATGGTAAATTATTTCGTTTCAGGAGTACTTCTGCCTGATTTACCACGTTCCTAGGTAAGCCGAATTAATAGAGAATCTCGATTGTACGTTTGGTATGATCCATACCTGTGGATACATTGTTTTTGACCAGGTAATTCGACGTTGTGTTACCGAAAACGAGGTAAATTCGATCCTTCAATTTTGTCATTCTTATTCTTGTGGGGTCATTTTGGACCCAAAAGAGCTGCGCACAAAATACTTGAATGCAAATTTTATTGGCCTAACATTTTTCGCGATACATATTTATTTTGTAAATCTTATGATAAATGCCAACGTGTCGGTAATTTAAGCTTTAGAAATGAAATGCCTCTTACTCCAATTCATGTTTGCGAAATATTTGATGTATGGGGTATCAATTACATGGGTCCTTTCGTTTCATCTTTTGGTAACTGTTATATAATTCTAGCTGTTGATTATGTTTCGAAATGTGTAGAAGCTAAAGCTACTCGTAATAATGATGCTAGAACTACTGCCTAATTTCTAAACTCTTGTATTTTTTCCAGGTTTGGCACTCAAAAGGTAATAATTAGTGACCAAGAAACTTATTTTTTTCAATCGGATCATGAAGCGTTAATAAAGAAATATGGTGTCACTCAAAGAATCGCCACAACTTACCATCCTCAAACGAATGGACAAGCCAAAGTTTCGAATCGAGAGATTAAGTCCATCATGGATAAAATTGTGAAGCCAAACAGAAAAGATTGGAGTTTGAAGTTGAACGATGCCTTATGGGCATATCGAACTACTTATAAAGAACCTATCGACATGTCCCCATATCGCCTAGTTTTTGGTAAACCATGTCACGTACTAGTCGAATTGGAACATAAAGCCTATTGGGAGGTAAAAGAGTGTAATATGCAAATGGATGCCATCAGTGAAACCAGGAAACTTGACATTCAAGAGCTTGAAGAAATTAGGTGCAACGCTTATGACAATGCTCAAATATATAAGGATAAAACTAAAGAATTTCATGATTGACATATTTCCTTTGAATCTTTTAGTATTGGTCAAAAAGTTTTACTTTTTAATTCTAAACTGAAAGTTTTTGCAGGCAAATTGCGATCAAGGTGGTCAGGTCCCTTCATTGTGACTGAAGTATTTCCTCATGGTGCAGTCGAAATTCAAGATGATTCAGGAGTTCGTTTCAAAGTGAATGGAAAACGGTTGAAGCCATATTATGAAAATGCATTTTTTGTTCTAATTGAGGAACTCGACTTGAATACGTCTGAAGTCTGAATCAGGTCGTTGAGCTAATGACGTTAAATAAAAGCGCTTAATGGGAGGCAACCCTTTTTATTTTATTCCTTCTATTTTCCTTTTAATAATTTTTGCAATTTTATTCTATTTTTTAGGTACCCAAATTTTTTGATTCGAATATTTGAATAAGCCACAGAGATTTAGTTAAATTGAACAAGGCTATGGGACTTGATCAAGTGTGATCGTCATTAGATCGGTGAGTATTCCTTTTCCCTCTCTTTTAATTTTCATTTATGTTTTGAGACAAAACAATTTAAGTGAGGGGAGGGAAGAATCGCATGATCAAATTTCGCCTTGCTTATTTAATTTTTGAAATTTTGTTATTTTGATATTAATATACTTGAAATTTCTTGTTGTCGATTATTTAATTTGTTACATCTCTTAATTTTTCTTGGTGAATTTTAATCTCCCTTTGATTGAAACCTATGATGCATGATAGTTTGTTGGCATGATTAGTGACTTTTGATTAAGATTATTTGATGTTCCATGATTTCTTAGTTGAAATTTTGCTAGCTTGATACACTTACCCTTTTTGTGAGATTTGAGCCTAATAAACATATCTTTTCATTCTTGCTCTTTTCTTCATTTGTGTATACCAAACTGATTTTTAGCATTTTAGAACCTATGATGTAATACTTTTTAAGACTACATACATGAATATGATGCTTTGGTATGATAGAGGCACATAGGTTTAATCATTTCAATTCCTAAATAGCCTACCCTTTTATTTTTATCCCTTAGTGAATCACTTTGAGTCTATACTCATTTCTTATTTTTCACCTTATTAATGCAACCCAAAACCTTTATTTTTCTATATTTCCATCTTTTTACACCCTTTTCAAGACATATGATTGTACTTGTTCCACGAAAAAATAAAGGAAAGAAAAAATGGATTCGAAAAAAAAAGTGATGAAAGTATGTTTGAAAAAAAGAAAGAAAAAATTAAAAAAATAATAAAAAAGGGTACCAATGTGTACTTTTAGAAGAGAAAAAATGAAGAAAAAAAGTTTCGAAACTCTTGAAAAAAATGGTTGATTGATTTACTCTTTCCATCTCTTTGTGCTTGATTTATATCGTGGATTACTTCTTATATTTTATCTTTCGTCTTGACACTTAACCCAACTCTTTTCGACCTTTTCCCTACCTTCACCCTACCCCCGTTACAAAAATGTTTAAAGAACTCTTGACTCTTGCATCATGTTCAATCTTTAGTAGTGGGATTAGATTTATTTGCAGGCTTATGGTAATGCTTTAATCAGTTTTGGCTTGAGCGATTCTCTTAAACCTAAACACTTTGAGCAAAATGAGTGAATCCTTGTGAGGGTATCAAGTTTTCATCTTTAAATTAGCTAAGAATTGAAATATCTTGTTTCCTTTGAAATTGTTTCTAGTCTGCCACATGCTTGATTGCTTCTTAGTTACAATTATTATTTTGACTTTCTTTCATTTAGGAGATTGAGACATGTAGTGAATTAAAGTTTGATAACTTGTGATTTTGGTATGTTAATTGAAGAATGCTTGAGGACAAGCATTGAATAAGTGAGAGTGAATTTGATAAGTGTTCAAAATAGTTAATATTTTGTGTTTAACTACTCCTTGATTCAATGATTTATGTTATTGATCTTAATGTTTTCTGTGTTTTCTTGCATGATTGTGAATCTGGAAAATGCACTTAAATGGTCGATTTTTCAAGTTTTTTTTTTTATTTTTTTGGATAGAGTCTGAATTGGTGGGCATGACATTAAGCATGAAAAGCTGACGTGGCACTTATTCAGCAGCTTCTAGAAGATGACTTCAGCAAGCGCGTGATAGCTTATCAGTGTTCCAAATAGCTTATCAGCCGGAATTTGAATTTTAAATTTGTATTTATCTTTTTGTATTTGAATTTAAATAATTTTAGCATTATTTAGTATTCATCCCCTTATTTTAGGGTTTGTAAAAGGCTATAAATACCCACCTTGAGTAAGCATAAAACTCATTAATCCTTTAATTTCAAATCCTAGAGTTTTATTTTATCTCTTGTTTTCTTTCTTTATTTTTCGTGCTTTTTTTATTTTATTTTTTTTATATCGAGCATAATTCTTTCCATAATTATCCTCGGCTAATTTCTTTTTAGCCAAGAGCTTAAGCAATGACTCGATCTAAACGTGAGGATTAAAAAATACATCAATAACTTCATTTTTTTTTACTTCTTTAGTTTTCTTTTGAACTTATTTCTAAAATTAAATTGATTTCAAAACTAAAGATTGAATTTAGTCAAGACGTTGATTTGATTACTTGTGTGGGAGGATAGATCGGCTATTGAAGAAATCCGACTTCTTGGAAACAAACTTAGCAAATTAATTGCTAAGAAGAAAACTAAGATTGAATCAATTATTATTGAAATAACAAAATCTAAGTCGGTTTTAATGATTTTATCTACAAACATTGAGTTGGTGGTGTTAGAATTAAAATATATTTGATACGAATATAAACCCAAAATCTATACATGCCAAATCATCAAGAATAACAAAGTAAATAAATTGAATGCGGAAGCGTACCTGAATTAATTGATAGAGTTTTTCCAGAGGGTTTGATCTTCCAAGAAGTTAGGTTATCTTTTGCCACATAACTCTCAGATGGGGAAAAGAGATATGCAAGTTAACCTAATTCTTGGGGACCATAACCTCTTTATATAGTTGATTTAATAACCAACTATTAAGTATTTATAACTTTGTCCCTCATCAAATTATAAATACACCTTATGGTATCTACACTTTTAATTCCATGAAAATTTAATACCTATAACACGTATAACATAATTGGTCACTTAATTACGTATTAAACTTTATAATAGTAATATACATTATACATATGTGCCCACTATTATTGAATTTTAATCCAACAATCTCCCACTTGGGCAATGCAACATATGTTTCCTGAAAAATGTATAACTTTATGAGCTCAAAAATTTGCTATCATATAATAGGTATTCTATAATAATCTCGTCCATCAATTATATCCATATAGGATCGAAGCGGTCTTCATCATATCAATCATGACTAGACCCATCAATGGTCACGTATATAAACATAATCAAATGACATAGATAAATCATGGATACGTAGCATGGAAATTACATATAAAAGTGAACCGAACATGCCTATTTCCAACTGGTCCTCCTAAACTTTAATGAGATTAAACTTTACTGAACTTAGAGTGTGCATAAGTCAAAATAACTTTATTTTTGTAGAAATTAACTTTAAACTGAAGTAACCGAAATTGTGTCTAAAACGAATGAGCATTTATCAAAATAACAAACTCCTACTAAAACTTAATATACTTAAATAATATTACACCACATGAGTAGTGTGCTCATGAAAGACCCAAGGTGATAGTTTCTCAATAAGCACGCAATTATGGAGTTTGTACCAACATGCTTTATAGACACACAAACACTCTGAATTTTCTTTAACAATTAGGAACTAAATTTTTTAAAGTGTTCCTATTGTTTATAGAATAAATGATACATATTTATTGTCACAAAATAAATGAGGTGGTCTTTCGAGTCAATCTATAATTAGCAGCTCATGTGACAGAGTCTTTTGCATTAATATTCTAGTAGAATTGAAGCCTGTAAACTTGATGATCTCTAACTTACTAGAACTTCGATATGTGAGCATATAATTTTTGTTCTCTAAAGACATTTCATAACTCTATTGGCTGCTATCCAACGGTTCATATTAGATTTATTTAAATATCTGTCTAACATTCTAATAATGTACGCAATATCCAAATGCATACATAATTTAATATAAATTAGATTCTCAATAGCTTATGTATATAAAATCTTTTGTATTTTATAAATTTCAAGGTTACTTTTAGGGTACTGAAAAAAATTATCTTCTTTAGTAATATGAGTGTCACTTGGTTTACTCCCACTGAACTTGTAATACATACAATTTTCAACCAAATTTATCTCAAAACCGAATGAGATAATTAATATAAAATTTATAATTTTATTAATGAGAGTTAAACTTAAGCTCATAGATGGATTTTTTTAATTTGCATATCATTAATTTTGTATCATTAGACACAAATCAATGATTGTACCATATAATTAATTTATTCAATGTTGTCATTGAAAAACGCAAGCTTAACATCCATCTTATGTAGCTCAAGATTAAAAGCAACAAGTGTCAAGATTATTTTGAAAGAGCCTTTCAGTAAAACTTGAGAGAAAGTCTCCACAAAATCAATGTCTTCTTTTAGAGTATATCCTTTAAATACAAGACATGCCTTATACTTGTACACATTATCATTTACATTCCTCTTGGTTTTAAATATTAATTTACAACCAATTGGTTTGTACCTTAAGGTAATGAGACAAGTTTCTAAACTTTATTGCCTTGTATAAAATTATACTCTCTTTTTTTAATGACATCTATCCACTTTTGAAAGTTAAAACTTTTATGGTTGATAAAAATAACTGATCATATTATTTTTTATCATTCCATTATTATACTTATTTTCTTGATGAAATACTAAGTAATAATCCTTAATAGTATTTCTCTTTCCTCTCATGGATATCTTTAAAGACACTTTTGAGGTTGTTGAGTTTTTTCTTCTAAAAAAATAATTACCTTATCTTGAATGAGAGTTGTTTAACATTGCTTTGCTGATGTACTTGATTCACTTTTGATTAATGATGGGTGTGAAAACCTAAACATCGTCAAAAGTGATAGTAGGAATTAAATTAATATACAATTCCTCCTTAACAACAATGTATCTAACCTTATTCTCCCTCCAAACTCAATATCCTAAAAAATAATTATAAACCTCTCATTAAAATAATCTTAATTGTGGGATCATAAACTTTACAGCCCATTGATCACTCAAAATAACCTAGTTAGTTGCTTACTTTTGAAGTTTAATTTCTTTAAATATATCCTATCTTATACATAAGAATCAACACTTTGTAACTTATTGTTACTCCTTTTGAGTAGGACCCTTAGCAACTTCATTCTAATATATTTTTTTTTATTGCCCTTATTCTTAGAGACACTAACTAAATGAGCACTAACTGAATGAGTATTTTTACAATTATAATGCTTCAACTTTTCTTCCTCTTTAACACAATGAGAAAAATCTCATTTGAAGTTTATTTCTCCTTTAATAATTGTAACTAATCTTGAATTAGTTAAACTGTATAGAAAGCTATACTAAAATTATAAGAACAAACAATCGTTATGAAGTTTGATCTTATGTGCCTTAAGTTTTGAAGCAATATAATATACTTCATCACATTTTCTTAATCCTTATACTTCATAGACATCAAGTGAACCAAAAGTGATGTCATATTAATCTTAAAAAAATAGTATTTTTTTTTTCAATTTTATCAAGAAAACCCTTAGTATGAATAATTTCTTTAGATTTGTGCTTCTAAAAGTTTCTAAAATATTATACTTTATTATTATTAGACTTATGCAACTTGAACAAACTCACCTCTCAAAATCTTATTTATGAATGCTTACCGTTGTGAGAGGTCCAACTTGAACAAACCCTATAAGTGTTTTTTTTTATTCCTTGAAATTAATTTGACTAAACATGAGTGTAGAATGTATTCAACAGATATTGTAATAAAGATAAAATACTTAAATATAGAACAAAAAAAGTAAATAAACAAGCTCACATGAATATCCATAAGTAAACAATAAATTCAAAATAATAGCTAGTTCCCCTCAAGATATCAAGCACAACATTAATATCAAGTCTTTGGACAGTAATATTAACTGTAAGCGGTACTCTTGTTGCAGCAATCAAACATTGACAATAAACTATGTCAAACAATAGATTAATCTTTGGACTAACGTATTGTTCACATAAAATACCATATAATTGTCACATATTTATCGCCACATTTGTCGTTATAATTCGGAAAAATATTAATTTTCCTTTGAGCCAATTAACAAACGCATGAATTATAAAGACCTGTAATTATCTTAATATTTTAAATAAACTAATCTACAAAAAAGCGGTTACTTTGGTGACATTATGTTTCAATTAATCTATTAAAATATTAGATATCCAAAGCCAAAATATGAATTTAATTGTTTCAAAATATTTTTCTTAATTTTATCTTTCACTCAAAGTAAAAGATAACCAAAATAATAATAAATTTGAATAAAGGTAACCTCATCACAAGATATCAGACACTTCATTAATATTTTATCTAAAGAATATTAACTTGTAAGTGATATCTTGATGTAGTAATTAAACATTGATAATAAGAATATGTTAAACAGAAATCTTCCTTTGGGCCGATTTATTGTTCATATATAAAACTGAATAATTATCACATGTTTATTACCACAGATGCACATGTAATATTACTAATTATTAATCTTCCTTTGGGCCGATTAATATTAGTATAAACTGAAATACATGCACAAAACCTTCTATATTTTAAAATAAAATAATTTCCACAATAAAGATCACTTTAGTGACTTAATGCTTCAATTAATTTATCTTAAAATATATAAAATAAATATACCAATATTCAAACTTAATATTTATAACAGTCAAAGCTGAGTTTTCTGATAACACTTAAGATTTTGAAATAACCTAAAATAAGGTTATCTAAATGGGGCTACCAAAATTTAAAGAACCGAAATCTTTGACTGTTCTCCAAAAAATTCCATAAATATGTATTTACCATAACTAAAGTCGATCAAAATATTTAATCTTTAATTAAAAGTCAAAAACAGAAGCATCATACAAATAAATAATTCATATAATGATTACTTGAAACTTTAATATAATCATAATAATTTAATAATCAAAAAATAAAACTTTGATCAAACCGAATTGAATATATCAATACCAAATATATATTCTATAATATATAATAATATAGGATCAAAACTAAATACTGAAAATATTAATTAACAACGTAAGTAGTATACTTTACAAGTAACATACCGAAAGATCATTCAATCATATGTTTTATTCGTGACGAGTGGCGTAGTGATTGCTACAAAGCAAAATGACCAGATTATTATGAAAAATAATTGTGAAGCTAAAATGGGCATGCCTTGTGTTTGGGAAGTTTTCGATCATATATTCAAAACAGGGAGCGTTACAGAAAAATGTTGTCGCGAACTACTTGTATTAGGAAAAGTGTGCCACGTTGCATTGGTACAGAGGACATGGGAACATCCACACTTTAAACACATGGGCCGAAATAAAATCATACGAAAAAGTATTGACACGTGGAACGATTGCCTTGTAATGATTCATTCACCATCTCAGTCGCCTTGAAGATGTAGTGTTGCTTCAATTAGGAAAGGAATTTAAGATGTAACGCCTTCAAATATGTACCATTGTTTTGGTTTACGATATTTTGACATGAAGTTACTAAGTAACTATTAATTTAATTCACGTCAGGTTGAAGAAAAATATTGTATATATATGGAAGAATAAAACGATTCTCTTGAATCCATCCATTACTTAATACTATAAGATTTTTTATGTTTAGTAACATACGTTATGGGTTGCATGACAGATGTTTTATTTTTACTTGTCAACGTGATAACATTCTTTGATAACATGATAAAACCAGCTCCGTCTTCACAATCCAGGCTTATTATGTTGAAATTCTTTTCGTTTTTATTTTAAAGCCAACATTGGATTGAAGAAGAAACTAATAAAAGACAAGAAATGGAACAACAACAAAAATCAAAACCGAGTTTTAAGTAATCGGTTTAATTCGCAATTGTACAAGTTTAGATTTGTAAAATAAATAGAGATGCTTAGGACATTAAAATGTAAGGGTACTCGTACGATTTTCTATACGTAACAGTCATTTTCGATGTGTTTTCCAATAAAATATAGTAGCTTTTCTTACACAAACAAGTTATACGCAAGACATTGTGCTGATAATAAAATATAATGTTCCACATAAACAAAAACAATCAAATAACGGGAAATTCTAACGATCTTTTCTTAGAAGCAACATCTTGTTGTTATGTAGATCAATTTTCGGCACGAGTAAATTCCGAATTGGTTCAAGTTTCGTTCCTTGTTTAAGAGGAATAGGTTTTAATATTTTTGAATATCAAATTATAATGTATCCAAGTCAAATATATTAAGCTTCGTGATGATTTTTAAAGAAGAAAGCCTATTTGATTGCGTATTTTCTAATGTTTAAGAAAATATATTGTATGTCTTCTTCTCAAAAAGACTTTGTTGTGATCTTTTTATGTTTCATAATATTATTAATTCTCAAAAAATAAAAAAAATTACACGTTTATCTTTCGTATTACGTAGATTGTTATGAAATTATAGTTGATTGCTAAAAGCCATAACTGAATCTTTGTTTTATTAGATGATATGTGTTATCTCTATGTACTTTTTGCGTCAATTTATTACCTTATTTTAGTGTTTACGGTATATAGTCAATATTATCGTACATAGCAAGTGTTTCTAGTCAAGCCTAGGGATGATGTTTCTTTGTCGGATCTCAATTTGGGCTCTGATTAAGGTTGTGGAGTATTAAATTGTGGGTAAATGTGTATGCCATTATATTATTACGTTGTCATATAATAAATACATTTAAAGCCGATGAACCTGAAATATGAATTTTTTTTTGTTACTATAACGCATCCAAATACCATGAGATTTTAACTACGCCTATAAATTATTGTTTTCTTGATAATAAATCTCGTTCGAAATTAGTCTTACGAACCATAATATTACAGCAACACAATTCTTACACACGATGACAAGCCTCAATGTTTATTCTCCCTTGGTGGTTTTATTCGTGACGAGTGGCGTAGTGATTGCTACAAAGCAAAATGACCAGATTATTATGAAAAATAATTGTGAAGCTAAAATGGGCATGCCTTGTGTTTGGGAAGTTTTCGATCATATATTCAAAACAGGGAACGTTACAGAAAAATGTTGTCGCGAACTTCTGGTATTAGGAAAAGTGTGTCACGCTGCATTGGTACAGAGGACATGGGAACATCCACACTTTAAACACTTGGATCGAAATAAAATCATACGAAAAAGTATTGACACGTGGAACGATTGCCTTGCAATGATTCATTCACCATCTCAGTCGCCTTGAAGATGTAGTGTTGCTTCAATTAGGAAAGGAATTTAAGATGTAACGCCTTCAAATATGTACCATTGTTTTGGTTTACGATATTTTGACATGAAGTTACTAAGTAACTATTAATTTAATTCATGTCAGGTTGAAGAAAAATATTGTATTTATATGGAAGAATAAAACGATTCTCTTGAATCCATCCATTACTTAATACTATAAGATTTTTTATGTTTAGTAACATACGTTATGGGTTGCATGACGGATGTTTTATTTTTACTTGTCAACGTGATAACATTCTTTGATAACATGATAAAACTAGCTCCGTCTTCACAATCCAGGCTTATTATGTTGAAATTCTTTTCGTTTTTATTTTAAAGCCAACATTGGGTTGAAGAAAAAACTAATAAAAGACAAGAAATGGAACAACAACAAAAATCAAAACCGAGTTTAAGTAATCGGTTTAATTCGCAATTGTACAAGTTTAGATTTGTAAAATGAATAGAGATGCTTAGGACATTAAAATGTAAGGGTACTCGCACGATTTTCTATACGTAATAGTCATTTTCGATGTGTTTTCCAATAAAATATAGTAGCTTTAATTACACAAACAAGTTATACGCAAGACATTGTGTTGATAATAAAATATAATGTTACGCATAAAGAAAAACAATCAAATAATGGGCAACTCTAACGATCTTTTCTTAGAAGCAACATCTTGTTGTTATGTAGATCAATTTTCGGCACGAGTAAATTCTGAATTGGTTCAAGTTTCGTTCCTTGTTTAAGAGGAATAGGTTTTAATATTTTTGAATATCAAATTATAATGTATCCAAGTCAAATATATTAAGCTTCTTGATGATTTTTAAAGAAGAAAGCCTATTTGATTGCGTATTTTCTAATGTTTAAGAAAATATATTGTATGTCTTCTTCTCAATAAGACTTTGTTGTGATCTTTTTATGTTTCATAATATTATTAATTCTCAAAAAATAAAAAAAAAATTACACGTTTATCTTTCGTATTACGTAGATTGTTATGAAATTATAGTTGATTGCTAAAAGCCATAACTGAATCTTTGCTTTAGTAGATGATATGTGTTATCTCTATGTACTTTTTGCGTCAATTTATTACCTTATTTTAGTGTTTACGGTATATAGTCAATATTATCGTACATAGCAAGTTTTTCTAGTCAAGCCTAGGGATGATGTAAGTTTCTTTGTCGGATCTCAATTTGGGCTCTGATTAAGGTTGTGGAGTATTAAATTGTGGGTAAATGTGTATGCCATTATATTATTACGTTGTCATGTAATAAATACATTTAAAGCCGATGAACCTGAAATATGAAATGTTTTTTTCTATTACTATAACGCATCCAAATACCATGAGCTCTTAACTATGCCTATAAATTATAGTTTTCTTGATAATAAATCTCGTTCGAAATTAGTCTTACGAACCATAATATTACAGCAACACAATTCTTACACACGACGACAAGCCTCAGTGTTTATTCTCTCTTGGTGGTTTTATTCGTGACGAGTGGCGTAGTGATTGCTATAAAGCAAAATGACCAGATTATTATGAAAAATAATTGTGAAGCTAAAATGGGCATGCCTTGTTTTTGGGAAGTTTTCGATCATATATTCAAAATAGGGAGCGTTACAGAAAAATGTTGTCGCGAACTTCTTGTATTAGGAAAAGTGTGCCACGCTGCATTGGTACAAAGGACATGGGAACATCCACACTTTAAACACTTGGACCGAAATAAAATCATACGAAAACGTATTGACACGTGGAACGATTGCCTTGTAATGATTCATTCACCATCTCAGTCGCCTTGAAGATGTAGTGTTGCTTCGATTAGGAAAGGAATTTAAGATGTAACGCCTTCAAATATGTATCATTGTTTTGGTTTACGATATTTTGACATGAAGTTACTAAGTAATTATTAATTTAATTCATGTCAGGTTGAAGAAAAATATTGTATTTATATGGAAGAATAAAACGATTCTCTTAAATCCATCCATTACTGAATACTATAAGATTTTTTATGTTTAGTAACATACGTTATGGGTTGCATGACGGATGTTTTATTTTTACTTGTCAACGTGATAACATTGTTTGATAACATGATAAAACCAGCTCCGTCTTCACAATCCAGGCTTATTATGTTGAAACTCTTTTCGTTTTTATTTTAAAGCCAACATTGGATTGAAGAAGAAACTAATAAAAGACAAGAAATGGAACAACAACAAAAATCAAAACCGAGTTTTAAGTAATCGGTTTAATTCGCAATTGTACAAGTTTAGATTTGTAAAATGAATAGAGATGCTTATAACCTTAAAATGTAAGGGTACTCGCACGATTTTCTATATGTAACAGTCATTTTCGATGTGTTTTCCAATAAAATATAGTAGCTTTTCTTATAGAAACAAGTTATATGCAAGACATTATGCTGATAATAAAATATAATGTTACACATAAACAAAAACAATCAAATAACGGGCAATTTTAATGATCGTTTCTTAGAAGCAACATCTTGTTATTATGTAGATCAATTTTCGGCACGAGTAAATTCCGAATTGGTTCAAGTTTCGTTCCTTGTTTAAGAGGAATAGGTTTTAATATTTTTGAATATCACATTATAATGTATCCAAGTCAAATATGTTAAGCTTCATGATGATTTTAAAGAAGAAAACCTATTTGATTGCGTATTTTCTAATGTTTAAGAAAACATATTGTATGTCTTCTTCTCAATAAGACTTTGTTGTGATTTTTTTATGTTTCATAATATTATTAATTCTCAAAAAATAAAAAAGTTACATGTTTATCTTTCGTATTACGTAGATTGTTATGAAATTATAGTTGATTGCTAAAAGCCATAACTGAATCTTTGTTTTATTAGATGATATGTGTTATCTCTATGTACTTTTTGCGTCAATTTATTACCTTATTTTAGTGTTTATGGTATATAGTCAATATTATCGTACATAGCAAGTTTTTCTAGTCAAGCCTAGGGATGATGTAAGTTTCTTTGTCAGATCTCAATTTGGGCTCTGATTAAGGTTGTGGAGTATTAAATTGTGGGTAAATGTGTATGTCATTATATTATTACGTTGTCATATAATAAATACATTTAAAACCGATGAACCTGAAATATGAAATATTTTTTCTGTTACTATAACGCATCCAAATACCATGAGCTCTTAACTATGCCTATAAATTATAGTTTTCTTGATAATAAATCTCGTTCGAAATTAGTCTTACGAACCATAATATTACAGCAACACAATTCTTACACACGATAACAAGCCTCAATGTTTATTCTCTCTTGGTGGTTTTATTCGTGACGAGTGGCGTAGTGATTGCTACAAAGCAAAATGACCAGATTATTATGAAAAATAATTGTGAAGCTAAAATGGGCATGCCTTGTGTTTGGGAAGTTTTCGATCATATATTCAAAACAGGGAGCGTTACAGAAAAATGTTGTCGCGAACTACTTGTATTAGGAAAAGTGTGCCACGTTGCATTGGTACAGAGGACATGGGAACATCCACACTTTAAACACTTGGACCGAAATAAAATCATACGAAAAAGTATTGACACGTGGAACGATTGCCTTGTAATGATTCATTCACCATCTCAGTCGCCTTGAAGATGTAGTGTTGCTTCGATTAGGAAATGAATTTAAGATGTAACGCCTTCAAATATGTACCATTGTTTTGGTTTACGATATTTTGACAGAAAAATATTGTATTTATATGGAAGAATAAAACGATTCTCTTGAATCCATCCATTACTTAATACTATAAGATTTTTTATGTTTAGTAACATACGTTATGGGTTGCATGACGGATGTTTTATTTTTACTTGTCAACGTGATAACATTGTTTGATAACATGATAAAACCAGCTCCGTCTTCACAATCCAGGCTTATTATGTTGAAACTCTTTTCGTTTTTATTTTAAAGCCAACATTGGATTGAAGAAGAAACTAATAAAAGACAAGAAATGGAACAACAACAAAAATCAAAACCGAGTTTTAAGTAATCGGTTTAATTCGCAATTGTACAAGTTTAGATTTGTAAAATGAATAGAGATGCTTATAACCTTAAAATGTAAGGGTACTCGCACGATTTTCTATATGTAACAGTCATTTTTGATGTGTTTTCCAATAAAATATAGTAGCTTTTCTTACAGAAACAAGTTATACGCAAGACATTATGCTGATAATAAAATATAATGTTACACATAAACAAAAACAATCAAATAACGGGCAATTTTAACGATCGTTTCTTAGAAGCAACATCTTGTTGTTATGTAGATCAATTTTCGGCACGAGTAAATTCCGAATTGGTTCAAGTTTCGTTCCTTGTTTAAGAGGAATAGGTTTTAATATTTTTGAATATCACATTATAATGTATCCAAGTCAAATATGTTAAGCTTCATGATGATTTTAAAGAAGAAAGCCTATTTGATTGCGTATTTTCTAATGTTTAAGAAAACATATTGTATGTCTTCTTCTCAATAAGACTTTGTTGTGATTTTTTTATGTTTCATAATATTATTAATTCTCAAAAAATAAAAAAGTTACATGTTTATCTTTCGTATTACGTAGATTGTTATGAAATTATAGTTGATTGCTAAAAGCCATAACTGAATCTTTGTTTTATTAGATGATATGTGTTATCTCTATGTACTTTTTGCGTCAATTTATTACCTTATTTTAGTGTTTACGGTATATAGTCAATATTATCGTACATAGAAAGTTTTCTAGTCAAGCCTAGGGATGATGTAAGTTTCTTTGTCAAATCTCAATTTGGGCTCTGATTAATGTTGTGGAGTATTAAATTGTGGGTAAATGTGTATGCCATTATATTATTACGTTGTCATATAATAAATACATTTAAAACCGATGAACCTGAAATATGAAATGTTTTTTTCTGTTACTATAACGCATCCAAATACCATGAGCTCTTAACTATGCCTATAAATTATAGTTTTCTTGATAATAAATCTTGTTCGAAATTAGTCTTACGAACCATAATATTACAGCAACACAATTCTTACACACGATGACAAGCCTCAATGTTTATTCTCTCTTGGTGGTTTTATTCGTGACGAGTGGCGTAGTGATTGCTACAAAGCAAAATGACCAGATTATTATGAAAAATAATTGTGAAGCTAAAATGGGCATGCCTTGTGTTTGGGAAGTTTTCGATCATATATTCAAAACAGGGAGCGTTACAGAAAAATGTTGTCGCGAACTTCTTGTATTAGGAAAAGTGTGCCACGCTGCATTGGTACAGAGGACATGGGAACATCCACACTTTAAACACTTGGACCGAAATAAAATCATACGAAAAAGTATTGACACGTGGAACGGTTGCCTTGTAATGATTCATTCACCATCTCAGTCACCTTGAAGATGTAGTGTGGCTTCAATTAGGAAAGGAATTTATGATGTAACGCCTTCAAATATGTACCATTGTTTTGGTTTACGATATTTTGACATGAAGTTAGTAAGTAACTATTAATTTAATTCATGTCAGGTTGAAGAAAAATATTGTATTTATATGGAAGAATAAAACGATTCTCTTGAATCCATCCATTACTTAATACTATAAGATTTTTTATGTTTAGTAACATACGTTATGGGTTGTGTGGTTAATATGAGAGCCAAGGGTTTGATGAACCAACAACTACCACGGGATATACGGTGTCTCAAACCAAGGCGTTGAAAAAGGCTCGATCGAAGGAAAATACGGCACTATACATGATTTTCCGATCCGTTGACGAGTCAAGCTTTGAGAAGTCTATCTGGGTAACTACTTTAAAAGAAGCGTGGGACATTTTGAAAAAGGTGTTCAAAGGATTCAATCGAGTCAAGCAAGTGTGTCAATAAACACTTCGGGGGGAGGTGAAGAGCATAAAGATGAAGGATTCAGAAAGTGTATCCGACTAAATTGCTCGTGCACAAGCCGTGGCAAACCAACTAATTCAAAACGGAGAAGCGTTAACCGGTGCGCGAATTATGGAGAAGATCTTGAGATCATTAACTAATAATTTTGAGAATGTTTTGTGCGCGATAGAATAGTCAAAGGAACTTGAGACGCTCATAGTTGATGAACTCACCGGTTCTCTTAAGGCACATAAACAACGTAAGAAGAAAAAGAAAGAGGATACACTCGAGCAAGCACTTCAAATTAAGGCATTAATCAAATACGAAAAGGTATTCTATTCTCAAATTTTTTGAGGCAGAGAGCATGATCGTGGAGGTCGTGAAAATGGTCGTGGTGATCAAAGAGGTAGTCATGAAGGATACTATAACTATAAGGACAAGGGATAGTCGAGTCAAGGAAATTAGCATGGAAGAGGACACAATCGAGGAAGGGGCGGTCGGTCAAATTATTCAAACATCGAGTACTACAAGTTTTACAAGTATGATCACTACGTGAAGGATTGCAACTCCGATAAATGTTATAATTATGGAAAAGTAAGTCACTTTATAAAATATTACCATAAAAAACATGAAAGAAACAACCAACATAGCCTTGGAAGATGAAACGAATAAAGTCATTCTTTTGATGGCTAAAAATGAAGTCAACATCGAAAATGATATTATATGGTACATCGACTCGGGCGCAAGCAATCATATGTATGTTCACGAGCACCTATTCAAGAGATGCAAAAGATTAAAAGTGGTCATGTTTCGTTTGGTGATGCATCAAAAGTAGAGGTCAAAGGCTGAGATAAAGTTTGCTACTTTCAAAAGGATGGCTTGATAGGGTCAATCCAAGATATTTATTACATTCCATAACTTAAGAGAAATATTTTGAGTATGGGGTAACTCATGGAGAAAGGTTACTCAGTATTTATGAAAAATTGTGTATTACTCTTGAAAGAAAAGCAAGAGCGTCTGGTTGCTTGAGTTGAAATGGGAAAATATCGGATGTACAAATTGAGTTTGAGAAGCGTGCGAGAAAAATGTTTGTGAGTCGATGTAGAAGACAAGGCATCGTTATGGCATCTTCATTTTTATCACCTAAATCATGATGGTCTAAAAGAGTTAGTAAAGAAGAACATGGTGCACGGATTGTCGAACATAGATTATGATGGTAAATTTTGTGAAGAATTTTTGATTGGCAAGCATGCGTGAACATTGTTTCAAAAGAAGGCAAAATATCGAGCTAAACATTCTCTCGAGATATTCATACCGATATATGTGGACCAATCACCCTTGAATCTTTGAGCATTGAAAGATATTTCATTTCGTTTATTGGTGATTTCACACGAAAAATTTGGGTGTATGTTTTGAAAGAAAATATGATGCATTTGAGATGTTCAAAAAGTTCAAAGTGATGGTGAAGAAGGCAACCGTAAACATATCAAAGTCGTACGATCAGATAGAGGTGGCGAGTATACTTCGACAGTTTTCATGGAGTATTGCAAGGAGCAAGGAATAAGGAGATTTCTAACCGCATCATACTCTCCTAAACAAAATAGTGTGGTTGAGAGGAAGAACCGGACCATTTTTGACATGGTTTAATCAATGCTCAAGAGCAAGAAATTGTCGAGGCAATTCTAGGTAGAAGTTGTGCAATGTGCCGTCTATACACAAAATCGAAGTCCACATGTAAATTTAGATGAACAAACACCACAAGAGGCAGCATGGGGTGGACAAAAGCCAACAATTTCTCATCTCAAAGTATTAGGTAGTATGGCTTATACACACATACCCGATCAACAAAGAACGAAGTTCAAAGACAAAAACAAAAAGTTTATTTTTATTGGGTATGATGAGAAGACAAAAGGGTACAAGATACTTGATCCGATAAGCAAAGGTGATGGTGAGTCGTGATGTACGAGTAAATGAAGCAAGCGAGTGGGATTGAAATAATTCAACAAAGATTGTAGTTGAAGTTGGAGAATCATTAGTCGTGGCACCAACAAGCATGCCAACAAACTCTGAAATTATCGATAATGAAGATGGCCACAACAACCCAAAATGCGAAGTTTGCAATATTTGTATGATTCGAAAAGTGAGGTACATCTTGTATGCCTTTTGGCAAATGCTGAAAATATTAGCTTTGAAGAGGCATTACGAGACAAGAAGTGACAAATTGTCATGGACGAAAAGATTAAGGCGATTGATGTGAAGTCAGTTTATTGTCGAAAGATAGTCAGCCTATTAGTGTAAAATGGGTGTTCAAGAAAAATATGAAAGTTCAAGGCAAGATAGAACAGTGAAAGGCGCGACTTGTTACGAAGGAATACAAGCGAGTCTGGATCAAGTTGTGACAAATGCAAGAAGATGATTGTCATGATGGATGGTAGAAACATTTAAGTTTATGGGGGAATTTTGTTGAAATAAACTTAAATGGTATATTTAGTGAGTCATAAAATTTAGAAGTTAATGGGGAGTTACAAAGTTGAAAGGCAAAAAGTTAATATGGGAGTTATTAGTCTTTATGGAGTCTAATATAAGAGTTATAGGAGTTATGAAAGAATGTGTGTGAAAAGAAAGAGAGACACGACTGGTGTTGATGATGAGAAAAGAGTGGTGGTAGAAAGAGTGAGAGACAAGAGTATGAGTAAATGTGAATGAGAGAAGATAAGAGACAAGTTTTGGTAGTGTGGCGAATGTAAGAGCCAAGAGTAATGTTTGTGGTGGTATTGTGAGAGAAAGAAGATAGAAAAGATTCAAAAAAATAAAAGAAAATTATTTTGAAGTAATATAGTATTTGTCAATTGCCCGAATACTTCATTTTTTGAGAAATTTTATCTGTCAAAAATTTTATTTATTGATAATTTTATTTGAATACTATTTGATTTCAGTCTTCAATAATACCAGAAAATCAGTATAAAGTTTTATTCTTGAGTACTCCATTCCACTGTCCTGCGCAACACTAAGGACTCCAACAAGCCCTTATCAGCCACTGTCATCCTCAGACTAACATTTTTCTCCACTCTATGATCAAGCTTATTAACTTTTAATAGACTCAAAAAGTTGTAAGTGCTGAGCGAATCCAGGAAGCTATCAATCCCTGCCCCTTAACAGAAGCATTAAATCTCATAGTCTCCCACGAAGACATTCCCCATATAGCTTGCAGAGGTAAGATTGGTCTTTCTAATTTTTGTCCTTCTAAAGTCTCTTCACAGTTCAAAAATTCCTCCACTTTACACTCTTTCTCAACTCATTCCACTAAAATATAAAAGACCTGTGACCTAGTCCAGTTATGCTTTGGTGTATACTTAGAGGCGCAATAAAATCACAAACTTTTTTTTCTTTTATCCTTAATCTTAAAAAGAGTGAGCACTCTTCCAGCGCCTTTAGTGCTGCTTGAGTCAAGGTCTTTATTGAGGTTGGACTTAATGACCCAGGAAAAATACCGCGATAAGCATCACTATTGTTGGCCACACCTGCCCCACTCTTCAGAATAGTTCTAGGGGCTCTAGAAGGAATTGACAAAACAGAGGACACTATTGTCACGGTCCGTGTATCGTAGCAACGCGGGACCGGGCGAGATGCTTTCTGGTTGTGCTTAACTCTTGGGAGCGGGATAGCATTAAGGGTGTAGTACGTGCCTAGCAGCCGTCCTATCTTCGGATGGGCGTGTTGATCGCGCACCACACTGGTCGGGAGCTGTCCCCCGTTTCCCTGATGAGCCCATGGGAGGGCGAAACCAGTAAGCATCGAGATGGTTAAGGCTGAACCTCGGGTGTGTGAGAGACCTGTCCCTGCGTCAAAACTCTGATCCCGTGACACTATCGTCTTATTAGGGGGACTATATATTTTTTTAGCAAGAGAGAAGAATATAGTTTCCAAGTATTTAGTCATATTTTGCTCCCTTTCAAATTCTGACTATGTCTCTGATATCATCATTATAATATTAAAAAATACGTACGAACATTATAAATCGGGTGGAAATCATTTACCTTTTTTTCATTTCTTCTTTCATGTATCCATTTCAAATTAGAGGTTTAGGGAAGGTTTAAGGTTAGGAATTGTGGTTAGGGTTTAGAGAATTAGGAGTATGGTGTATTTTTTAAAGTTTAGGGTTTAGAATATAGAAAATAAGGGTTATAGTTAAAAATTCAATTTTAAAAAAAATCAAAGAAAGCATGAAAGGATAAATCATGAAGAGGCGGATAATTTTTATCCTTATAAACCCTATGAGATGTCTATCATATCTACCATGCTACTAAGACATCCAAAGCTCAAACTAATATATTTCAAAGTTTCGAATAGCAATTCTTAAGCATATAAAATAACATAAAGCAAGATATCATTTCGAAAACTCATCTCATATCGAATGTCAATTTTGGAGTTCTGTGAACATACCTTGGAATCAATAAGTAATCTTAAATATCAACCTGAAATATACCCAACACATGATACTTAAACTACAAGACAACCGAAAGTTAGTATTAGTTAAGGGTGTGGGAAAATATTTAATCTAATTGATCCGATCTAATTATTTTTTAATACGATCCAAAAATTTAGTTATTAGATTTAATTTTTATTTTATATTTGATTTAGTTTTTAATTTTCGAATCCTATATAGATCATAATATTTCAAATTTCATATTATCCCAAGATCCAAATATCCGAAAATTCAAAATTTTATTAATATAAATATTATAATATTTAACAATTTAATGCTTGTTATATCTAAAAATACAAAAAAAAAAAAAAAATCTTTTATAGATATGAATCTTGTTACATTTAACAATTTGTCACTTATTATATTCGAAAATCTAAAATTTTCATAAATACAACAATTTAATTTTAAAAATACTTAAATATAATTATATATCCGGGTAATCGTAGATATGAATTTCTATTTTTCCTATCCGAAATTTTAGATATTAAATCTGATCTGATATCTAAAAATGAACACCCTAATATTACCCTTAAATCTTGAATTTCAATTGAACCAAGCTTGCTTGTTTCAAAAAAATTTGGCACTGTTGAAGTAGTTATATTCCATTCGAATTGCATAAAAACCATCTTACCATGGAATAAAGTTTTTTCCTTTTATTTTCGGCTGCGGGTGAAAAGTGCAATGTTAGGTATCAATTCTATAACATGTAAAATTTATTTTTTTCAATTATCAATACTCGACTTATTAATATATTAATTTAAATTGAGTTTTATATAGGTTCAATGAAAAAATAATTGTCTTAATTTATTTTTTTTAACTAAAAAATTAAATTTTAAACTCTATCCTTATTTAATAAACTCAACGACTCATCATATTAGATTATTTATTACACGTTCTTATATCATTAAAAGCTATATTGTTTATTACATACATATCATCATAATATATTTATTCATAATAATATAAATTATTAGTTTACTAAAAAAATAATATAATTATAATCACTATTTTTTTAGTTGAAAAGAAAGAGGCAAGATTTTACATTGATTAGGGATTAAATTTTTCTTTCTTCAAATGCCTATAAATAGGTTAAGGGTCAGATAGCTCAAGGGACCAATTGAGTGAGGGATAACTTATGATCTCAATTTGAGAGCTTAATTTTTCTTAAAAAATTTTAGGTGGTTCAATTTAAATCTTATTTTAAATCTAATCAAGTTAAATATTTTAGAGGATCATGGTAGATCTTGATGGAGTTCATCAGATAGTCGTTCGAATTCTTAAATATATTTTCTTTCTTTTTTATTTATGTTGTATTTTATAATTTTAATAAAAAATAATTGTTAATTTTGTTGGTATATTTTAAATTAATATTTTATTTATGTTTAATATTAATTTATTTATTAGTTTAATATTTTATATTTTATATTTTATATTTATTTATATTTTAGATTAGTTTTAATTTATGTTTTAGATTATTAGTTATGTTTTAGAATAATAATTACGTATGTTCATGTTTTAGATTAGTATTTTACTTGTTAGATTAATGTATGTATGTGCGTTTTTAATTTTTATTTCATTGTATCTAATTTATTTGCTATGATTAAAAAAGGCATAATTGTTCTACTAATTAATTAATACGATGTCTCTAAATTCGATCATAAGGGAGACCAATACCAATGGTAGTTGTTCAAACGTTTATCTTCGATTTAGGTGCTTATAAAACAAATGCGCACATCCAATTAAATTTTAATTCGATCATCATTTTAACCCGAAAAATTTAATATTAATAAAGTGATAATGAATAAAGTACTAATTTTAGACTGTGTGGGATGCTAATAATTTCCCTTCCGTAACTGATTTCCGAAACTTATTTTTAAAAATCTATGATTTTACGGTATCCGATCTACCTAAAATGATCAGTTACGACTCTATTCACAAAACTAATCACTAAAATAATTTTTTAAAATTGAATATTGATATTTGGTTTTTTGTTGATTCATGGATGCTTGAAAATGTCTTTTAAACCTTTTTAATAGATTCATGATTATTACTAATCGTATGGGTTGATTATAATAGTCGAGGATTTTATTTATTTCATTAAATGCAATTTTATAACCTTGGGCATAGGTACATGACTCTCAGTATTAGTATTTGCTTAAATGACAAAGAGTCATTGGAAAATATATAGGGTATCTATATTCGAAATAATAAGGGTCAGTTATAGGTTAAATAAAGATTTTAAGGACTAAATTAAACAAAAATAAAAAATTGATAGACTTAACATATAATTTATTTTTTATTAAATTTAACTGATTTTTGTATTTATTAATGACACAAAATACGTTCTAATTACTTTATATTTTTTAATTAACGATAATAATTTATATTTTAAAAGGCTAAATATCCCAAGAGCAAGAGCCGCCCTCCTTTTTTTAAGAAAAGCTACTGGGAATAAATTCTACTATCTTTTAAACATGGTTTAATTATGGGTTAAAGAAGGGTCGGTTGGGGTACGGTGATCTAGGGTAGGATTAAAATAGAAAGTTTCAAAATTTATTTAAGAATTTAAAATATTAAATCCTTTTATAATATTTTAAGTTATTTTTTATTTTTAACATATTTTGATACTAATTTTGTTTATAAAGTTTTAAGTTATTGGATAATTAATAAGGGAGTGCATTATTTGGTTTTAATCGAATTAACCGATCGAATTGAAATTATTTTGGTTAATTCGGTCAGTTAATTTTAAGTAAATTTGGTTAACGGTTAAATTTTTTTTAAAATTCAATTATCAGTTAATTCGGTTTTAAATCGGTTAATTATTTGAATTAACTGAAATTATTATATATTAAATAATATATATATTCATTTAACTTTTAAAAATTATAAAATATTCATTGAAATTAACCGACCGAATTAACAAAAATAATTTCTATTCGATTATAGATAATTCGGTTCAGTTAACGGTTAAGGTTTTAAAAATTTCAGTTAATTTAGTTTGGCCACCGACTGAATTAACTGAATGCACACCCCTAATAACTATCGATACTTATAAAAAAACATGTTAAATTAACCTAAAATGAAATCAAAAAGTGTAGCATTTTAAGTTTTTAGAGGAATGTCAAAATTTATCGTCTTTTAATCATACTTTAAACCTGTTATACGTTAGATTGACCTGTTAAAATAATATTAATAAATATTTAATTAATGGATTTTTTAATTTACACATACATGCTACTTGAAAAAAAAAGGAATTTTAAAGTATTAATTCTTCATGAACCATCATGTCTTAGTAATTAAATAAATTATTATTGTTTTTAAAGGTCATAAGTTCAAATACCAGTATTTATAGTACAGTAATTTAAAAATAAATATTTAATAATTAAAAGAATATTTTAGAATAAAAATATTATATATAATCATTATAGTTGATTAAAATATATTAATTCTTAATTAATTATTTTTAGATATTATAGAAAGAAAAAACGAACCAGAAGTGAAAGGAGTAGGCGCCCTCTGCCTGCTTTCTTTGAATTTTCTTATAAAAAACAAAAATTGCCCGCTTTCTTTGAAACAAGAAAAAGGATACATTGCACTGACTTATTTAGTTTTAGTGGTAAAAAAAGATTGTTGTTTTTAGAGGTTACAGGTTAGAATATTAATAATGTTAGTACAGTAATTGAACGATTAATATTTAATAGTTAAGAGTATATTCTAGAATAGATACACAATTGTAACATTGTAGTTGATTAAAAAAATATGTTTATCGTGTCGCAGGGACAATTCAAAGATTTTGGGGGCCCTATACAATTTATTAAAATATGGTCCTTAAAAGTAATTGTCTATGACCTCTACTAGTTATAAAATTGTAGCCTTTAGAAGCATATGTCCTTTCTAGGGGCCCCTGTGCAATCGTTTTTATTGTGTCTGTCCAAAACCTCATTAGTTCTACCAAAGCAATAGTAATAGTAATAATCAATAAAATTCTATAATCAATTGTCATGTTTAAGAAATAACTATAACGTTTTAACAATTATAACTCATCTTTCTTAATAACGTTTTCAAAATTTTTTAATAAATTTCGAGATTAACATCTAATGAATGTAGTTTATCAAAATTTGGGACCCTCTTTTTCAAGAGCCCTATGCAGTCGCTCCTATTACGCTTGTCCAGACCCTACCATCATGTCGTATTACTCATTATTGCGTATGCCAACTTTTTTTTTCATTTCCAGATTTTTGTTGTTCTTATTTTACTTTATGGATATTTCAAAAATATGTGATTAAAAAATTAAAGTATTGAGCATATATATGAAATTAATCAAATAAATTGAATAAATTACAAAAAAAATGATATAGAATTGTATGCCAAATACCACTGAGATAAAGCTTTTTTGAAACTGCACTTAGTTATCTTGCTTATTTATTGAATTACTAATTAAAAACTTAGTTAATAAATATTTAAAAAATAAAGGCTTAACTCAGTAATAGGTGTCCAAAGTATACACTTTTTCTGACATAGGTGCCTAATATTTATTTTGGCTGAAATAAGTGCCTAAATTATATATTTTTTCTGAGATAGGTGTCTGATGTATTATTTGGCTGAAATATGTACTTAAAGTTTTATTCTCTTAGTGTTTTAAGGTAACATTGTTAAAAGAAAATTGTTTAATTTATAAATAAATACCTAAACTATATATTTTTTCTAAAATAGGTGGAATGTATTTTATAAGTAATTATAAGATATAAAATTATTTATATCAACGTTTTAATCTATTAAATTATTTATTATAATTGATTAATAATTTATTTAAATTTAATTTATTTCATCCAATGTCTTGTTTTTTTAAAAAAATTAATTTATTTATTAATTTTATCTCACTTTTAAATATTTATGTTATGTTCTCAACCTAGTTTTATTGTTGTGGATTAAATTTTGATTAAGTTTTATTCCTTGGCTACCTTCAATGTAGCCAAGGATTTATTTTCATTATTTCAGGTCCATCATGTGGGAAAAGACACCAACTTCAAAAATACGCGATATCGATTGAATTTTGAAACAATATATGATTTTAAATCCTAAAAATTAATCATAAAAGTTCAGTAAAAGTTTTCGATGTTTTAAATAAAAATTATTAATTAATTATAATAAATAATTTAATAAATTAAAACGTTGATATATAAACATAAATATTTAAACGTTAATCAATAATTTAATAAATCAAATTTAAATAAATTATTAATCAATCATAATAAATAATTTAATAGATTAAAATGATGATATATAAATAATTTTATATCTTATAAGAAACATAAATTATTTATAAGAAAAAAATTAGGCACTTATTTCAATAAAAATAACATTCGGTACCTGTTTTAGAAAAAAAATATAGTTTAGGTATTTATTTATAAATTAAACAATTTTCTTTTAACAATGTTACCTTAAAACACAAAGGTTATAAAACTTTAGGCACCTATTTCAGCCAAAAAATACATTAGGCACCTATCTTAGAAAAAATATATAGTTTAGGCATTTATTTCAACTAAAAAAAACATTAGACATCTATTTCAGAAAAAATATATACTTTGGGCACCTATTATTGAGTTAAGCCAAAAATAAATTATTAAACTCTAAGTTTAATATCTATAAAATATATGTAAAAGTGATAATACGTTGATAAAATTAGTTCTATCACAATTAGCTCACAAATTATCTTTGATGATCATAAAAACCTATTAATAGAAGCGAATAAATCTAAAACTTTAAACCAAGGATAGACCAATATAATAATTAAATAATAACTAAATAAAAAGACAATATCAAATTTAATCATAAAAAATAATACAATAACATAAAAAACGTATCGACTAGAAAAATACACTACAAAAATAAAAACTCATCCACCATTTCTATTTAAAAAATGAAGACTTATTAAATTAAATCACAAAATAAACTAACAAAAATAAAAAATAATAATTAAAAAAGATAGAAAATATAAATGACAGTAGATTAGTTAAAAACGATAGAATCGCACTCTCGTAAATAAAAGAAAAAACATAAAAAACAATACAGAAAAATCTTGGATAGGGATGAGAATGAAACTCGAACTCGACGAGTTCCGACCCGACCAATTTTTAATCGGGTGAGAATTTTTTTAAAAAAAATCGGGTTTGGGTCGGGTCGAGTCGGTTTTTTTTAAAATGGTGATTTCGGGTCGGGTTCGGGTTTAAGGTGAAAAGAATCCGATCTGACCCGACCCGAGACTAATAGCGTAATTTTTCTATATATATTTTAGGGATATTTTCAATAATGATCCCTCTTTATATATATTTTATACAATTAGATCACTAAAATTAATTATTTTTTATAATTAGGTCAATAAATTTTATTTTTTTATAATTAGATCCCTAAATTTAATTTTTTACAATTAAATCCCTAAAATTTAATTTTTTAATGATTCGGATCGGGTCGAATTTTAAAGCCTAAAAATCGAATCGGATCGAATTTTAAAGCCTAAAAATCAAATCGGATCGAATTTTTTTCACCCTAAACTAAAGTTGGATCGGGTGCAAGTAGAGAGTTTGATTTTCGAGTCAGGTGTGGGTAGGCCGAAAATTCACCCGACCCGTTCCATCTCTAATCTTGGAAATAAAAAACATGGGCGGCTAACCCTAAGTGCACCATAATTTCGTTTTAGTAAAGTATACCATGATTACTAGAAAGAATATCTATGTTTATAAAAATTTAGTAATTAATACAGAATGTGATAAAAGGTTATAACTTTGGGTAAAAGCATATAAATTAGAACCGATAAATATTAGGTATATTAATTAAATATAATATACTTTTTAAAAGAAGATATAAATTTAAATATTACAGACGATGTTGTTAGAAGAAAAAAAAAAAAAGCTCACATCTTAAATATATATCATAAAAAATATGTATATTAAAAAAAACATATAAATTATAGAAAGTTACGCATTTTGATAAAAATAATCAATATTTTGTGTATAAAAAATTGGTAAAATAAAATATTTTGATAATTATTTCATTAGTAATTAGAAATATAGATCGACCGTTGATCTTAGACCAAAACATTTTAACGAGTGCCTAAAATTTCAAATTTTTTAAGTAAAAAAATAGTAGATACCAAAATTTGTATTCATAATTGAATTATTAATTTATAATTTAGGTTTTTCATCTCTTATTTTTAATTAATTATCATTTTTAAACTTCTTATTTTTATTTTGTAGTTTAATCAATATTGAAACAACGAAGAATATTGAATTTTTTTAATCTACGTGCAGGGATGGAGCCAATATTTGAAGTTAAGAGGGGTAAAACATAAATTTTAGAAGTATGGGACAAATTCATTAAAAAAAATTAAAAGAATTTAAATAAGAGGACAAAAATAAAAAATTCTTCAGGGGTGGGGGACGATTTAACCTCCCCACTCCCGTATAGTTTTGTCACTGTCAATGTGGGTCGACTCTATTTATCTGTTTGTCAGTACTATCATTTAAACTTTATATAATTAAAAACATGATTATTTTATTTGACAATTATAACATTTATCGTCATTATTTAAGGAATAGAGATTGTTTATGTTCATTTACTAAAATAATAAATAATCATAAACGAAAAAAAAAAATAAAGTATTGCTCTTTTTTTTTATTAAGTTTGAAGCCCCACACAATAGGTCGGAGTCAACATTAAACTACGAGGACAAGCCGCTCAAATGAATAGGGTCTTAAAAATAATTAAATCATAAAATTAAGGGATTTTAAGTTTAATATTTTAAATTTAAAAACTTTTAAAAAGTAATTAAAAATAATATATTGAGTAAAAGTTTAATTTTATTGATTTTAGATTATCGAGTCCTAAAAATCAATAAACCATAAGTATTTTGAGAGGAATAAAGAAAAAATTAAAGCTTAATTACAATGGTTTTAAAATCATTGGGTTTAATTTCCCCATGTATAAAGATTTGTTCATGTATGATTTTATTTTTTTAAAATATTATACTTTTGTTAGGAAAATAATAAATATAATGGATATATTTGAATAAATTTAAACGAATATAAATAAATAAATAAGTTATTAAATTTCACAAACATAAATAAACAAAATAAGCACTTTATTCATGTTTGTTTATCTAATTAAATAAATAATAAATATTATCTATATTCATTCATTTAATAAATAAATGAATTTTCCATTAAATAATTCATGAATAATTTATTGAATATTCGATTTATTTACATCCTTACAAACAATGTGGCCACTACATGTCATTTTCGAATTCCATAATTATTTTCCTAATTTATAAGAAAGCCTAAAGGTCTTGGTCAATTCCTAATTTTATTCTGATTTTAATCTTTTAACATGGAAGCACATTGAACATTTGATTGAGTTAAATTGATTTTAAAAAAAAATTATTCGAGTTGAAGCTTTATATTTTATAATTCTTTATTTAATTTTTTTGTTTTGAGTTTATAAAATTTGAGTCGAGTTGAGTTTTCGAATTTTTATATAAGTTTAATTATAATTATTTATCATATTATAATAAAGTTTGATTCTAATTTTGATAAGGCTATAAATAATATGAATAAATAACTCGATAAGGCTATAAATAAGACTTGTGGTCTCCATCCAACACACAAATACAACTTGGCATGGCTAAAGCTACCTGCTTTGCTGCTTTCCTTTTGATCTCTTCTCTGCATATTTCGTACTCCTTTTACGTCTCAAAAGCAGAAAACTCTGCTGCTCCACCTATAGTGAGCGGTCTCTCATGGACTTTCTACCAAAAATCTTGTCCCAAAGTGGAATCCATTATTAGAAAACATCTGAAGAAGGTTTTCAAGAAGGACATAGGCCAAGCTGCTGCATTGCTTCGTCTACATTTCCATGACTGCTTTGTTCAGGTCAGGTGTCAATTACGTAATACTCCATAGTTTAATGGAGGAATACTAGTATTTATTTGTTTGTTAAGATCACGACAGTACAGATCTTCTTATTACAGTAGTCTGAAACATAATCACTGTTTGAGTTATTGCAGAGCTTGGTTGCCACAAAAATGGAAGTGAATTGACTAAAATATCGTATGCTAATCTGCTTCGTTTGTGTTCTGGTTTTCTTCTGGAAAGGACACTTTTAATGCTTGCTAAAGTGGGTTGGTGTAGTTTTAATGGAAAGTTTAATATTATTAGGTAAAGACTCAGACAGACAGACAGACTTGGTATTTGTGCAGGGATGTGATGCATCGGTGCTTCTGGATGGATCGGCAAGTGGGCCAAGCGAAAAGGATGCTCCGCCCAACCTGACCGTGAGAGGATTCAAAATCATCGATGACTTGCGTGCACTTGTCCACAAGCAGTGCGGAAGAGTCGTCTCTTGTGCCGATATCGTTGCTCTTGCTGCTCGGGACTCTGTTTACCTCGTATTTACTTCAACCACTCATTTATTTACTTTTTTCCATTAGGACCCAGCAAAAAGTAGCTGATCACAGTCACAGTGCTGTTAATAGAATCCAATGCTGATGGTTTCGCTTTTTCTTCATTTTGCAGTCTGGTGGTCCGGACTATGATGTGCCATTGGGAAGGCGAGATGGCCTGAGCTTCGCCACAAGGAATGCTACATTGCAGAACTTTCCGCCTCCCTTCGCCAAGCACCATTCTCTCCAGTCTCGCCACTAAAAAATTCGACCCCACCGATGTTGTAGCTCTCTCCGGTGGCCACACCATTGGCATCAGTCATTGCAGTTCTTTCACAGACCGTCTCTACCCTACTCAAGACCCCAGCATGGATCAAACCTTTGCCAGAAACCTCAAGGGTGTTTGTCCTACAGCTGATTCCACTAACACCACAGTGTTGGACATAAGGTCCCCTAACAAATTCGATAACAAGTATTATGTTGATCTGATGAACCGGCAGGGTCTGTTCACCTCGGACCAAGACTTGTACACTAATAGAAGGACGAGGAGCATTGTTACTAGCTTTGCTGTGAACGAGAGTCTCTTCTTTGATAAGTTTGTGGTGGCGATGGTAAAGATGAGTCAGTTGAGTGTGCTGACTGGTAAGACCGGGGAAATCCGTGCCAATTGCTCCGTCAGGAATGTCAATAACAGGTCCTTCTTGGCGTCTGTGGTTGACGAGGAAGTGGGAGAGAAAGCCAGGTCCGAGTACTAAGGACTTATAATTAACATTTTAACTCTGCTTAAGCATCACATGTTTTCTTTTTGGGTGGTGACTTGTAATAAAATGTTATGGAATTATATTATTACTTGAATATGAATGTAATATATATATATAAATATATATATATATAAAATAAAACAAAAACATGCCACTAAAGATCAAGCAGACCAGACCAATCTTAAGATGCCTAGCAAGCATGAATACATTATGCGTCTACTAAGTGTACTTTATTCACTGAAAATTTGCCTCTGATCCTCCTCAATATAAAGAAATTATTCTATGGATCGGTTCCACCACGTTATTTATGGTCTCTAATCACTAAAAATTAATCAAATAATTTTATATTTTCTTTCCTAATTAATCTTTATGTATTCACCCAAATAAAAAATTAAAGGTTCACTCTTGAAAAAATATATGGAAAATACAAAATTAATTGGTTAATTTTTAATGGTTAAACACCATAAATGGAGAAATTATTACATGAACCCGTTCCACCACCTAGGATATGGTCCCTAACCAATTAAATTAAGACACATCATACATTTTTTCATATCATATTTACACATAAGCGTTGTCCAAATCATTTAATTTAATGTCTTTAATTTAAAAAAGAAAAAAATATTACCAAAGATTTTTTGTGTCATCTTTCTCTTTGTTCTTTAAATTTTTTCTTGATTAATTTTTTTAATATAAATTTAGGGTTTAGAATTTAGGGTTAGGGGTTATGTTTAGGGTTTAGGGTTAGTGTTTATGTTTAGGGTTTAGGGTTTAGGTTAGTGTTTGATGTTAGGGTTTATGTTTAGGGTTAAGGTTAGGGTTGGGATTTAGGGTTAAGGGTCATCATTTAAATTTAGGGTTAGGGTTTAGGATTTAAGGTTAGGGTTAGGGTTAAGGATTAGAAAAAATAATTAAAAAAATTTAATGATAAAGAGGAAGACAACATTAAAAATCTTTGATAATATTTTTTCTTTTTTAAATAAAATATATTAATGTGGATAATTTAGATGATGCTTATATGTAAATATGATATGGAAAAAATATATGATGTGGAAAAAATATATGATGTGTCTTAATTTAATTGGTTGAGACTATATCTTAGGTAGTAAAATGGGTTCATGTAATAATTTCTCCCATAAATGATGTAGTGGATCCGGTTATAAAATAATTTCTCATAGCTATGATAGCCTAGATAAATTATCTCCATATTTAGATTTTAGATAACATAATAATTCTATAAACTACAGGTAATCAATGAGTCAATATTTAGTTATCACTTTATCGTTTTACTAGTCTAGTGCTTGAGGGTGTATGAGAAAAAGATCTACTATAATGCGGATGCATGAGGGAGTTGTGCACGCGGCGCATGCGGCGGCCTCTGGTGGCCAAACTGCGGTGGCAGAGCCTAAGTCTGATTGTTTTCTCACTTTGCCATTAAACTAAAAAATAAAATTATATTTTTAACCAAACCAATATAAAATTCGAACTGAGATTTAATTTGAAAATCACGATAATAAAAAGTTAATTAAATAAATAATTATTTATATTTATATTCTATCATAACTATATTATAAATTTAATTTTAGAATAATTTAATATTGATTTTATAAAAATAAATAAATAAATATTTAATTAATTCGTTTTTTTATTCCCAGCCAAAGTAAAAAAAATAATTTTAGTTTGATTTCTAATTTAATTTATATATTGGTTTGGTTAAAAATTTATAAAATGTAGCCTAATGGCAAAATATTTGTGCAAGAGGACATAAGTTCGTATTCCTTCTCCGACGAAAATTCACCTTATTTTATATTGATAACTTAATATAATTTAAATATAGAATTGATAAAAATATAAAAAATTTGAGGCTTAGTTAAGTGTAGGGGTGAGCGTTCGAGCGAGTTGAGTCAAAAAATTTTGAGTTATTCGAGTTGAGTCAACATATTTTACAATTTGAACTCTTTTTGAAATTTTTTCGATTCGAATCGGTTTTAGCAAGTTCAAGTCGATTCGATTTTTCGAATTTATGTATAAATTTTAATTGCACTATTTATAATATTTTTGTACATTTTTATTCTAATTTAAATGACTCTATCTTCATATCTACATACATATTTTTTATATCATTTTTTACATGTATAAATAAGATTTTAAATTATTATTATTATTATTATCATAGGTATGAATATGTCATTTATTTAAATTACGTATCTCGTTAAAAACTTTTTTCTTATCTATAAAAGGCTAAAACGAGATAAAAATAATAATAAATTAAATATAATAATATAAATATATAAATTAAAAATATAAAATAATTTAAATAAAATTTGTATTAAAAAATAAATATCAAAAGTGATCATATTGTAAAGAAATGAAAATTAAAAGGTAAAAATAATAAAAAAAAAGAAGATAGGACTGAAATAAAACTGAAAATAAAATTACATGGACTAAATATATAATTAGACCCTGAAAATTTTCGGTTTTTTGAGTAACTCAAACTTTGAAAATTTGAACTCGACTCGAAATCGAAATTTTTTCGAGTTATTCGATTCGACTCGAATAACTCGATTCGAATAACTCGAAATTGAAAAAAAATCAATTTTTTCGATTCGAGTTGAATTTTACTCACCCCTAATTAAGTGGCTAAGTGACTCATCCCTCGTGCCTTTGGTCATAAGTTTAAATCCTTTTACTTGTAAAATAACAATTCTATTATTTTCTTTGTCTAGTATTGTCCGGTAAAATAATGACGCATATTGACTGAAAAATATTAATAAAAATATATAAAGAAGTCTTTATCACGGTTATTGTTCAAGCCCTTTCAACATACGTAATGAAATTTAGCTAATTCGATTAAAATTTTATATATTTATCATTAAACATTTATATGTGTTTATATATTTGTTTGGTTAAAAAAATTTGGTTAGAGGTTATGTCATGAGACATTTTCTGGGTTCAAAATTGTTAGCTACTTCGCTTAGTACTGATTTGCTAATAATGTAACAATGAAATTTAAACAACTTTATAATACGTAATGAAATTTAAACTAACGTATTGGTCTATTATTTTCATACAGGATTTTTATTTTATTTCAAATATTTATGAGTGTATTTTCACGAACATTATAGAGAATGTTATTTTTAATTAATCAATGTTTGTTTTAAAAGAACTACTTGCATAGTTTATCAAAAAAATCTTTTACGAATCAAAAAATAAAAGAAAAAATATTGGAGATGGATACGGATCGGGTCGGATTTTCGGCCCACTCGCACTTGACCCAAAAAATTATACTCTCCACCTACCATTCGACCTGGTTCGGGTTTAGAGAGAAAAATTTGACCCGACCCGAATTATTAAAAAAATTTAAATTTTAGTGACTTAATTGTAAAAAAAAAATCTAGGGATCTAATTGTAAAAAAATAATTTAGTGACCTAAGAGTAAAAAAATAAATTTTAGTGACCTAATTGTATAGAATATATAAAAATGGGTCATTATTGCAAATATCCCTAAAATATATATAAAAAAATTAATCTAGGTTTGATTGGGTCAGATTTTTTTCTATAAACTCGAACCCGACCCGAAATCACTCTTAAAATAATTCAACCCAACCCGACCCAAACCCAAAATTTTTACAAAAGAATCTAACCCGATCGGATCGGGTTGGATCGGAACCCGTCAAGTTCGGATCCGTGTCTATCCCTACAAAACATTGACTAATAAATACCACAATCAAAGTAATTTACAATAATACCCCTCATAACTCAATAATGTACCGTTCACGTGAAATAATTACCTTCAAAAGTGGGTGGAATCACGTACCCATAATTACCCTGAGTCTTCCTCCATACCCTCCTTGATTACCGTTCAATGGGTCCAACAATAACATCAAGGGTCATGATGTCAAGAACAGGGTTAAAAAGGACAGGGACAACAGGACTGACTCACTCACAGACAACACAGCAGACGGTACGAAACGAAACGAAACAAAACAAAACAAAAACTATACGACCAATAAAAAAGAACCCTAAAAAACCAGATATCCCACCTTCCTCTTCACCTTCGTTGACACAGATTCTGGTTTCAGAAATGGAAGCTTTTGATATCGCAGTTTGTTTTGACGACAAGATATTGGACTTTGGGTCAGACGTAGGAGAGAAAGAGGAAGACGAAGATGAGCAGAACAATAACTTCGCAAACCTTAAACACAACCATGATTTTCCTGTAAGTTTTCTGTTTTCCCCTTCCTTTCATGCTTTATTATGCACTTTGGTTTTGTTGTGCTAAAAGCTGTCTCGGCGAGGGGTTAGAAGAGACCGAGTTTGATACTAACTCGGCCGAGTCTTTGCTGTTTAGGGAGGAGAGAGAGCCGAGTGGGTTAGGTGAAAAATAGGTTGTTTGGTTTTGAGTTGAACTCGGGCGGAGGTTCCTATTCAGGTCAGGGATGAGAATGAACCGGTTCGGGTCAAAGGGGACGGAATTGGAAACCGGTTCTTGCTTGTATTATTCGTGGGTCCCACGTTTTTTTAGGACAAATTTACCCATCACGTTATTTTTAATAGAATAAGATATCCACTTTAGGTTGAGGGTAATTTGGGGTTTGCACTAGTGGAATTGTAAATGTCGTTATTGAGATGAGCTGTCAAACACTATGCTAAGAGCTGTGATAATAAATGTCCAGTAACGGCAACCTCTTCATTTTTATTATAAAAATAAAATTTAATTTTAAAAAAAAAATAATGACTTAAAAAATATTAAAAATAATTATATCAGTTTTTTTAATAAAAATTATACTAAGAATTTTAGTTTTTTTTAAAACTCCTTTCACTGCGAAAAGTCTGTTATGTCCAACTGTCAAACATTCCTTTTTGGCTGTTGCATGCGCGGATCCTACAAGACCTACTTTTGTCTTTTCTCCCTTAAACTAAACTCGTTCGAGTCCGACAGAGTTAGCCAGCTGAGTTAAAAAGCTTTTCTGTTTTGAACCGTAGGAAATTGCAGAGGAAGAACTAGAATGGTTATCAAACAAGGATGCATTTCCAGCGGTGGATACATCATTCGTGGATATTTTAGGGTTCACAGCGAAGCAGCAGAGCCCGATGTCAGTACTCGATAACAGCAACAGTTCAGGTAGCACAATCTTAACCACCGGAAACGTTGTAATGTGTTGGGTTGACAAGTTTAAAGTACCGGTGAAGGCGAGGTCGAAGCGTGTTCGTAGATGTCGGGACATGAGGAACCAAGAGAACAGGTGGTGGGTAAAGGAAAATGTGAAGAGCCTTCGGTCCAGGAATATAGGAAGGAAATGCCAGCATTGCGGGGCGGAGAAGACACCTCAATGGAGGGCAGGGCCGTTTGGACCTAAAACACTTTGCAATGCTTGTGGGGTAAGGTATAAGTCGGGGCGTTTGGTGCCGGAGTATCGTCCGGCAAGTAGCCCTACTTTCTCCGATGAGTTGCACTCCAATTCCCATAGGAAGATATTGGAAATGAGGAGGCAGAAGCACTTGGGGTTTTCTGCAATCAACCCCATGGATAAAGGCTGAGGCTAAGCACTGCACATTTTGTTTTCCTTCTCTCTCTTTAAAATTTTGGTTTTTTTTGTCAAGTTAGTGTAGTTAGCAGTTGGATTGTAATGGGGTTAGATTGGGTTAGTGAAAGCTCTACCCTTCTACTTTTATTTATGATATAGTTGAAAATCCATTAGGGAGAATTTGACTTTGCTGTGTTCTGATTGTGGGTTTGAATGATGTTTTTTTTAAAGAAAAATAGGAGGAAAAGAAAAGGTTTTAATTTGTATTAATGTTGGAGACAAGCTCATATTTGATTGTTGTAATTATTGGTGTTCGAACACGTAACCTCTAGGAACAACAATCGTTCCGTTAACAACTTAGACTAGAAGGCTCGTGCACAAATTAAGCAATTCTGTTTTCAGTTCATGCAAGCAATTCCCCTTTGCAGTTCCCCTCCACTTTCACTGTTTCAGACAAGGCCTTGTTATTTCAGCAATGGTTTTTTTTCAATTGAAGCTCTCAACTGAACCATTTCTGTTGGCCACATTAAGTACATCCTGAATTAACTACATCAACAACAACAATATATAACAATATTCTTCTTCATTCAGACACTCGAAATAAAGTTGCAAAGAACAAGGGAATCCAGTGCAGTTTGGACATGCAACAACAAGGTGGTCAGGGTTGCACGAAAAGTGACCTGTATTCCTCTGCTTCTTTACATTTCTCTTCCATGGTTCTGTCCTTCCTTTCTTTATCTAAGTCGAGCTTTTCCTTCAGTTCATTCTCCTTTGCATCTAACTACACCAGTAACAGCAGACAGTTAAAACATGTGTAATCCATGTCAGTTAATAAATGCTAAGCTAATAGGAGCATCTATCGTACTGCATCGTAGATCTCATCATTCCTCTCAAAGTCACCATCTTTCCTTGGAAGGATATGAATGTGAACATGAGCAACTGTCTGCCCTGCCTTTGGTCCATCCTAAAGTACAAACCAAAACATTGCTAGTCTTTAAGTTTAAGTGATCCATGAAAAGAAAAGACAAAGGATGATTACCAAGCAGCATAAGGATTAAGACATGGCGAGATTCGAAAACAGCAAGAACTTCTGTAGGTATCACACCATATAATTCTCCTATTCAATTTTCTATAAGAAAGCATAGTTTTCATTCACATATGGCTAGTTACACACACTAATTGCTGGTTGTTGCATTAGAAACCAAAATATAGAATTCGAAATGGGCAATTGTGGTCATAGGAGTCGAAACGAGGTACTCAGCAAAGGCATGGAAAGAGTTAAAAAACACAAATACCAAGTAAAGGTCATCCCAAATTGAAGGGGTCTAACTTAGCCAAGAGAATCATGAATAGGATGTAAACTTTACAATTTCAGAAACTATTAACACCAAACAACTATATGCAAGCTTCAGAAACAAAAACAGGAAGGAAAAACAAGAGGTGAGAAAAAAATGAACATCATATTAATAAAACCATGAACAAAGAGGTCCACATCTCCATCACCTCTGCTTCATCCGACCAAGAAAATTTTAAGATTGGACCAACATATGCTATGTAATCAAAACAATGTAAATACCAGCGCAGAAACCATACATGTACTTAATCAGAATTTATAGATCAAGTCCACAAGTCTTATTCCCCTACTTGGATGTTAAAGGTGAGGGATGATGCCTTATGGAAACGCTCAAGCTCTCCACCGATCGTCTGTGCTGTTAGCCACAAATCTTGTGTCTCTTCAACCGTGAGATCGGTAAAACGTTTAACTTCACGCCTTGGGCAGACGAGCACATGTGCACAATGTTAAGGAAACCAAATTCAAGCATGAAGTTTTCATAGCTTCCTAACATATTTGATCCAAAAAAACATCAAACGATTGGATAAGGCGACCCCATCATTAGGATTTAACAACATGAGTGCTCAACCTCAGAGGTAAATTATGTTTAATATCCACAAATTACCATCCTTTATCCTACTGTTAGCCCAAAATCATACATCCAACAAAGAAAAATACCATCGGATTTCAATTCCCTATTGAAAAAGGATATGACCTGGAACAACGGGACGGAGGTTGACCATGGCAAAGGAAAGGGAGGTGGTGTAGAAGACTTCCCTGGGGTCTATCTTGTACTGGCCGAACGTATAGAACTCCGTTGACATCTGCTGCAACAAATTGGATGTAAATAACTAGTCTTTACTTGTTGGGTGAGTAGCAATACAACTGAAAAAAGTTATGGCACTTGCCTTGGCGAAGGTGGCGGTGGCGGCAGACGATGAGATGGTTTGGAAACTTCACCAAAAGCAGATAGAGCAGCAGCGCCTACCCAGACCCAAACCTAGAGAACACAGCAACCGAAACTTTGACATTCATAATTCATTCACTTGGGGATCTTCCTTTTAGTTTTTTCATTTCGTCAAATCATCATGCGCGGATAGTGACCGATTTATTAAATTATTGAATTTCGGATGAGAAACTTAGAAATGGTATTTTGTAAACATAGTTTGATAATTGTAGTATATAAATAGCTGATAGTACTTGTAAGACCGGGTCACCGTTACTTATTAAAATTATTCTAGGGCTCCAAAGTAATTTTAGAGCTGGCAATTTCGTATGGACGGTGACTCACCTGATTCATCCGATCTAATTAAATAGATAAAACTTCGATAAAATATGAGTTTGATCCATTTGAAGTGAGTGGTGGATGATGGATTCTGATGAAATTTTTTTAACTCATCACTTAATCCGTCACCCGCCCATCCATCAATATAATATTAATTTTAAAAAATATTAATTATATTGAAGACTTTTTAGGCTAAACCCTAAAATATGTACTCATTTCCTTATTTTAATATTACTTTTTTTTTAATTTCAGTCGCACACCTCATATAATTTTAATCGGATTAAATCAAAAAGGTATGTATTTTTTTATTTTTTTTCTTTAATTTTGGTTTAGATTTTAATATTTTTTCGCTTTTTTATAATTTCTTAGATAAAGTTTGATTTTTTTCCAGCTTTCATATTTCAATCTTTCTCGTTCATTTTTTCTTCATTTCTTCTATTTCAACCCCAATTCTCACCGACATACGTAAAATAATTTATTTTTTTATTAAACATTTTTCAGTAAGTGTAAATTCAATTCATTTTTTTAACAGTACAACTCATTTATAATCCGATCCATTAACTTCATCTGTAATTGATGGATATGATAGATTTGAATTAATGATCAAGCGAGTGGTGAGTAAATTTGATGATAATTTTAGATGAAGATAATGAAATAAATAAAATTCTAACTCATTTAAATTTGACCTATTATCATTCCTACTTTCATTTGAGGACCCTCTAATCTTTCTCTCCTTATATAAGATTTTGACCATTATCTCCCCGTGATTCTTTGCTCGTCTCATAAAAAGTTGGGAGGGTTAAACTATATCATAAATTATTCTCATTAATAATAAGATTAATTAATAAAAATATTTTAAATTTTATTTACGATAAATATTAGTATAGATTTATTTGATAAAAAATATAAAATAAAAAAATAATTAAAACGATGTATTTGATTGATTAATCATATAGGTGATGTGATGAAAATGACTTATGATATAATTTCTCAAAGGGTTGAGAGGGAAAAATTATATCATAGTTTATCCCGTCACGTTATTTATAAGATTAATCAATTAAATATATTTATTTTTAATTTTTAATTTATTAAATAAAGTATGATTTGATAAAATTCATTTTTAAATTTAATTTATAATAAATCTTAGTAATCAATTAACGGGAATTATTTATAACATAATTTTTATGGGAGGAGGAGACTATAATTTATTATAGTGAAAATTTTATATCATGGGTCTGACTTATAACATCAACAATGATCTAATCCAATCATAATCACTTATTTTATCATTATCTTTAAGTAATTTTTTTTAATTAATGAATTTTCACTTATTTTTTATGTCATTTAAAATATATATTTTTTAAAAGTTAGATTAATGACATTGATGATTAATTATGAATTAGATGATTTTCACTGTTAAGGACTACAAATGACATAACAAACACGACTATGATATAATCTTTCGTTATAGTGGGTCCCAGAAGTTTTCTGACGTGGCCACAAATCACAATACTCTCTCAAAAAGTATTTTATTGCTTAATTGCCTTCATAAAATGACATCCTTGTGCACTGAACCCCTTTGTTCACCACTCGAAAGTGGCAAGTGGACGACACTAGGTATGAGCATAGAACCCGAATTTATGGGTTCTGATTTGACTCGATCTAATCGGATCGGATTTTTGGTAAAAAATTCGGGTTAAATTAGGTTTTTTTCAAGGGTGATCTTGAGTCGGGTCGGGTTCAGATTTATGGTGGAAAAAAATCGACCCAATCTGGGATTAATAGTGTAATTTTTCCATATATATTTTAGGGATATTTGCAATAATGATCCCTTTTTATATATATTTTATACAATTAGGTCACAAAAATCAAATTTTTTATAATTAGGTCACTAAAATTTTAATTTTTTACAATTAAATTCTTAAATTTTAATTTTTTTACAATTAAGTTCCTAAAATTTATTTTTTTAATAATTCGGGTTGGGTCATATTTTAAAATTTAAGAACTGGGTCGGATCAAGTCGGAATTTTTTTTCACTCTAAAACCAGATCAATTAAAATATTAAAATGTCATATATTTAATTGTAACGATATACATTGATCTTTGATTTTAAATCAGACATGTAAAATGAATAAAGAATTAACAAAGAGGAGGAATCATATTTTAAACTCTAAAAAGGTATAGGGACTAGGGACGATTATACATTAATAAAATTGATCGAGGACCAAAATGGTCTCAAACTGCCACGTCATTAATAGCGTAAAAATACAATAATTATTTGTTGGACATATTTCACTGTATCATCTATAATTTTAGTTAATAAAAAAATATTTTATTTTTTAAAATAAATCATTACTTTTTAAATATAATTAAAAAATAAATTATTCAAAAATTATATTAAATGGATAAATTATAAATAAACATAATAAATTAAATTTATCTAATAATTTCTCGAAAAATACTATTATCATATATTTTTTATTTTTACCATTTTTATTAATTATAAAACCATTATATTTTTAATACTAAATTTAAGGCGATACAAAATGAGTACCGGAATCTTGACAAATTTAGTGAAATATTATATCTCAATAAAATAATTAAGAATATAAGATGAATGAGAATTTATTTTATAAAATATAATTTTTATAATGTTTTGAAATAATGTTATATGACATAGCGTTATTTCTTAAATTATTATTATTTTTTATAGGAAAATAACTTAGTTTTACCAAATAGGATAAAAATAAAAATAGTTTAAAAATAATATTATACACAAATAATGTTCTTTAAATAGTATAAAAAATAGAAAAATTTTATAACGGGTGTCGAATACTGTTGAAGATCACTAATATTGAATATTGTTGAACACTATTAAATTAATTAATAAAATTTAAAATTTTAAAGATTCAGTATGTAATTAATAAATTAATCCTTTAATTTTTATTCTTTATAAATTAATTTAATAATATTCAACAGTATTCGACGCTCGTCGTAACTTATCCTAAAAAATATCGTATTTTATAAAATAATTTCCCTTTGCTTTATATTTCTAAATTTTTTATTAAAATGCAATATTCCATTAAATTTCCCGGAATCTTTAGCCATTAGATTCTCTTTTTAATTATTTTTTTAATCAAAATTGTGAGTATGAAGAAACGGAAGACATCCAATAACAAGATCCGAGGCAAAGTAATAAGCGGGAAACATATACCACGTGTCTCCTTCAGAATCCGACACATAACGAAATTGACTTTGCCACGTGGGATTGCTTTTTTAGAATACAATTATTTCTCTATTTTCCACGTTTGTTTGAAATGTGAATCCCACACGTAGCGCTAGCGCGTGACTAAATGCGTGAGTGTAGGGCTGGACTGGGTTCCTCTTGTATTTGACCGAACGGGTAAGTTCATGATTTTTTTTTATTTTAAAAAAATATTTTGTGTGGGGTCCATTCACACGTCATCACTAGCTGCCTTATTTCGCTAGCGTGACAATAGGCCAACGAGAGAAATAATTTCTGATCGGCAGCTGATTGTGGGGCCTACAGTCTCGGAAGTTCCTGGACCCTGACTCATTCCATCCGACGGTCCAGATCTTTTCGCTGATCCACAACCACGAGCCTACTGCTTCAGCCAACCCCATAAAATTATTAAAAATCTAAGATTGTTTAATACATGGTAAACTAATATAATGACCATCGAGTTATATACAGGGATAAAATTAAGTGGGGCCCATTCTCGAAATATTATTTTTTAAAAATTTTATCCCCTATTTAATTAAAAAAAATATTTTTATGAATTTGTCTCCTACTTCTAAATATTTATGTTTTATCTCTATCAATCCTAATTTTTGTCTTCGTCCTTAATTATATAGATATATTTTAATTATTAATTAAGTCGTAAATTGATTTATTTTAATTACTCTCAAAATTCTAACAAAAGATATCAAAACGATAATATGATAATTAATAAAAAATTATAAAATTATACATCGAATTTGATGAATTTATTTGAGTTTTTAAATTATTTTTATTAATATTTAATATATATTTTTTAATCACCTGATAAAAGATAAAATTAAAAATTAAATAGAAAATAATTAGCATGGGATTTAAACCCATAACATCATAAATATAATACCATGACTTTACCATTGAACAAACTAAGTTTAGTACATGAGTTATTGTAATTAATATATATATATATATTATAATGTATTAAATGTTAAAAAATAAAAAGTAAAATTAATTGAAATGAGACTCAAAGCTAAAATATTTTAAATTTGATATTAAATCAAATATTTAAAATTTAATATTTTATTAAAAAATACGTTCATATAATTCAATAATTATCGCAGTAATTTACCCTTTAAATTATTGATATTTGTTACTGATCTAATTTTTAAGATTGATTTTTGACTAATTAAATGCAAGATTAAGTTTAAAATAATTCAATATTGTCTAAGAGGAGTATACTTTATTATATTATCCTGATAGATTCTTTTCCCAAATTCAAAATTAATAATTCAGTTTGAAGATTTTGGTATAAAAAGTTCATAAACTATTTTAATTGGAACACATCATTTACATTTAATATTTTATTAATATTTTAAGTAATTTTTTAAAATATAAAAATATATTTTTCATGACATATGGATAAAGTCTATATAAAATTAAATTAAAAAATAATCATCATTGTGGACAAATTATTAGAAAAAAAACTTAAAATAGATAAAAAGGGAGTATTTTTTTTTTATATTTTATTTTTGCATTAAACTTTATGGTTGGGACAATGCCTTATCCCAGTAAATATTCTAAGCTGGATCTAAATATTTTACGAATTATAAACGGAATAAGAATTATATTATGTGTTTTTTTTGTTACACTATTTATAAGATTAATAAATAAAATATATTAATTTACTTAATTTTTGTATTATATTTTTTATTAAATGAATCTTTATTTTTGGGATACAATAGGATTAGATATAATAATATTTATATAGCTGAGAAATGGGGGATTAATTAGTTTTTACTTTTTTGGGTTTGTTTGTACAGGGTTTATTGGTATAGGTATTCTACTTTTTTATGATGGTTCTTGGATAATAAAATTTCATTTATCTAAAAACATCTTAATTAATATTTACTTTAAATAGTTTATTTATTAAAAAATAATTAAATTAATATTTTAATTAATTAATATTATAAATAACATAGTTGGAACTAGAGACATTCATTATCTAAGTATCCGACCGATTTTCTTAGATATCTCAGATTTTTGATCGATAATATAGTGATCCATATCCGATCTGTTATTTTTGGATATTCATCTTTTTGGATAATCAGATAATCGGATAGAATTTTCGAATATTAATTTATCTGAAAATATATTTTAATTTAATTATTTTTTTGAATTTAAATGTTATATTTATGAAAATTTTAAAATTTCGAATACAACAAACAATAAATTATTAAATGTAACAATATTCATATCTATAAAAATTTTAATTATTTTAATTTTTTGATATATCAAGCATCAAATTATTAAAAAAAACTAATATTAAAAAAATAAATTTTAATTTTTCGAATAATCCAAAACTTAAAATATTATGATCCGTATCTGATCTGAAAAATTTAAGATCAGATTAAATATCCAATCTAAAAATAAAAGTTAAATCAAATATCAAAACTTTTAAATTAAATTAATGAATTTTTAAATCAAATTAATTAAATCAAATGTTTTTTAAATACCTAACGGGAATGAGTTATGATATAATTTAGGATGAGTCTATCACGTGCGTCGAACATTGCTGAACACCACTAATGATGAACACCGCTGAACACTATTAAATTAATTAATAAAAATTAAAAATTTCAAGGACTAAACATATAATTTTAAATTATTTAAAATAAAATTTTAAACAAACTATATATATTATATTTTATTTTTTAAAAATAATTTATTTAAATTATTTTTAATTTAAAAATAAAAAATATTAAATCTAAAACCTAAAACCCTAAACTTAAGTTAAAAATACTAAACATTAAATCCTAAAATCCAAAACCCTAAATCATAAACTCTAAACTCAAACAATAAAACCATAAAATCTTAAACAAAAAATAACCATAACCTAAACCCTAAATAGAAAATTTAAAACTTTAAAAAGTATAAACCCTAAACTTGAAACCCAAAATTAGTTTAAGATTTAGATATAGGGGTTTTCGTTATTTTAGGGTTTAAGATTTAGGGTTTAGATTTAGTGTTTAGGGTTTAGTATTTTTAAGATTTTTGATTTTATGTTTTAGATTTAGGGTTTTGAGATTTTATATTTTAGGGTTTAGAGTTTAATGTTTAGTGATTTAGATATATGGGTTTTGGTATTTTAGGGTTTAGATTTAGTGTTTATGGTTTAATATTTTTAGGGGTTTAGATTTTAGGGTTTAGATTTAGGGTTTTGAGATTTTATATTTTAGGGTTTAGAGTTTAATGTTTAGTGATTTAGGTTTTGGATTTTGGTTTTAGGGTTTAGAGTTTAGGATTTATTTATTTATTTTAAAATTAATTTAAATTATTATTTTATTCAATTATTTAAAAAATAAAATAATATATAAAGTAATTTAATAAAAAAATATTTTAAATAATTTATAATTATACGATGAGTCCTTAAAATTTTTAATCTTTATTAATTAGTTTAATAATGTTTAACGGTGTTCATCATTAGCGATGTTCAACGGTGTTTTAATCCTAAGGTGAACCAACGGCCAACGAGGCTGCTTTTACCGGTTTCCCCAGTCTTCTTTGTCCATTTGCTCAGGTGATGTTTACAGGTGGCCCACTTCAAGTGTATACATTGAATTGAAAAATCTAAGGATATGTTTGGTTGTAAAGAATAAAACATGTTTTTATTTAAAAAATAAAAAAAATGTTTTGAATTGTAAAATATAAAATATTTTTAAAAATAAAAACAAAAGTGAGTAAAAAATATTTTAGGAAATTCAATTTTTTTGATAATTTAATTTAATTTAATTTTAGATAAAATTCTTCTAATTATATTTTATATATTTATTATAATAACTTTCTAATTTTTAGATCAAATTAATTAAACCAAATATTTTAAAAATTAGATACCAAATATATTTCAGTATTATTTTTAAAAAAATACATTTTCATTTTTTAACCATATAAAGGGGTCATTTAAAAGAACTAAAACTAAAAATTATTTATAAAAATAAAAAATTAAAAATAATAATAAATTTAAATAAATGATTAAACACTTATTTAATTTTAAAATAAAAATATATTTTATTTATTACAAATTAATTAATTATTTGTTACCAAATCTATAGCGAGTGAGATGAAACTACGGAAGCGAAAATAAAATATGACACGTCGCAATATGGAATAATTTACAAAAAGGTCAAGAGAGACAAGAGATAATTAATCAACCGTCCAGATCTTGCCATGTTGGTTTAAAACCAATGGGAATCGTTGGATCTGTCTAGGAATGAAGGGTTGAGATTTGCGTATGATTTGGCAATCAGGGATCTGGACCGTTCATTAAGGCTTGGAGTGGGTTTCGTTGAGGGTGAAATAGCGAAAAGAAGATGACATTTAGAGCACAAAAAGAGGAAAGCGAGATAAGGAGACGAGGGGAGAGGAAGAAGAAGAAGAAGGGCAGAGCAGAGAGAAAAAGTTAAAATCTTTCAAGTCTGAGTCTGATAGATTGTTTCAACACCAGATTCTCGCCGGAGGTAGTCACCGGAGTTCTATTCTCGGCGGGCTATGGTGGATTTCAGACGATTCACTGATGAGTGATTCCGTTAATTCTGTTTCTATTTCGACTGATCTATTGTTATCTGCAAAGCCGATTAATTTACAGAGATGGATAGAACCAGAGAAGCCAGGAGAGCTACTATGGCTTCCGTTGCAGCCACAACACATGGCCTTTCACGGCGCCGCCATAGAAGTAGCTCTCTTAGAGACTCTCCAGGTTTTTTTAATCAGATCTGGGCATCCTTTTCATCTATTACGCTGTTTTTAAAGTGAATTTTTCTGATTCGTTTTTTTTTCCTTTTCGCTTTTTGTTCGGTGCAGATGATGATGGGCCGGTGGAGTTGCAAGAAACGACACGGTTAAGGGATCGAAAGAAGGATCGAGACCGAGAACGGGAAAGGGATAGAGAGCGAGATAGAGAACGGGAAAGAGAAAGAGATCGCTTGAGTAGAACGAGTAAGAGAAGAAGAGGGGATAGATTGATGAGTAACAGAGAAGATGGAGCTTATGAAAGTTCCGAAGAAAGTGTAAACGATGATGAAGACGTCGTGGGAACCACCGCTGGTGGAGGTTCTGTTCGGATGATATCTCCAAACAACGTCTCCGGGTCTTTGTCGATTCACCATCAACATCAACATCGGAAGAGTTTCCCAGTACCGGTGAAAGTTATTAGAACGACACCGCCATCTGCCTCTGCTTTGGTTACCACGACAACTACCTCATCTACATGGAAGGCTGCCGATGAGATGATTGGCGTGTCGGTGCCTAGAAAAGCTCGGTCAGGTAGATAGATGGAAGAGATCACCCAAATTTCTGACTTTTTGTTAGCATATTCTACTTTTGAACTCATTTGTTGAGTTTTCCCTTTTTATTTTTTACAGCTTCTACAAAAAGGTCTCATGAATGGGCAGCAAGTGGCGGTGCTGTTGGTGTAGTTGGCGGAGAACACATTCACCGTCAATCTTCAACTTCGCCGGTGAGCACAGGTGTAGCTGGGATGCTAACATCTCGGTCGCCGGCTCCTGCCTCTCCATCTTCTTCCAATGCTTCTATGAGGAAGAAGATGGTCAGTTTTCTGGTTAATTTTTTTGTTCCGTGTCTTTTTGTTCAAATTATTTACGAGCATTTGGTTTTTGATGTAGAAGCCAAACGGGTCAAAGCAAAAACCACCCAAATCGTCTTCGAAATCCTCATCTTCAGCTCAAGAAGAAATAGAAATGGAGATTGCAGAGGTTTTATATGGTTTGATGAGGCAGCCACTAGTACCATCGAAGCAAGATATAAATGGGAATGATTCAAGAGAAGTTAATAAACACAATAATGATTCTAAATCAAGAGTTTCTTCACCGATCTCCAATTTACCTTCAAATTATAACCCTTCCTCTACTCCTGTGTCTGCAATTGGTTGGTAACTTTAAGATTAGAAGAAAGAAAAGTTTGTACCTTTTTGAGCAATTGGGTGACAGATTTTGATTTTGGTATTGTTCTGTTCTGTGTTGTATTGTTTTTGCAGCTCCAAAGAGGAAAAGACCAAGACCAGTGAAGTACGAGGATGAAACTGCGCCGTTAGCCCTGCCTCCTTCTATTTTCCCTGTTATGAACAATTCCGTTTCATCTACTGCAACTAAGGTTGAAACTGAACAGCCTGCTAAAATTGAAGCCACATCTCCCAAATTTGAAAAGAACACTGTATCCATGGCTGAAAATTTGATGAATTCTTCTCAAGCCGTACCAGCTTCATCAGAGTTGGATCAGGCTGAACAAATGAAGGAAGTCAAGAGCAGTTTGGTACAGGATTCTAAGCCTCTGAACGAAGAATTTGAGAGTAAAGATCTTGGTATCTGTAAAAAAGAGGAGTCTCAATCGCTCTTGAAAGAAACTTCACAATCTCCTGCTCAGAATAATCCTTCTTCCACTGGTCTACGTTTTGATGATGAGCGTGACACATTGATTGTGACAAAAGCGTGAGCATTACCTTCCTTTGATCATTTTGTTGTTTTTTGTAATGAGGGGTGTTATAAGTTTGGAAACCTTTGGTGTTTCAGGAATTCAACAGTTTGTGAGATTGAGAGTCAGAGGGAAGAAAAATTCCAGATTGATCTCATGGTGTGGATCCCGCTGTAGTTAAAGATCAAAGCTTTTTTTCCCATCTCCATCTAATTGATTATTGACTATGGAATTCTTAGTTTCCCCACTTTTTTCCCGGTTTCAGGCTCTTCCTCCTTCTAGATCATCACCAGAAAGTGATGATGAGATTGATTTTGGAGCTTCAAATCCAAAACCTATGGCCACTGATATAGATGTGGTGAGTCACCAAGCTGTCACATATCTTTTGGTGTGATGTTCGTGTCATTAATGGTTTTTGGTTTGCTTCCACGTGCAGGAGATGAAGTCTACAGTTAAGGAAGATGTCAAAAGTGTGAAAGTAAGGAAGGAAGATGTGAATGTGGAAGCCGATGATAATAAGAATCCCAAACCGATTGCTGAAGAAGCTGAATCACATAATCCAGTTCTAAAAAATGAAAGGAATATTAATCTTCAGCTTGATTTGGAGAAATCTGATAGAGATAGTGGTACAGGTAGTGTATGTGCGAACAAGCTTAATCACCATGCTCAAAAGCAGCACCATCAACAGCTTGATGCTGAGAAATCCGGTAAAAATAATCCTTCTCTTTTCATATGAAAATTTCTCCTCCTCTGGTTTCTGATTGGATTTCTGTTATTGGACCAGCTCAATCTGATGCTTTGCCTTTGCCGATGTCTTTGGCTAGCTGGCCTGGTGGACTTACTCCAATGGGGTATAACTTGTTGATTTAATATTGGGTTTTGTGCCTTTTTGGCATTATATGATATAAATATGTGGTTTAGATGTTAAAATGGGAGTGATGCCTTTTTCCCCTTCCTGCAGATACATGGCTCCTCTGCAAGGTGTTGTATCCATGGACGGGAGTGCAGTATCTTCAGCATCTATTCAGGCACGACACAATGTTCTTTATGTTTGACTGTCATTGTCTTTGTTTTTTATTATTATCTGTGGTTCTAATCTATCTGTAACTTTGGTTTTTGCAGCCTCCACATTTGCTTTTTAATCAGCCAAGGCCAAAGAGATGTGCAACGCATTGTTATATTGCTCGGAATGTACACTATCACCAGCAATTCATGAAGATGAATCCTTTCTGGCCAGCTGCGCCTGGTTCAGCTTCACTCTATGGACCGAAGGCAAATCTAAATATTGTGTCCCCTTCAGAATTGAATGGGAACATTCCTGGGAGAGCTGTGAATTCTTTACAAGACAAGGGGCAGAGTCTTGCAATTTTCCCTGGTCATGTCGGTAAAGATAAAAGTTCGCAGGCTGCTACTAATACTGTGGATGCTTCACAGAGAAAGCAATTACTGCTCCAGCCAGCTCTGCCCCCTGGAGCACCAAGTAATATTCTGGTATGTTGTTGACTGAGAAAGCCTCTTTCCTGTTTATTTGTTTGCTTATAACGAAGTCCTATGCTGTATAAAATTCCACAAGTATATCTGGTAGTATTATGCTCTTGCCCTTAACATTATACAATAGAACTGCCTAAGACCCTTTTGGATGGGGCCATCTGATCAGGCACGCGGCTGGTGCATTCAAATTATATTTCTCAACATTTCTTGTTTTTATGGAGGCACGTGTGTAACACTCGAAAGTTTTTATTTTTATATAATATAGGAAATATTTTAGAATTTAAATCCTTATTAACTGCTGTTTGCACTTGCTGTTGTGTCTAATAGATCAAATCTGTTTACTATAAAAAATAATTAAATTATACAAATATTTAAATCACTTTGCACTGTTGAATTTGATAGCCTTGTAATATTATTTGTAAGTCAAAACGATTTTAGTTTAACTAAAATTTTGTAAAGCTCAAATTTTTAAACTTTAAAAAAGATTTAATGTGGCGGACCATTTAAATGTGTATTGGTGTAAACATGAATAAGGTTGACAACTTAGGGTGCAGTATAAGTAATTGATGTTTATTTAAGGATAATTATATCATCTGGACCATCCTTTTGATATTTTTCTTTTTGATGTGTTCTATTTCAGCATGGGCCTGCTTTTATTTTCCCTTTGAGCCAGCCACCAGCTGCTGCTGCATCTGTCCGACCTGGGTCTGTGAAATCTCCTGGTGCTGGAAGCACAACTTTGAGTACATCCAACTCTGCCTCTGTGAGTACCACCCCGACTGGCGCAACTGCAGCCCCAACAATGAGCTTCAACTATGCGAATATTCCAGGCAATGAAACTCAGTACTTGGCAATTCTGCAGAATAATGCATATCCATTTCCATTTCCTGCACATGTTGGGGCACCACCTGGATATCGAGGGAATCATGCACAGCCTATGCCCTTTATTCCTGGATCTTTCTATTCTTCCCAAATGCTTCACCCGACACAGATTCAGCAGCAGTTGCCACCATCTACACTGTTACAGCAAAGCCAACAAGGTCAGCAGAACCCTAGCATGTCCAGTGGTGCATCCTCCTCCCAGAAGCATTTGCAGAGGCCTCATGGAAGTGGAGTGTGTAGTGGCAGTGGAAACGTGCAAGTTTTTCCAACCCCAAAAAATCAGTCAACTCATTCCTTACAGCTTCAGCAACGACATCAACAGCCAAGTCAGCATGCTTCTCATCAAGTTCGGCGCCTTGAGGTTGAATTAGGTGGAAAAGATAGCCCATCAACTGTTGATAGTCGAGTATCTGGTGCTAATTTGAATATTTATGGCCAGAATTTTGCCATGCCCTTGCAACCTCCAAACTTCACTTTGATGACTGCTGCATCTTTGGGTGGTTCTACCAGTTCTGGTGGTAACCACGTGGAAAAGAAACAACATACCCAACAGCCAGGTTCAAAACCTGGAGTTGAACCCCTTACATCTCAATCTTTTGCCATGTCATTTGCCTCCATTAATGGTATTACTGCTCCTGGACTTGATATTTCATCCTTTGCACGAGATCATGCAATTCTTCAAAGCCTTCCGGAGAGTACAAGGCAAGGCTATCAACAGATCATGGCAGCTGCTGTAGCTGCCCAAACAGCACAACAGAAGAATAATAATTATCATGCTTCTGAAGAAGGGAATCACGGAACTAATGATGCATCTAACATGGAAGAAGGGAGGAACACAATGGCAGGAAAGATTTCAGCTACTGCTGGGCAGTCCATTGCCTTCACCAGGCCGGATCTGTCTGATTCGTCTCTTTCCACTCTTCAAGGAAGCAATGTTATTGATAGTTCTACTCGCACAATTAATCTTGGCTCTGCTCCTTCCAGAACTTCAGGTTCTGTTATGCAAGCTTCGATCAGTGGTGTAAATTCTCCTAATGCTCAGCAGCAACTTCAGCGGAATCAACAGCAGCAGCAAATGCTTCAGATTCAGAAGCAGCACCAGTTTGGGACCGCAGCTGCTTCTCGAAGTAAGCTGCCTGCAACAAGTAAAGGAAGTGCTTATTCTGATCACCTTCCTTCATGTTCTATGGCTGCCAAATTTCCAAATGCCCTGTCTTCATTTCCTCAAAATATGGTGCAAACCACCAGCAGTCCAACTCAATCTTCTCAGTGGAAGAATTCTGCAAGAACTACTTCTCAAGTTTCTCCATCTCTATCATCAACTTCATCAACCCTAAAAAATATTCCTCAACAAGCCCGCCCACAACAAAGCCACACAGAGATTTCTTTTGCATCTAATCCTAAATCAACACAAAGTCAACAGCCTCCTTGTAGCTCTCCATCCCTCTCTCCTCCAATGGTGGTTGGCTCTCCCACAACATCAATCTCCAGGAGTGCAGGTGGTAGCCCCAAGACAACAGGTTCCACATCTACCGGCAACAAAAATGGTCAAGCATCTGGTTTATCATCTCAGCAGACCAAGAATTCGCCATCAGTGCCTAATCAGATGCCATCTCCTGTTGGCGGGAGAAGTGTGCCTTCAGCCTTAGGGAACACCCACTTATGTTCATCTTCCAATACGGGTACGAAGCCCCAGGTGGTGCTACAGCAACAACATCAAAAGCATGCAATGCATCCTGCGCAGCTGTTCTTCTCAAATGCTTACATGCAGGCCCAAGCTCAACACTCACCAAGTGCAACAGCTGCAAATGGATACTTTCTTCAAAGACATCGTAATGAGCAACAGCAGGCACAACCTCCTGGGTCATCAACAACTTCAACGTCCATGTCATTGTGTTCTACAGTAACTCTTTCCAACACTGGCATCACTGACCCTGCAAAGGGAGCTGCTGCTGCGGGCAATATAAAGGGAGGTGGCATAACATCACAGGGACTTGCCCACGCCACTCAATTTGCTACAGCACAGTCCACTGGAATGCCATATCCGCATGTTCCAGGTTTGCCGTATGTTAAAGCTGTTCCTGCTGGTGTTCAGGCCAAACCAGCAGAGCAGAAACAACCTGCTGGTGAGTAGAATTTATTCCCTTTTCTGCTTGGTATTGCTATATCACCTTACAGGGAACAAGAAAAAGATACAGCAGTAAAAAGAGAATTTTCTGTATTGCTGTTTCTTGCGGATTGTGCGTACTATGTTTAGCCAACATATATGTAGACGCTTGTGTTGTTGACAAGGTTGATCATGCTCGGGTCTCTAATTAATTAGCCTGGTGGGAAATAGGTTGTCAGAAACTGTTTTTGTAGGTGGGAATGATGGTGGAGGAAAAGCAAGCCTACTTTTCCCTCTATTGTGGCAGTAATGGAGGTTCTTTTTCTTATTGATTTCCTTTGGGATTTTGAAATTTCCAGACTAGCTGAGTAGACAAATCCTTTGACATAATATATATGCAACTGAAGGGTGTATATATGTATATGTATATGTGTTTCACATGCACATTTAAGAGAAATTCTCCATTTTTTGCCTCTCATCTACTGTCTCCATACTTGAATCAATGCTTTGTTTATTCATTAAAGACAAATATAGCTCATTGGTTGGTAGTGTAGGGTCAGTCATCTTTGTACATTGTGCTGTGGGTCTATTGTACTCATTATTTTTCCAGATTGAACTAAGCGCTCTCTTTTTAATTGAATATTTTTATTATTATATTAATACAATAACTTAACCCCTCCCGCTATAAATGAAACGCTGAAAATCATCAGGCAAAGCCAATGTTCAAACCAGAAACTGTCTCATCAGTTATAAATTAAGTTCTTCCAGAGGAATTCTCAGTTTTGCGTCAGAATCTGTGCTGTCATCTTCCCTTCCCCCATAATGCACTCAAACTCCTTTTGTTGTTATTACATAAAGCCATGTACTGATAGTCTGATACAGATAACCGGCAGCACCGAGTCGTTGCCACAGTCAAACTGGAATTTCGCATATTGATATAATGTCTCTATATGATCCGGACCAATACGTAAAAAGTAGCACGAAACTTTAATGGTTAAAGGAACGATTGTTATTTTTAGAGGTTACGGGTTTGAGTATCAGTAACAATCAATATTCAATGATTGAGAATATATTCTAAAACAAATATTATTATAATCATTGATTAGAATATATTCTAAAACAAATATTATTATAATCATTGATTAAAAAAGTTATGTAAAAAGTATTTTTCTCTTTCCTTGAGATGATTAAAAAGGATTTTGCTATAGAAGTTTATAAATGAGTTATAATTACTATTTATTTTATTTTTGGTAAACTAAACCAGTGATTGTCCAACTAAAGACTTTTAAACCCTATCTATTTATTTTAACAGAAAATGTTAAAGATGGTGATGTGACAGTTAATTAAAATCCGTATAATTATACATTTATTCCTTTAATTTATTTATTATTTTAATTTAATCTTAATGTTAAATTAAAAGAGAAGCTTTGAGCATGAGGGGTTTGAACCTAAGTTCAAAGCATGAGAAGCATACATGCTAACGACAGAGCCAAACCTTCGTTCATGCAATATTATTGTAGCATAATATATTTAAAATTAAGATTAAATTAAAATAATAAATAAATTAGAGGGGTTAAATGTGTAATTATACATATTTTAATTAACTATCACGTCATCAACGTTAACATTTTTCGTTAAATTTTAACGGCAGTGACACAAATAGGTAGTGTTTAAAAGTTGGGTGACCAAAATAGGTATCCCCAATTAATTGGTGGTCATTGGAATAATTTACCCTTTATTTTTTTTAATAAAATTTAATAAAATATAATTAATTATATTCTTTAAAAAATATGTTTAATTAATTTATGTTTAATATATTTAATACTCAAAAAAAAAGTTTTTGATTTAGTGTTTAGATTTATAATTTAAGATTTTTTTGAAAGGTTATATAATTTATAATTTAGGTTTAAGAGTTTAGGGTTTAGTAGTTAAGGTTTAGATTTAAGTTTTAAAGTTTAGAGTTTAGTAGTTAGTGTTTAGGGTTTAGGGTTGGTGTTTATGATTTATGATTTATAGTTTAGAGTTTAATGTTTATGATTTATGTTTAGGGTTTAATATTTAAGGATTAATGTTTATGGTTTAAGATTTATGATTGTAATTAATAAAACATAATATTTAAAGATATAATTAAGGCTTAAGGGTCTAAGAAGCCCTTAAACTTTTGACAAAAAATCAATTAAGCCTTTAAACTTATTTTGCACTCAATTAAGCTCTTGAACTAAAAAAATTAATCAATTAAGCCATTGAACCAAGAAATTAAATTAATTAATCCTTTGACCAATTTTGATTATTAAATCTTGATAGTTTTTTTTTCTTCAGATATTATCAGCACATAATACAATACTATTTTATCATGTTGCATTTATAAAAGAAAATTCAAAAGTATTTTTTTTTATAAATTTTATAAGTTATTTTAAAATTTTTAGAATATTTAAAGATTTTTTTAAATAAAATAAAAATTCTGAAAAATATCAAATAAAAATATTGTGGCACGTTGCACTATAACAATGAATAAAAATTTATTCAGATTTAATGGTCAAAATTGGTCAAAGGGATTAATTGATTTAATTTCTTAGTTCAAGGGCTTAATTAATTCAATTTTTTGGTTTAAGGACCTAATTGAGTGTAAAAGAAGTTTAAGGGTTTAATTGATTTTTTTAAAAAAAGTTTAAGGACTTTTTTAACCCTTAAGCCTATAATTAATTATATTCTATTTGAAAATCAAATAAATATTAATGATAGAAATCTTTAAATTTTAACGGTGTTAAAGATCGTCAAAAGCGAGAGAGTATATCATGGGTCCGATTCGTCACATCATTCGTGGTTCCTAACCAATAAAAATTACCCATTTCACCATTAATTATCTATGTCGTTAATCTAATTTTCAGAAAATAAATTTTTTAAATGACATGGAAAAAATGAATAAAGATTCATTGGTTGAAAAAATAATAACATGAAAAATAGTGATGAAATAGATAGGACCATAACTGATATGATAAACTAAGCTCGTGATATAATTTCTCGTTAAAAGCATATCCAATGAAAAGTTTATAAAAAATAACAAACCTAGTGGTAACAGTCATCGAGCATCTAGAGATTATAATGTTTATCAGTAAGCAATTCCTGGATAACGTATTTTTTTATTTAAAAATTGCTTTTTAACTGCATTTCTAATTAGGGTGGTTCAAAAATTTTGAGGGTCTTATGTAATTTATTAAAATATAGACTTTAAAAGTAATTGTTCATAACCTCTATTAGTTATAAAATTGTAGCCCTTAGAAGTAAATGTCCTTTCTAAGAGTTCTTGTGCGATCGTTTCTATTGTGTCTGCCAAAACCTCACTAGTTCTACCGAAACAATAGTAATAGTAATAATCAATAAGATTCTATAATCGATTGTCATATTTAAGAAATAATTATAACGTTTTAACAATTATAATTCATCTTTTTTAATAACGTTTTCAAAATTTTTCAATGAATTTCGAGATTAACATCATCTAATGGATGTAATTTATCAAAATTCAAGGTCCTCTTTTTCGAGGACCCTGTGTGATCGCTCCTATTACACCTGTCCAGAACCCCACCGTTTGTAACACAAAAGTAGAAGCTGAAAAAAAAACATGCCTTTTTGGCTTTAAAATATTTATTTTACCCTTAATTTTTTGGTTTGAAATAAAATATTTATTTTACCCTAATTATCCTTATAACAATCAATCTATCTGTTATTTCTTTATAATATCGACATCACTAATAAAGTTGTATTTAGGGATGACAATGGATCTTGGTCCCGACCCGAATCCGTAGATTCAGATCCGTTTTATAGGGTCTGGATCCTAAAATTTTAGACCCGATGAATCTGAGTTGAATATGGATCTTCTAATTAAAATACGGATCTGGATCTAGATCTGACATCTAAGACCCGAACCTAGACCCGAATCCGTTTACCTATTTATTAAAAAACTTATATTTTGTTTTAAAATATATATAAATATATAATAATAGGTTTTATATTTCATATTATTCTCTAATATAATTTTTATTTATTTATGAGAAAGATTTTTTTAAAGGAATATATGTTTGTTCTACTATTAATGAAAATTGTGATGATGATGCGGAAATGGAGAATAGCATAGACATGTTATATAAGAAAATTATTATATTACTTAACCTTAATATTAATATTTAATTTTCACAAATATTATTTTCATAAAATAAAATTTTCTTTTGGTTGGTAATTTCTTGTTTGTTTTAGGATGTTTATGATTTAAGTAGTGATAAAGACTAACACTCTAAAAAGTAGAAGTACGGTACTCGGTTTATGATAATAAAATATTTTATGATCTACGTTTCTTAATATTTGTGTTATTCAAAAGATATTTGTGTAATTGTTGAGTGTTTTTAAGATTTTAATTTATTTTTTTTTATTTTGATACTAATTAATTGAAATTAATCTTTTCTTCATCAAAGTTGTGATGTGAAATTAATTAATGATAGTTTTATTACGTTAAAAAGTATGTCAAATAATCATTTTTAATAGATCCGTTTTGGACCCAGATCCTTAGGATCCACTGGATCTGGATCTCAATTTTCTAGACCCGTGGATCTGGGGCGGATCTGGATCCATGATATAAAAATAGATCTGAATCCAGCTGGATCCGGTCCAGATCCGACCCGTTGCCATCCCTAGTTGTATTCTTTTATAAAAATGTGTTTATTTAGTATTTATAATTATAATAATAAAATATCATTTAATATTTGAATATTTTCCACATATAAATTATATATCAATAATTTTATATATTATTAGAATAATTTATTTTTATTTAGAGATATTCTTGATCTCAGAATCATCCAAGAATTCAATATTCATCTCATCCCTCACAACCGCGAATGTAACTATCTCAATGTTGCAACCAACTACACTTGGGAACATAGGGTACATCATCTAGATTCTAGTTTTGAAATGGCACAATTTAGACACAAGGATTTTTATTCGTTAGACATTTATCTACGAGTCTTAATTATCTTGGAATTTTTTTAGAGCTGACTAAATATAGACTCTAATACTAATAAATATAACACCTTTAATTCGAATGTTATATTTGAGCTTCATACCTAAAATTCAACTATAAAATTTTTGACCTAGTGTAACCCAACCCATAATCAATTTCCAAAATCCATTATATTTCAATCTATTCAATCATAAATAATATTTGAAGCATATACAATATCGTTCATTTTAAAAATTATATTATAAAATATTTGATTCGATCATTTTAAAAATCCAAATATAATTTACAACATACAATAGGTTCCTACGAATACACAGCCTAAAGATCTAAGTATTATATTTTAGAGTGACGAGGTGTTGAAATCCTACATTGATGGTGCTCCTCCAAATAACGTGCCAAACTTATAACCAATGAACGGAAATAATGATTTCTAATATTCAGTTAACGAAGCTTAATGGATACACTTTTATCCAACCATGCTTCATGTAAATAATAAATAAGAACATATTATAAAATATAATATCATGATAAGATAAACAATAATACTACCATAACCGTTTAAACACATAACAAACATAAATATATTATCTCACACAACACATATACATCAAATCACACACATCACATGTCACATATAGCATACCAACAACTTTGAGTGAGATTCCATGCCACATAACTTAAGAACAAATACTTTAAATGAAGCTCGATAACATACAACTTTGAGAACATACACTCTTTCCCTTTCAGGGAGAGACTTGATTTCACACAATTTTAAAAACGTACATTCATGTTCAGAATCTCCCATTAAGTATATTCGAATGAGATATGATGTCATACAACTTCAAGAACGTATATTTGAGAATTTCTCATTATTTTATGTTGTATCACTCTTACTGGGTATTCAGATCTCATCAAACAAAGACATAACTAAATAGGTATCCCATCAACACACAAAAAAATCATATTTTCACACAACAAACAATGTCAACATGATTACATACTTAAGGGTGTATATGGTTTTATTTTAGTTTAATTCGACAAGCTATTTTAGTAACTATTGGTTTTCGATTCGGTTAATTGTAATTTTCGATTTTTTTCAACGTTAGTTTTTAAAATTTTATATTTTATTTTGATAAAATAGCTTTATTTTATGACTTTTAAACATTAAAAATAAAAAATCTTAAGATGTTTTTGATAAATATTTATTTTTAAGTAAAAATAATAATTAAAAATGTATTTATAATATTTTAAATATAAAATAATTACTTTTACCTTATAAAAATAATTATAAATTAAATAAAAAATCAAATTCAGTTACAACTATTCATAAACTTATGAACCATAAATCGTCATAATACATCAGTTCAGAACAATTTTCGGTTTTACCGTGGTTAACCCTAATCATATCGTACACACTCTAACACAATTAGCATGACCTATGATTCTATAAATTATTACACCATCCTATTAAGCTTATCAACTTATTAATATGTTATGGAAGTATGAATTAATCATCTTATTAATCAACATGACTCAACTATGTAGGCCACACAAACCCTACCAAATTACCACACATTATCAAACGGTCTATCAAAGATTCTTATAGGTTACTAGTATAATTAATTTGCTCAATAATTATTAAATTATTATTCATTTGTTTTATATATGAGGTTTAAACCTTCGCTTCTCAATTTTATAATTCATTTTATATTCAATCAGGTTGTTGATTTATTAGTTAACCGAAATATTTGATTCGGAAAAGATTTTTTTAATTAAAATATCAAATATGATAATATGATAAATTTAATAATTTTTAAGTTGTGATAAAAATGAAAAATAATTAGAAAGTAAAAAATTGAGAGTTCACAATTAATAATCTTATCAAAACCAAAATATCTTAAAATCAAAGAGGTATCAAAATTACTAGAGTATTAAACATTTTTATACATAAAATTTAAAATATTGTATATAACAGATCAAGCCAATTAATTAATTTCACTTAAAATTTTGAACCGTAATCAAATTAAAATAATATATTTAAAAAATTATATTATTATTATTATTATTATTATTATTATTTGTATACAATTTAATTAGAGAGTGATCAAAATAAAAATAATTCAAAAAATTATATTATTAGATAAAATATTAATTTTAATGATAAAAAAGAGTTGAAGAAAAGTTGAGTGATAATTAGTGTAGTTTAAACGTTGTTATATATATATATATATATAAACTAATGTTAATTTCTGAGGAAAGGTAATGCGATAGACCATATTAAAATCAAACTAAAAGTTTAATGGTTATAATAAAAGTTTTAAATTTTTTTAAGTTTGTTGATCATTTATATAATTTACCTTTAAAATATAAATTATAAATCAAATATAAAAGTTATGAGAAATTCTAATAATTAGACTACATTAATAAACAACCACAAAAGATGATTAAACTACTAAAGACTATTAATAATTATAAATCATAAATAAACGTCGCGAAAAAATCTACATAAATATAAAAAGAAACTGTCACCAAAAAGAGAAAACATATCGCAACAAAATGAGTGAAAATAAGTACCCAAAATAAATAAATTCATATTAAAAAATTAGAACAATTTTAATAGAAAAAATAAAAACGAGATATACAAAATAAAGAAAAAACATTAACTGTGTTCGATTATCATTATTAAAATTAATATCACTGTTGATCAACAGAGAATGAAAAAAAAAATACGCGGAACACTATCGAAAAGGGGTACAAATCATTTATCTTTTATTCGTGTCTCTATTGATGCCTTTATTTTAAATTAGTAAGTTTAGGGTTTGGGGTTCAAGATGCGTTTAGAGAATTAAGGGTATAGTGTAAGGTTTAAGATATAAAAAGTTAAGGTTATGATTTAGAATTTAATTTTTTAAACTTTTTAATAAAAAACATAGAATGAGACACCATTAAAAGACAAAAAATTTCTACTCGTCCAAAAATGAAAAACCCCTAAAAAATTCTATATCAATTCAAAGGTATAATTAGAGATGAAGAGACATAAATATCATAAAGTAAGAGGACCACGTACTCTCGAATGTAACCGAAAATTTAAGATACCCCATCGAGTCAACACCTTGAGAGCAAGAGTCCCTTCCCATCTCAAAAATTAAAACACTCTTCTTCTTGCTCCATGGCTGCAAACAGAGGTATGGCTCAGGCATATCTGATTCTAATGGCTGCCTTGCTTTAATTCTCCCATGCATCTGTTTACAAGGTTGGCGACTCTGCTGGTTGGACCACCATGGGCAAATGGCAATATCGAATAAAACTACTGGTCTGCAACTAAAACCTTCAAACTTGATGACAGTATTAGTAAGTTCTCTTTCTTTCTCCGAACTCTGCATGCTTTCATATCACAATTCAGGATTTGTCTAAATTCCAAGCCAATTTCCTGGGAAAAAATCCCATGATATCTATAGTTGTCTGAATAAATGATTCCTATGATATGTAGAGGCAATATCCAAGCCTGTAATTCCATGTTTTGGCTTTTCGATCCATTATCCAAGAACTTGACAAGAAACTTGTGTTGTTCACACAAGAATCTTACAAGACAGTAGTCAAAACAAACATACTGACAAGACAGTCACCAACTAGTCCCACAACCCACTTTGGCATGCGTCTCTCATTATTACATCCATTTCAGCTTGAAAGCTTAAATTTATATTGCCTGGGATCAAATCCATCCATTAATGTTTGTCAAAAATGGGTGAAATATTGATGGATTTATTTGGTTCAGTAATAGAATTAGAGTTTTACTTGAAAAATGGTTATTTCCACATCCCCTAATCTAAACTTCAAAATTTGTATGTGTTTTTGCCTAAAAGTACAAAAGTTATTTCAATCAAAATTTGAAAATGTTTTGGAATTTTATATTAACTTTGGTACAAGTAGAATCTTTGAGAAATGAAAGAGATGTGGGAGAAATTATATCATGATTTTTTTATTACGTTATTTGTGTTTCATGTAATCAAGTACGTTCATTTTTAAATAACTACTTAATAACTAACCACTCATCTATTACAAGTAGGAAAGAGGTGATGATTCACCTTAAAAAATAAAAAATGGATAAATCTGATTGGTTGAGACCACAGATGACGTGCTGAAAAGAGTTAATGATATAATTTCTCTTGTTGATGGACTAATTGTACGATCATGTTCAATTATAATTTAACGGTTAAAAAAGTGTTAACCTATATATATATATATTTAATATTTAACATTTTATTTCGTAATTCAAATAAATTTTTTTAACATACACCTAACCTCTTCTTTTAATTATTTAACATTTAAAATCATTTAAAATATTAACTTTTTATTTTTAATTTCTTTCAATCAAACCCTTAAATAACATCTACTTCATTATCTGACATCGGTAGTTCATCGTTCACCAAAGTGTCACCTACCTCAGCATCCGATCCCCACCCTTTAACCGTGGGTTAGAAGCCCAATCAATATCTTTTTCTTTATTGTTGGATGTTTATCAACATAGCAATTGATAATTCATTCGTTAATTTTTAATGATGAGATAATGATGTTTTCAGTCATAGGGGACAACAAAAGCAAAGGTGGCCGGTGGTAATTAAATCAATAATAGGAAAAGAGTAATTTAGGATATAAAGTTTGGTTTGTTTTTTTAGAAAAATTAAATTTGTATAATCTTTTTATAAAATTAAAGATTTTTTATTTTAAAAAATAAAAAATACTAAAAATACATCACGTGTCCTGTTTTATTTATATAACAAAAAAAATATTTAACTCCTGTCACAAAAAATTAATTTAAATTACAGAATGAAATATTATGCACCAAATTGATTCGAAAAAAACATTAAGTACCAAATTAAAAAAAAAATATAGATTGATCACCTTATTAGTTTAACTATATATACTAATGCTTACTTTTCAGCACAGTTCTAATGTAGTTGAATCACCTACCTGTGTCAAGATTCAATGAAAATGGGGTCTATGCACTCTAGTGTATTTGGCTACCTATACCACTGGCAATGATTCCATCAATATAACTACCAAAGCTCACCATTTCTTTTTCAGTTGTGTTCCTGGACACTGCCAAGCCGAAAAAAAAAATAGACATCAACGTGCTTCGTATGTCTGAAACAGCTCTTGCCTCATCTCCCTCTGGACCGACGACCACTATATCAGTTCATTCGGCAAGTGTTCCAACACCCTCGGCAATCAGCGCTGTCTCTCTGACAGCTTCCAAGGGGAGTTTTGCTAAGCTTTGTTTAGCAATTGCAGCCTTTGTAGTTTTCTTAGCATCAGGCTTTGTTTAGCAATAATTTATGATCAACTTACACTGTCTTGTAAACTAATAGTAAAACACCAACATTAATATATCTTTGCTTCTATAACATGCCTTGTGAGTTGGGGTAAGTCATTCTTGACCTGTATTTGTTTAGCTTTACGATTCGAGGAGATGAAGAGTCTGTATCTGCAGTCACGACTGTTTTTTAAGGTTTAACTATAAAATAATTTTTTAAAATATTTTTTATAATAAACGTTTAAAGTTTTTTTTTTTATTAAAATAGGTGTTTAACATTTATGTATTATCATGTTTTAATCACCTATCGTAAAAGAGAAGTATAATACGAGGATAAACATATTTTACCCTTTTTAAGTGATTTTTCCAACAATAAAATATTAAATCTTAAATTATAATACTGAATTATAATTTTAAACCTTACACTTTAATAAATAAATAATATATCTACAATCTTAATCGACTTTAATCTTAAACCTTAAACCTAATTATTTAAAGATGAAGAATAAATATGAGCATTAAAAAGGATAGATAATTTTCTACGCATAGTTTGATCACTTATTTTATAGTTAAACCTTTTTAAAGATTATATTTTGATATACAAGTCGTGTAAAAAGTACATAATTATTCATATTTAAACTATAAAATCTAAAACTTAAATTTTTAACCATAACGCCATAAACATAAACCATATGCTCTAAACTTCGAATTTTAATCATAAGCCTTAAATTATATACCATACAACATAAATTTTTAAACCCTAAATCTTATTTAAATCCCTAAGCCTTAAAATTAAAAGATTTGTTTGTGTATCAAGTATTTTTCTTTTTTAATATATGTTTTTCATATTTTGTTGGCCGTTAATGGATTAATAATTTTTTATCTATAAATGGATTATTTTAATATAAAATAAAACATTAAAAATATTTTTTAATAGTCTAAAATGATTACAAGATATTATATGTTTATATCTTAACCTTTTTGATAATATACACATTAATCCTTATAAATAAAAGGCTTAACTCAGTAATAGGTGCCTAAAGTATATATTTTTTTTCTGAAATAGGTGCCTAATGTTTTATTTGGCAGAAATAAGTGCCTAAATTATATATTTTTTCTGAGATAGGTGCCTAATGTAGTTTTTGATTGAAATAGGTGACTAAAGTTTTATTCCCTTATTGTTTTAAGGTAACATTGTTAAAAGAAAAATGTTTAATTTATAAATAAGTACCTAAACTATATATTTTTTAAAATAGGTGCCTAAAGTATTTTTTATTAAAATAAATGTCTAATTTTTTTATAAGTAATTTATATTTCTTATAAGATATAAAATTATTTATATCATCGTTTTAATCTATTAAACTATTTATTATAATTGATTAATAATTTATTTAAATTTGATTTATATTATTTATATATCATTGTTCTCTTCGAATCGTTGCGAAAATCTGAGTTTTCTTCGCTTCCTGAAGCCATATGAATTTCATGATTCGAATTTTCACAAATGGATTATTTCCCTGAATCGAGTTTCTCTTTTTCTTCTTCTTCTTCTTCTTCTTCTTCTTCTTTAAGTACTTTATTTTCTAACTCCGTTTTTTCATTTGTTCCATAGCTTTCTAAAGGAGACTCCAAATTCTATAAGTTTAGAAGATCTGTACGGAGCAGATCGAGAACGTGTTAAAATCACAACATTTTTTAGCGGCGATGAACAAAAAGATTAAAAATCCTTAGCTTTCACTTTATTTAAACGTTACATTTAAATAAACATACATATTTAAACGTTAATCAATAATTTAATAAATAATTTAAACATACATATTTAAATATACATATTTAAACATTAATCAATAATTTAATAAATAATTTAAACATACATATATAAACATACATATTTAAACGTTAATCAATAATTTAATAAATTAAATTTAAATAAATTATTAATCAATTATAATAAATAATTTAATAGATTAAAACGATGATATATAAATAATTGTATATCTTACAAGAAATATAAATTACTTATAAGAAAAAAATTAGGCATTTATTTTAATAAAAAATACATTAGGCACCTAATTTTAAAAAAATATATAGTTTAGGTACTTATTTATAAATTAAACAATTTTCTTTTAACAATGTTACCTTAAAACACTAAGGGAATAAAACTTTAGGCACCTATTTCAGTCAAAAAATACATTAAGCAATTATCTCAGAAAAAATATATAGTTTAGGCGCTTATTTCAACCAAATAAAACATTAGGCACCTATTTCAGAAAAAGTGTATATTTTGGACACCTATTACTGAGTTAAGTCTAAATAAAATTACTTGAATTCGAATATTTTAGATAAAAATATGTTTTTAGGAAAATCATTAGTTGAATTAAATATTAAGAATAATTTTAGTGGTTAAATAAAATCCAGTAAATTAATTGATACTTATTTTTTTTTATCATTCTTAATAAGCTTGGATTACGCTGACAACAGGTAGCACTGGGGTGGAAACGAGTGGAGTTCGAGTAATATTAAGCTCGATCGGCTCGTTAAAATTTTGAGTCGATTTTGAGTTTGAGTAATTTTAAACGAGCCTAAAAAATTTGAGCTCGTCTCGACTCATTAAGAGCTCGAATCGAGTTTGAGCTTTTTCCGAGCCTAATCGAGTCAAGTATTGACCGGTCTTTGATCGTGTTGGACTCGAGTAACTCTTATCTATCAAGTCTCATTTAAAGCCTAATGGAGAAAAAAACTTTGATACAAAAGTTGCGTAAACTCAAGTTTGTTAATTTTAAGTTTTAATATGTTAATTTAGGGTTTAAGACTTATGTTTAAGGTTTAGATTTTAGGGTTATAAGTTTAGAAATTTAGATTTTAAATTATAAAAAAATAGTATATTTATATTTTTGAGTAGTTCATGAGCTTTTCGAGTCGGGTATTATGTAGTTCGGCTCGTCTCGTCAAGAACTCGAGTCGAGTTTGAGTTCGAGCCGAGTCCAATCGAGTCAAATTGTGATCGAGCTTTGACCGAATCGAACTCGAGTAACTCGTGATCTATCCCATCTCATTTACAGCCCTACACCTTATAAATAAAATTACTTGAATTCAAATATTTTAGATAAAAATATGTTTTTACGAAAATCATTAGTTGAATTAAATATTAAGAATACTTTTAGTGGTTAAATAAAACCCAGTAAATTAATAGATACTTATTTTTTTTATCATTCTTAATAAGCTTGGATTACGCTGACAACAGGTAGCCCAATCATACAATTTTTCTTTGGATCGGTTACGGTTGTATCTGTTTTAAAGTATACTCTTAATCATTAGATATTAATCGCTCAATCATTGTGCTATAATATTGATATTCGAATTTATGGCCTCTAAAAATAATAATAATTCTCTTAATCACCGAGATAAAATGATTCGTGCAGTAACCCAACATACAAACTCGACTTAGTTTAAGATTATTTTTAAAATATGATAAAAATGATTTTCAAAGTATTTTTAAAAGTAAAATATTTATTTTAAATATGATATTATAAAATAAAAAAGTTTATTTAGGTGATGTTCCAATTTACTAATATTATGATATATAAAATAGATTAATATAAATTATAATAAAAATATTTTTGTAAATTTAATTTGAAAATATATAGATTCTATACAAAAATAATAATTATAAATTTATAATAAATTATAAATAAAATAATTTTATTCTTAATATAAATATTATAAAAATATATTATTTTATAATTATACATTTTTTTTCTAAAATTAAATTTCAATCTTCAAATTATTTTATATTTATTTTATGTACTTTTATGCTTTAATTTTTTTTTAAATATCTTCATTAATTTATTTATACAAGATTAAAAAAACAAGATTAATATTTTTAATATATTTTTAGTGATAAACTCTAATATATATATATATATATATATATATTCAAATATTTTTATCTTAAAACTAATATCAAATTACTACTATTTGTTTAATATATATATATATATATTACTATCTTAAAACTTACTCCAAAATACTAATATTTTTTAATATTTCTATTAGGATTATATATTATAATATATTTTTATATCTTTTATGTTTTTATTATGTGATTTTTTAAATAAATTTTAAAAATTAAATAAAATATAAATCTGATACATGATATCCAATTTTATGAATATTCAATTAACTGATATTTGATAATTATGAGCTAAGATATTGATTAAAAAAATATATCACTTGAAGAATCCAATACTCGATACTTTGAGTATTCGAAAGTTCGGATGCCTAATTTTAAATATTCTTAATTTTTCTTATAGAAATATTTAACCGACATAAAATTCGAGTTTAATATTATGAATCACTTCAGTTTTTTATCCACGAAAAACAAAAAGCATCATTTGCAACATTTTTTTTTTTGTATTTCTATTTGGAACCTATTTCATATATATATAATCCAATACCTTTAAATATTTATTGTCCAGTTCCATCAGCAGCCACGTTAGGTGTGTAGCTACCTATCAACCCAACTACCCAAGGATGGTTCGACTGTCCTCAAGTTGTACCACGGAGGCATCAAACAAAGATTCTATTAAGCTATGGTCTATTTTAAGGTAAGCTCATGTCTATTTCAGATATGTAAGTGCATTCTAAGGTAAGCTCATGATTAGTTTAATTTTTATTTTTTAATTTTATATATTTAATTTTATTAATTTTTATAAATTTCTTCTTAATATTTTAATATTTATAAGTTATATTCACTATAAAAATTTTAGATTTTATGTCTCTTGACTCTCAATGACAGATCTTTAAAGATTTTTGGGGTAAACGCAAGTCAAAATACTTTTTAGGCACTACAGCAGAGTTGACATATAGCGGCGATACTAGCGGCGTTTGTAGAGAAAACGCCACAATAACTGGTATATAGTGGCGTTTGTACAAAAAACGCCACAAAGAGATATTATTATTGGCGTTTGTTATATAAACGTCGCAACAATGCTGTATTTTTTTTCAAGTAAATAGTTCGTCACCTTAATTAATATTAAGTTCAATCAGGTTGTGGTTGTGGTTGCTACTTTATTTCACTTTAACATTGAATTTTATTTGACATTAAGGTTCTTGACTTGTAACTTTATTTTCGTTTTTTAGTATTTTTATGTAATGTTACTTTATTTTATATTAATGTTCTAAACTATTTGTTTTTATTTAAGGTATTGTTATTATTTTTCAATTTTATATTGGATTGTAGCAGGAAAAAATTGTGAGCATAAAATAGCAAATTTTTTTTGGGTAATACAGTACCAACATCGGCGTTGGGGTTCTAAACGCCACAAAAAAATAACTCAACAGTGGCGTTTTTTTCAAAAAAACGTCACTAATGTAGGGACATATTGAGGTGTTTATAGAAAAAAAAACGTTGCTATAATGCATGATAGTTGCGGCGTTTGGTTGTAAAACATCGTTATAGTATGTCATTTTTAGCGGCGTTTCTTAAACAAACGCCACTACTGATAAAGAGAAATAGCGGCTTTTGTGCATAAAACGCCGCTACAGATAATGAACTGTAACGGCGTTTGTTATAGCAAATGCCACTAAAGATAAAGAGAAACAACGACGTTTGTGCATAAAACGTCGCTACAGATAATGAAGCGTTTGATATTTCAAACGCCGCTAAAGATAATGTACTATAGTGGCGTTTTACAGAAAAAACACCGTTGTCATTTGTTACGCTTGTTATAGCGGTGTTTCTTGCGGCGCTTTTTTATGAGTCGCTAATTCTTTTAGCGACGCTTATAAACGCCGGTATAAACCTAAAAAATCGCCGTTGTAGACCTATTTTGTTGTAGTGAGGGTAGACAATTAAAGATTATTTCATAAAAAATTTCGAAAATTAAAATTACCTGTATGAATTTTAAAAAGTTTAGGATAGACATTAACCCACCAAAACATAAATATGATTCTGCCATTGTTCACCCTTAAAAATATTCTTTGATCCGTCACTAGTTTTTTTCTTACTAGACTTTTTTTTTATTTCATTGATGTTTAATAGTCATGTGTCACGGGGCCATTACTCTCTTTCTAAAAGACATATCTGATAGGATGTACAACGCTACCGATTATATATCTCAAGACCTCCATTTTCTTCTAATATAAGATTAATGTTTCTTGTCTCTTTTCAGGCGTGACACATACCTATTGCCTATTATAACTAATGATTCATCCTGTTCTTGTCTCTCATCTTTATATTATATGTTTTACCAACGAGTAATTGATGGACATTGATAATTAATTCCAATCAAAAAGAGTGTTGAGGGAACCTTCATTTTCAGCTCCAAACCTATACCATTAAACAAGTGTGTATTTTTTTAATACACATCCATAAATATATGTATCTAACCAATGGGTTAATATTTGCCCTTGCTATTGCCCTAGGTAAGAGCTCAACTCTATTATACCTAGGAATAGCAATGGATTGGACTTAGACCGTATTTTATAAAGTTCATATTCGATCCACCTCTTATTAGGACTCAAACTTTTTTTTTATTCAAATTCGGAATTTTTTAATTGGATTTGGATCAAAAATTTTTTTCAAATCAAATCAGATTTAAATTAAATTCGGATTATATTACCATCCTACCACTATATTTGTTTATGGAGTTCTAGTTGATGAGAACTTATGAACTCAAGTCCATCAAGTGAAAATATTTAAGAGTTAATTAAATGTACTTAATTATGGGAAAATTTTATATTGATCATTTTTTTTAATTTTTTTTGTCAATTAAGTCAACTATTTAAATAGTATTAATCAAATCATTAACAGTTAAAAACTAACAAAATATGTGATAATTAAAAAATTAATATAATTACATATTTAATCATTTGATTAGAGGAAAAACAATCGTTTGGTTAATTACTCAGACTATAAGACTCGTGCACCTAAAATTTTATTTTAATTGATTAATAACCAATAAAAAACAGATAATGTCATAGATTAGCCAAAAAGTAACTGATCCTTGATAAAACCAAAACTTATATAGATCATGTCACACTGAAAAGACTAAATGCCACACATGGTAGCAAACACAAAGGACTACGGATCCGTGGGCTTATTAGACTTTTTCAAATAAACAGATGCTCGGATCCCCCACAGAACACAGTGTCCTGTAGGACGATTAATGCAGGCGCACCGCCACCGCACCAGTGTACGGAACAAAGCAGCCTGCATGGAGTTCTAAAATGCTTCCATTTCTAAGGTCATGTACACAGTTAACAACCTTTAACTTCTCCAATCGTCAACCCCTTCAACTATTTTTTTTTGTTTCCATTTAGATTTTTTAATTATGATTATCGACTAATCATTGAAAACAAATTTATATTAATAATTATAGCGAGAGGTATCGGATGCCAGCCTGCAATGTGGTATGATGACAAGTGGAACACCATTTCCACGTGTCAGATTCTTCGGGTCCTAACTTTAACGGGATGCGGTGGCTATGGCAGCGGCAATAGGGACCGTCGACGTGGTTGCAGACGGTAAAAGGGTTGGCACACGATACTTTTCACTGAGGAATTGGTCTACGATCATGGTGCTTGGTCCAGCTACGAGTCGCTCCCATGCCTCTTCGGCCTCTTCGCCATGCTTTAGAAAAACTTCGGTGGCATCGATTCGGTGCATTCTCCAGTTCCATTGGTTATAAAGGCGGAGGATTTTTTGCAGTTGTCGTGAAGCTAGAGTACATGTATTTTGCTTGATTTTTGAAATGGCCGTGTCGAGCATCCTAGCTCGAATCTTGGCATCAACCGTTGGTCCACCACGGAAATATTGGTCCAATTCCGGGACCCCAATGGCACGTCTAATCCCTCGGGAATAATCACCCAGTGGATCAAACATTTGTGCAGCCTCATCCACCAAGCCTGCTTGCACCATCTTATCAACCCGTTGGGACACAAAAGAGTGTAAGACAGGCAGAGACACATCAACCCATAAGAAGCAGCATTCGCATCTCAATCGGAATTCAGGGTCATCATTCACCAATGCCTCGATGTACGAATTGGATCCCCCTGCGATGATCGGGAGGCGGCCTTCGCTGTGTATGGACTCGACAGCAAGTGAAGCACGGTGTTGAAAATCCATGGATGTGAAGTTGGAGTCAGGGTCTACTATGCCTAGCAAATGGTGTGGGACGCCTCTGCACTCTTCTTCAGTCACTTTATTAGTTAGTACGTCAAGGCCTTTGTATACTTGCATTTTATCTGAATTTACTATTTCTGCCGGGAAACGGGTGGCGAGATCAATTGCAAGACGGGACTTGCCGGTGCCAGTGGCTCCCATTACAAACACCACCTTCTCCTTTCTCCGGAAGAAAGCCTCCATGTTGAGCCCCAAGTTCACCCGGGGTTGTACAAGTTTGGTGGCAGACAAAGAGAGTTTCATCTTAAAACCCTGCAAAAGTAGACATATGATATCTTTATCCTATAAAAGAGCACGTAACACGCAACAAAGAGAAAATCACCATACCTTTTATGTTCAAATATGCGGCGACCTGTCGAAGAGAAAATGAACACAAAGGGTAGATCAAAAGATGGAAGTGTTTAAGGTTGCAGAGCAGCAGCGTTTGAAATTGGTGATGATGGATCTGCTATGAGTAAGCTAGTTGTAGTGGAGGAAAGGTTCTGTTTTATAGGTATATGCAAAGCTGGCATGACTGTCTGTTGCCATTAGTAGGTCAAAGGGTTCATAGGCTGACTTGGGTCTGGCTCAAATTTATAAACAATTTGTTTTTATGAGTCACTTCCTTTTGCTTTTCATTTACTTGCTGAAAACTTGGCATGAAATCATAGACAAGGGTCATTTGTTTCAGGCATAATGTCTTGTATTTTATGAATTATTTAGTCAACTGGTTATGGGAGAAAATTTGGTTCTCAATAGGATTCCTTCATTTTTTTTTAATTAATTAATAGTGATTACAGTAGTATTTGTTCTAAAATATAATCTTTATCATTAGACATTGATCGCTCAATCACTCTGCTCGCATCATTGGTGCTCAAACCCGTGACCTCTAAGAACAATAATTATACCTTTAAACCACTTAGACTAAAAGACTCGTACTTTTATTTGGTTATTTTGTCATTTTTATAATTAGTGTCTATAAATAAATACTAAATAAAATATTAAGAGTGGGGTACTTCATGTTATGTCCTGATCTCCATATAAAATAGTGTAAGCAATTACCCACCAATGTGGGTGGGCTAGTTGTTTTCAGAAAAAGCAGTGGGCAAACAGAATTTTCCTTTTAGTGGTTTCTATACCTAAATAATAGTTTTATAATGTCCAGTGAAGGGGCAAGGCAAAGCTAAAGGTCTTAGATGCCACGGGTGGTAGTTTTTATTTAAATGAAATGACTCTTGACAAGACATGTTAATTTTAAATTGACATTAATAATTAATATAGAAGATTAGAAATCATTCTGCTCTAATTATACCTTCTTTCATACTTTAATTAAAAATTAAAAAAAATAAATTTTACTCTATTTTTTTTATATTTTAAATTTTAAATTTTGTATGAATTATCTTGTTCCAGTAGTTAAGAGAATTTGAGTATCAGAAATACAACACAGTAATTGAGAAATCAATGTTCAATGATTGAGAGTATACTCTAGAACTGATATTAGTGTAACCAATATAATTGATTAAAATAAATAAATTTTATACCCTAAAAAATACATCATTAAATCAAAATAATTATTTTATAATATTTTTATAAAATTTAATTTAAATTAATCGAATATTAAATTAAATATCAACATCATTTTAAAAATAATTAAATCAATGATGAATTTAAATCAAACAGTGTCCAAAGAATTCCTTCTCCCTCCCATCTAATTCAACCCATAACTTTCCCCATTAAAAGTTTGTGTATAAAATAACATCAATTTATAGTGCTTATATGATCCCAACCTAGGAATTTTATAATGGACACTAGATTATTTTTATACTTCTTTGTGTGGTACCCACTTTTATGTTTAAACACTAATTATGTGAAACAGAAAATGTGTAATTATTTATTTTAAATTAATTGATTGTTATGTCTAATATTTTTACACTTATCAAGTAAAACATAAAGCATATAATTATTTATTAAAATTTTAATTAGTTAATTTTTATGCTTTATATTCTTTATGTTTATCAAATTAAAATATAATATAAAATTATATGCTAAAATTTTAATTAAATAATAACTATTTTATTATATGATAGTTTTCTTATGTGACCCATAGTTTATGATAGCTTTCACATAACACATTTAAAATGTAAATTGTTTTTAAACTATGAAAAATATAATTTTGAATTAAAAATTTGTTCAATAACTAAAGAATTTTTTTCTAATTTTATTTTCATAATGATAAAGTATTTTAGACTTCATACTTGTTTTAAAATAAAATATCAAATACTTGTTAAAATATTTAGAAATATGCATGGTGATGGAGCATAATTTCGATACTTTTAGGGAATTTTCGATGCTTATGGAGAAGTTTTAATATTCAAATTTTATAGGGTTTTCGATTATCGTAACTTTGATAAAATTTTTGATATTTGTATGAGAGTTTCGATGTTTTTGTGTAAGTTTTGATACTCTGAATTTAACGGGATTTTTTTTTGAATTGAAAGTGAAGTAAAAAAATTACATTAGATAGAGAATATCGCATTGTAAAGGTTAAAACAGTGTAGTCGGCGAATCAACAAATAAAGACATTGTATGCCTAGGTAGGTTACCATGTTTTGCTATGGTGTCAACAATTTTGTTGACTTCTCGTTAAATTTGATGAAGCTTTGTTATCCATCCTACATTTCACAACCTATCAATAACATAAACAAAGATCGATGTTCGAATCGTTTTTTATATTTAAAGAATTCAAATGATTGATTGCTTTCAAACAATTTGATTGTATCAAAAATCGTTCAAAGCAATTTTCAGACTTTTATCATCTTTAATTTTCAGGTTTCTATAATCTTTGAGAACTTTCTTTACTTTTATACAATAAAGTATTAAATGCGCAGACTATAAGTATTGAAACTCAAAATGGTTGAAAAACATCAACAAAGCTATTCTCAAAATTAATTAAAAGAATCCAACATTCAAGTGCTCCAAAACGCCTTGGTGTTTTGCTTTCACCGGATAACAAGTATGACATTTGGTCTGAAATATTTTTTTTCATACTTGGCCGCTAATAGAAAGATCGAAGGTTCTGGTTCATCTTATTATTATTAGGACGTACGATATAAGGGCTACAATATGCTTTTTTTAAAAATTCAATCTTGAAGATCCTTCAAAACTCGAACGCATAAATATCCCTTAATGTACAAGAATCTAACGAGTTTGTCTTTCTTTATTGATTAGATCTTTGCTACTAGTTTATCATCTAATATTTGCGTTCTCTTGTATCAAGGTAGGCTCCACACATAGTTCGGCTAATAACCCTCCATCTTTGGTTAATTTTAACTGAACAAACATCACTCTTAAAGCTGACATGGAATTTCGACTTTAAGCATCAATCACAATATTAGCTTTACTCGGGTGGTACTTAATGATGCAATCATAATCCTTCAATAAATCAATACATACTCTTTACATTAGGTTCAACTCTTTTTAGGTGAGTAGATACTTTAAACTCTTATAATCTGTATAAACATAACACTTCTCTCCATAAAAGTAATGTCTCCAAATCTTTAAGGTGAAGATGATTATTGCTAACTCCAAGTCACGCGTAAAGTAATTCGTTCATGAGGTTTGAGCTGCCTCGAGACATACATCAAAACTTTACCCTCTTATATGAAAAAACATTCGAGACCACACAAAGACACATCATTAAAAATCACATAATCTTTTACTGATTCAGTTGCGTCAAAACTCTATTTTTTTCTTATTCCACTCAAATGGAACTCCTTTATGCAAAAGCTTGGTCAAAGGTACCTCTATGATTGAAAAACCCTTGATAAAACGTCTATAATACTCGATAAATCAAAAAAAAAAACTACGAACATCTGAGATACTTTTTGGTGATTTCTATTCCACTATAACTTTGATCTTCTGAAGATTAACTCGGGTTTCTTCTATTGAAACAATGTGGCCTAGAAATGCCATCTCAAAAAGTCAAAACTCGCATTTATTAAACTTAGCAATCAACTGCCTCTCCCTCAAGTCTAAAGAACAATATGCAAATGACAATCATTCTCTTTTTGCGAGCGTGAATACACCAACATGTCATTGATAAAAATCACCACAAATCAGTCTACATATAACTGAAAAATATAGTTCATCAAATCAATAAAAGTTACGAATGCGTTGGTAAGCCTAAATAGCATCACTGAAAGCTCACGGTGACCATAACACATCTTGAAAGTGATTTTTTAAACATTCTCTTCTACTACCTTCAGTTGGTAGTAGTTTGATCTCAAATCTATTTTTGCAAATATGCAAGCCCCATTAGCTAATCAAATAGATCATCGATCCTCGTAAGAGGATAATGGTTCTTCATTGTTACTTTATTGAATTGTCGATAGTTAATACACATCCTCATCGGGAGTTTTCTTAACATCCAAGAGAAATGTTATAAATATTTATCTATGTGGATGTCTATAATGATAAAAAATTTATTTAAGAGTTTTGATTTACTTTGTCGTTAATAATATTATCTTCTTTAATTAGCGTTTAATATATTATGTACTTCGTATATTTATAAATAGAAGATTTAATAAATGCATTGTATATAAGTCTATATTCGAAAAATAATATAAATCTCTCTTTCACTTTACTCTTTATTTTTTTTATTCTCGCTCATTGTTCTTCGTTATTTTATTTATAATTTTTTAAGATTTTGTAAGCTTATTTTTTAATTTTAGATTTTATATATTTTTTTTATAAAAAAATAAAGAAAAACAAACAAAAGTTTACGTGTCATGCATTTATTTTTTTAATATATATTTTTATACTCTAGGCATCTATTTGGATTAAAATAATAATTTTAAGTACTTATTTAAGTTAAAAAAATACTTTAGATTTTTAATGAAAAAACTGATAATTTAGACACTTATTCCGGAATTAAATCTTTAAGATTTAATGACTTTGTTAATGACATAACCAACATTTTTATATAGTAAGCTCAAAATAGAATATGAGGTAATGAAAAATATTATAAATCTCATACCCTAATGAATCAAGCGGGCTAATTATAATATTTCAAATGAAAATTCTAATAATCAATATTTTATCGTACATACATCATTAACCTATTACCACTGATAATTTTCTACTCATAATTACTTTCGAAACCCATTGAAAATTGTTTTATTGTCATACATCATCTCTGTTGGCACTATTACGAAAATCTATCTCCCCATCAATTCAAGTGAATATTAAATATTCACCACTGCTGTGAGTTTTTATTTATGTATATGTATATGTATATGTATATGTAAAGGTGGTTTAGAAATTTATGCACCAAACTTGACTACACAGCCAAGAATCTTTCATCCCTTCCTCTTCTCTTTTTCATTATTTGGTACTCTCTTTGTTTTATTGTTGAATTAATTCTCGAGGAATTAGCCAAATTAACAGCTTCAATACAATGTAAACCTAGTGCAAGTTCAATGATAATGGTATACATCGTCTATTTTTTTATTGTGATTTTTATAGTTTTTCACTTTAAAAGGATAATTTTAGGGTTTAAGGTTAAGAATTGTTATTTAGGTTTAGAAAATTAGGGGTTACATGTACTTTTTAGGGTTTATAATATAAAAATTAAGGCTAAGATTTAAATTTTAATTTTTAAATATTTTTAGGATGGTACTAAATTTTTGTTCAATTATAATATGTGGGTGTAAATCGTCTGTCTTTTTATCATGTTTCTATTCGTGCCTTCGCTTTAAATTAGAGGATTTAGTGTATAGGGTTTAAGATTCAAGGTTAGGGGTTGTGGTTAGAGTTTAGGGAATTAGAGGTATGATGTATTTTTTAAGGTGTAGGGTTTAGAGTTTATAGTTTAAGATATAAAAAATAAGGGTTATGGTTTAAAATTTATTTTTTTAGAAATTTTTAACAAGAAATATTAAAATGGTAATTATTATTATTATTTTAAATATTTACGCTTATAAAGTAATATCTGTATATATATATCTTTTTAATCCTCTAATAAGATATATATAATAACACATGCATTTTACAAACAAATTAACTATCAAATACAAGTCTTCTAAAATAAACGTTATCATTCGAGTCATTTTTAAATTCCCATAATCACAGAAATATTAAATCATTACTTAAATCACCCCCCATGGCGCATAACTGAGTTTAATATATCCCAGATATTCTTCCTCTGAAAATGACTATGAAAGCCAATAAAAAACTGGTTTTTATTTCCCCTCCCCAGTGTTTCCACTTGCTCTAAGCCATTTCTGGTGGTCAACAAGCCATGCATTTTCCTCTCTCCCCCTCACGTCTGCTACTAATCATTAGTACGAGACTAAACAACGTTATCTTACGTACCAACTGCAACTGGGGAAATACTTTATACACAAAACCATCGAGTTGAAGCATTAATTATATTTGTTTTGGGGACTGAAATGATGGGTTGAGCGTGCCAAGTGCTGAAATCACTTTCAATATCAAATTCAAATGGTGGTGGCAGCGCCACTCAAAGGAGATTTAGAGAAAGGAATTGTAATTAGATTTTTAATCATTGATTCGGCGCAGAGCTTGCTTCGACTAAGCAGCAGCAGCAGCAAACTTTGCCTTCTGTTTTAACAAAAAGATTTTGGAGTATTGGTTTAAGAATTTAAAATTTATGATTAGAATTTAAATTATGGAGCGTAAAAGTTTAACATTTAATTTTAGGGTTTCAAATATTAAAGATTTAGAGTGAAATTATACATGTTTGTGGAACATTTTTTCACTACTAGTGCATAGAATAATAACCCGATAAGATAATAATGCTATTAAAATTATAATATGATTTTTTTAAATAATATTTTATTTTTATACAAGTATGAACAATAAAAATAGGATTGTGCAAGTGATTAACGAAACAATTGTTCTTCCTAGAGGTTATAGGTTCGAACATCAATAATGTCAGCAGAATGATTGAACGATCAATGTCAAATGGTTGAGATTATATTCTAGAATAGATACTATTGTAATCACTATTAACTAATTTAAAATATATATATAGGAGTGTGTAAAATTGGGTTCAGTTAATCGTTAATAAATTATTTTAATTAATTGATAAATTCGAATCATTGATTTTTTTAAATCTTAAACCGTATAAATTAAATTAAATAAGTAATTGATTGATTAACTGAAATATTTGATTCGAATAATTATTTTTTACATTGTTTATTATACATATTGAATTTAATAGCATGATAGGAAAAAAGTCAACATTATATTTATTAATATTATCAAATTAAACTTCATATAAATCTAACAATCATAACCTTTAATAAAAACAACTATAAGATATCATACTCCAATGCAATGCGTCCTATTTTAGTCAACTAATTAAAAAATAATTATTCTATCAAATTTTTAAAGTTGTCCTAATAAAGTTATTAGCTATCAATTTTAACAAAATTAATGATATGATAGTTAATAAACATTAATTAAATTATATAATTAATCTTTTATATTTATATATACAATTAATTAATTATAAATATTTGAATCCACGATTAATAGAGTGAAAGGTTAAAACTACAACTCGAACCCACGATTAATAGAGTAAAGAGCTAAAACCACAACCACGATCAAGTTCGAATCTTATTGTAAGGGCTTAAGCTTAACAGTTGTGGTGTTAACCTTTCACTAGGTTGAAAGATGAAATCAGATTTGGGATTAAGGGGTAAAACATAAATATTTAGAATTAAGAGGGTAAATTCAAAAAAAAATATTTAAAAAATTTAAATAAGGAGACAAAAATAAAGAAGAAAAATCTTCGAAGGTGGGGACGATTGCCCTCTCCACCCTATATAGTTTCGTCCCTAACTAGATTGATTGTGGGTTAAAATATCTCCATGTGTGCAAGGCTCCATTTTTATTTGCTTGCTTTATTAATTAAAAAATATATAATTAAAAGAATAAAACATATGTCATCATTTAATTAAATAATTAAATTTATTTTTATATTAAAATTAAGAGTAAATTAATTATATGTGTAAATATGAAAGAGTAATGTGTAATTATACTAATTTTTATTAATTATTGCATCATTTTTTTTAAATTGACAGGTCAATAATTGAATTAAGATCACTTTAAAAATTTGATGATTTGATTTTTTATTTTTTTAATTGGGTGATTAAAATAGGATATATCATATAGTTAGATGTAGGGATGACAAAAATACATGTCCTCAACCTGACCCGATCGGATTTTTCTCTTTAAATTTTGGGATCGAAGCGGGGGCGGGGCTTAAAAATCATTGAGTCGGGTCAGGTCGGGTTTGAGTATTTGTTTGAAATTCTTCACCCCGCCCCGCCCTGATATACTTTTATATATTTTATTATATCTATAAAAAAATCATTATCCATAAACACTTTTATGAGTTTTAAATAATTTTTATACTTTTGAAGTTTGTTCTTATAATAAAAAAAATTATTAGTTGTTGTTTAAGTTTTAATATATTCGATTATGTCAGTCGATGATTCAAGTTTTTTTTCTTCTTTTAAATATGTAATTTAACATGTGAATAATTTAAATTATATTTTATTTTATTTTTTAACATAAATTTAAAGTTACTTAAAAGCCATAATTTATGATTGTGATGAAGGATTGATTGAATCTAACTTTATCATTGACAAAGATTTTTTTTTAATTTTTCGGGTCGGATCGGGTTTAAAAAATAATATATCAAGTCGGGACGGGAGGATAAATTAATATTTTAACCTGAATTAGGTCGGGATCAGGTTTAGAGGTTACTAAATCGGGTCAGGGTGGGGACGGCCAAATCCCGCCTCGTCCCACCTTGTTGCCTTCCGTAGTTAGATGATCACACATTAAATTTATCCTTTCATTTAATCTATTAAGACGGTGACAGGTCTAAAATTTATTTTGAAGGTGCGTACATATATATTAACAACTAATAAAAATTACTCATCTTTTCATGTCATATTTTTTTCAAAGTGATTTTTCACTTGAAAAATTAAAAAATAACGAGGTGGGTAGTTTTTATTGATTGATCCCATGGATGACGTGGTGAAACTGACCCATGATATAATTTCTCCTCGATACGAGATCTTGGTGGCCAAAAGGGACACGTGTAATGAGAAACATACCATCACATAACTCATGTTGTTACCATGGGGCAGGATCACCATTATAAAGGATGAACTCTTCGGGTTGCCTCAGCAGTCAGCACCAGGACCAACAACATTCTCTTATTCGTCTTTGCATGTAAACAAGACCCGAAGTTGCAATGGCTCCGGCCAGGATCTCTGGTTCCCTTTCGCTTCATAAAAATCCATGATTTGCACAGTCAATCCTGCTCTGCACTTACCGGAGATGGATAGCAGTAGCACAGCATGTTACTGGGAAAGTCCAAGCTGAAAAGGGCATGACTGGATGACCAACAGAAGAGAGCTTGTTTTCATGTATTATGGGTTCAGATGAATGAAGAAAACTCGATCTTTTGTGTGTACAATGAGACTTTTCATTTAACTTTTAACAATCAAGTGTGGTATTACTATGAATAGTATTAAAAAATGAATTGGTATGTCAATTTCTGCAACACAAACATCTGAGACCACCATTGCTATAACATTTTGTATCAACTCCAAAGTAAAGACAATAATAATGAATTCTTCAAATCACCAAAACTATCACAGTATCCAACATCTGCAACCTTGAGCTTCTTGGGGACCTTCAAACCATTGATCCCATACAGGATTTACAGGGCCATGGGTTCTGTCAAAAAGGGAATTGTAAGAATTTTTTTCAAAAATGAAGATGAAGATATCTATGCATGTACTGACATACATGGGGAGTAGTGGATCAGGTTTACTTTGGACATTACTGAACATCCTGCCATGAATAACAAAACAAATTTCAGACAGACTTGCCCTTTAATTTTCATGCTAAGAGAGTATCAGTAAATGAATACCATGTAGTTCTCATACTTACTCTTTACAGGCTGCTGATGCCTTCTCCATTCTTTCTATCTGCTCTAATTCTTCCTGCAGTCACGGAAGATCGTGCAAGGTCAATAATAATAGGAATTAGTATGTTAAATGAGGAGAAACTTTTGCGGAATTAGCATTTTATGTTGGAATCTTAAGCATATATGGTTAGGTGCAAAACATCAACAGAGGGAACTTCTCAAAATGATGGCTGCGTCGGGTTTTTCAAATTTCGAATTCAAAATACAAGACTGCATAGTGCATATAGCTGAAGTCAAAATTGAATCTCAGCATAAAATATGGAGAAGGAGAACTTAGTAGTTGAAGCCAATCCGGAATCTTTAAATAATATCCATTATGACAGTAGAAACTGAAAGACAGGGCATAATTTGTTGCAGACAAAATCATTCACTCAAATTTACAATTTCTGATACAACAGATAGCAACTCGAACATGGTTAAGAAATTAGGTTTCCTTTCAACTTATAAAAGAAAAAAAAAGCATAATAACTTCTAATTTCATAAAAATACAGAAAATCTCCCAACAGTAGAGGGTAAATCTCCATTTAAACCTCACTTAATGGGATGGTATGTCTGTTTGATTGCCATTTGCCAATTCCAGCCCTTTTGCAAATGGATAAATCGAAATGCTTAAATCCAACCAAACCAAAATTTCATATTAAATTGTTCTGGTCTAGTCCATACGACTTTCGGAAAAAGCCACCCCACCATTTTGGTGAACCCTATATATTACTATGCTTCACTGAGGAAGCAATAACATTCATATTACAAGTTAATATTGACAACTGAGTGAGCTTCTTGCTGAATGAGTAATTTACCCCAGTAGATTATAAGTGCAGAATACCAGTTTTGATCCAAAAAGGGTTCTTAAAAAGTAAACACAGTAATAAACTACAGGCTAAAGTCAGCATGCAACCGAATAGAACATACCAAATTTGAAAGGTGATGAAGTGCAAATAAATCATTGAACGTGAGCATAAACAAACCAACATAGTTGACCGAAACAAGGGCTCAAAAATCCAGTACCAACAACAGAGACCTAGCTACACAACATGAACTGCAAGTTCTTTAGTTGACAAAGAAGACACCAAAACTAGGGCTTATAGATGGGGGTGCGGCGCCACAGTTATGACTTGGCAGCTGAAAAGAGTACCAAAGATAGCAGTTCGAACAAAGGAAGAAGTAATCGATTCAGAACCTGTCCAGTGTACTAGCCTTATTGAATCAAACCAAAGAAGTTGGATTGATGCAAATGAATAAATTAGCCACTGAAGTTAACTGAAGCAATGGTTTAGATAGCAAAAGGCCAATCAATCCAGTACAGTTAAGCCAAGGTGATCTAAATCAATTGCATCTACTTCCCTTCTCATCCCCAGAATTAATACCCTTCAATGATAAATGAATAATTCCAGGGTATCCCTGTGGCTGTCAGTTTAGCACAAATAAAGTGATGGCATTTTCTCCATATCCAAAACAAGGGACAAAGTTCATGTGACTTATCATTTGAAATTCAAAGACAATCAAACAATCCAAATCCAATCATCAAAGCATATGAAAACCAAACAAGAAAAGCAACATTTCTGTAGCTAAAAGAACAACCCAAAATTTGAATGGGAAATAAAGTTGAAATCTTTTTACAAACCTCTAAGAATCTAGCCTCTTGCTCTAGCCTTTTGAGTTCAGCTTGTATCCTGTGCTTCCCTCTACTATCAACTGTTTGGAAAGATTGATTCCACTGGGGAATCGGACTCACCACGGATTGTAACTGACCCGATTGCATCTCTCCCCTTTGTAATAACATCAATCCAGTACAATCCGAAACAAGTAACAACAAGAGAAAAAGGATAAAAAAAAAAGAAGACGAAAGTGTTGGGTTTGAGCAAATTTCAACCTTTGAAGAAACAAAAAAGAAGTGCCAAAAGTTGAAGCTCTTTCGTTGTATCAGAGAAAACATAAGAGGAGAGAGGCAAATAAAGATGTCACCGAAATCCCCATGGACCCCATAAAAGCTTTAATCTTTAGTCAAACCCAAACAACTTCTCTCTTCGCAAACAAAACACAACAGACGAATAGTTTCTTTCTTATTACAAAAACAAAATGGGTCTGTTCTGTTCTGTTCTGTTCTGTTCTGAGAGGATAATTAGGCTGAGAGAGGAGAAAAAGAGCTGGGTTTTTCTTCTGCTATTTATTTTTGAGATCAACACAAATACACAATAGCAGAAGAGAGGAGAAGCTGGCTTTTTAGTTCTAAAATGAAAAGGCTGCTACTCTTTTATTTTCTCTCATTTTCTGTGGTTTTTGCCTCTTTCTGTGTTTTTTTTATTATTATAATCTCTGTTTTTTCCCACGCCATGTTTCCTACTTTCACTTTTCAAAGTATTAACCTCGCAATTATGGTGTTCATGGATTAAATATATTTTTTATAAACTGTGTTAATTTTTTTAAAAAAAAGTAAACAAGAACTGAATTAATCTTATTAAATTATTACATAAAATCGGTTTATCAAGCTATTTATGATTCATACAAGATAAATTTTTAAATAATTATTTATATTTTATTTATATATAAAAAGACATAAAAATTTAATTTAAAAAAATGATATAATTTCTTTTATTAGATGATAGATGACTGGTTAGCTAGACCTGTATAATAATTTTTTATATAAAAAGTTCCTTGTTCCCTAGGTGTTAATATTAAAAATTTAAATATTTTAATAAATTTTGATTTCATAGTACAATAATTATTGTAAAAAAATTAAAATATAAAAATATTTAATAAAAAATCAAATTAAGGAAGAATAAATCCGTGTTCTCAAATTTTTTTCTAATAACATATTAGATACTTAAAATTTTAAAACAAATAAAATTTTATATCTTAAATTTTTAAATAAAAATAAAAATATACTTACCTTAAATTAAAATAAATTCTTACTCATTTCCTATAACTTTTTAAATAAAAAAATATACTTTTATTTAAAATAAATTCTCATAAATTTATGATTATTTGCTTTTTTTCCCACCAAAAGAACCATTCAACAGGAAAAGAGAAGAAAAAGAAAGCTTTAAATTAATTGGAAAAAAAAAAAGGAATATTGTTATGTGGGACCCTGTGCTCTGGAGCGTATTTAAGACATTACGGCACGGCGCGTGACAAAGCGTCGGTAGGGCCACGGCACATTGAAGTTCATGGAAACGGTTAACACGTCGCCGTCCTCGTTGTTTCGTGTATCACACGCAGTTGTATTTTAAATTTAGGAGCGCGTGTTTCTTACTCATTACTTGCTGTCTTTTGTCTACGACCTTTAACTTTTGATAAGTTTGTTCACCCTTGTCTCAGGGAGCCACGTGGATACTTCCACATATCAATATTGCATTATCAATTTTTCTAAAAAAATATTTAGGATGCTCTTTTCTTTTTTTCTCTCGATTTTTTTCTAACAGCTCTTCACTCTATAAATCCTTTTAATTGGTGATCGATAATTAATCTTAATATTAATTGTTAATCATCAAATTTATTATTTTTATTATTCTTATTTTTAATTTTAATAAGAATCTTTATTTCTATAACATGCTTATTTTGTCTTTATAATACGTTTTTCTTCTTTCTTTATGACATGTTTTTGTTTTTATTTTGTGATTTGGTTTATTTGTCTTTATGGTATGTTTCAGCATATCCTAGCGATCGATTGTTGTTCGCACAGAGATTCAATCGATGCTAGTTTCTAATTTATGTTTTTGTCGGTTGTCACTTGAAAAAATTTATCCTCACTCAGTTGATGATTGTTTGCCGATGAAATTAGTCCTGGGTAACGATACTTTTTGCATGACAATTTGGATCGCCTATAACTCCTTCTTTCTTCGTTATGCGTCTCGTTAGGATAGAGAGAGATTCAGGAAGCTTTTGAATTTTATTGGTAAGTTTATCTCCATAAATATTTTTATTTTTGAGTTATAAAAATTTTTGTATTATTTAACCCAATTATTTTATTTCTTAATTATGATGTAACTATAATCTTTTTATGAATTTAATAAAAATTTAATGGTATTTATCAAATATATATATTTAGGATAAATACGAAAATAATATATTAACTAAGTAAATAAGTAATGTTATATATCAATTTTATTAATAAATAATATATAGATCCAATTGGTTATTTTATTTGTATACATGAAATTCTATTTTAATCAAATTGAATAAATATAATTATTTGTGTATTAGATTTGTAAAGATAAAAGTGATATTATGTCGACAAAAATTTTATTAATATATGAAAATTAAATTAAATCAAATATACATATACAATTGAATAAAATTAAAATATATGTATTATATTATACATTAAATTAAAATTCTTGCGTAAATTTAATATTTATAATTAACTTAAGTAACTACAATATAAAAAAATAAATTGTATATAAATTTCCCTGACACATAACTAGAAAAAAATTACATTATGATCTCCCACGCTATTAAGTTGTAACATTGTTTAGTCATTTGTTAGTTATTGTTAACCCCTCAACATAATCATGATAATCATGATGTGTCACATTGAATATTTGACTTTAATTCTCAGAACGGTTATAATTAAAACTAATTACCTTTGTGACATCACATAAAATACAGAAAAATTACTCAAATTGATTATAATAGAAAGTAAAGTGTGCATCTAATTATTAGGGTGGGTAAGATTGGGTATTTGATCAATTTGAATAGATTTGATCTCGATCTTAATAATCATCGGTTCCTAAAAATTTTAAGAATCGGTCTTATTACTGGTGGAAACCAATATCAATATCGGGTAGTCGGTCAATTAGTTTATTCTTAAAAAAATTTGAGTAATTAGAGAAAAAATCAAACACCAATAATATTAAATAATAAAATTAGAATATTATAGGCTTAAAATTAAAATTTTAAAACTAGTCATACTCATAATATTCATACATAAAGAGAAAATTTAATAAGAAAAATAAATAAAAGAAAGTCAATACTAGATATTTAGTATTGGTCCCGGTCCTATTGGGTACCCACCGAGTATCGGGTCCAAAAAATCAAGATCCAGTAATAATGTACAAATTAATCATAAGAATCAATCTTAATATTGGTTGTCGACCACCGAATCTATTATTTTCTTTGTTTTTGTTTTTAATTTTAATAAGAATCTTTGCTTCTATAGCACTCCCTTTCTATCCTTGTGATACATTTTTCGTCTGTCTTTATAACATGTTTTTGTTTTTGTTTTGTGATTTGATTCATCCGTCTTTGTGATATGTTTCAACATACCTTAGCGATCGATTGTTGTTCGCACAGAGATTCAATCGATGCTAGTTTCTGATTTATGTTTTGTCAGTGGTCACTTGAAAAGATTTATCCCCACTCGATTGATGATTGTTTGCCGATGAAATCAGTCCTGGGTAGCAATACTTTTTGCATGACAGTTTAGATCGCTTACAACTCCTTTCTTCGTTATGCGTCTCGTTAGGATAGAGACAATGAGATTCAAGAAGTTTCTAAATTTTATTGGTATGTTTATCTCCATAGAAATATTTTTTTTTATTTTTGAATTGTAAGAATATTTGAATGGTTTAATCTAATTATATGTGATTATAATTTTTCTATAAATTTAATAAAAATTCAGTGACATTTATCAATTTTAACTAGAACTATTTTTGGACACTTCTAATCAGAGCTGGGTCTGGGGGTGGGCAGTAAGGGCGACCGCCCAGGGCCCACCCCTATTAAGGGCCCCAAATTTTAATTTTTTATTAAATATATTTAATTTTAATTTTTATTATTTATTATTATAAATTAATTATTTTTAATACTTATTATTATACGAATTTAATTTTAATAATTATTATTATGGTTTTATTTTTTTCAATAGTTTATTAGGTCTACTCTTAAAATTTATTTTTCATTATTTTTTATTATGATTCTTAAATTCCAATTTTTTTGCGATGCTTGTTATTAGAGGCCTATCTTTTACTAAACTTATTATTAAGGGTACTCTAAAAAAATATTTTTTAATATTTATTAGTATATACTATTAAAATTTATTTATTTATTTATTTATTTGCTATTATAGTCGAGATTTTTTTCTAACACTTATTATTAATATATTTTTTTATTTTAAAATTTATTTTTTGATATTTATTGTAAGAAATCTATTTTTAATATATTTTTTATTAGGGTCTAATTTTTTTAATACTTATATAAGAGGTCTATTTTTTTAATAATTATTAATAGGACCATAGATTTTCAATATTTGTTATTAGAGATTAAGTTTTTCACAATATTTGTTATTAGATGTTTACTCTTAAAATTTATTTTCCTCGTATTTATTATTAATGATTAATTTTTTTATCAATATTTATTCTAATTTTTTCTAATATTTGTTAGTACGCATATAATTAATTTAATTTATTATAATTTTTATTAAAAAAATATTTTTTTAATATTTATTATTAAAGGCCTTAGGTTTGACCTAGGGCCACTAAAATCTCAGAAACGACTCTGCTTCTAATATATTTTTTTTTATCATATTTATGCTTTTATACTAGAATTGAATAAACACCTTCAGTATTTCTTAAAATTCCTAAGACTAGAACCGATGTTAAGCGACCACTAACTAAAGTTCATGTATGGTTCGTTTTTAACTAGAGCTAGTTAGACACCTCTACTGTTGTTTTAATCTTTCCTGAGGTTCACTATGTATGTTTTCCTAGACTAGTAAGTCACAAAAGTGATTATCAAAGCTGCATTATACAAACTTCTAAGCAAATTTTCATACTAGCATAAAATTAAATGAATGCAAATAAAATTAAATATTAAATAAACGAAGACACCACCTCAAATTCGAGAAAAATATTATCGAACAAAATAAAAATGAAAAATACAAATGCTAGTCAGAGATGTCATCACCTCTAATTCATGGTTTTCTGTTGGTCATATGTTTCACACACTTTTGAATGCGTGATGGTTTTTGTCTTACTAGTGGTGCAGGGTTTGGCATTACATTTTCCTCTACCTCTTCCTCAGACTCACCCATCGTGTTGGCTTCCTTAAGTGGCGAAGCTTTACGATTCGTCGATTTCGATGGTAGCTCAGCTGATGGTTAATTCGCTTAGGTTCAAAGATATGTGTCTTACCTTTATCCTTGACAGCAGTTGTCATGGCGGGTTCCTTCTCAACTGGGCCAGATTTGCTAGCTTCACTTGTTGTGGCAAGTAACTCCGACTGGAACACGGAAAATGGTACATTGTACTGAACAAAAATTCTCTGCCTCTTTTTCGTGTTTCTTTGATTTTTTTTTAAAAATTGAATTTTAAACCCTAAACCCTTATTTTCTATATCCTAAACCATGCACCCTAAAAAATACACCCTACCCCTAATTCCCTAAACCTTAACCAAAACCCCTAACCTAGAACCCTAAACCCTCTGATTTGAAGTAGGGACATAAATGAAGACATAGAAAGAGGACGGACGATTTGCAACCCATTGTACTTGGGGTACTTCTCTAGAATGATTCATGCTAGTGTTACATCCCGGTCATTAATATACTGTATAAGCTTCTTCTCTCTCTCCTCCATGCGTTCCAACTTTTCCAACAAAGGGCGGACTAGGTCAATCACCCCTCGAATAAAGTACATAGGTTGTGGTTTCGAGTTCTTGTAATCACATTTTAAATAAAGAACTATGTTTTTTATGGCGTTTTTGAGAAAACGCTCTTAGGAACATGTTTTTAGTGGCATTTATTTTTTAAAAATGTTGCTAAAAACATGATTTATAGTGACGTTTACCTTAAAACGCCACAAAAAATTTATATATAAAAAACGCCACTAATGATAAAAAGTTATGGCGTTTGTTCTAAAAACGTCGCTAGAAACACTACTAAAAGTCAATTTTACTATAGTGACTTTGGTACAACGATGCCCTAGAAATCAAATCACATACGACCCAAACTTAAAAATTGATTCCAAAACAAATTAACTAATTTAATCTAGTAGTTATTTTTAGTTTTGATACACCGATGTTGATGATTATATCAACTTGAAAATAAACAATGTTAAATTTTGACAAAATGAATCTTTCCGACCTTTGAGATTGATAGACTATTATTTCGCTAATTGAAATATTGGGAAGGAGACTTTAAAATGCCACATCAACATTTATTAACAGTGTTAACCACGCTACAATAGTGACCATATTGAATTTAAATTAAAAGTTTAGTGATTGTAACAAAGATTTTTTTATTTCAGTGACCAAAATGAAAGCATCTTAAAATTTTAATGATTACTAAAGTAGTTTATCCTAATTTTTAATGATAGGTCAAGTTGCACCATGGTGCATCTGCCGTTGTCCCTTCTTCGAGGCGTGCACCTACAATATGTACCATAAAGATCTTGAAGTTAAAAATAATATGTATTTTTTTCGTTGTCCGAATTTAAAAATCGGTCCGTTATTATTATAATGGTTGTTATTTAATGATAATGTTACTGGCCAAAATTTTTAATAACATAAATAACAATAAAATTTTAAATCATCGGTCGATAATGGTCGCAATTTAACGTTTAACGGTCAATAGAGACAATAATGATATGTTATTTTTGTTAGTGTCCAGTTATTTCAAAAATTCCGAGAAAAATAAAAACCATCCATCAAATTTCATCTCCATTAGTTAAAACTTCAAAAGAAAATCATAAATAAATTTATTATATTTATTTGTATATCTATTATGATTTATAATAAGTCATGCGAGTTTAAAAAATTCACAATCGCAATATCTACAATTACCACAAACGCTTTTTAAATCCCTGGTCCAAGCCTGTGTGTTCCATTGGAAAAAACTGTTCTTAGCTTTTCCTCTGAGATCCAAACAATACCTAAGCAAAGGTAGGAAAATTGTCCAAGCTGCAAATCTTTAAAGCTTAGTTGATTTCAAGTGAAAGGAAACTCAGTTATCCGGTCCCCTCCAAGAGAATCAGGGACCTAGGCCACTAGTTTTTCCCATATTTCTGTTTCAGAAAATGAAGTTGACCCGTTTAGGACGCCCAGGGATTGAATGATTCCAAACATCTAGCTTTCAATGGCAGATTAGTTCCCAAGATCATCTTTAAATGGAATATAAGGTGTACTTGTCAATGGATACCTCAGTTTGATTTTTCTTTATTCATGATAGCTGACATACCAAAAACAATGGAAAAAGAATCAAAACTAACAACATTTCTGTGTATTTTGGTACTTCATGGGAAAATGAGAGATGCATGGAATCTTGTCTCTCTATAGCAATCCTCATGGACAGAGAGAGAGAGAAAGCACATCAGTTTAGGTTTCAAAAAATCACATTTAAGTATCGATACAGGATTTTATACTAAGAGCGAGATTAGATCATCAATATAAAATACAAATAAAATCTCTAAGGGTACGACTTCCCCTAGAACCCTCAGTCCATCCAGGATCACATTCCGGTATTAAGGTATGAAAGTATTCACAGGGTTTTATCACATCAATTAAGACTGAAATTGCAGCTGATATATATACCATGTGCCTTCTGCTTGCAAGGCTAAAAAGATAAGGAAAAACGTAGAAAGGAAACTGATCTATTCCCTGGCAGGGATTTCATCTGATCTCTAGCCTGTGTAGTTACTGGTTAGAGACTTGTGCAAATCTCTCTCTTTTTTCCTTCACTCTCTAAAATTTCCCAAAAACAAAGGGGAAAAAGACTGTCTCTAATTAGTTTCTCTATCTGTCTGAAATAGACCACTACATATACAGATGGTAGAATAGAATCAAGCTTATGAAAACCCTGATAGAATCATAAAAAAACCCTAAACAAGCAGGTTTTCCTACCCCCAAAATAAAACCATTAGGTATACTAAGGCAAAACTGTAAGAAAGGTTTGAGGAAAATACCTGACAGAACTTAAGGTTTGACCGTTTGAGGGTAATAATACCAAAGCATCCTGTTGCATACACCATTGACAAAACGTAAAAACAGTAAGCATATCAAGTGTAAAGTTTAATAAATGAATACATATTAGATAATAAGGAAATCTCTAGAAATCCAAATTAGCCCTGAATGTGTACAAAGAGATTGAGAGATGAAAACCCTTTTTCCAAGGGATTGAGAGTTAACATGAATGGTGGTGGATAATTAGGGTTTCGTTTTGACAGGGATGATATTGTGCAACCACCAACAGGTGAAACTGCCACATGATCTGATCTTCCCTCAATAAAAAGGAGGGAAATTAAGATCATGCTGGCAGCTTCATCCGATGGCGGAGCACTGAAAGAAAAATGCAACACCCTCTTCCTCAAGCAAGGCCTAGAAAACAAGTAAACCTGAGAAACACACCATGGGAGAATACAAACTATGCACCAGAGGTAGAGCCTAGTATAATATTTTGGTAGCTATAGAAAGGGCAGTGCTATAGGCTCCATGTTGAGAAGAAAGGATAAAAGAAGAGGGCTTTAAATAGGAGGAGAACATTGGTGGGGAGACATTATCATATTAATTCTTTAATTAATTTCTCTTTTAAATAATGGAATATAGAAGTAAAGGGGTAAAAAAAATAGTTGATTATGATGAAATAACTAAAGAAAAGGAGTGGTCCAAAGTGATGCCAATTGAATATTATCACGCCATGCAGTTTTGCAGAAGGGCTAGTGAATGTGTCCATATACATCTGTTAACAACATTAATTACTCTAAGGTTGGGGCAGTGGGGGACCTTTTAACCTCCCCTAGCTCCCTTCCTCTCTCTTTCTTTGACTAATACAAATTATTTGTCTATTTTGGTGTCTTTATGCATATCTCAATATTAAAAAATTAAGTTTAGAGTTTAGGGTTTAAGAAGTATACTTTAGTTGTTAGGGTTATAGTGTGGCGTTTAGCTTTTTTAATGTTAAGACATACACATAGGTAAAGATGAAGTTGTGCATCGAGTGGGAGGGGCTATGGGCGATTCAAAGATTTTGGAGGTCCTGTGTAATTTATTAAAATATGGTCTTTAAAAGTAATTGTCCATGACCTCCACTAATTATAAAATTGTAGCCCTTAGAAGCTAATGTCCTTTCTAGGGGCCCCTATGCGATCGTTTCTATTGCTTCTGTCCAAAACCTCACTAGTTCTACCAAAACAATAGTAATAGTAATAATCAATACGATTCTATAATCAATTATCATATTTAATAAATAATTATAACGTTTTAACAATTATAACTCATCTTTCTTAATAGTATTTTCAAAAAAATTCAATGAATGCAGTTTATCAAAATTTGGGGTCCTCTTTTTCAGGACCCTGTGCGGTCGCTCCTATTGGGCTTGTCTAGAACCCCCACCCGGAGGGACAACAGTCTCTCCTAAAATTTTTGGTATAATTGTATTTATAGTCCCTTTTAGTCTAAATGTTAATTAAATAAGGGTTTTTATCCTTTCCAATTTTAAATTTAAAGGATTAATAAACTTTTGTCTCTCCTAACATTGAATTCTAACATTGTCCAAAAAAAAACATAAATTTTTTATTCAAAATTCACAAAGTTTAATAAAATTAATAAAGATCGATAATCTTATTATCATGATAATCATCTTCCTTTTTGTTGAGAGACGATAGCCTTTCAAACCTTTTTTATCTGTTGGATAGTTGCTAAACCCTTCATCTGATTGGTGCTAGCTGCAAAAATGCCTATATTTAATAAAAAAAACATTTTTTATTTATAAAATCATGAACTAGGATGTTGGTTATACAAATTCTATATCCCTTTTGTTTATGTTCCTAGCCCTATAGGTGTGATGATGGAACCCAACATATTATCTATGAAGCAAGTCACTAATGCGGCAACACATAAACTAAAGCCTTGCCTTTTTTATGGTTTTGGTAATAAATTGTTTAATATTCCAAGTACCCCACCAGATTTGCCTATACTTTTCAAGATTTAATCGTATGGGTTGATTCCTATACGGAATAATTAAATTTGTTACTTTTCTCTCTCATTAACGATAAAATCGTACCTTTTAAAAATTTTAAATTTTAATATTTTTTTATATTATCGAATTATATATCCTAAAATTCTAAATTTTTATATAATTTTATCGAATATAAAATATTATATTTTTAACATAAAATTATACGTCTATCTTTATTCCGATAAATAACAATGGAATTGTATGCCTAGGTTTACCCTAGCTTCCTCTAGGGTTAAGGTTGATATTCTCTCATCATCATCTTTCGTATCTTAGATAACAGATCATAAGAGTTGGTCTTTGATAAATTATAATTAAATTATAATCTTAGCTTCGCATGAACATGTATAGAAATTATAATTAAATTTATTATCATGAATTAATCGAATATCAAGTTCAATAAAAATTATTAAACTACACTTATTTTGAATTATAGTTAATATTATTACGATAATAATTTTCTTTTTATACTTTTATATAAATTATAAATAAACAACTACAAAATTATTGGTATAACGACAAGTTTAACACCTAAAATCTATAGAATATGAGATTTTTTTATTGCTTTACTGGTTCTAGAATCTAGCCTTAATTAATTCAGATCGACCCGCGTCGCACACTTAGTTTTGGTGGGTGAGTCTCCCAACAGGGATTTTCTGCGTACACTTTTTGAACTTGAGACTTGCTTAAGCAGAACCAAGCTGCTTATCACTTCGACCAACCCCTGTAAGTAGAATATGACATTATTTTGATTCTATGTTGATGCTAATTATAAGATTTTGTAGCATCTATTCTAAAGTAATATTTGGTCCAAAATTAAAAATTTTATTTCAGATTTGCCACACAATTACTCACAGTCGAACGATTCGTGCTTCTATCACTGTACATATGTAAAAAATTAATTATATAATAAATTAATAAAAAAAACATATATTAACTTCTAACGCTACTTTAATATTACCCGTTTAGTTATTTTGTTGATGCGATAAAATCATCGTAAATCATAAAATAAAAAAAAATTACATTAAATTTTGGTATAAAAGACTCAACAACATTAATATCTAACCATTAAATCGATAATTAATTATGTTCGTATGAAACACGACACTTATGTGAAGAGACAGTCAGAAAATGTGTTCCTCGATTCAAAAACATATTTGGTATGTGTTGTTCAGATGCCATTTTCATGCTTTCAATTCTCAGGTATGAGTATTTATGATGAACATGGAAGAATTTATGACAGGATTTGGGGTCTCACCTGTATTTTAGGACTAGAAATTTTTGAGCATGTCTCATGCACAGGAAAAATTATTAGGTGAATTATGTTCATCACGTCATTCGTGGTCTCAGTCAATCAATACCGTTTATCATAATTTTTTAAGTGAATTATCACCTTTTTCCTACACGTAATTAGTGTGTGGGTAGTAATTATTAGGTGGTTATTTAAAAATAAACGGTCATGATTGCTTACACCATGGATGACGTGATGAACAAGTTCACTTAATAATCTCTCCACGCACAAGGTGGATACCAAAAGGTTAATTATCTCTCCTTCTTTTAATTATTCTTATTCAAATCTGTAAACATATACAAAAATTCAAATATATTTTTATTCGAATATGAGGATTCGATTTAAACATTATTATTCACTAAATATTCGAAAGTGTAGAAAATTTCATTTCGAAATTTTAAACTCACATAATTAGTGAATCTCATCTACTGTGAAATTTTAAATTAATTACTTTTTAAAATTTTGGGTTATATAGGTTAGACATTTGATTAAAAGATTATTAGTTTATATACCGACACTGAAAAATAAATTTTTTATAAGTTGGATTATTTGAGTTTAGGGTTTTTAGATTATCGGTTTAGGTGATATAATTTATAATTTAGGGTTCATTTAAGGTTTGAGTTAGAGTTTTAGGGTTAAAAATTTTAATTTTGGCTTGAAAATATACATGCTTGTGTATTTTTTTTATCCTGATATTGTATAAATATTCACTCTTAATTACAAAAAATTCAGATTTTTAATATATTAATGTGATTAGATGATATTATTTTTTAAAAGTTTTAACCTCTTGCACGTATAGATGTGATATGAACCAAAGTAATTTATTGTAATTAAAGAACCAGAGACTAATAAATAGAGAGATATTATTTTATTTAATTCACATCAACAAAAATTCTTTCAAATTTCAACTTTGTTTACTTCACATCTTGCTTTTAATTATTTTATTTTTTAGATATTTAGATTATTATTTCACCCATTTTTCTAATTCAAGTCGAACATATTACTGTTCTAACATCGAAAGTAGACAATTTTGGATTTATCAATTCCGATCACCTCGTATTCTGCTTTTATGTTGTACGCGATCCTCTATTTGTGTTGTCGTATCCGATTCTATTCCAGTTTTGTTTGTTCGCGCTTAAGATTTTGTACCTTCCTATGTTATCGTATTTTTAGCGTTTGCATTAGCGCATTCACATAGCTCAGCGTTTCGACGTTTGTCAATCGCAAATCAATTTTCTAAAATATTAAAACTATGCTATTTTTTATGCATGAAATATTTTTTTTGACCGTTAAAACATCTGAAAAATCAAATAAAAACTAAAACAAAGCTGAAAGATAATATGTTAAAATATAAAAATTTATATAAGAAAAATATACCACCTTTCACAAAATTTCTCCGAAGTAGCCTAGGTAGGTATCCTGGTATTTTATTGTTGCGATGATATATTCCTGAAATGTTCGAATGTAATTGCCTCCCTTCATTGAATTTACGGTCTTAAGTGTTAAGTCAAAGAATTTGTGTTATTATAAATTTTATTTATTATTGGCGATAATGATGTTGACATACAGAACGAAAAACTAGAAGGGTATCTTTTTTCTCTGCTTTTTTTAATTAGAGATGGCACGGGTCAGGTTGGATAGGATTTTTGTCCACCCGAATCTAATTCGAACATAAATACCTTAAATCCAACTTTGATCCGAATATTTTTTAAAAAAATTCAACCCGACCAAAAAATAAATATCCTAAACCCAATTCCGACCCGACCTATAGAAAAAATTAATTTTTAAGGACTTAATTATAAAAATATATAATTTTAAGGATTAAATTACAAATAAAAAATTAATATTAAAGACCTATTATAAAAAATATATAGATAAAGGACCATTATTATAAATATCCTTAAAAAATTTATAAAAAAATTACATATTTAGCCACAGGTCAGCTCGGATATTTTACACCCTAAACTCGAACCCAACCCGATGCCACCTTAAAAGATCACCCGACCTGAACCCGATTTTTTTATAAAAAATCTGATCCAATCGGACCAAATGAAAACCAGATCGGATAAAATGCTCATACCTATTTTTAATCTCATTAATGTTTTTTTTTTAAAAAAAAAAAACATGATCACATCATACTTCACGTTGGGAATCATGATACACATTCTATCTCTAGAGTTGGAATTCAAAATCTCTCATTAGAAAAATAGTATACCTTATCATTGCATTGTTGATATCACTAGAATTTGGATATAAGGTTTTAACGAGTTCAACAGTTTATGAGCTATTCGAACTTGAATCGGTCAAAACACGATAATTACTTGATTCAAATTTAACTTAACTCGATAAGCACCCCTATTTGGATCCATTAGTACTATATAGGGCTGTAAATGAGACGAGACATATCGCGAGCTACTCGAGCTCGACTCGGTCAAAGCTCAGTCAAAACTAGACTCGATTGAACTCGACTCGAACTCGGCTCGAGTTTTTAACAAGTCGAGCCGAGCTACTTGATACTCGACTCGAAAAGCTCACGAGCTACTCGAAAACATAAATATGCTATTTTTTATTTTTTTTATAATTTAAAATCTAAAATTCTAAACTTAAAACCCTAAAATCTAAACCTTAAATATAAGTCTTAAACCCTAAATTAAGATATTAAAACCTAAAATTAACAAGTTTGAGTTTATACAACTTGTGTATTAAAGTTTTTCTCTATTAGGCTTTAAATGAGACATGAGAGATAAGAGTTACACGAGTTTAACACGGTCAAAGATCGATCAATACATGACTCGATTAGGCTCGAAAAAAGCTCGAACTCGACTCGAGTTCTTAACGAGCCGAGCCGAGCTCAGATATTTCAAGCTCCTTTAAAATTACTCAAGCTCGAACTCAACTCGAAATCTTAACGAGCCGAGCTTAGTACTACTCGAACTCGACTCGGCTCGTTTACACCCCTAATACTATAGTTGGAAAGAAAAAGAGGAAAGAGAAGGGTGGGAGGGGGTTAATGATTGCAACATAAGGGATTGGTTGACATATAATCAACAAAACCATACTTGAAAATCATCAGTTCTTGGGAACCAATCATTTAAATATTTATATCTACTTTTTCCTGTTCTTTTAGGACTCCATGACTAGCTTTATGTTATTGTCTTGGCACTGTAAGCTCCTAGAGTTGGATCCCCTACAACGTTCTAATTGATACACACTATAATCACAAACTTCCATGTCTAGGGGAAAAAAAGTTATCTATTTAAAGTCAACTGAATGAAATAAATAAATTGCAGGATACATACCATGCCATACTCCATTCTATTAGATTCTAGGTAGAGTGCTGGAATTTTGATTAAAAAATGAAGTACTGGTACACATTGTGCTACAGGTTCACTTCATAACACTATGGATTGGACAACAAAAATTAACTACCTACAAAAATTTACACATCTCAATAACATGACACACAACACGGATGGATGGATGGATGGATCTAATTCATTGCTAATCCTAATTAGTACAACTACAGGTGAGGGTACTTGATTAATGAAAAATAACATCTCATCACCAATGAGAGACATTAAATAGATAATGAAATCACAGATTCAGGCTAACAAGAAGAGGCAATGATTCTTAGAATGGACCAACCTATAGTATTAACTCGAATTCCGGAAATCATTGGTGTGTTTGAGAAGCATATTATGAAGGTCAACGGCAGTTGGGCGATCAACTGGATTTTCCTCTGTACACTGACGGAAGATATCAACAAGAAATCTAATTGTCTCAGTTTCAGCCTCTGTTCCAGATTGGGTCATTGCAGTTTCAGACGTTGATTTCAATGCCTCCAGCTCTTCGGGTAGTCTTGGACGCTTGCCCATCTGCATATATAGATCAGAAGAAACAACCTGCTTAGGTCAAAGGCATCGAGGAGAAGACATGATCAGCTCAGAATTTACTATTGCCAATACCCGAATAAGTTCATGAATGTGAAGCTCTGATAACCCGGAATAAGGAACTTGGAGAGTCAACAATTCATAAAGAAGGCATCCAAATGACCAAATGTCCACTTCCTGCAACCAGTTAGAAAGACTTCACATCCACAAAAATTTTGTATAAAATACAGAACCAAGCAAGAAATCCACTCAAAGCAAATATAGCAAGTAACATATCACTTCAAGCTGATACCTAAGTAGGCTGTAGTGTTACTAGTGTAAATGAACTGAGCTTGAATGAACAAGGTTGAGTTTATGTTCATTTGTTTAATTTTGAAGGTGTTCGGGTTTTTTTTTTTTTTTTAAGTGTTTGTGTTCGGCTCGTTTAACATCTGCGTAAAATTTGCAAACATGTCCCTTTATATGTTCATAAATGTTAACTAACCAAATAAATAAATAAAAGAACAGCTAAATAAAACAAAGCCAAAGAAAAATGGAATTACACCAATAGTCCTTAAGCTCCCCAAGCTTCATAGCTTGAACTCTAAAGTCAATGTAATGCCTACCTTCAGCATTATTTAAAATGTAAAAAAAAAAAGGAAAAGGGGAACCGGGGAAATGGTCTTTCAAACAAGCCAATAAACGAACTTTTTCATGAACATAAATGAACTGAACACACCTCTGTTCATTCATTTATTAAATGAATATAAAAATTTTGTTCACTCATTTATTTAGCTTAACAAACATTATACTGATCAGTTCATCGAATGTTCTATTCGTTTAAACTCTACCCACATCCTCCTCTCCTCCCCCTCATGCCTCTACTCTGCATATACATATTAACATACCAAGTAAATCATATTCTCTTTATCACCAAAACGATTTTAATATTACTCAAGTCATTTTTCAGAAAATCAAGGAATTACAGATCAGTTCAAAAATCACTGCTGAAATGGCAAGGGATAAAACTTACCAGTCCATAAGGATTAGGCTCATGCATTGCACGCAAAACCTCAGGAGCCATCCAACGAGGTGTTCCAACACAAATATTAGGAGGAGGTATACCTAAATGGGCAATACAACATGTATGTAGGAGAGACCTAAGAGGTACTGCTCTATCAAAATCACAGAGCTTCACAATAGGGCTCCCATCAACTCTTTTCGTATCCAAATCAATCAGAATGTTTTCACTTTTTATATCACGATGAATAATGTGCTTTGAGTGCACCTCTTCCAGTGCAAAGGCAACATCACGTGCAATGCACAATGCAAAATCCACTGGGACATGTTTCTCACCACCTTTAGCTAGTTTCTCAATATGAGCCTGCTCATAAGCAACAGGATAAACAGGTTTAAATACAAATCCAGTAACCATGAGGTAGCATAAAGAATAAATTATGTAACCAGGTAGCATAATTAAAATATAAGTACACCTTCAAAGATCCTCCTTTTATGTACTCCATTAAAATTGCAGTCTGCAGGATTCGACATTCTGGTTCTACATCCCCAACAGAAATCCACTTTGAAGATATCTGATGTCCGTACATTTCTACTATGCATGTGTGTTTCAAAGCACCCAGCATTCTTACTTCCCCCAGGCAACTGTACTCGAAATTTTTAACCTCATCGAATGAAGCACCATTTATTTCTAGAGTACGAACCTGCAAATACACTTTAAACAAAAATTAGTAGCTAAAATGGAACTAGATGATAATTGAAAAGGCATGAGAATGCCATGACAAGCATCAGAAACAACCACTTAACTCATATCTAAAAATCATTAAAGAATCTAAAATTCTTCAAATCCCTATTGCCAGCATTACAATCTAAACATGACAAGAAAGATAACAAACCTTTGCTGCAGCATCCATTGATCCAAATTTGCATCGAAGGAGAGAACTGGAGGCCACTCTTTCAATTTCATCACTTGTGGTCATAGAAGGGAAAGAACTCAAGACAGGAAGGCTTTCAGATGCCAAAGATACTTTTGTCCGACTAAGGGGTATGTATCTACAACAGAAAGAAGATAGCTATTAGAAATTTAGAACAAGAAAAGATAAAAGACTCTTTTCACAGCACCCATCTAATCTAAAAGACACAGATCCAAGTTATCTCCAAAATACAAATGGAACAATTAATAATTCAAAAGAAATTTTAATGGCTCAGCTAGTAATTATAGCTAATAATTATAAGAAAAATTAACACATTACAATCAGACCAAATATCTGAATCAAACTAATTGGTTGTATCGCAAAATACGCTAGAAGCAGAAGAAAATCTTCAAAAACACTTGAAATACAGACATCTAAGATATTTGCATCAAGAAATTCACCTGCAAAAGTATTCATGATCCATCTCCTCGCGTATGTCATGTGGACGACAAGCATCAACCACCATACGAACCCATGAGTCACCCCTCTTTAGGGGAATAATATTCCAAGCATGGGGCATAAAATCCAAGTAGCCCCTGATAAGCTCACAAGGAACCGGAGGTTCCATTCGATCACATAAATACTGCAGCAATTGATATCATACCAAGTCTTAATTAAAAGATGGCAATAAACTAAACTGATAATACTAAGAAAAATGAAAAGAGAACGAGAAAGAAGTCACCTTCATGAGCAGTGCTCTATGCCTACACACACCAAATTGAAGAGTACCAATAGGAACAACAATGGAATTGAGCCTTGACTTTATGGAATGTAAAGATCTCTCACAGAGCTCAGACAAAATAATATCCTCTACGGTATCCAAGGTCTTGCTAGATGCAAAAGAATTGTCAGTATTTCCAGTGGAACAGGTGCAAACAAAAGGCTTCTTATAGTTAGAACCGGATACTGCTCTCCGAGCCCTTTCTACAATACCACTTCTATCACTCCCACCAAAATGATCCGATACAAAAAGTGCAAGCAAGGTCGCTATCTGGAAGTTATCAACAGTAACCCGCTCCTTATCTTTAGATAAACCCTTCAAGTGCTTCAAATGAAATACCATAGCTTGAGCAGAGAGGGTAATCACATCCAACTCTTCATCTCTTTTCCTAAAGAAAAGGATATAATTATTAATCAACTAGAAGATCAGAAATATTATTTGCAAGCCCCATAAAGCAGAATCTAGTAATCTTGATTTACAAAACAAATTAAGTCCTACTCACATATGTAGAATTACCTGTCCATAAGAATCACTTCGCGTGAATCAAGATCAAAGATCTGCTCATAGCTACTCAAAGGCATAAAGGGACGATCACGCCCGGCATCATAAAACCCATCGTGTATGTAGTCTTCAGTTCCACAAAATGAAGTGGTACTATACTTTTGTGATAAATTGGAGAAATAATCTATTGGTTTTCGAGACTTGCAAGGTTTTGGATTATTAAGATCCCTATCAGAATGCCTTTTCGACTTAAAATTAAACTTGGATGTTTCCGAGGATGAACCTTCATCATGTTCAATAGCTCCTCTTGGCAGGGGCAAAGCTGCATCAAGCTGAGAACATTCATCTTCACTTCCTTTACTTCTTGATTTATGACCAACCGAGGTACTATGTTTTACATCAAGCCCCTTTTTGTAACTATGTGTATCATCCTCACGTCTATCACTACTTATTTTGTCATTTTCACCTTCTAGCAGAAGTAACGGATTATCATAATCTTTGTCTATAAGTTGTTCAGATGCAACATCCACACCAGTGTCAGAGGCCAGGACATCATTATCACCTGGAGCTTCTCCACCTGCCTTCAAAGTAAAAAGATCACCATGTCCTTCCCCTTTCCACTTCCTGCTGTTATTTAGACGTTCTTGTCGAGCTCTTTGTTGCAAATAATGTCTTCTCTTCCATCGTTTACTTGATCTCCGAGATGTAAAACATCTACCATTTGCCAATGGCACAGTTAACATGCCTGATGCAGTCTTATGAAAATCTGTTCGAAATTTGAATGGAATAATGTAACTTCACTATTTGGTAAATACAATGTAGGAGAATGGAAAATAATATCATGAGAAAAGATAAGAGAACTATCATGCAACTAAAACTTAAAATGAACACCTTACCATTATAAGAAGCACTTCCATCAGTATCCTGAGCAGAAGTTTCATAAACATCCATTTCAACTGAATTGGCGAAATCATCATTAGATGTCCCATTTCCTTCCAAATTGCAGCATACCCAAGAAGGTATTTCAAAACAGCTTACAATTTTATTGTACTGGATAATGGAGTAGATGGATGAAAACAGAGAACAGGGTTAGCTTTGAAAACTACCTATTCTCATCAACAAACCCAAATAAAGAAACAGGAATTGGAACTTATTGCATACTTTGTGCAAACACAGATACCAAGTAAAATAGCATGAGTTGAAAACAACCATATCCCAAGTAAAATGGCACACCTTTAGGAGTTAGGATAACAGGGAAAATACTAAAGGCAACTATCTTCAAGTGCAACCAAACCAATCACACAAAATGAATACAATGCAACAAACAAGATACAAACCAATTAATATACAAACCAATTCAAAGTAGTAATGTCTATATCAGTTTACCACTAAAGCATTTTGCTGCTAAAGTAGAAATAGCATTCCAATACAACTAGATATAAAACGTTAGTCAAAATGAAATTGATCGCATCCTATAGAATCATGTGGGAAGGGTTTTGATTTAGGACTACCTAAACCAGTCAGGACAAGCAAATAACAGGCGATGGCAATTTCAAGTAAAATTGCTCAATTGAACTCATTACAAGAGATTCCATGATAGGGTTCCATCTATGTCTTCGTTTATGATAAGTACCTGAAGATTCAAAGTCTGAAGGTTATGCATTAGGCTAAGATCAAGAGAACCCAGTGACGTCAACCTATTATTTGATAAATCCAAGTTCTCCAACCTTTGCAATGAAGACAAGCCTGAAGGTAGTTCCACCAATTTATTATTGGCAACTTTCAACGAAATCAAATCATTCAAATAACTTATTTCAATTGGCAAACTCTTTATATTATTGAAGGACAGATCCAGATATTCCAAATTCTTTAAGCATCCAATTTCTGGAGGAAGGTATCTGCAGGACGAAGAAACACAAAAGGTCATACATTTGTTTTTGCATTCTTTACACCCACATATCCACCCCATCAGGATAATTGATGGGGAACCCAAAAGGCAATGCCTTTAGCTTTCTTTACAGTTCATGCAAATCCATTATCAAAAAAACTTAAAGTATCAATAATAGTAGCAAGCACTACTATTGACAGCAGCGTAGCATAATCACCTTCATTTCCTATGCAAATTTGAGGTTTCGTAACATTAGAAGCACAGGATTTCCTAATCAGATTCACACTTTCAATTTGAAAAAATATCAACAAATGGAACAAACAAACCAAAAAAATCCTTCACTGCAATAACATTCCATGAGAATAAAAAAAACATATGCTGAAAAAAGTAACCCAAAACATTAATATAACTTAAAATAAATTAGCCAAAAGAGTTGATAGAACACAAACCTAATAGAAAAATAACAAACGGAAAGCTTTGTCAAGCACTTAAGCCCAGAAATCTCACTCAAGAGAGTCAAAACTGAAGATCGAGGCGGAATTCTACTCAGTTCCAGCTCTTTCAACCCTTCCAACTTGCTTAAAGACATATCATTGAACCCCGGGGGAGATATCTTCACCTGTAAACACTCTAACCCTACCAAACCCCCCACTTCGGCCGGAAACAAATTAATTTCGTTCCCGAAAAACTTCAAATTTCTTAATCGACGGAATGCCCCAACCGATTTTGGAATCAAATTGAACACGTTCTTGTACAAATAAAGCCCGTCCACGGACTCCTTCGAGTCTCCCAATATAGAAAACTCCAGGCTTTTTCCGGAAACATCAAGAACTATTTCTTCTTCCGTACAACTATTACTACGATCGTTGCTGTTGGTGTTTTCGTGAGCGTTGATGCCTTCGACGGCGGCGGTTTTGGCGGTGCAATTAGAGTCGCCCCCGTCGTCGTCGTTTTCCTCTTTTTGTTGGTTCGGGTCTGGATCAGGAATCTCCGGAAGGGTCTCAATGATGTCGGTGGGATCAGAGAGCTGCATTGGGTTGGGGGCAAAGTTGTAATTTTAAAGACGCGAAACGGAAAATGATAAGACGAAATTGGGGATTTTTAATGGGAAATAGGGTTGGGGAAAGAGGTTCGAAGAAGAGATCTGTTTGGCAGGAGGGAAAAGCATGGGGAAATTGGCGAGAAAGGGAGCGGAGGTGGAAAAATCTCGGAAGGAACCGCTCCCCTGTTCTTTTAGCAGAAATGAAATAGAAACCCTAGAATCTAGATGAACCCTAGTACTATAGTTCAAGATTTTCTTTTTGTTTTTATCTTTTTTCTATCGAAATTTTTATTATTTAAAATTTATTTTAGAAACATAAAATCAACGTTTTCAGTAAATTTTATTAAAGGGTAAACTATACAAATAGTCCTTCAACTATACATTATTTTTCATTTATTTATTTACTATGAAAAATTACAAAACAATCACCGACTTAAGAAATAATAAGTTGGTTTGTACTCAATAAAAATTAAGGAAATATTCTAATAATCAGTTCATGAATTTTATTTTATAAATAGAGAAAATTAAGTTTAAAAGATTGATTTTATAATGGATATATATTTAATTAGATCTAAATTAATTAGTTAATGGGTTGAATACCGAAAGTTAAAAAAATTAAGAAAAGATAATGTGAGATGTAGTAATAAATTAATATAATAATAAGTTTAACTAAGTTTTATCTTATTTTAATTCGGACATAATATAAGATGTAATAGACGAGTATTTATTTCCCAATTAACTCAAATCAAATAAAAAACCTAAAAAAATAATCGAGATCCTTTCTCTCCATCTTTTTCCATTTTCTTCTCTCTAAATTAGGGGGTGCATTTGATTAATACAAGCGGTGGTCAAACCGAATTAGCTATAATTGAATTAATATGAATTTTTAAAATTTTAATCGTTAACTGAATCGAATTATCTATAACCAAATTAATCAAAACGAAATTATTTCGTTTAATTTGGTCAGTTTTTGAATTAACTCAATTTTGTTATAAATTTTAAATAAATTACATAATAAGTCACTAAATTATGCTAAAATAATTTTTTATTAAACTTTTATTTTATACTAATTCGATAATATTAATGATCATTTTATAATATATCAAAAAAATTAATGATCATTTTATAATTTTTAAAAGTTAAATGACTAAAAATAAATATATGTAATATATATAATATTTAATATATAATAATTTTGGTTAATTCAATTAATTAATCAATTTCGAACTGAATTAATAATTGAATTTTTTAAAAAATTAATCATTAATCGAATTTACTTAAATTAACCGACTAAATTTTAATTTAATTAAAATCAAATAATACAGGATCTAAATTGAGGCTTTCTAAGGATGGTCGAGTATCGATACTCGTACAGGAGTATTGATACCCTAATAATGTGTATTGATACCTACCCATATAGACATATCAATTCACGTAGAGTACTTTGTCCAAAAAATTTGAGTTAGTGTTTGGAGCTTTTATTTTGTAAACTCTTCTACTCTATCATTATCTATGTGATTTATTAAATATGAGATGTTGAGATTTTATAAACACGTATTTTAAAAGAAAACTTTGACGGATTGGTTTGAAAGACCCGAATATAACACTTCGGATAAAAATCAGGATCGGGTGTTATAATATTAAACATGGACCTATTCACGCCGCCTTTTATTATTTTGTGCCTCTCTCGTATTGGAACCGTTGTTCTCTTTCTGTTAAGAACCTGCCTCCATGGGCCATATAAACCTTCCATTGTTGAAGAATCAGTCTAGTTTTGTTCTGGAGTCTCACCTTGTCCTCACATATCCTTCAAGTGCACTTATTTTCTACAATCATAACAGATAGCTAGTAAGCCTTCAGACTCTAATGTCTGGTAATCTCACCACCAGGTGACCATATTCGAATGGATTCGGTTTAAAAGAACCCTATGACCTATTATTTACCCAAGTAGGTGGACGATAAGAGAATTGGTCAGCTTCGTATGTATGGATTTATGGACCCTCTCTGAAAATTTAACATCCAGAATCAAGCCTACACTTTTGATATGAATGACTTCAGCCCTTACTTCAACACTCAGAAAACTAGTATTTTTTTTTCTCTTTCGTAGTCTGCAAGAAGAGACTATCTACGATCTCAATAGCTTGAATAATAAAGACGTTTAAAGAGTCTGAGTATCTGAAAGAAAAATTATAGGGGTGTAAGTTAAGGAGTTTAATGTGTCTCTAAGGTGTAGATAAACAAAATAAAACACAATTCACAAAATAATTTTTTTAGATGAATAAAATTATATTTTAACAGTATCCTAAAATGCCTAACCTTAGTATCTCCTAATTAGAGGTGTTCAAAATCGACCTAATGAGTACCCAATGGCCCAATCCATAAATTACTCATAGTAACACACAGGTTCCATAAATTAGTCAATCAAGAGTTATAATTTAGAAAAATACAAACATAACGTATGAATGATGTTATACACACAACACAAACCCCAATAATATCGTCGCCAATCCGAATTGAGGATTTTCTTAAAACCCCTCACCTATAACCTCACCAAATCCAAGAATGATTTTAGGGCTTTCATAAACAGAAGGTTGTTACGACTTCCTCCGTACACAATCTCACACCATACAAACAGAATGATATACCATGATTTATAAATCCGAAAATAATCACAATACAATCTAAAATCACAATTTTTCGAAATTCTCAATTTCACACGATAAAAAAACAAAAATACTTGTAAAGTGTAAGATTCTAAATTCCGAAAATTCTTGTTTATTTTTCAAATCACATAGTCATATATACATAGTGATACAGTAACATAATTCAAAGTTTCAAAACAAATATATTGACATGTCAACAAAACACAAATATCAATCAAACACATAAAATATTAGAAATGTCGCAGAAATATATTTTTAAAAAATCATATATAACATTAGAAAAAATACACTATAGATAAAACAACTTAATCTATCGTATGATATATTCTCTGATCAAAAGTACTAGGTTCAATTGTATCAATATATAAAATTTAAGATATGATTTTAATTTAACGAGGAACCGATAAACCAATTCAATAGAAGGTAGAGGGGTTCGGTTCAAAGTTTTAATAGTAATAACACACATGAAAAAGGGAGTAACTCAATTAATGTTGGACATTTTTAGGACAAAGGAAGTATTAAACTTAAAAGTTAAGCCTAAACTTTAAAAAAAAAAATCAATTAAGTTTTTCCATCCACTATCATTATAAAGTTCATAAATTTAATCAATTTAATCTTTTAATTGATAAGTTCTTAGTTGACCATGATAATATTGACATAATAATCTACGGTATTGATATGATAATTTACTTGTGAATGGTGATGTGTGTAGAGAGGTTTGCTTGATTTTGTTGGAAACTTTGAGGGATATTTTTTTTAAAGTTTAAAGACTTATTTAATCTTTAAAAAAATAAAATTAAAAAACTATTTGAATTAAAATTCAAAAACTATTTAAGCATTGTCTGTTGGTTCCTATGCCTCAGGTTTTTCTTCAGTAGCTTCTTGAGGTGCTACTATCTCAGTATTCTTACCTACTGTCTGAGCAGGTATTTCAAGGTCCTTTAGTTGTAATCCACTTCTGGTGGATATCGCCTTGCATTGTCCATGCGAACAAGTTCTAGCAACTTCAGTATCGCTAGGTAGACCTCTTATGGGTCGGTTTTTCATCTGTTGTGCCATCTGTCCTACTGCAGTTTCCAGCGTCTTGAGAGCAGCTTCATTGTTCTGCATTCTCATCTCTGTTTTGTCCATAGAAGTATCGGCTCTCTGAATGAACTTATTGGTGTTTGCAATATAAGCGCTAGTTTAAGCCATGAATGTCTGTAGTGCGTTTTTCAACGTCTGTACATCTGTCTACTGCGACGGAAACGCCTGCTGCTACATCTGCTGCTGAACAGTTCTGTGCTGCTGGAATCCAGTGGGTTGCACAGTTTGATGTTGCGAGTTTAGTGCATTATTAGGGTTGATCCATGAGAGTTTTGGGTGATTTCTCCATGTTGGGTTGTAATTATTGGACATATTATTCCTATTAAAGTTCATAACATAGAAGGTTGATTCTAGATTCTACGGGCACGCGTTCGAGTCATGATTTTGCATATCCTTAACCATATTTGTCAAGGCTGACAATTGAGCTAGGATAGAATCTGAAGAGTCAAAGCTTGTCATACATCGCCTAATTATTCCTCTTCTGGTGGTCCGGTGTTAATAATCATTCTTTGCTAACCTATCCAGAATTTCTAAGCTCTCATGGGGTGGGCGGTCTAAGAGGGTACCGTTTGCGGAGGCATCAAGTATCATCCTCGTAGGGGTGTTTACTGCGTTGTAGAAGATTGATACTTGAGTCCAATCGGGCAAACCATGCATGGGGCATTTTTTGTATAATTCTCTATATCTTTCTCAAGCCTCATACATTGATTCATCTTCATCTTGCCTAAAGGATGTGATGTCGTTTCTCAGTTTATCAGTCATATTGGTATAGCTGAATCGGGCAAGGAAACTTCGGCAAAGTTCAGTCCATGAGTTCAACGATCCAGGTTGGAGGTTGTTTAACCAAGATTTTGCCCTATCCCTCAGTGAATAGGGGAACAGTTTTAACTTTAGTATGTCGGCAGAAACTCCCGGTAGCTTAAACGAATTATAAATTTCCAAAAACGACTTAAGATGCTACCGAGAGTCTTCGTTGGTCGATCCTCCAAATTGGCCTAGAGTGTTGATCATGTTGAACATGACCGGCTTTAATTCAAAATGTTCTGCCTCTATATTAGGCATCACAACGGAAAGAGTTAATCCATCCAAATCTTCCTCTAAATAATCACGAACTGTTCGTACACGCTCTTGTTGAGGTGGATTGGTAGGATCAACAACTGCGAATACGCCTTGGTTGTCTGCCACGACAACATTCATGCCAGGCAGCGTTGTTCTGCTGGCCAGGTGCTATGTTCATGCTTTCGTGTATCCCTTGTCGTAAACGCCTTACGGTTCTTTCGATTTTAGGATCGTACGGATATTGTTCTATAAATGGATTTGACTTGGTCATACACAAAACAACCCTAGTTAATTAAGAAAAAATAAAATAAAATAAAATTAAAAAGAAAAAGAAAAAGGTGCAGAAATAATTGGTAGTAAAATTGAGCGTCAGTTCCCGGCAACGACGCCAAATCTGATGGAGGCTCGGAAGTCTTTTAGTTTTCCACCTTTGTCAGATTGTAATATTTGAGGTTGTCGAACCCATAGGGACTGTGTCGACTTTACTACTTCTTATGGCTGCACTATAAAAAGTAAAAACACAAATAGTTGTTGAGTAGAGATTACTAAATTAACTACTAAAACTAAACTAAATATCGGAGAAATAAAGATGATAAAAGCGAGGATAAGTTGAGTGCTTTGTAGAGGAGAATCCAGTTGTATTAGGTATCTACTTATTAATGCAATGGGTTGAACTGCCGCCTCGGCGGGTCGTACAAAGGGTTGTCGCAGCTGCCTAGGCGGGGTTATGCCTTGTCGACAATTCAACATTCCATAGTTCGACAGAGCATCCTTGTATGTCTTTCTTCCTTATCTCTAAGCGAAGAGAATTATTGGAGTCCACGTCTTGATGATACCTCCCGGCGTGAATCAAGGGCGGACAACAACCAAACACATGCGTCTTGTTAGTCGTTGAAATCCTGGGCGATTAATCTCTCAACCGGATTAGTCAATGCCCATGAGCAAAGACCGTATTCTCTCGTTTCGTGAACCTACATCTCCCGATGCTAGGCAAATAGATTTTTCTTCACATACTATCTTTCGAGCTCATATGCGAGAAGAGTAAATACCAAGAGAGAAAAAACTGTGAAATAAGTTTTGCATTAATAAATATCTAACATAACACAATCATCTTCTCCAACTACTCCACAGAAAACCTAAACCTCCGAAGAAGTTTAGAACATTGTGTAGTCGGCGGCTAAGAGTATTTTTTTAGGGTAAAATCCGACTCGACTTCACACCCTTAAATCTTGACCTAATGGGTGCTTATATAGGCTAAGCCCTAGGTTAAAGTCTTCCATGCAAGGAAATAGTTCTAAAAGGTAAAAAATACAATCTCCTAATTAAACTATGATATTTTATTTTATTTCCTAAAATAACTCTTCTTTCCCGCGTTTGACTTTGACCAAGGTTTGACTTCTTAAATTGGCTTCGTCTTTCTCTCTCTTTATGTCCGTTAGAATCGACATCTTTTTCTCTATCTGTCGAGCACCAGTTGTCATCTTCAATCTGCTACTGCGGCATCCGAAGTACTGCCGTGACGGGTGCTTCATATGCATTTCAGCTTCTTTTCTAGCATTTATCTTCTTGTTTGGCCATTCCTATGAAGTGGTTTTCAGCCTAGGAAAGAAAACCATCAAATGCATCTGTTTTATGCCAAATAATAGATAAATTCATGATTTAAGTATTCAGATGCTGAAATATGGAAAATAAGCAGAATTATCCAATATTACCCTTAAATTTGTTCTTAATTGACAATAAACGAGTGAGAAAATGATATAAAAAATAGGACTTTTATACACTCATCAAACGATATGGACTCTCAAGCACATTCTTTGTTTGAACCTCTTTTTCATCTTCTTGTTTGTAGTTTCTAGAGATAGAAAGACTCATATAAATTAACTGATGTGGTTTGCATGTACAAATACATGGGTTCAATTTTTTGGATCTTATTTTACTTAATTTTAGAATATGTTAAATGATTCTTCCCAAGAAACGTCGAATTTTTTCATACTCTAGTGTTGTTAATCGTGTGCAGTAATATTTGAATTGTTCAATGTAAGAGCTACTATCATGTCCTCAAAGTTTAGTCTTTCATTCTACGTTCATCATTGGTTTCATTTGAGTTTGAGTTCATTGTAAATTTGCATTAAAAGCGTCGTCATGTATCTATCTGGTTCAATTATAATTTTCTATGAACCTTGTTTTTGTTTTTGGTATAATTGTGCACACTTAGAGCTGCTAGTAAAGCCCAGGGTGATGTTACGAGAAAGAGTCGGACACGTGATCGTGCAAAGGCGATTCCTACTCCAGAAGACAATGTCGAGCTTCAGTATATTCTTGATGTATGTGATAATTCATTTTTTGTCAATAATTACAATCATATAGGCTTAGATTTGAGTGACATTCGACACTTGTTTTAGTTCTGATATTTTAACTAATATAATTTTTTTCCCTTGTGAAGCAGAGAAAGCGCTCAATAACCCATGCGAATGCAAAGAGCAAAAGTAAAAAATTCTCCACCGCACTAGAATGGTACACTTGATTTTCCTTTAAGAGCATCACAACGCATTGATCATTTGCTTGTTTCTCCCGATGTCCCCTTCAGCTCTATGTCTTTCACTTATTCAAAAGATTCGATCCAAATTTGATCTGGTCCATTGGTAGACTCTACCAAATATGAGAATTTCAAATATATATATTTTGTTTTATAATCACTAAAATTTAATTCATTAATTAATTTATATCAAATTTTACAAATATTTATTGTAAGGTAATCCTCTCAATTTAATTTACTTTATTTATAATGTTAAGAATTAAGTTCATGATATTCTTAAGAGATCGAATGTTTTATCCTATTAGACTAGTCGTATTGATATGTATATACGGTTAAAAATCATTGACACAACGTTAAACTTAAATTTTTACATATTTTTTAAATTAATAAAAAATAATTATTGACAACTCGAAATTTTTTTTCTAAAATAGAACAATAAACCGACACTAGTTTTCTTAAGCATTTTCAAAGCCAAAAAAATCATTTTTTTCAATATATTTTGATACCACTCTACAAGGTATCGATACTATGTTCTTATTATCGATGAATGTTCTTAAGTTTTTAAAGAGGTTTCGACATAATCCTTCACAGTTTTGATACATTTTTTTCAGATTGAACATGTTTCGATACAATTATGTAATTGTTTCGATACAAACCTATTTTAAATACTAACTTGTTTCGAGACAATAAAATCACATATCTATACCTCCTTATTAAATTATTTATATAATTTACCTTTATTTTATCAAAATTGAGTTAAAAAAAAACTTAAAAAGGTTTGAATAAACAAATATTTTGTTACCTGCACCAAATTCAACCCGATCCGACCCACAATCACCTCTCATTATCAACGCCTTTACGATTTTTGTCCAAACGCTTCCTCTCCCTCTCTGTAATTCACCCACCCTAAAAGGGTATTTCAGTTTGCTGATTTTCACCGATTTGGTTTTGAAAAGGAAAAACGAAAGCGTCGCTGGGATTCACAATTCAAATTATTTTCAGTACAGGGAATTTTCAATTTTTCGATCAAATTTTACTTACCCATTTCGAATTTGATTCTCTTTTCTACTACTTGTTGCTGCTACGGAGGTTTCTTCTTCGACTTCGTAGTGGTTCATCCTTTTAACAGAGGAAATCGGATTCAAATGAAGCTTTTTTAATTAACTTAGCTTTAGTTTGGAGAGGGGGGAGGTCAACTTATAAAAAACTGGAGTCTTAGCTATGTTGGGTGAAAATCGCTGTGGGTTTAACGTTAAAACTTGTTTCTTTCATTTGGCTGAATGGCATCCTTTGCAATAGCATAGTTGATTAGGGCATCAAGCCCTTTTTTCCTCTTAAAATCAGGTAATTGAGTTTGCTTAAGGCTTTTAATTATTTTAGTTTTTTGTTTCATTGTTTTTTATTGCCTTTTATAATTTTACTGTTTCAAATGCTAGCGTAAATTAGAATCTTGTAGAACCTAAGTTGATAGTAATCTCATATATGTTTATGTCAGCTCTAATTCTTGATTTTCAATACGTTTGAATGATTGAATTAAAAAAAAAAAAAAGAAATCTACTTTTTGAACCGAAATTACGTAAATTTAGTTTTTTTGAATGAAACAATCATGTTTTTGTCTTAAAGTTTTGACATTTGCTCATTTGTTATCAAATAGCAGCACAGAGTATATGGATGTGTGTATAAATTTATCTTAATCTTGATCTAAAATTTCTATGATAGCTCTGTGATAAGTCATAGGTTGTCCATTGACCGAATCTTATGCTCACTTTTTCAGGCTTAAGGTTTTTTGTTCATCATCCCGAGACTTGAGAGCTGCAATCAAATGTTTAGTAAGGGTGTTTCACTTGCTAGAGCAATGGGCTGTTGTGGGTGCTTTGGCTTCTCAGCAAAGCCAAAAAAAATACCAAGGGACAATTGTAGATCGAACCTTTCAATTTCCCAGGAGCTTCTGTTAGATGAAGAAATAGAAGATGATGGTGATGATTTATATAACACTAACAGCGAGGTTATTAACACTGCTCATGGATATGGGGTTGAGTCTATGAGTCGTGCCAAGCGTTCTGAAGAAATTTTGAGGTTCAAACTTGACAATGGCTTGATTTGCAGGCAGTTCCCTGTTAAGGAAACCTACAATATTGTCCGGTCAGAGGTAAGTGTAGCAAAGAATTATTATAGCTCCATTTATCTCTACTATTTTATGACACAATTCACATCTACTATTGGTGCTGCATAATTGTTAATTAGTATGCTACTATCTGTATCAACTTACAAGTTGTAAATATGCATGGAGTAGGTAGTTGACTTGTCACTTTACACCAACAAAAGTGTTGTCTTGATGATGTGCTTGTGTGAAATCTCGTGTGCTTCTTATTATGGAATTACACCGATAATCTTCATTTCATTGTTTTTTTTGCCCCTTCTGCTATATTTTTATTCTAACTTCATTTTTAGGATGAAAATGGGAATAAGATGATTAATGAGTACGTGAGGGAATACAAGATTGGTTCTGGTAGCTATGGGAAAGTGGTAAGGATATCATTGTAAGACCCCATGTTATATAATTTACTTTAAGGATTCAAAATTTACTTATTCTGCTTGCTTGCTTGGCAGGTTCTATATCGAAACAGTGTAGATGGGAAACACTATGCTATTAAGGTTAGTAGAATGTTTCAATACGAAGTGTTCCCTTTTGAGCGTAAAAACAAAAGTAACTACTCAGAATGAGTTTTTTAGGCAATTTAATGCTGAATTTACTTGGTTACTTTCAGGCTCCACTTGGAGCTGCATTATTGTTTACTAGCAAACTTGAAATGTTTAAAATTAGAGAAGCACTTTATATTTTAATTATGTTCTTATAGGTTATATGATATTTGGTGGCTTCTGGATCTGTTACAATTTTATGCCAAATTATGGCTTCACCTTGTAATCATGAGTTGTTGTTTTTTATATTTAAATTGTAGGCCTTTCATAAGTCTCAGTTGTCAAAGCTGCGGGTTTCTCCTACAGAAACGGCAATGACTGATGTTCTTCGCGAGGTATTGGCTTGATTTTTTTTCTCTGATATAATCACTCATATATATGTTGGATCAGACTCTACAGTTTTGGGGATTCAAAGCTCTGGAGAGCTCATCGACAGTGTTGTTGGTTTATTCTTTTGTTCTTATTCTGAATTTGTTCTCTTCTCTCATTATCTAACGGCTGTTATAAGCTTTAAATAAACTGGAAGTACCTCAGGTCTTCACCCCCCTTTATTAAAAAAACTGAAGTCTTTAATGGAGCAAACTATTCAACTTATTGTTGGTTTAGGGTGTTAACACTGATATTTTTTCCATTCTCAAAGAGGTGGGAAAGAAAGAGAGAATTTGTAATGCTATTTGGTTAATTTCTTTTAGGAAAGATTAGTGTGGGAAGAGTTTTAAGGGGTATACATTTTGTGGAGAGAGTTGCCTTGATTTCTACCTTTCATATGTCAAGTACTTTTTATTTTGGATGAGTGCCTATCTGATCCATTTCCCTTGTAGGTTCTAATAATGAAAGTGTTGGAACATCCTAATATAGTCAATCTTATTGAGGTGATGGATGACCCAAGCATGGATCAATTTTACATGGGTATTTATATTTCCTTTTCACCTAATGGCATGCTTAAACAACTAATTGAATTACCCTCATTATTACTGCCTGTCCCTTTCTCTTGTTCAGTTCTTGAGTATGTGGAAAGCAAATGGGTTTGCGATGATTCTGGACCTCCAGGAAGGCTTGGTGAAGATACTGCTAGGAAGTATGTGCGAGATATAGTATCTGGACTTATGTACCTCCATGATCACGTATGATTTAAGAAACAAGTTTTGTGAATGGTTTCATTTTTTTTTCTTGCATTCATTTTTTTAGTTCTCTATGAGTGTGCTTTTTTTGTTATCTGTCCAACTAAATACTTGGTTGGATAAAGGGATAAAGCAACTTTCAGGCCCTTAACTTGACAAATTTTTTCAACTTGGCCTGTGAACTTGTTTTTGGTCCTCATTGGTCTCTGAACTTGGAATTTTGGCTCCTTTTTTTAGTCCTGATGATGTAGCACTCAGAGACTAAAATGGTAGAAGTTCCTAAGTTCATGGACCAATAAGGACCAAAACAAAGCTCAGGGACTAAGCTGTGAAAGTTGCCAAGTTCAAGGACTAAAAGTTGCTTTATCTAGATCAGCATGATAATGTTTGCTCTGAACATATGTAGAGAAGACTAATTTGTTTTTGTATTGTCTTGCTCCCCCCCCCCCCCCTACATACTCATCTTTGTGTAAATTAAAACATGGTCGTTGAAGGAGCAGCATCCCTAAAGAAGGAAGTTTGCCAGTTCTTTTTATCTATGATACGCGTATACATGCTTGTTTGATATGTTGTATTTCGATGTTCGGATGATGAAGGCTTTTGATCTTGGTGTTTTTCTAATTTATTCTTCTCTTTTCTGTGATGAAGTTTGTGCATGCTCCCATGAATTTATGTTTTATGCAGAACATCTTGTTCACGGTGATGGATAATAAAATCATCTGTTGTTAACTAGCTACTTTACTGTGTTTACTTGTGTTTTTTTCCCTAAAAACAGAATATTGTGCATGGAGATATAAAACCTGATAACTTGTTGATTACTAGTACGGGTATGGTGAAGATAGGGGATTTCAGTGTCAGCCAGGTGTTTGAGGTAATTGTTCTACCTCACCCATAAATTCCCTCAATTATGACTTGAATGAGAGCATTATAGTGAAACTGTCTCTTGTCTGAACCTCCTTTTTATCCTTTTCTTTTGTACTGTTATTATTTAAATAATAACTATGCGAATCATAAATTCTGTTAATAGACAATTTTCCTTGGACATGAACAAGTGCAGAAGTGTGATGTACATATATATTTGGTAGATTCTGTGAAATTGTTGAAGTTCAAAGTTTACTGACTATAAGTTTGCTGCATGCATGGCTGAGACTCGAAAAGATTTGCTTGTACCTTATCCTTGATAGTTCTCATTCTCTTGCCCCCTCCCCCAATTTTATTTATATTTCTCTCCGTTGAACTTTAAAATTATGTTTTTGTTCTCAGTAGAATTAATTACTGTTTCTGCAAAATCATTTTATTTCTTTAGGATGACAATGATGAGCTTCACCGTTCTCCTGGAACTCCTGTGTTCACTGCACCTGAGTGTTGTCTAGGTTAGTGTTTCCTCTGTTGGCTGAAACTACACTTTAGTATCAGGGATATAGAGATCCATAGTTTATGTTTGTTTTTACCATGACCAAGATTAATCAACAGGTTCAACATATCACGGAAAAGCTGCGGATACGTGGGCTGTAGGAGTTACTTTGTACTGCATGGTACTTGGAAAGTATCCGTTTCTTGGTGAAACGCTACAGGATACTTATGATAAGGTATGCAAAGACTCACATTATCTCTCTTTTACCGTTTTGTCTCTTCCACAGTCAACGGTTACATTGTTCATTTTCTTTCTGCAGATTGTTCATAACCCTTTAATCCTGCCAAATAAAATGAACCGGGAGTTAAGGAACTTACTAAAAGGACTTCTCTGCAAAGGTTAGTGAAATTTTCTTTCTAAGATGATGTTTATTGATTGCCCCTACTGTCTATCTCTGGACTTTGCTCTTCTTGGTCATTGTGAAAACCCTTTTATGTTCCAGACCCGAAAAAGAGAATGACTTTGAATGCTGTGGCTGAGCATCCCTGGGTTATTGGAAAAGATGGGCCAATCCCTCGGTATATATGTTGGTGTAAACGTAATCATAGCTATTGAGGGCCAGAATCTAATGCGAGAAGTGATACTCACTTAATGGTAATTAACTAGATTATCTTCTGGGTTTTGATAATTAGCTGTACAGTTCTTAACTTTTCTATATCCTTCCTTTCTAAAATTTGCTGCAATTATTTTGCATTGTTTGATATGTTTCTTTGGTTGCTCTGGGAAATTTATGTTCTTTATATGTTTACATATTTACTTTGTTAATTTCAGTGATTTAAACTTAGACCTGATTTAAACTAATTATGTTTATATTTTTACTGGATTCTTTATTTTTATTTATGTAAGAATCCCACTGCTTCCTTACTTTTCTCCCATCTAAGCCTTTGTTTGTAATAGAAATTACTATTTCCTTGGCAATTTTCATTTTGGATCAAGTAAACCTACTGATTAGGATTTAGGTTTAGGTAAAACTTGACTTGATGTGAAAACATTTGATTCGTCTTGATTTGACTTGAAATTTTATAAATTCAACTCGAAAAAAATTTAAATAAAGTTTGAGTTATAAAATGAAAATTTGATTAACTTGAATACCATAAAATTTTTAGTAATTAGTTAGTCAATTTTCAAGTTTGAGTGAAATCTTTTAATTTTGTATGATATATATAGATAGGGTTAGGATCCACTTATTATACACATTGTAAAACTATGAGTTTTATATGTTTTTGGATCGTTTGATGGTTAAAATGGATGGCTGAGATTAATTTCTTATTTTTTTTTTCAAGTGATAATTTTCACATATCTTATTGTTAATATCAATCTTTCCTTTCACTCATCTAAGGATTCAATTATATTATGTAAAACTCAATTATTTTTTACTCTTTTTGAATCATCGGATGAGAGTAAAAAATGGTTAAAAGATTATATTATTTTTTTCCCAAGTGATAATATTCAAATTTCCTACTTTTAATCTTAACCATATGTATACCTTCAGCCAATGATCTAAAAATATGTAAAACTTTTAAGTTTTACATAGTGCAAGAGGAAGAACCTCTCACTCACTCTCTATATATTGAAAATATCTCATTCACCGATGGTGAAAACGAAAAGTGTTTAGAGACTCATTTCAGGGTTTGGGGGTTTGAGTGTAGGAGTTTAAATTAGGGTTTATGGCTAAAATTTATAGTTTAGGGTTAGAATTTAAAGTTTAGAGATTAGTGTTTAGTTTTTACTTGTTCTGTGGTTTATAGCAATGTATAGCAATGTACAACTTCAAGAGGGCATTTTATTGAAAGCTTGCCAAGTACTTCTCTATTGCTCTCCCATACACATAAACATAGCATACCCTTGAAGCATTGATATGTTTTTTGTTTTTCAATACCAATTTATGTTTGTGATTATCGAATTGTGCTTCTTTTATGTCTGTGCAGGTTTTGTTGTCACTGCTGCCTGCTGGAAGTGTGTATAAGGCAAAAGCTCTGAACTGTAGATTGCAAGTAAAATGTGATATTCTGGCAAGTTAGTGTGTACTGTTCTTCTGCACCTGCAGAGTAGTTTGTATGTGTCATTTTTCTGCAACCTTTTGCTACTATAAGTAGTTTAATTTCAAAGAATGATTCACATCCACTCAGAAATTGATTTAGATTTATTGTCATTTAGTTTAAATTAATGTTGCTTCTAAATTAATTAATAAATTAGTAAATGGTGGTAGTGTCCTTATTGTCAACGTACCTTCATTGTAATATGCATTTTTATGTTGTTTGTGGATGGTTTTACCTATCATCATTGATTTTGGTGATGTTTGTATGTTTCTTTTATTTCGAGTTTTTAGATTAGGTTCTTATCTTTTCCTTGTTTGGTCCTCTTATGATCTACTGACCGTTAGTTTGTTTACTAGGTATATATCTGATTTTTAGTGTTTTGTTTTGTTTACTGGATGTACACTTTCGGATATATTCTCTTTTAATAAAAGTAGGGGATCTTTATTAAAAAAAATCCTAATGAGTGGTTTCGGTTAAAGTTAACATTGTTCTTAGATAATTTCGGTTAGTGCAGACTAGTCTATATATGTTCGTGAGTTTATTTAAATATTAAATTAGAATAAGGCACTAGAATTAAAATGTTAAAAATATATGACGTGTAATTATTTTATTCGATTCGAATTGTAATTTCATATTTTAGCTCAACTGGGAAAATTCAAATAAAGTTTGATTTATAAAAAGAGATTTAAATAACTTAAATTTTTTATTAATTAGTGGATCGATTTTTAAATTCAATTGAAGCCTTCCAACTCTGTTTGATATATATATGATTACAGAAAGTCGTTTAAATTAGAATTAAATTGTACCATAACCTTTTAAATATTTATAGTGAAATTAAAAAAAAAAACTTTTAGATAAACTACCTAAATTGAATAGTTATTTGATTTCGCTCTCGATTGAATAGTTACTCCTAATTACCATTACTACAATAATAAAAATAAATTACATAAATAATCAATAAATTTTTAGAATACATTCATTTTAATCATCAAATTTTAAAACTAACGATATAATCACCAAACTTTTAATTAGCTTACATTAAAGTCTCATTGCCGCTGACTAATGTTACAAATGTTGATGTGGCCGTTAACTTTTCTTATAATCTTCTTCTTTCTCCCTTTTTCTCTTCATGTCAAATAAGGGAGTTCAGGAATAGAAAAAAAAAAAAAATATTGTATATCTAACTACAAGCATTACATTTTTATGTCAACATGAAAGATTTAATTCAACAATAAAGCTAGCAATGGAAGAGTTAGATGATAGGTATGAATCATGAACTGAACTGATTATCTACTTAAGACTAGAACTGAAATAGCCAAGCTGCTTCTCAGCTAAAACATCTTCTTCTTCAATATCCAAAGCTGAAACCTCTTGATCAATGTCATCATTCAAGAAATCATCCCAAAAACCTTCATCAAGGCTTTGATCTGTACTTCCATGTTGTTCTATGCTTTCCTCATATATGTTATTTTGTGTCTTAGACAGTCCCTGCAGGTCCATAGCAAATCTGTCGAACTCTGCAATATCATGGTCCTGAGGTTCAGTTTTGGCTCTTAGTACTCCACAAGCTTCGGAGCCAAGGGACCTTTGCTCGATCTGCTGCCGTCTCTTCCCGGTGATTGTTTCCTCAAGTTGTTTTCTGCTATGTTTGTGTTGGATTAGTTGCTGCACAAAGCTTGGGTTCTGCATTGTTTTGGCCAGGAAACCCTTCATTTGCTGCTGTTTCATCTCTGTCTTCCTTAGTCTTTCTTCCACGAGTTGCAGGCATGTTCTAGTGTTGTGCTGTTGGTGTCTGAGTTTCACCAATTCCACCATTAGAACCTGCTTGTCACGCCTTAACATATCAATCTCCCCATCAAGACCAAACCTCCCAACTTCAACACAGGGATCAGAAGGGTATTGTGAAGGCAGAGGTGGATGTGTTTTTCTCCTCCTAATATTCTTAAGCAAATGCCTCTGACCTCGAAGAAACCTTTCATTAGCAAACTCCCATCTATCTGAATCAACCTTTCTGAAACCCTACACCAAACAACTCTTTGTTCTTAAGTACCAAATTCAATCTATTGGAAAATAAGGACATAAATCTCAAAATTACATTATATTACAATCACAGTGTTTTATCACAATTGTAAAAAATAATGTATATATAACTGTTACGTCGGACCACTATTTTTCGCAATATAATTTCAGACGATAACGCTATCGCTATATAACAACAGCTAGTCGAGTTCCCGGTACCCGCGGGTTAAATCTCTCATTGATGAATATGTATGTATGCAGTTTCAGAATGATATATCGTTTACTTACATAGGTATTGAGCTGCCTGACGAAGCTTGAGAAGTTGTTGTGCTTGAAGAATCTAGGCAAAAGATTGGTGGCAAATGCTTGTGAATCCCACACGATGAAACTGTTGTTGCCTATACTCCACGAGATGATGTGATCGGTGGAGGAATCCTCAATCATATCATATGTTTTTGTGAGGAAAGGAGGAGGAGATGCTTCATGGAGTCCTGCCATAGCTTCAACTCTAACCAGTGAAACCATACTTCCAACACTTTGTTTGGGAAGTGGCACGCGGTTTCTGAAAAATATCAAGTGTTGGGTTCTCTTTATTGGAAAAATATCTAAGTATTTAAGTATTATTTTATGTACTAATCAGCTATGCTACAGTGTAACAATAAGTTAATTGGACCCAACATTGTTGAAATATGATTCTGTGTCACAATCTCATTAGTTCAGACTTTGATGCTTTCATCAGATGCTGAAAAGTTTACAGGTTGGACTACTCTTTGTATGGTTAACTAAAACCTAATCACATGCCATGCTACTTTCTTTATTATTTTCCATTTTAATCCAAGTCTCGGGGGTACTGTTTAACGATATGATTAGGGGAATGAACGTTGAGCGATAGTATTGCTTAAACCTAAACTCATGTTTAAAATCAACATTGGGGAAAAACATCGCCATGTGGGGAGGATTTTACAATATTATTTAAACATATATTCAGATATATTCTTAATCCTTTGATATATATCATAACCTAAATTTCGTAAAATAGATATCTATTTTTCTACGGAGATTACTATAATCTTTTATTTTAGCCTATTTTTTCATTTAAATCTTAGATATTTACATATACCAAATTTAAAATCCAAGTAAATTATAGCTTGTGTGATTACGCCTCAGGCTGGTCTTGGTCGTGATAAACTGGGTTGGAGATGGGAGGATCATCGTCGGTTCACCACTTCATCGTTCTGAGCATTGACAGCTTATTTGCAGGCTTAATGTACCTTAAAACATGATCGTGTTACCGAACGTCGTAGACACCTTACATCCTCGAGTTCATGTCCAATTTGCGGCCAGGGTGATGAGAACCTGGACCATGTACTGCGACATTGTGCGTAGAGATGGGCACGAGTCGAGTTAGATTTTCGGTCCACCCGTATTCGATTTAAAAACTTATACTCTCCACCCGCCACCCGACTTAGGTTTAAGGGGGGAAAATTCCAACTCGACCCGATTTTTAAACTTTAAAATCCGATCCGACCCGAATCATTAAAAAAATTAAATTTTAAGAATTTAATTGTAAAAAAAATTAAATTTAGGGATCTAATTGTAAAAAAATAAAATTTTAATGACCTTATTGTAAAAAAATAATTTTAGTGACCTAATTGTATAAAATATATATAAAGAATGATCATTATTACAAATATCCCTAAAATATATATTAAAAAATTACACTATTAATCTCAGGTCGGGTCGAATTTTTTCCACCCAACCCAAGCTTGATTTTGTTTTTTTCTTTTAAAAAGTCGATCGGGTCAAAAGCCGTCGGGTTTGGTTCTGTGCTCCTAATTGTGTGCAGACTCGGCAAGCTTGGCGAAGGGTGGTTCGACCGGACAAGCAACATGTTTTTTTACCGTGCCTTTTGGTTCTTGGCTTACAGGGAACTTTCGGGAACTTGGAGTGTTCCGGGCAATGACCATGATCTGGATGAAGTGTGATCCTCGAGTTCATGTCCAAATAGTATATTTTAAATAAATAGTGTTACAAAGTATTCACAAGAAAAAAAGTGATAGCTCACTGATCCAGGTGCTTGCTTTCCAACCTATTAGTGTGGGTTTGAATCCCACCTATAGGAAAACGCAATGTTTGCCGCTGTGAAGTGGCTCTATATATCTCAAAGCCAAGAAGAGACCTTAACATCAGAAAAAAAAATCCCCGGATATGGTCCTCAGCTTTCCCAAAGTACAAAATGGATCAGACAATTCTATCGTACCATTCAAAACACGTCTATCTGAGAAACCGGACCTTACAAGCCATAGCAAATATATATACGCACACACACAGGCATGTCCGAGGTTCTCTTCAGTTACGTTTCCTCTCCTATGTCCTGCTATGGGTAATGAACCTAAAGAACATATCTCACGTAATGATAATGTAGTATTTTGCATCAAAGGCAGATTTGATTCAGTGCTCTTGACCACCTGCATGGGAATCAAAACACAATAAGATTCCGCCGCTATACTCCAAAAGGCAAACAAAAATCGTAATAAAATGAATCATAATTAATGAGCAATTAGATACAAAGGAAAGGAGATTTTAGTGTTGGGACATCGAAAGGGGAAACGAAAAAGGCCAGAAGATTTTTGTCATGAAAAGGATGTCTGGAGAGAAAATGAACCATAATTAATGAGTAATTAAATACAAATATTATCATCCAAGTCAAAGAAATATGTAATTTAATATTCCTCGAATAGAAATGCAAAATAAACCATTTCACATGGTTGACAATATCATGGTCAGTGGTAACCTGAAATTTAACAGAAATCTAAATACTTGACTACACAGATACGCAGACACAAAGGGACACCGAAAAGGAGAAGAAGATTTTTGTCCCCGAAAAAGGCTGTCTGGAGAGTAAATGAATCATAGTTGATGAGCAATTAGATACAAACATTATCATCCAAATCAAAGAAATATGTAAGTTGACATTCCTCAAATAGAAGCGCACACATGCACATGCACATACACATACACATATACACAGAGATATATACATCTGTCGATATGGGCATCCTTCAGCTGCAGTTCTTACAGGAACCAGATATTTGCACACTTATATGATTAAATATCAAGTATAGTGCAGTACTAGGAATGAATAAAAATTAAGTAGCATATTTACACCATAAAAGAATATAAAGTTAACGTGAAAACTTACTTTCATCATTGAGATCCACGGAAAGATTCACAAGCTTTGCTTAGTTGTCAGCTGAGTTGCAAAATGTGTGTGGTACTCTAGATTGCGGGGGAGAACTTGTTCCACTCGGACTTGATTGTCCATTTGAGTAGTGAGTTCCTATCTGATGGCTCAGGTACATCTCCAAGCTAGAAGAAGTTTGTCCTGCATTCTTCTTGCCTTCGAAATTTTTACCTCTAACAGAAGAATAATTTGGAAAGAAGTTTAATGGGTTAATACTCAAATTGGTCACTGAAGCATACCCCTTTAATGAATATTTACAGGCCAGAAAATTCTTCATACTTTAAAATAATAAATTAAAAGAGAGTGAGCGTAAGCAATGCCTGACTGATTGCTGGTCTACCTTGGGCTGGCCATCACCCCGTTCCCCTCTCTTGCATTTTTCCTTTCTCTGTCTGATCCCTTCCTTTTTCCCCATTTTTTAAATCTTTTTAAGATAGTTTTTTGAAACTCAAAACAAAAGTAAAATTTTAATACAAAATTATATTATTTTTACACGGTTTTCTAATTCATAATAACAAAGTGAAAATTAAAACAAATAAAATTTAAAATAAAAATATATTTATAATGCTAACATGGCACTACTAATGTGTAAAAATATCATGTATCACATTTTTATATTAGTCAAAAACTAACAGGCATCAAAAGCTTACGGTCGATGATTAACACGATTGACAAGTAAATTTTGGACACTTGATCATAATTTTTTTTATCAAAATGCAGTATTTTGTGATTAAAGCTAATTTAGAAAATGCAGTAGCTTGACACTTGACAGTGTTGTAGTATTTTGTGATTAGAGCTAACTTTAGTAAATGACATCTTAGCTAAGAGATACATACCTTTCTTTTCGCTTTTCAAGATATCGCTGCAATGATACTTTTCTGTTCACCTGCCCATCTACATTTTAAGACCGAGCAGCAAGTGTTACAACAGGAAATAGAGAACCAATAATCATATGTTATCAAGCAGTAAAATGAACTTTTATTTCCTCAATCATCAATACAGTAGTATAATGAATGCCAGAAGGCACTAATGGAGATATTTATAAGCAACTGATTGGACATGCTTTACAAGAGTTCATTTACCAAAAGTGACTAACATGATCACTTCCTTTTATGTTGCATAAATAAAAGTATGAAATAAACTCTAGAACAGCAGAACTGTGCCTCTTAACGATGACTAAAATGTAACAATCATTTGGTAGCAAATCAATAGTCATAGGCATCCTCTTCAGATTTTATCTACAACCAAGTATAGCTCAGCCAATAGATAAAGTTAATTGTAGATGAAACATAGCGTTTTATCTCCTAGGCAATAGCTCCACATTTGAGATAACTCATCATGATAATGGACTGCTTGGCTAGACCCTAGCATTTGGCTGGCACAACATAGCCACTGAAATTCAAAACTCTTTTTGTATTAAACTTATTTATACTCTAAGAACAAGCGTTATGATAGAACTTACACATTATATTACACTATATAAGAACAATAAATGAACTAAAAAAAGAAATGCCATACCAGAGTGATGACTGATATTTCCTTTTTCCCTAAACGGCTGCTGGCATTCTATCATCTTTTCTATAAAATCAAATTGTAATCACAATCACTAGATTATCACCTAGTTACCAAATTCAGCAATAAGATTTTAAAAAAATGGTTAACCATGTAATGTTACTGGATTAACTACATCTAAGCATTCATGTACATATCACTGTCATGCCAGTACTCTATTTTTTGCTTAGTATAAGATCCAAAAAGTTTACAAACTTCATATAGCTCTTTATACACATACAAATTAAAGGAAGATATACAACCTACAAAAAGCATATCCACAAGAAATCAGAAAAAAAATGAAAATCAGTTTTTCCTTCTATATTGATAACAAAAGATACATGTTTCAAGTGCAAAAAGATATGCTAATCTTCTCCAAACATCAGAAATAAACAATGTCTGATTTTCTTTTCTATAATCAGAATTGCTAATCTGCTACAGTGCAAGGACAGCATACATATTTTTCAATACCATTATCAGGATTTAAAAAATAGTCCGCAACCGCTATAATGGCCGTTATTTAACGGTAACGCCGCCGACAGAAACCATTAATAGCATAAATAACGGTGAGATTCAGAATCACACCAATAACGGGTTGATAACGGTCACAATTTAACAGTTAACGATCAATAGCGACAATAACGATACGTTATTCTTTATTTCAAAAACTCCTAGAAAAATAAAAATCACCCATCAAATTCCATCTCCAAAAGTTAAAAAATTCAAAAGAAAATTATAAATAAATTTATTATTTACAATAAATCATGTGAGTTTTAAAAATTTTCATGACTGCGACATCCGCAGCAACCACAAAAAATACGACGTGACCAAAAACGCGACCGGAAACGTTTTTTAAATCCCTAAACATTATTTTCGTCCTTGCAACAGCCAAATAAAGCAATTCATTTACAAATTTGAAGACACTAACCAGTTTGCATGATATGGGAGTTTGAGTTCAAAGCAGCATCAGCCGAAGCAACAAGGTCATTTTTGTCTCCGGCTGCTTGTAAATGGCCAAGAAACGACCTAAGAAAAGCATTTCCATTACATTGATTGTCCTGTGTAAAATCAATAGGAGAAGCTGCCAGATGCATGATTGCTCGTGCCTGCAAGCCCAGAATTCGAGGCATTGGAAGAATGCCAACAAGCTATCATTGTTCTACAGGTACATATCCACAAAAAGAAGCTTCATTACCTTGGCAAGCGGTACTCCATCATACACATTGATCTTTCCACAGTAAAAAATCGTCATTTGCCCACCCAGCTCATTTGTTTCATACCGGCTTCTGTCAAACAATTTTTAATACTTCCATTGAGAGGCTAAACTAAAGAATACACAGGAGTATGCAACCATACATTACATTACAGTTAGCCTCAACTATATTACCAGTGTTAAAGCAATATCCCCACGAATTACAAATCCATACACTCGACATTTAATAGACCATAGGTCGATGAAATTTCCATAGATCAATGGACGGAAAGATGACAGCATAGCAGGATTTTACATAAAGATGGAACTTCTCTAAACCGAATGAAAAATTCAGAGAAAGTTAATAAATATAATTCCTTTTGAAAATCCAATTATTCATCTCTTTGTAAAAACTATAAATAAATAAATAAACTGTAAAATACAAGTCCATCAATATCAAAGGAACTGGATAAAACCCTCAATTCAAAATACATTGAACGATAGGAAATAGAATTAAACCTAGGAGAAAGAGTCTTCTTATCCTTGTCACCGCCCTGACAACTCATCTCCACCCCCGGAGCAGTTTTCAAAGGATCTTCTACTAGGACGGGTTCTTTTATTGAATTACCAGAATTTGAAGCTACCTAAACATTGCATTACAAGATCATTATCTATTTATCCAAATAACAATGCTAAGCAAACAGTACTGAAAAAAAGTGTAAATACATAAAAGAGGATTGAACACTATGTGCCACTACATTTTGCGGAGGAACGGGTGGAGGTGGTGGACAAACGAGGATTTTCCTGAGAGCACACGCACCGGATTCCTCATTGCTTTCCAACAATGCCTTGAGCGAAATCACTTGCTGAATTGCCTGTGATTTGTTCCATGACGGCCTCCGCATTCCTGTCAATGTTAGTTATTCCATTTTATTCCTGTCAATCCAAGTTTCGCGGTATTCTGGATACGTCTAAGAAAATACGGAGACCAAAAAGGGCAAAAGCGGAAAACCAAAAAGAGAAAGAAATCCTAAGCACCTTTTTCTCTGAGGAATCTGCGACAATCTTCGCGTGTGATTTGAGAAATGTCTTCTTCAGCTAATTGGCGGAGGGGTTTATCAAGTATCGAACTGATCGACGCCGTTGTAGTTTCCTTCGTCGTTACCCCAGCCTCCATCTATCCGTCGCCGGATAATCCACCAGTGGCAGCCACCGCCGCCGCAATTAGATACTTAAAAGGACATGAATCCGCCGCCTAAGGTTGCGGATGGGATGAGAAAAGGACGGTTTGTTTGGATGGAAAAGGCAGCTAGAAAAGAAAATTGAAGAGGGGAGAGTAGGGAATAGCGAACAAGTGAAGAAACGGCGGAGGATTGGGGACCTGAAATATTTTATTTGTTGAAACTTATTTTTTATGTAAAATACATAAATAATCATTAAACTACTCTAAAAAATTATAATAAAATTGAATTATAAAAAAATTCTAATAAATATTAAAAAAATTTATTTTATTATAAAATAATTATAAAATCATTAATTATCATTAAATAATCGGTGATATAATAATTATAAAAATTTATATGATAAAATATTTAATATTTATATTTATAAATTAATTTAATTTTAACTAAAAATATAATAAAATTAATCTTGTTATTTAGACATTCATTTAATTTTGACCTATTGAAAAATTAACAATTATTTCTTCATTTAAAGCGGCTGAGAAGTTATTAAATAAATTTTGTTTATCATGTTATTTATAATTTAATTAATTTAATTTATTTATTTTAAAAAATAATTATTTAGTAATTATTTACTTTCTATTTATATATAAGAAATAAGTGATGATTCACCTTGAAAAAAAGATGAGATGAACGAATCTGATTGGTTAAGACCACAAATGACGTGGTGAACCTAATGTGTATTAAGGATGGCCAAGATCGGGTACTTGGCTAATTTGAATAGAATTAGTCCCAGTCCCTAAAAATTGAAACTAGTCCCGGTCACACCAGATCTTAAATTTTAAGAATCGGTCCTGTTATTGGTGGGAACCGATACCAATACCAAGTACCCGATCAATTAGTTTATTCTTAAGAAAATTTGAGTAATTAGACAACAAAATTTTCAACCACCAAAATAATATTAAATAATAAAATTAAAATATTATAGGCTTGAAAATTAAAGTTTTAAAACTAGTCATACTCATAATATTTATACACGCAAAATTGGATGGATAATCCATCTCTTTTTTTAATTAAGAAAATAAGGATTCTCAATTGATATTTGGGGATCTAGGCCAAAATAAATAGTGCAAATGGGAGACGTCATCGGCACATGGTGTTCTCCCTTTAGAATCAACAAAAAAAAAAAAAAGAGAACGCCACCTGTAGGTGGCATCATCCCCCAAGTCGTCACCTGCAAGTGGCATTCTCCTACGTTTGCTGTAGCTTTTGGCCTATATTCCAAAATAAACTTTAAACACCCTATTTACACAAATAAAAACTCTAAAAGGCCTAGAAATCCAAAGCTTCCCATACATAAAGAGAAACAAAAGAACATTATTTATTAAAAAGCAAGAAAACCAATACAAGATATTTAGTATTGGTCCCAGTCTTATTGTGTACCCATCGAGTATTATGTCCAAAAAGTCAAGATTTAGTCTCGGTCTCATTAAAACCAATATCAGATAAAAATTTATCAGGTCTTATCGGGTCTAAGATTAGGACCGGGTAATCAGGTTTTTTGCCCGCCCCTAGTATATATAGTATGCTCATTTTTATTTTGAAAGACAAATAATAAAACTGTTTAAGAGCATGAACCATCTTATTTTAGTGATTAAAAAAGTAATTATCATTCCTAAAAATCACGAATTTGAACCTCAGTGATCTATTCGGATGTGCATCGCCTTCATTTTCCTCTATATCCTTTCAATCTGTCGTGGCTCAGAGTTTTGTTTCATTAGCCGCTTATATCCTATTTCCTACTTGAGATGTATTTTCTTTGAGTAAAAGTGTATGATTAAGGTTTAGGGTGAGTCACAAGTTCTCAAATTAGTGAAATAAAAAAAATAGTGTAAATAATTAAGATATATAATGGATATAAACTTTTATTTAAAAAATTAAATCGTTTTAAATTTTTGTGTTTATTCTTCTAATTTTACTTATCTTTCACAATTTTTTTAAACAGTCAATCTACTCCCCTTTGGCTATTTTTTTTGGTTAATTAATTGTTTCAACAATGTATATTAAATAGATTATTAGATATTTTTAAGAGGAATTAATTTTCTCAATTTTAAAATTAATATAAATTTAAATAATGTTTTAATTAAAATATTTAAATAAATTAGTTATGACTCAACTTCTTGTCTAAAATACTCATTTTCAAGACTAGAATTTTTTATATTCTCTCTGTCCTATATAAATTATTTTAAAAATTAATTTATTTTTGAATTTGCTCTCATTTCAAATATTTATGTTTTATCCAATAATCTTAAATTTTGGTTTTTTCCCTAATTATAAGGATGTTAAATGGTGAAAAGATGTGATTTAAGGGTTGATTGAATGAAAATAAAACTCTGAATTTTGGGGGAAAAACTTAGATTTTTAACGAAATTCAAACATTAAAAATATAAAAAAAAAGGGTCCCGTGTGAGAATTTTTTTAATAAACGTTGAAAAAAAACTTAAAATATATCATATAATAAAATATTATGCACTTATTTAATACAAAATATAATTCACATATCTATTAAAAAATATATAATTTAAGCTTATTTTGTATCTTTAGCCTCTACTTTTTTATCCATTTGTATCTCTCTAAAACATAAAAAATAAGGTAAACTAATCCAGAGATTATCTAATTATATATGTGTATTTGTTTTGATCATTGAGCTATCGAACTTGTTAATCAAGCTACTAAACTTATTAAATTGATCTATTTTGATCAATGCTATTAAAATCTTAATTTAGAGGTGACGTGTCAACTAACTTAAATTTATAAAATTATATATTTAATCTCTATTATTTATTTATTATATTAATTTTATCTTGATTTTAATAAAAATAAATATAATTAATCATACAGTCAAATGAAAATTTAAAAGGTTAGAGTGCAATAAAGGAAAATTGAACCCAAGACTAATTAGGTGTTATGTCTACACCTAATCACTACACCAACCTAATTTTAGTGATATAAAATAACTTATATATATATATATATTATAAAACAATACATATTAGAAAAAATAAAAATACTTAAAAGACAATTAAATCTAAATAGAATAAATATTAAAATTTAAATATTTTAATTTTTATTATTTAAATATTTAATATTCAAATATTTAAATTATTATTTAAATTAAAATATTTAAATATTTAACATTCTAAAATATTTTGTTTATTTGAATATTTTAATTAAATTAAAATAAATATTTAAATATTAAATATTTTTTAATATTTTAATTTAAAAATTAAATATTCAAATATTTTAATTTAAATTTTTTAATTTTATCATTAAATATTTGAATTAAATCATCCAAATATTTAATATTTTAAAGTGATTTATATTTATTCTTCTTTTAATTTTTTTTAATATTTATTATTTTATAATTTGTATTGTAATCTTCTTAATTTTTATTTTATCCGGCAGGGGCGGAGCTGTGTAGGGAGTGGGAGGGTTACTGTCCCTTCCAAAATTTTTGGTATAATTATATTTTTAGTCTTTTTTAATTTAAATATTAATTAAATAGGGTTTTTGTATTTCTTAATTTTTAAATTTAAATGTTTAATAGACTTTTGCTCCTCCTAATATTAAATCCTAACTCCGTCCTTGTTATCCAGTGATAACATATGTTACTTTCTGATCATAAGAAAATAAATATATTAAATATTAAATATTAAATATAATAAATAAAAATAATTATTTAATCTAATAAATTTAATAATTTAATTAACAAATTTAATAAATTAATGTTCAAAATAAATACATTTATATAATTCAATAATCCCAAAAATAATTTACCCTAAAACTATTGACACTTAATTACAATCTTTGTCCTTTTATATGTCTTTTTTCATTGAGTTGACTCATTGCACGTACTTTTTGTTGTGTCGTGTCTTGATATTTTTGAATTGGATGCTCAGCTTTCTCTTCTATCACTATCACCATACAGAACAGAACGTGGTCGGGGAGACGGGGACACTCTTCGGCAACAAGAGTTTTCGAGTAGTTAAAATATAAATAATTTAAAAATTAAATTATTAAATTAAAAATTATTAAATTTTAGTGAATAAAATAAATATAAAAAAATTTGAATGATGTTTGATGTAATTTACATTTTTTTTATTGAACATAAATGATAACTAACATCAACTTCTAAAAAAAATAACATAAAAATATATCAAAATTAGATTAAAAATTAAATAATTATTTTGATCGTTCCCTTTGATCGGTGGTCGACAATCAATTTTAGTATTGGTTGTCGACCACCGAATCTATTACTTTTTCTTTTTTTATTTTAATAAGAATCTCTATTTTTCTGTCTTTGTGACACGTTTCTTTCTGTTCTTGTGACATGTTTTTAGTTTTGTTTTAGGGTTTGATTCGTCTGTCTTTATGGCATGTTGCAGCATACCCTAGCGATCGATTGTTGTTCGCACAAATATTCAATCGATGCTAGTTTCTGATTTATTGTTTTTGTTGGTGGTCACTTGGAAAGATTTATCCCCACTCGGTTGATGGTTGTTTGCCGATAAAATCAGTCTTGGGTAGCGGTACTTTTTGCACGACAGTATGGATCGCCTACAACTCCTTCTTCCTTCACTATGCGTCTCGTTTGGACAGAGACAAGGAGATTCAGGAAGCTTCTGAATTTTATTGGTATGCTTATTTTCATAGGAATTTTATTTTTCTTTGTTTTGGGTTGTAAAATTTGTTGGATTTTTTAATCCAATTATTTTACTTCTTGATTATAATGTAATTGTAATTTTCTATGAATTTAATAAAAATTCAGAAGCATTTATCAAAATAAATAAATAATTATATTTAATATTTTAAAATACGATAATTAAAATATACTGATCTTAAAATTTTAATGGTCATTTATTTATTTATTTAAGTTAATCACTTTCAAAATATATTTTTCATTTTTTAAATGTTTTGTACGAAGATCTTTTAACGATAAAATCTTTTATACTATTTTATTAATTAAATTTATAAAATTTACTCATCAGATTAACCAGTTAATAAACGACACGTTAATCCATGATTAATTATAGCATATGAAAAATAATTTATATTATATATTAAATTTTCTTTTCATAGATAATGTCTTCATATCAAAATTGTGTGTTTAATAATATTTAAAGATATCAAGTTATGATCGAGTATAATTTAATTAATATTATCATTGATATAATATGTACGAAAAAATTAAATCAAACATATTTAAATATTTAATGTTGTTATGGCCTACCGTGTTTGCTTGACTCAGATGTTGTCCCCGTACGAGACAGAAGCACAGTCTGAGAACCTATTCACACACACGTATGGATTATGGAAACACACGTGTGATCACTGTTTCCATCTAAATCTGCTTATAACCCCCTCTACTTTTGGAAATTTTACATTTTACCCATCGGCTAGTAATCTGTGTGCAGTGTTTTCCATAAATACCCCTCTGCCCCGGAAGAGTTGTATGTTTCTTTTTGACTGGATGGGATACCGGATACGGATCCAAGACACACTGACATAATTTAGGTCTCTGCACATGGGATGATGAGAACTTTTTTTTTTCCTGAAGTTTTTACTTGTATTATATGTTAAATCCGAACCCTAAATCTTAAATTTAAACTCAAACTTTAAATACTAAATTATAAATCTTAAACCTTAACGATAAACTTTAAACCTATAAATAGTAAACCTTAAACACCAAATCTTTATTTAATGTTGAAGGTTTATGATTTAGGGTTTAAGATTTATGATTTAAGGTTTAGGGTTTAAGGGTTATAATCTAGTATTTAAGGTTTGATTCTAGGTTTTGAATTTAGAGTTTATGGTTTGTTAAATGAATTTTTATTATAACTAAAATTTTTAAATGAAATTTAATTAATATTTAATTAAATTAAAAAAATTAAATATATGATTATAATTGAAACTAAAAGAATAAATATAGAAAATAATGTACATATATACTGGTGTTAGTGTTTTATAATATACAGATGTGTTTGTTAACATGTGTCATCACCTAATTAAAAGAGAAAATTAAATTTAATAAATTAAATATAAATATATATAAATAAAGTTCTTCAATAAGGTGGTGACATTAGAATAAAATTAAGACCAAAATATATCTAAATAACATAGATTAAAAATGTAATTATATCATTTTGTTTTTAACTATCACGTCAACTTTCTATTAATTTTTAATGATAAATGATTATATTAGAATCATTTTAATAGTTAAGTGATATATTTATCAAAATTAAAAGTATAATGGTCATATCAACACCAATTCCATAGTTGAATGCTCTTTTATATAGTTTACCTAATTTTAAATAACTCAAATAAATCAAGTGGTAACACGTGTCACCACCTATTTAACAAACATTAAATTTCAAACTCAAACCCTAAACTCTAAATCTAAACCCTAAATTCAAATCCTAAAATCATAAACTCTAAATTCTAAACCATGAACCTTAAATAGTAAACCCTAAACATTAAACCCTTATTTTGAATTTAGTATTTGGATTTAGGGTTTAAGTTTTTATGGTTGATGATTTAAGGTTTAGGGTTTAAGGTTTAGAGTTTAAGCTTTGGATTTAAGGTTTATATGTAGGGTTTATTAAATGATTTTTATTATAATTTAAAATTTTAAATGATTTTAGGGTTTAGGGTTTATCATTTATTATTTAGTGATTAGGGTTTAAGAGTTAGTGTTAGGATTTAAAATATAGTATTTAGGGTTTATGGTTTGGATTTAGAGTTTAGACTTAGGGTTTAAGGGTTTAGTTTGTTAAATGATTTTTTATTATAATTTAAATTTTTTAAATGACTTTAGGGTTTATGATTTTTTATTATAAATTAAAATATTTTATTGAAATGGATAAATAAATTTAGATATAAATTTATTTACTGGACCGGACGAATTTGGTTCCTACAATAATTAATACCAACCTCCTCCCATCTCTCTCTCAAGCCTAAACAATCTCATATTTTAATATTCTTTTAGCTGAGTTTAATACCTCCCTTCAGCTTGCTCCTCCTCGGCATGGGCGTACCCCGCCACCATCGCCACCACACCGTCGCTGCCTTTGCCTTTCTCTTATTTGCTTCTGCTTCAATCATCACTCTTTCTCGAGTCTGTAAGCACTTCAGTTACCTTCCCTTTTTTCTTTGTTTTAACTTTTGAACTTGAATAAAAATGTACAGATGTAACATAAACACTGACTCGGTCTTAACTCAGTTCGGTTTTATGTCTCTTTTTGCAGGCAGCGGGTTCCAGGAGAGAGAGGTAAGTAAGAAGAAAAGTGGGTCAAGGATTTTGGACCGGTTCTTTGCTCAGAAACGACTCAGTGGACCTGGTTCTTCACCACCTTCCTGCAGATCCAAGTGTGGAAGCTGCTCCCCTTGTAAACCGGTTCACGTTCCGATTCAACCAGGGTTTAGTGTGCCACTTGAGTACTACCCTGAAGCTTGGCGTTGCAAGTGTGGCAGCAAGATTTTCATGCCCTAAAAGAACAACAAAGCAAATAGTACAACAAAATTCTAAGATGTTGTCTGTAAAAAAACAATTGTTTCAGCACTGAAATATATTACTGCTACTGTGGTAACTTACATTGTTGGTTCTTTTCTATGCTTTTATAATATTTTCTTTTCCTTTTGCCCTTTTCACTTGCATGGAAGCAAGTTTGTCTGAAGACAGGTTGTAAAGACTGTAATTAAGATCATGTTTTTTATGAAAAACCAGAAGCCCTTTAATGTTATCTTGTATCATATTTCTAGTTTCTTTAATAACTTTTTCTTAAGTTTTCACTTGAAATTCATATTTTGACAGTGACTATGATGAGATCTGTTGTAAATCTCATCAGTTCATTATTTTTCTTTAATAATTAATGATAAAAAAAAGAAGAAAATTAGGTATTGTTTCAGGCATGGGGTTTTTGGATAGGTGTAATAGGAGTGACCGTATAGGGCCCCGAAAAAGAGAGACCCCAAATTTTGATAAACTACATTCATTATAGAATCTCGAAATTCATTGAAATTTTTTTAAAAACACTATTAAGAAAGATGAGTTATAATTGTTAAAATGTTATAATTATTTCTTAAATGCGACAATTGATTATAGAATCTTATTGATTATTACTATTATTATTGCTTTAGTATAACTGGTGAGGTTTTGGACAAATATAATAAAAACGATCGTACAAGACCCTCTAGAAAGGACATTTGCTTTTAAGGGCTACATTTTTTATAACTAGTGGAGGTTATGAACAATTATTTTCAAGGACTATATTTTAATAAATTGCATAGGGTCCCGAAAATCTTTAAACCGTCCCTGGTTTCAGGTACTCCATAAGAGTTTGACTTGGTATTTTTCCAACACTAGATCACGACATCCTTAGTTTTTTCAAACTTGTAATAAATGGTAACAATTCCCTATTTTGTCATGTACAGTTCCCTTATAAGTTTATCTATTGGTCGAAACATGTAAATTAATACTACTTTTATTAGGAATTATTCCATAATATAATACTTTAGTATAGATCCCAGGGGTCCATTATTTCCTATTATGAGTAGAAATGAGAAATATACAGAGAGAGAGAGAGAGAGAGAGAGTTGATGTGGACATCTTGTTTGTTTCCCAATTCCCATCCTTAATTTCTCGTCTGAAAACATGGTTGCTTGCTTGTTTGTTTCTTATTCCTTTTTCTTCTGAGTAATTACTACTCTACACGCTTTTTCTTCTTCTTTCTCTTTCGTTTAACTTTCCATTTATCTCTTTCGCTGTTTCAGGGATTCGATATGGCAGCATTCATTGTTTCAGGGGATATCTCTCTCTCAAATTCAACCGGAGTTAATTCGATTTAAAATTGAGCTCGACTCGAGATCTTAATGAGTCGAGTTAAAGGTCAAACTTGATTTAATAAGTTCGTGAGCATCTTATTATTTTTTTTATAAATTTTTAATGTCTACCTTAAAAATTTATGTTTCAAGATATTTAAATACTACTTGAAAACTCTAGAAAAATTAAGTGAATTGCTAGGTAATTTAGCTATAAAATTTTAGTTTTAAAATTCTAAAATATTTTATATTTTTCTATAATTAAAAATAATAATTTCTACTAATAAGAAATTAAATTATAATACAGTGGGATGAAGTATGTAAACCATTATGTTCAGAAGGAGAAATTATATTATGAAATTTTCTCATCACGTTATTTGTGGTCTCAATCAACTAGATTCAATCAACTAAATTCATTCATCTCATATTTTTTTAGGTGAATCATCATTTCTTTTTTATTTATAATAAGTGAGTGGGTAGTTATCGACTAGTTACATAAAGATGAACGGATCTGGTACAGGTGAGTGGGAGGGTTTGGATGTTTGGCATAGCATTGTGGCTGTTGTGGTTGAACCGTAGCAACATTGCTTTTGCCACCCCCATAGAATTTTTTGAGCCGATTATTACGTTCTATGATCATCCAGTCCACGCTTCTATCCAAGCCCAACATCTGATATGAGTGAGGGATGTTATTCAGACTGGCTCAAGGTTATGGTCTCCACCGCCGCCAGGTTGGTTTAAACTTAACTCCGACGGGGATCGATGTGATCCTAATGGCTGATTTGCGCGTGGAGGCTTGATTCGGGACCATTTTGGCCATTGGGTGCTTGGTTTCAACAAAGTTCTGGGACTCGGTAGTCTGTTCGGTGGGTGAAGCAGAAGATTTCTACTCGGGCGATAGGGTGTTTACTTCAATTCGTCTTATTTTATACTGTTTTATTCAACTGGTGTAACTCCAATATGGTGGCAATTAAATTGAAGCGGTGATTTTTCGGAAATATTATCGTTTTATTAATATTAAAAATTGTGAATTGAAGTAATAATTAAATTGAAGCGGTGATTTTTCAGTTTACTTTGGTTTTTTAAAATTTACTTGTATATATAATTAAAAAATTTTTTATTCGAATTTCTAATTTTATAGTGTTCGATCTATTAAAGTGGAGTGCTACAACTTCAAATTTTTATTCTTTTTGAGGAATCACGATTTTCTAAATACTTTCCTTATATTCAAAAAAACGAGGAATACCTTTTTAGTTAACCTTTTAAAATTTTGATTATCAAAAAGGGTCGTTGTAAAATATCAAATAAATTAATTACGTCGAATCAAAATTTGATAATTTATTATTTGTAATAGTTTCAATAGAAACATTTTGTTCTCTCTTACATATAAATCTTCTTTCTTCAACATAGCATGAATTAAATTCAATTTTATTTAATAAATTCAGATAAAAATATCGTAAACAGAAAATAAGTTACGAATTAAAATTTTTTACTAAGTGAAGCAACATCTCATCCTCAAGCAGACGATATCTACGAAAGGGTCAGCACAAGACAATTGTTCCAAGTCTTCGTACTCTTTTGAAGGATTGCCTTGTGGTCTAAGTTTTGGAATAAGGGATTTTCGAATGTCCTCTTTACCAATGCGGAGTGACACTTTTTTTCTAATACAAGGAGTTCTCTGTAACATTTTCTTGTAATTCTCCCGTTTTCGAATACAATATTAAAAAATTCCTGAACACAAGATATGTTCATTTTAACTTCACAATTATTTTTTATAATAAATCTTTCGTTTTCATCTGTTGCTGTCATTGCACCACTCATTATGAATAAAACAACTAAGAGAGAATAAAAAGAGAGCCTTGTCATCTTATATATAAATGATGTTGTCACTTTAGTATGATTCGTAAGATTAATTTCGAACGAGAATTATTATAAAAAAAAACTCTTATTTATAAATAAAGTTTAAATCCCATGTGAATTAAATGCGTTGTCATAAAAGAAAACGTTAAGTATTTGACGTTAATAAACTTTAATGTTAATTAAAATATGGAACGTAACGGTTAAATAACATACATTTATTGGATATTTAGTATTATGGAACATTAATTGATATAAAAAATTGTTCCAACAAAGAAACTTGCGATCACTATTAGTTAATTCAAAAAAAAAAAAAAAAAAACTTCGATTACTTAAGGTAAACAAGCAATTGGATACAAATGGGTTTATAAAATTAAATATCATGCCAGATGATACTGTAAATAGATATAAAGCTCGACTTGCTCTTGCTGCTACAAATGGCATTTACTTAAAACTCCATGTGAATAATGCTTTTCTTAATGCGATGTTTGATGAGGAAGTTTACATAAAGCTGTTGTTAGGGTTCTAATTTAGTTTGCAAGCTTCATATAAGTGGCCTCAAGCAAGCTTCCAGAAGTGGTTCCTGGCTTTCTACAAGGATCTCTCTTACACAAAGGTGTTATGCTTTGCAATTGTTGGAAAAAACAAGTTCTCTTGCTAAGAAACCTGCTGACCTGCCAATTACTTGTCCTCTTAAACTCGGTTCAAATAAAGGAGAATTACTGAAAGATCTTCAGATATACAGGGGATTAGTTGGTCATTGGTTTTATCTTACAAACACGAGACTTGACATCATTTATGCAATACATTTGCTTAGTCAATTTGTCTCTGCCCCTCGAAAGCTCCATTGTTGGTTATATGGACTGCAAAACAGGGCGTTAGCACTGACAGGAAAAATAAAATGAATAAATGTACACCCAAAGTTTGGACTGTAGAGAAAATGATCGTCTAAATCGGAGTCGAACAAAAGCTTATCTAAGCTTTTCAAGGAATGCTCTCAAAATCTCTCTTTTAAGATAGAAGTAAATCTAAATGAGATAATTAAAATTGAGAGAGAGCTCTCTTATTTATATGTTGGACGTGGGGGTAGAATCGTCTGAAAACCAGATTTTATCTGATTTTATTTTCAAAATTAAATTTGAAATAATCTGATAATAACAGATAAAATCTAATTAAATCTCAGATAATTTGTTAATATCCATCTAAAAATAGTAGATTTGATAACCGAAAATATCCATTTAAATCTCGAATATTTTGTTATTAAATCTATTCGATTAAGTATTTAAAATTCAAAGAGAATTTTAAATCAACCGAACTGCTCTCGTACAACCTATAAAAACAGAGTGTGGGATTCAAGCATTACATATTTCCCACATCCATTTCATGTGTATACCATCTTCTATCCTATTTAAAGAAAGCTCTTGGTCTGGGATTATTTTTCTCAGACAAGTCTCCTATGAAGCTAAGTGGATTTGTTGATTCCGATTACAGTTCTTGTCTTGACACAACAAGATCAACTACTGTTTTTTTTATTTATCTTGGAGATGACTTTTTGGATAAGATGTAACATAAACATTTATAATGAACAAATTATCCACACCATGAATTTCTATACACATAAATCAGTAAAACAGAGGCCCTGCAAGTGTTTGCAAAAGCAACACATTCAAATAACACATGTTGGAAATATATCTAAAAGCAATGAAGAAATCGTCTCCACAAAGGTCAGTTTCTTTGGTTTCTTCCATCATTATTTGGTATATATCAGCGTATTTCGATCCCGGTGGTAAGCACAGCTGTGTTACTAGTACCTATCTCCATCAGGCTGCACCGACACAGAAATCAACCAAATTATCAATAATATGAACCAAATCTTCTGACGGAGGATATTATTTGTGGGAGGAATTTTGATGATTTTCGTTTAGTTTATTCGATACTTACCTTATATGCAACAAGGGATCTGCAGTAGTTGATGTTTGTAAGTACCGTACTGGTGGATCCACACTCACTGTCCTTAAGAGAGACTGCTGATCTATCGAGTTTGATTGACCAAGGGTAATGGTAACTTTGAGCTGTGGCTGCAATGTGTGAAGATGACCGCTGCATCCTTACAGCCCTCGGGATATAATTCCGGCCTTCAACCGATGCCCTTCGCCTGCTTGGTTGCCTTTCAAAAGACTCTGGCCTAGATTTGGGTGCACTTTGTGATCTGGCTTTGGCTCTTGAAGATTCTGTGTTAGCCATGTAATTGGGGAATAAGGGATAGTCATACGACATGGATTCTGCATATTCGGGCCTTGGGAATGCCAGAGGTGGTTTCGAGACATCTGAATAGTATTGGGGGCTGCTTTGTGCTGTGGTGAAAGAATAGTCCTCCAAATGAACGCTGCATGCTCTAGGAGTCATGTCTGTCAAAGCTGATGGTGCAGGCGACAACTCATAATTTTCTTGCTTCAAGCATTCACGACCGGACGGATAATGGCTAGAGAATCTGTGTTCCACCACTCGTTCTGCCTGTGGTGCGTGCGAATAGCTATTTCTGCTCTTCAAACTTCCCTTTGAATTTGAATCACCAAGGTCCATCTCTACTATCTTAATGTCATCTTCCATCTCTCTTTCCATCTACATAAGCACAAGTCATCACATAGCAAATTAAATGTCCAAGAATAGGAACAATCTGAATCAATTTTTTTGCAATGCTTGGAACTGAAACATACATGATATGCATGCCTGATCCGAAGATCTTGTGTTGACCTTCTGTGTGGTGATTGTCGCTGGCTTCCGGACTTGGATTCTTCGACCATCCGAATCCTCTGAGCTCGAACTCTGGTTTGTGCCGTAATCAATGCTTGCATGCAACGCAGAGTAGCAGTCGCCTGTTTTCTCACCAGGTAACCTCTTACCAGTGCTTGTAACTTTACTAGTCCTTTTAATGCATTCAACGCTTTTCTAGCCTACAACACCGATGGAACCAAAGTCCATGTTCAATTGTTCATACCTCATTAAACTCTTAGTTACCATATTATACTTTGGAGTGTTAAAGAAATTTCATACCAAATACGATCGAAAGACGGATTGAATTTTTATGGCAGCAGCGTCTTCAGCTGCAGGGACTTTCTCAAGCACACCAGAAGCAGCGGTTAACCGGATCACGGTTTCAGCAGCCTGTGCAGCTGCTGCTGTGACCATTGCGACAGCCATAGCATGCTTTTTCTGTTCATCATCAATGGCGACCTCCACTGAAGGTGGTGGTGTAGTGGGACTGGGAACTGGTTCCGTAGAATTCATGTCCTTTGTAGGCGTTGATGTAGCTGAAGATCTCCGAAAACTCCATCTCCTTCTCTCTTTAGAACCAGTTGGTGGGATCGAAATCGGAGTATTCGGATTCTCTGGAGCCACCGAAGAATTGAGATTGCTTGTGTATTTCCCTTTCTCTTTCTCCTTCTCTTTCTTGCCCGTCAAGAAGCTCTTAAGCCATTTCCCTGTCTTCCCCATTTCCCTCAGAAGTCAGAACCTCTGTCTTCAACTTTCTACCGTAGCATCAGACAAGATCATACAAAGAAGATAGCAACAGCTGATATATAGATCTCCATGGATATAAACTACGTAGCTTTCACCATGTAATGAGATTCCTTAATTATTGAAGTGGTCCGACATTTATAAATTTCAACTATTTACTTTTACTTTATAAAATTTAAAAATTAATCTATTTATCTTAATCTATTAGAATTTGGTCATCTTACTTTGTAAAATTTAAAAAAACAAATTAATTGAATATATAACAACTGATATACAAATTATACATATAAAGAGGAATAGAAATAAGGTTGAGGGGTTTCAAATCCATGGCCTCAACAATCATTATATTTATTCAGTGTTTTGCGCGATGGGCGTAAATGTTTCTCTCTTAATCGTGTTTTATTGATGCTTTATTTTAAATTAGTGGGTTTAGAGTTTAGGATTTAATATTAAAAGTTGTGGTTAAGATTTATGAAATTAAGTATAGGTTGTACTTTTTAGGATTTAAGATTTAAGAGGTAAAAAATAAAGGTTAAAATTTAGAATTTAAATTTAATTTTTAAATTTGGAATCCATGGATTTAGAATTTTTTAGGGTGTATTTTTTTTGAACGTATCTTGAATTCTAGAAAAAAATTTAAAAATAAAATTAATAGAAGTATTATAAAATTTTAAGTTGATCTAGATGACTGAAATAACTAAAATATCCTTAAACACTGAATTTACAAAATTAATCCAAATGACGAAAATTCTGATTTAGGGTACTTTTGGATATGATTTGAAGTCTTTATAAGTTTAACGCAAGTAATATCTTATGGATCTGAGATCACCTTTCGGGTGGGTTTCGACGTTTTAACTTGAGTAATTCCTTATGGACCTAAGATAACCCCTTAGGTTGGCTCTTACGCTCTATACACTTAGGATAAGTTCTTATCGATGCATTTCTAGGGAAATGTATATCGAAGTACGATTGAATGGTAGTTAAGTTGATATTAAAACATTTCTTGTTTGTCTCTTGTCCCTGTCAAAACTTTACAGTTATTTGAAATATTTTATCTATCATTTTTATCTGTAATTTTTGGAACACACTAACTCAATGGCTCAATTCTCGTAAATTTTTTTCTTTTGATTATCTAAATTACACATCTTATCTAGTATTCAGGTGATCAAATCATAAACGACTGCTACTTTCAAGTGTAACAATATCATAAATTGTATTTGATATTTGAAATATGTTGATACTTGTTCATTACATCAGTTTTAATTAACTTTATGTTTGCTTGTTGCACTCAACATCATCTGATAATTCTATATTACTAAGTTTTTTTAAGCTTAAGTTGTCTTTACCATCGCAAGATAAAATGGATTTAATCATGATTCGAAGAATCATCATCATTGATGGAAGGTTCTTCAGTGTTGCTTATGAAATACGGTATCTATATAAATAATGAACATGTATATTGAATCTTATTGTTTTGTTCGAGTATGTAATTTATTTTATGAAACATTTTTAATTTATGTATAAATGATTTTTCTGAAAATACAGTTTTAAGAAAATTTATAAGCGCAAAAACTAAGAAAAATCATAATTCAACAAGTATATTTTTTTTGTGATGAATTAATTCAACGATTTATATGTTTGGATTGATAAAGATTCACAGTTCAAATTAATGTGTCTAATGACAACTAAATTATTTTTTAGATTATGTAAAATATCATTTAAGAAATTAAAATAGAAAATTAACTTCTCAGTTGATGTATAATAAAGAGATGAAATTAATAATTACACCTTATTAAATTATATATTAATTATTTTTTTCTTTTTGAATTTATATTCAAAACTTATGAATTTTTTAATTAAATCATTTTAAAATTTGAATTTAATTTGTCTCTTGAATGATTCTTTTGTCTTTTATTCCTTGTGTCTTTTACTTTAATAATTTTAACTTTGATAACGGATCGAATTTAGATGGGTTGAAGCTTTATCTATCCCATCATCTATATCTAAGACTATCATCCAACCCACCCATAATCCGTTTGATTATTAATTCAAATCCATCCAACCCACTAATTACGGATGAGGCGGATAAATGGATCTCTATTATTAAAAAATTAGAATTAAAATTACATGTAACAACCTACTAAAAAATATTTAATATTTAATACATTAAGTTAACTACTATTAAAGTTTCAAATTTCTAATACTCTAAAATAAATCAGAATTACGTAAACAAAGTTTACTTCCCGATAGCAAACAAAGACCTAAAAAATTACATAAGTGAACAAGCATCAATCTTTAAGATAATTAATATTTTTTAAAATTAATATTATATTAAAAGATGGATAAATGGACAAGGATCAGATGGTAAGTTGAAAATTTTTCACCAAAATCCATCACTCACTCTACTCACCATCCATTTTAAATGGATCGAATCTATATTTCATCAGATTTTCATCCATTTAATTAGATCAGATGAATCGAATAAACTATCGTTCATGAATAATTGCCATCCCTATGTCCAGGAAAGAATGAAGAAACTTCCTCGTCACGCTACTTTCCATCGTCGTGGAATATTATTGACCAAGATTCCTAACCTTCTTTAAAGTTCTTCATCTTCCTAGCTCGTATGACCTGAGTCAATAAAATAATCACTGGAATGGGACATCTCAGAAACCATGTGAAACCGTGTTTCGAACATGCAGAATCCGTGCAAAACCAACCATCTCATACTGGTTATATTATTAAAACATTTTGCATTGAAAGAAGAAGATGAGATGTAAATATTAAATAAACAGATCTCAATGTCCTACAATAATACCAGTGACTGGAACAATAATTGTTTTGTCACAAAGAGTAAGAAAAATGGGTCAGAAATTGGAAAACCCTTCTGGTTCGAGTGGCATGGGATCGCATGTTGGCTGAGCACAGGCATCTTTCCATCTCGGTTGGTGCAGTATTTGCTTGTCTTTAGCAGCAAGTTATCTGACATGGTCAACAATTTCCATGGAGATAACACTTAATGGAGGATTCAAATAGCGGTTCACTGTCATAATAGTGATTGTTATATAATAACAATGTTGTTATCTGAAATTATCACTATAATAATATTTTTTATATCTATAATTGCTATAATAAATAAATTGAAAGATAATATTCTCGATCTTTCAGTTGTTGTATGTTATCTCAAAAAAGTATATTGCATTTTTTATTTAAGTCCTTCGATACAAGTTGCTCATATAAGCCGAGAGGTAAATAGGGTTACTCATAGTCTTGTTCAATGGGCACTAAAGTCGGATCATCCTTTTTATTTTTATTTTTTTTATATTCTTTTGAGTATTAAATATTTAATGTTGGACGATGCTATATTTAGATAACAAGATATCTGATTTCTTTTCAAAAAAAATTATATCCATAATTGCGATAAAACTTCATGGTAAAAAACATAGCTGTAATAGCATTTTATATTCATTTCTATCAATAAATTTAAAACCACTGCATTGTAGTTAGAGATGGGTACGGGTCGGATTGGATTTTTGATTCATCCAAATCTGATCCGAACACAAACATTTTAAATTTGACTCCGATCCAAATTTTTTTCCGAAAAATCCGACCCGATCCGAAAATAAATATATTAAACCCGACTCTGAACCAACTTATAAAAATAATTTTAGAGACTAAATTATAAAAAAAATAATTTTAGGGGACTTAGTTATAAAAAATATAATTTTAAGGATTACATTATAAATAAAAAATTAATTTTAAGAACCTAATTATAAAAATATATAGATAGAGGACTATTATTATAAATATACTTAAAAAAATTATAAAATATATATATTTAGTTCCGGATAGGATCGAGTCGAATATTTTACACCCTAAACCTAAACTCAACCTAACTCGCCATCACTCTAAAAAATATTCAACCCAACTTGAACCGAACTTAATTTTTTCATAAAAAAATTTGATTCGTGCCGAATAAAATCCCATCCCTAAGTGTAGTCATTATGATATAACCGATGCTTGGACCAGCAGTTGTTGGGGAGACAAGTGTTGTTTGCAGACTCTTGTCTTGTTTTTCTTGGATTGAATTTAATTTGTGTGTACAAGGACCACTAAAGATGTGAACCTTAGGGATTTTATTGGAGAGATTAAAGACAGAGAAATCCAGATCTAGTCATTACAACAATTGAAGCTGTAAGAAAATAAATACGTATGCAGCTCTCATCAATTTAGTAGTTAAGATTAGAAAATAATTAAGTATATAAATTAAGGAGTCTTTGAAAATTGTGGTGGTGATCTAATTAAGTAAAACATTGTACATATAAACAGTCTAATCCGACCTGTTCACAAATCATATCAGTATATATAAATACAACAATGTTAAGAAAGTACTTTCTTATTGGATAATTTATGAACATTCCAAATCTTTGCTATTATACATGACCAATTTGTCTGATTAGTATGTAATTTTATATAATTGGAAGGATTAGTTGTCAGCACATGGTGTGTTTATAGTCTGATCTACCATTTTAATTACAAGATTGTACTCATCATAATAAAATATTTTAAGCTTTTCAACCATTGCAAAATGTTTTATTTTATATATTTATAGGAAGGATAGAGGACTTTTGCATCAATCAATTATAATATCATTTTTATTTTGGTCATTGAATTGATTCTTTTTAATTTTAAATATTAAACTTTCGAATTATATTGACATATTAAATAAAACATAATAAGGTGGCGAGGTTTATTATTTTGACATGCTCTGATTTTTTATATCATGACTTCCGTATATAATTTTGGGCCTCTCTTTTTCGGGGTCTTATGTGATCGTTTTTATTGTGCTTATCCAGAATACATTGTGTATATATATACAAAATCCTTTTCAAAGACATTCCGTGAGGCAAGAATTGACTGTGGCAATGGCATCACGTGATTGAGTGTATTATTGTCTTAATCATATGTCTTGAAATGTTTGAGACACAATAAAATTAAAAATCTATGTAATAAAGAGAATCCATTAATAAACTGGGAATGCTTCATCTTGGATTGTTTAAGTCGTCAAACACATGAACTGAATTAAAAAAATAAAGAAAGATTTAAAGATGCATGATTGAAGAGAGAGATGCCTTTTCTTTACATGTTTTCTTTGTTTGAAACTTTCTTACCATCTAGAGGATATAGTAGGTGGTTCACCTGATCTGAAGGGGAAAAATGGTCTGGTTTGATTAGATTAAGAATGGAACATTTGGTTGATTTCATGAGTATATAAAAAAATCGAGCGGGCTCATTAAAAAAATATGATATTTATCTTAAAAGATTTGAATTTAAAAATTTTTGAGTTCAAACTTTAAGTCACGACCTACTAATCAAAATCTAAACCAGACTAAATCACCCTACACTGAAAGTTTTATAAATGCTTGAATGTTACTGACGTCGTGTACTAAAGGTCTTACTGATTGCTCGAATCACTCTGTACTAAAGTTCTTATAAATGCTCGAACCATCAACCTTTGTAATCGAGAGATTATATCATAGGTTTGGCTCACCATGTTAGCTGTGGTCTTTAACCAATGAAAACCACCCATTCCACTACTAATCAGCCATGTCATTAATATAATTTTCAGAAATTATATTTTTAAAATGACATGGAAAAAATGAGTAAAGATTCATTAGTTGAAAAAAATTGAGTTGGAAGATGATGATGAAGTGGATAGTTATAATTAGATGGGACTATAATTAACGTAATGAATCGGACCCATAATATAATTTCTCCTTGTAACCAAACCCGTCTTCCCAATCTTATGTGGTTGCTAAATGAAAACCTAAATGTTTGGGCCCTGTATAAAGCCTGAACTGAAGGTCCAACTTGAGACAATAGCTTTCCTCAAGTCATAGACCCATATTGGTCTTTGACCCAATAATGACCCATACAAGTGGCATAAGCAATGAACCTGTCCATCCGAATTTGACTTGTCTAACTGACGGTTGTTTTTCTCGTTTTTAAGGCTTTGGCTTAATTAATTCGGATCGACTCGGGTCGCACATATAATTTTAGTGGGTGAGTCTCTCAGCAGGGATTTTTTGCGTACACAACATCTCGAACCTGAGATTTGTTTAAGTGGAACCAAGCTACTTATCACTTGAACCAACCTCTATTGATAGAAAATGACAAATTTTAAAATTATAGAGTACATATACTATAAATGTAAAATAAATTTTAATATACATATAAGAATTTTTTTAAAAAAATTCATGATATATAAAGAAAGAATTATAATTGTATTAAATAATAATTATAAGTATAGTTATTTAAATTTAGTTTTAATAATTTTAAAATTATTTTTAATAATTAAATTAAAAATTTATTAAAATTAAATAATTAAATTAAACGAATATTTTACCTTTATATTTAAAATTAAAAAAAATAATGATTAAAATAATAAAAATAAAGATAACATTAACTGAAATGAATATTTACTCATTACTATTTGAAGCTTAAGTGAAAAAATGTTAAAACATATTACAAATACAATACACATTTAATATACCACAATGTATAAAAAATGAGAAAAAGCTGCCTATAAATAGACATTTAGCAACTAAAATAAAGAAGCAATTTAGTCTTGACCTTTTGGTTGAGATTAAAATATATGTGGATCTTTTGGTACACTTAATTAAATTTATATTTTTCAGATAAAATATTGAATTTAATAATTTTTTAATGATAATTTTTAATTTAGTTCTTGATTTTTTATTAAAAAATTATATAAAAAATTATTTAACTTTTTTTTTTAAAAAAAATCATGTACCACAGTAAATTAAATAAAATCAAATAATTCCTTGAATTAAATTAGACATTTTATGTACTTAACTATAAAATTTTATTATAATCTAAATATATCGTTGTTTAAAACTAATTAATTTTAATTCAAAATATATTATTTTAATTGAATAATTTTATAAAGTTAATGAGGAATAGGGTGGAAAATGAGACGAGATAGATCGCGAGCTACTCGAGTTCGACTCGGTTAAAGCTCGGTCAAAATTTGATTCGATTATATTCGACTCGAGCTCGAACTCGACTCGAGTTTTTAACGAGCCGAGCTACATGATACTTGACTCGAAAAACTCACGAGGTACTCGAAAACATAAATATACTATTTTTTATAATTTAAAATCTAAATTTCTAAACTTAAAACCCTAAAATCTAAACTTTAAAGATAAGTCTTAAACCCTAAATTAAGATACTAAAACCTAAAATTAACAAGTTTGAGTTTACACAATTTGTGTATCAAAGTTTTTTCTCCATTAAGCTTTAAATGAGACGTGAGACATAAGAGTTACTTGAGTATAACACGATCAAAGATCAGTCAATATTTGGTTCGATTAGGCTCGGAAAAAAAAAACACTCGAACTTGACTCGAGTTCTTAACGAGCCGAACCGAGCTCAAATATTTTAGACTTGTTTAAAATTATTCAAACTTAAACTCGACTCAAAATCTTAACAAGTCGAACTGAACTTAACACTACTCAAACTCGACTCGGTCGTTTACGCCCCTAAGGTGAAATGCTGTGAATGCGGTGTAAGTGAGAATGATGGGACAGAAAAATCTCATCAAGTGACTGATCTTTCCATGTTTTATTGGTGGAAATGTCCTTTACTTTTCGTACACCTTTATTTTTTTATATATATATAAAAATTATATAGTAAATTATAATAAATTTTAAATCTTACCATCATAAAATTTAAACTATAAATTATAAATACAAACTTTAAATTTTATATTTTATACATCAAATTTTTAAATCTTAAATTAAAATTATATATTTTAAAATCTTGAAACGTATATATATAAATTAATGTTTATTTATCAAAATATTTTTTTTTATTATCGTATTGAATCCATCCACATCCTGTTCTTCTTGGACCATCTGTTCCCACTGTCTGAATGTCATCATGTCTACACATGCCACACCACATTTTTTATTTCTATCAACTAGGAAAGATTCTCAACAAATTCTTGGACAAAGCAAATTTAACAAAAATTTCAGACAAAAAGTTGTTAAATTATTGAACCATTAATTTTTTTTTGAATTTCAAATAAATATGAAATATATTTATATACTGTATAATCAGATAAAAAAAATTAATTCTCTCCTACTATAAAAAATTTCTCACCCTGACAAGGTTGAGTTTTGTCCCCAATATTGTCCAAGTGTTGTAACATGGAGACCTAAGAATACAGAGGAGAGATCGTTTTCGATTTGTGGACAACCTCAGGAGTGGGCGGCAGCTTTTTTCATTTAGAGACGGCGACCAGTAGAGGGAGGAAAAGAGGATATACCAATAACTAGGAGTGCTCAAAAATATCTGATCCGGTTGATCCGATCCAATTATTTATTGATCCAATCTGAAAATACGAATATTCGATTTGATTTTTATTTGTGGATCGAATATCCGATCCGATTTTAAGTTTTTCGGATTGGATACAGATCACAATATTTCAAATTTCGGATTATCTAAAAATTCAAATTTTCAAATTTTCATTAATACTAATCTTGTTATATTTAACAATTTAGTGCTTGTTATTTTAAAAAAAAATAAAAATAAAACTTTCATAAATGTGATTCTTGTTGTATTTAGTAATTTGTTGTTTATTATCTTTGAAATTCTAAAATTTTCATAAATACAACCTTTAAATTCGAAAAATTTAAATTCGAAAAATTAGTTTAATCAAATTATATTTTTGGATAACTGGATATCCGATTATCCGATCCAAATATCCGATATCTAAATATGCGGATATCCGTTTTTTTCAGATTAAATACGGATCATTATATCATCGATCCGAAAACCCGAATATCTGAAAAATCGGATCTGATCCGATATCCGACAATAAACACTCCTACCAATAACTAAGGGATATATTTAGATGAGGTAGTAAATTTTATAAATAATTTGAAGTATTTGAATTTTCATAATATTAAAAAGTAAATTGAGGTGGATAAATCACATTAAAATAACTTTAATTTTATAAAAAATAAATTAATAGGTTTGATATTATTGATTAAATTAAAAAAAATAACTTGTGAGATGCTCTATTAGTCTAAAAAGCTTGACCTAATAGAGAATGTGGAAACAAAACCCCGTAGATTATTTGACCCTAAAACCCTAAAAACCCTAAAACCCTAAAATCTTAAAAACCCTAAAATCTAATTCCAAAAAGCAATAATTTACAAATACACCAAATTAATATATTAAAACTAGGGATGGATATAGAACCCGAAATCGTTGGGTTCCGACCCAACCTGATATGATCGGGTCAAATTTTTTGGTAGAAAATTTAGGTTTAGGTCGAGATTTTTTTAATTGTGATTTCAGATTCGGGTTTAGGGTAAAAAAATGCGATCTAACCCAGAATTAATAGTGTAATATTTTCATATATTTTTTATGAATATTTGCAATAATGATCTCTCCTTATATATATTTTATACAATTAGATCACTAAAATTTTATTTTTTACAAATAAATCCCTAAAATTTATTTTTATAATTAAATCCTTAAAATTTTAAAAAACCAATAGCTCAAGTCGAGTCGGGTTGAATCGGGTTTTAAAGTTTAAAACTCGTGTCAGATCGGGTTAAATTTTTTAGCCTAAACAACAGGGCACATCTTTAATTAAAACTAAACTAACAATCCACAAATTAATAATTATTATTTAAATTTATTTTTTAAATGAAATAATTTTCGGTTATTATTAAAAATATTTAAAAAAAATAAAGAGCTGCTCACGAACTTATCGAGCCGAGATAGACTTTGCTTGTTTCAACTCATTAAGGTCTCAAGTTGAGTTCAAATCGAATCAATCCGAATCAAACGTTTACTGAGTTTTGAGTGAGTTGAGTTCAAACAAATTACGAGCTACTCTACTCGTTAAACAACCCTAAACGTAATATAAAAAACACATATATTTCAATATTAAAAAAAAAAGATAATCTTAACCTTCAATTTTAAAAAAATACTATACTACTCTTTAATCTAATTACTTAAACATTAATCTTAAATTTTAACTATAGATTCTAAATTTATTTTTTTTTAATATGAAATCAATAAAAGATGAACTATCTCTATTAAAAAATATGCAGCTGTAATACCATTATCACTGTAAAAGCATTATATGAATGCTTGTCCTCCAGCGTCAGATTTGTTTCATATACTCAGAATCGGATCCTCCTGTCCCATATCCATCAAACATTAGTCTCTAAATGCCAATTCGTACAGTAAATCAACATAAAATACTATGCCGCCGATTAGCTCCAGGGCAGAAAGACAGATCATAAATCTATCTCTTCTCCACCCACCCACTATAAAAAGTGGTCTGTCCTGGCTCTGAGAGATCTAAATATATGATTTACTTGAAACCCTAAAAACCCTACTGAAATCTGAGTAATGCCTTCCCTGTATTCACCTACAAACCATTTCATTTTCATGGCAAAAGCAGCAGATGAACAGGCAACAGCTCTCCTCAACCATTAATCACTTGGTTCCCTTTCGTCAAAACACAAGTTTCAAAGGCTTCATAATGTTACAACTCCTGTCTTTAGTGTTATAATCAAATGATTTCAATGGCCGAGGATACTGAGAAACAGTGTTTCCCACAAACAAAATTCCAAAGGCATTTCCCCCACATGGTCTGCCAGCTCTCTTCAGGACAAAAATTTGCATTATTTTGTTGACTCACTTTCTATTATTGAAGCCATTTCAACGCCATTTAGGTTTCTAAATAGTGTCGTCAATTCAAATCGTTTGCTGCACACTCAAGCATTTCTAATCGTACAGTAAATGATGGAAAGAATTTGACTTAAAGTACATTTGAGTGGTGTATGATTTATGACTTTATTTGTTCATTTCGAAAAATTCAGAATATAAGCCAGATGCATGTAAAATATATTCGATTCTTCTGTCACTATTTAGTTCTTATCTACTTACAACTTACAAGTGAATGCTTTTGCTTTAAGGAATAAGTTGTTCTTTTTGTGACATGGAAACTCAATGTCTGTGTTTTAAATTAAAAAAAAATATTATTTGAATCAGAGACAAAGCCAAAAATTTATTGGGTATCATTTTTTTGAACAGTATTTAAAAAGGGTTAATCGTTTATAAAAGGGTGTCAATTACATATATTTTTAAATTTATATATATAAATTGAATAAAAATATAATTTTCAAAAAAATTTAAGATGTCAACAGATACCCCAATTACATACATGGCTCCGCCCATGATTTAAACTATATTTGCGAAATGTTTTACATTGCACTGTTCTTTTACATAAAAAGGGTGTATTTTTCGAACCATGGTTAAAAGAGAAATTAATTATTTATAAAGAAGTATTATTTTATTTATAAAGGCGTGTTATTTTATTTATAATTGAGTGTTAATTATATTTTTTTTATTTTAATTAGGTTTTTATTTTAAGATTAAAGTTTAAAGTTATGAATTATGAGATCAGGGGTGTGATATATTTTTTAGGGTTTAAAGTTTTTTATTTAAGATTTAAAAAAAAAAACTTAAAATTTAATTTTTTAACGTTGAGACATAAGAAAATATAAGAAAACTTTTATCCTTATAAACTCCTTCATAACCGACACTAAATCGAGAGTGATGTCGAACACCATAATCACCTTGGATATAGACTAACTTCGCACTAAATTACCTACCAATGCCTATCTATATTATTACATGGTAAACCCTGGCAATGGGAGACATCCTACGAGCTACAACAGCAGCGAACGAACTACAGCAATAGAATCCTGTGACATCACCCTTAACAGTACATGAACAAAATCACGTCTATTCACATAGTCAACGAATATTCAGACACCGACCAAGAAAAATAAGAGAGAGAAACTTTAACATTCAGGACATGAGGAAAAAAACAACACTGTGCAAGATCATCCTCTACCCAGTATCCACAGCACCAATTCCTTTCTTTGCGAGATCAGCAGCTTGCCTTCAACATTGGACACTCTTGAAACATGCCAAATTATAACACCCTTTTTCGGTATATATATACGTATTTTGGATCATCGGAATATATATAAAATAGATGATAAAGATTACTAGCGAGTTATGTGAAGATTGTCACTTAAAAAAAATAATGAGTTAAATTCTTTCATCCATTTCACTCATACAACAATCTAGTTTTATATTCTGTATAAGGAGATAAGATCCATTTATACAGAATGTAAAACTAATAGTTTTACACGTTTTGTAGATTATTGGATAAATGAAATGAATGAATGAGATAATTTTTTTTTTCGTATGATAATCTTTACATAATTCATTGTTAATCTCAGCGACTTATTTCACTCGTCAAATGATCCACAAAACCTGTAAAGTTAAAAACTTTTACACTGTAATTATTAATTCTATCATTATATATGTACAAGTTAAGATTAAATTATATGATGTAAAACTCATTTAATTTTATATTAATTTACTGTTATTAGATAAAAATAAAAATAAAAATATATTTAATCTTAGCCATACATTATATTCATCGAATTAAATAAGTTAACTAATACTAAAGACATAGAGATTGCTGCCATTTTTGAAAAAACAAATGTATACACTCTGTAACACAACTTTTACAACAACCATGAATTTTTTATATCATGCGAAAAGGGTGATTTGCATCAAGAGTCCTCAAAAAAAATTTTTGTATTTAATTTAATCATTATGTAGAATTTAAACAATAAAATCTTTATTTAATTGATTTCGAGTGGCTCGCGAGTTTTTCGAGTTGAGTATCAAGTAACTTGACTCGTTAAGAATTCAAGTCGAATTTGAGTTCGAGTCGAATCTAATCGAATTGAACTTTGACCTAATCGAATAACTCGTAATCTATCTCATCTCATTTACAATCCTAATAATTTACCTATTTTTATTAAAGAAAAATAAAAACCAAAATCAACTACTAACGGAAGGTAACGGGAGAGATCATTTTAAAAGTTAATTAAAAATCCAGTGACTATATTAAAATCCCTAAAAATTCGATAACCATGTACGTAGTTTATCATATTTTTTTATTTTATTTTTATAAGTTTATTTTTGTTTCCACTGTTTTTATGTTATAATTGTTTTTTTTAATGTTCTTTTGCATGATTTTGGTCTTCCTCTTATTCTCTTATATCCTTTATTTTTCTCTTAGATATTTTTATTTAGGTTAAGATCTAACTTATATGATATAAAACTTATCTAATTTTATACTACTTTTGAACCATCAGATAATAGTAATAAATAGCTAAAATTATTTTTTTATTTTTTAAGCGATAATCTTCATATTTTTTATTATTAATCTCATTCATCCATTTTACTCATCTAATAACCATGAATTAATATAAAACTAGATAATTTTTCTATCATATAATTGAATCTTATTCCTTTTCATCTATATTTAAATGAATACCGATTTCGTTAAAAAATCACTTATATAATGGGGTGAAGGTTTCAACTGAGGCAGAAAGCATCTAATTTTCAGGACTCAATCCATATTGCTCTTGCATATTTAATCATTACAATGATCAAATTATTAACCCTAATTTATTCAGAAGATAAGCACAACTTCCATTACAACTCTTGGCCTTCAATTATTTTTCAATCTCCTTACAACTTTTATATAAGAAAATTGGAATCCTTCAAAATCAAATTTAAAATTTAATATAACTCGAACTAAGACAATATTTATTGAAATTTTATAAAAGCATGAAATAACCCTAAACATTATGATAAAAACTAAACCAACATAAGTACATAGATGCTGTCTGGTCTAATAGATCATTATCATGTGCTGAAACTGAATGTTTTATTTTCAAAAGTAAGCCTCCATTGAGTTAAAAAGGGTTTTCAAGTGGATTATGAATCTTTTGTGCCGGCAAAATGTTGTCATCATCTTAATTAATTAACTCTTTCTGACCATTTTACAAATAATTGAGGTGATAATTTCTTTGAGGACATCATGGTTGGTTTCCATGATCAAAGATTGTAGACGGAGCACACGCCATCAAATGTGGAGTTGTTGGATTCTAGTCATTAGGGGAGGAATCTAACGAGGGGAGACTTAAGAATTTCTAGAGACCTCTGAATTAGAGGTGTAAACGAGTCGAGTAAAATTTGAGTAGTGTTAAACTGGACTCGGCTCGAGTACGATGACAACGAATCACCTTGCCTAATACCTCTCAAAGGGAAGAATGCCTCCAACCCAGGAGCCTCCAAGGACCCATATCAAAACATGCATGCCGAACCTCCAAACCTGCCGGCTTCCACATAGCATGAATATTTGCATGTAAGGCTTTGTATCCGATCACCCTTCGGCCGTCATCCGTATTGAATGCACAGAAGAACTCGGCTGATCGATTATCACATTAATTCTCCTCAAACACCACAACATCCTAAATCAAAACATACCGGCCCAGCCTTGGCAGTTGTACAAGCATTGTCGAAATCAGATGCCTTACGGCTTACTCATATACATGGTCTTGCCCTTCTCACCCGTCACCTCAGGTGGAATCTCTTTCGTCCTGTCCCTTTTACCATCAGGACTCAGTACTAGAACACATTCATCCGTTTCAGCGACGTCCATGGAGGCTGTCTCCGCCCCCACGGCCATTTCCTCCGATACCGTATAGTGCCACCTCCAAGCCATGACCCTTCATGAGAGCTCTCCTCATCCAGCGACGTGAACTTCTAACATGTTTCTTCCATAACCATTTGCCGTCATTTTTACATGTTTACTCCGCTTTAAAGATTACGTGTCCTTCATTTGTTTAAGTAATGATCTGTGATTGATGTGGACTTCTAACATCTAAGATGAAAAAGAAGTGAAAGATTTTTGTTTCATGTTTTTATGAAAACAGAAGAAAAGTTTAAGATTTTAGTGTTAGTTTTAAAAGTTTAGTGTTCAAGATATAAAAGTATTAAAAATTTTGTGATTATTTATGTAGTTTAATCGGTGGGTTTCACTAATCGTATCGGTTTTAAGTCAACATTTAATTTTTGGGTGTAAATCATCTGTTTTTTATTTGTATCTCATTTTAAATGAGTTTAGGGTTTAAGATTTAAGATTAAGAATTGATATTAAAATTTAAGGAAATTAGATGTATAATGTATTCTGTAAGGTATAAGATATAAAAAATTAAAATTTAATTTTTTAAAATCTTTCAGTATGACTTATTTTACTTATATTCCTTGCACCTTTGCTTGGTTCAACCGAAAAAATAGACTGATAGGTGGGAAGAATAAAAAACCGTATCTTTTAGAAAATATATATTTTTTACATTTTAAATCATTATTTTTACTTTTTAACTCAATCAACATAATTTTATCAAAGAAAGAAAAGTAAAATATAATCATTCTACTATTATACCTTTTATAATCACTATTTAATTTGTGTTCACACGAGTTTCATTGTTTCAATTTTTAATATTATTTTTACTTTTTTATTTTTTAAAATAAATTATTATATAAATTAAAAAATAATTTAATACACAAACTTTTAGATATCAAACATTTAGATATTTAGATTGTGATTTAAAGTTTAATGTTTTAAGATATAAGGTGTATAATTAAAATTTAAACTTTAGAGTTTAAGGTTTAAGGCTTAAATTTTATGATATTAAAGTTATGAACTTATGTTTTAGATTTTATAATTTAAATATAAAAGAATAGATAATTTTTTATATGTAATTTATATATTAAAATATAACCTATAAAATAATACATGAGTTTGATAATTATTTTCAAATTGATATTTGGATTTGAAAAAAAATCTTAAAATAATATTTGAATTATTCGAATTGATTACTTGACATATGTGATCAATTGTAAACTGACACAGTTATGTGTAAGTATACACGATGCAAGTATAGTAGATAGATTATATCTTATTAAATATTGATTTTAAAAAGACGAGACTTAAATTACTTACGATTGTCAATGCAATAATACTGAAAATAAATAAAAAAATGTTAGTGTAGTTATCGGTGCAAATAAATAGAAAGGTAGTAGATTTCAAAGTATGATATGGAAGCAATAATAACAAGAGTAGTGAAGAAAGATTGATGATGATAAGATTAGATCTCTTATAGGGCGGAACTAGAAATTTTTATAGAGAAGATCAAAATATTTAAAAAATTTAATTGAAAAGGACCTTAAACTATATTTTAATGTCAGTGATTCGGCTGTAAATGAGACAAGAGAAATTGCGAGTTATTCGAGTTCGACTCGGTCAAAGTTCGGTCGAAATTTGACTCGAGCTCAAACTCAGCTCGAGTTTTTAACAAATTGAGCCAAACTACATGATACTCGACTCGAAAAGTTTACAAGCTACTCGAAAACATAAATATACTATTTTTTATAATTTAAAATCTAAATTTATAAACTTAAAACCCTAAAATCTAACCTTAAACATAAGTTTTAAACCTTAAATTAACATACTAAAACCTAAAATTAACAAGTTTGAGTTTACACAACTTGTGTATCAAAGTTTTTTCTCCATTAGGCTTTAAAAGAGACGTAAGAGATAAGAGTTACTCGAGTCTAACACGGTCAAAGATTGGTCAATACTTGACTCGATTAGGCTCGAAAAAAACTCGAACTCGACTCGAGTTCTTAATGAGCCAAACTCAGATATTTCAGACTCGTTTAAAATTACTCAAGCTCAAACTCGACTCGATATCTTAACGAGCCAAACTGAACTTAACACTACTCAAACTTGATTCGGCTCGTTTACACCCCTAATCAATGATATATTCAACGCTTCACAAAATAACATTTAAACCTAAAAATTAAAACAAGGAAAAAAGCTTTATAAAAAATTTAAATATACAATTTAAAAATATTTCTACACTTTAAGAAAGAGAATAGTAATCATCATTCAATTAATTAGGGGAAAAAATAGTGAAAGCAGATGGAAACTTCCATTTCTAGATAATAAGTGCTTCCACGAGTTTCCTTAACTATTGCACTAGACCCCTTCTTTTAAGGAAAAGTTATTAGGTGGACATGTTCACCACGTTATCTATGATCTTAATTAATCAGGACAATTCATCTTAATTTTTTAAAGTGAATTATTACCTCTTTTCTACATGTAATTAGTGGGTGAGCAATTATTACCTAATTATTTAAAGATAAACAAATTTAATTACTTAAATCATTAATGACGTGATGAACAATATTCGCTTAATATCTTTCAAGAGTGCATTTGCCTTGTTATCACCTTGGTTAAAAGCTCAAGCTGGCATGGATGAAGCTTTACAAAAAAAAATTAAATAATTATTACTCTTTAATTATATGTAAGAAAAAAGTGAAGATTCGTCTTAAAAATAATGAGCTTAAAAAATTATATTAGATAAGATCATGGGTGATGAGTAAAACTCATCTAATAATTTTTTGTACATAAGAGTTAATTACACTACTCATCCACAAACTATAATATTCATTTCAAATTGGTATCTAAACCTTTTAACATTCTAATTTCATCCTCAAACTATGACCTTCATTCTAAATTGGTCCTCAAACTTTTGAACATTTCAGTTTGATCCTAAAGTTATGACTCTCATTCTATATCAGTCCTCAAACATTTTGATCATTCTAATTTCATCCGCAAATTATCAATATATACTAATCATATCTTATGTTAATAAAACTATTATAAATATTGTTAATTGTCATAAAAGATTGATGTGTATTATGTAATAATATGATTTGATATAAACGATAGTAAGACGATTAAACTGGAATATTCAAAAAGTTTGAAGACTAATTTAGAATGAGAGTCATAATTTGAAGATAAAAAATAAAATATTTAAAAGTTTGAGGATTAATTTAGATTGAAACCCATAATAAATTAACTCTGTAAATAAAGTTGTTTGAATTTGGGTTTTATAGAAAAATCATCATTTTTTTTACTGCAACCACTTATTGAATTTAGACTTAAATATACATATAGTACTTAAACTAAACACTTTCTATCAAGCTACTACATAAAGAATTTGTATTACTAAATTGATATATGAACTAGATTTTTTTTAATTTTTTTTCTTAAGTCTATACTTAAAAAACTCTTTTTAAATTGATACTAACTTGACTCGATCAGTAAAATATTAGAATCCAAATATATTTATAATTAAAAATAAATACTAGTGTCCGATAATCCCTCCATTTCAGTTTGACCTTTGAACCGTGGTTAGAATATACCAGGTTCTGTGTTCCGTTGGAGCTTCATGAGCATGTGATTTGAATGGTTAATACTGTTACAAGGGTGTGTTTTCAGACGGTTGGACGAGACGTGGGATTTGAAAGGTTAATACTGTTAAAAGGGTGTGATTTGATTCATATGTTTTGTAATATATTTTAGTATATCCTAACAATCGATTGTTGTTTGTACAAAGATTTAATCGATGTTAATTTTTTATTTATGTTTTTGTCAGTTGTCACTTAAAAAGATTTATCCCCACTCGGTTAATGGTTGTTTGCTAATGATATCATTCCTGGGTAACGGTACTTTTTGCATAACAGTTTAGATCGCCTACAATTCATTTTTTTCGTTACGCGTCTCGTTTGGACAAAGACAATGAGATTCAGAAATCTTCTGAATTTTATTAGTATGCTTATCTCCATAGAAATTTTATTTTTCTTTGTTTTTGATTGTAAGAATCTTTAGAGTGTTTAATCCAGTTATTTTACTTCTTGATTGTGATGTAATTATATTTTTTATAGATTTAATAAAAATTAGTGACATTTATCAAAAACAACTAAACTTTTAAACTCTTTTTGATTAATTTTTTTTTTGATTCAGCTACAGTGGTTACAGTAATATCTGTTCTAGAGTATACTCTCAACCTTTAGACATTGATCGCTCAATTATTGTGCTGGCATTACTGATATTCAAATCCGTGATCTTCAGAAACGACAACTGTTTATTTGACCGATGAGACTAAAAGAAACAATTATATATAACATGAGGAAGAAGCAATTAGATAGGGAAAAAAAATATTTAACAATTTAAAATAATTCGATTTTCTCATAAAAACCTACATTCACTATTTTAATTTACTCAATTAGGATTTTTAAATTTATTATCCAATCCCCTCAATCATCCCAAAACAAGAAGAATTTCCATAACAACCCTAAAAATCCCCTCAATCATCCTTATTAAGACATGATATTTGTCTATTTGAACATGGAAAAATTTCATTGTTAGGTATTTCCACGCCATTTAAGGTTTCTTATACAAAAAATTATATCATAGGTTAGTCTCACCACGTGTCCATGGGACCGACCAATAAAAATTACCCATCTTTTTGTGTCATATTTTTTTCTAAGTGATTTTTCACTTAAAAAATTAAAAAATAATGAGGTGGCTAGTTTTTATTGATCGATCCCATTGATGACGTGGTGGGACTGATCCATGATATAATTTCTCGTCTTATACATAATAATATCTATCTATTTGAAAAATATGTTTTAATTAGGGATGTGAAAAAATTGATTTAATTAATTTAATTCGTTGATTTGATTTAAAAAAATTATATACGATTTATTTTTTATTTTTTAGATACTTCTGATTAAATATTTAAAAAATTTAGATTAGATATAAATTTTATTATATTTAATATTTTTACTTGTTATATATAAATTTAAAACTTTTATAAATATAAATTTTATTATATTTAATAATTTATCGATGATCATATTTAAATTTATCGATAAAATTACTAAATTAAAAAATAGTTAAATTAAATTATAAACTCAAATATTTAAATATCAAAATATATTTTCTTACATAATCTACTTTTTTACAGTTATTTTAGGGCATGCTGTGTTCAACATTGTGGGCCATGTTTTCCATTTTTAAAGAAAATTGATTTAGACTGTAAGTCAATGGTCAGCAAGGAAGAGCAAAGTCCATACCCACCCAAATTTTAAAAGATATAAAGTTAAAATATATAAATATATATATCGAATATATATTTTGACTTTTATTTATAAAATTAATATAATTTTTAATATTTTATTTTGAATAAAAATAATTTTTATAAAAAAATGTTAAAAATTTTTGGTAAATAATTTAACAAAATATAAACTAATAGAAAAAATATTTTATATATTTTTATAAAAATATTTTTTATCAATAAATATTTTTTAATTAACATATTTATATATATGATAATGTAATTAATGGCATAGTAACATACATTGTAATATAAGTTTATCATATCATTTTAAATCATTTGTTAATTGACTGATAATTTTTATTTGTATAGAAACTATTTTGATCGTAAATAAAATATTAATAATTAAATTATTCTAAAAAATAAAGAAGAAAGTAATTATTTAGTAAAACATTGAGAATTTTTAATTTTAGGTCTTTCTAAAATTTAGAGTATCGACAAATATAAATTATATATTTTTTAAATAATTAAAATATAATTTTATTATTTACTTAATTTAAAATTTTTAAAATTTATAGAAGATTGTGATCCATCCATCTTCCTTGAGTACCACCACCCCATTTCATGACTATGACGTATCATATTCTTCTTCTTTATTAAATTAGTATAAAATAATTATTAAATTTATTAAATTATTCAAAATAATCATTAAAATTCTTAATATTTATCAATAATTTAAACATACAATGAATCAATGATTATTTTATAATAGTTTGATCAATTTAATAGTTATTTTATAATTTTTTAAAAAAATTGTGACTAAAAAATTAATTTAATGATCATTTATATAATTTATTTAAAATTTTATAAAATTTTATTAATTTCAGAATCTATCAAATTAACCAAACTTTTCTAATTTAATTATTTTAAAAAATAAATTTAATTTACAATTAATAAAAAATAAATTAATAGATTTTTAGTAATTGATTAATTAAACGGGTGGATTTAACATCCTTAATGATCCTCACCCAGCTAATTCTCCCACTGATTAGTAATTGGGTGTCATATGGTCATATGCCCGTCATTTATACAGAACACAGCGTATCTTCACCAAATTCTTCCCATTATTGAACATCCACGTGTGTTAATATTAAGCACGAATCATCTAGCCTCATTGGTTAAAAAAACGATTGTTATTCTTAGAGGTCACAGGTTCGAACACCAATACTATCAACATAGTGATTAAACGATTAATGTCCAATGGTTAAAAGTATATACTCTAAAACAGATACTACTGTAATCATTATAGTTAAATTAAAAAAAAAAACGTGTGTTAATACTAAAAAAATAATTTTTAATTTTAAAATTTTAAAATTTATTCATAAATCATATTTATAAATTTTAATTATAATTATAAATTATAATTATAATTTATTAATATTGAAGTATATATAATATCAAAAGGAGCAAATAAATTATATGCATATGTTTATTTTCAAACTCAATAAATTTTAAACTTTAATTTTAAACTTTAAATTGTAACATTGACTTTGAATTATAAACCTTATAACTTAAATTTTTACGTTTAAAATAACTTTATTTTTTTAATCAGTTATATTGATTACAAGTAGTATATATTCTAAAATATACTCTCAACCCTTTAACATTGACTTCTTAATCACTGTGCTGCAAATATTGATGCTCAAACTATAATTTATAGAAACAACAATCGTTCTTTTAACCATCAAGACAAGATGATTCGTGATTATTTATATGTATATAATAATTGTTTTTAATAAAGTTGATATTTTTTTATAAACCTAAACAAAATAAATAAGAGTAAAATGCATCATTCATCACTTATCAATTTTCTCATTCTTATATGATCGCTCAATTTTTTATTTTTTTTATTTAATAATTAAATTTTATAGATTAAACGATTTTAATTACTCATAAATATTTTATTATTTTAACATTATATAACAATTTTTATTATTTAATATAAAAATAATTTAAAAGAAACAATAAATTGTTCGTTAACTACTATTTGTCGCCATCGTCGATGGCTATAGATGGTAATCGATTGGTTTTATATTTTATTGGTTATTTTGTTTCATTCCTTTTAGTCTGAATTTGATCTTTATTTTATGATTTTTTTTATAATTTACTAAAAAATCGAAAGTGAATAAATTGAAATGTTAATATCATGATTAGAGAGTTTTAAAATATTTTCTGATAAAACAACTATTAAATTTAGATTTAGTATGTAAAACGAGTCGTTCAATATAATTTAAGGTCTAACGATCACCAATTTTAAAGATCAACGATGGTTGACACTAACCATGATAATAGTAAATGGTTTTATTATTTTAAATTTTTTAAATAAAAACGTTATTTTTATTATATTTTTTAAAAATTATTTTTAAATTTAGCATTATTAAAAAATTAAAAAAATAACAAAATATTTATAAATAGTTAAAATAAGAATGAGGAAATTATTAAGTGATAAACCATATATTTTTACCCTATAAATATATATGATTGAAGTTAAAAAAATGTGGAAGGTGAAGAATGTTTAAATCGTGCCACATGTCTTGTGAGTTGATGTGTGGGTCCCTTTAAGCACTTCCACCACCTTATAAAAAGGCTGCACCCTCGTTAGCCTTCATTACAACAAAACACAAGTCTAGTTATTACAAAACCCAGTTAGTTTGCTTGAACATGGGAACTGTAGGCGACTATGAAAGCCAGCGCCGGGTGCCGGTTCCTCCTCCTAAGCCATTTCTCAACTCTGTCAAAACAAATCTCAAGGAGACTTTCTTCCCCGATGACCCTTTTAGGCAGTTCAAGCATCAACCTACTTCCAGGAAGCTTTTGCTAGGATTACAGTACTTGGTACCCATTCTCGAATGGGCTCCTCGTTACACTTTCGATTTCTTCAAGGCAGATTTGATTGCCGGTATCACCATTGCCAGCCTTGCTGTTCCTCAAGGGATAAGCTATGCAAATTTAGCTAGCATACCGCCTATTATTGGACTATGTAACTTCTTCAATCCCTCGTGGTCTTTGTTAATGAATGACCCATGTTTCTCTCTTTAGCCTTTTAGGTGAAAAAAATGAACTCATGAGCTCCATTGGTATGCAGATTCAAGCTTTGTTCCGCCACTGATATATGCCATGTTGGGGAGCTCCAGAGATTTGGCAGTGGGGACTGTAGCCGTCGCATCGCTTCTAATACCTTCAATGCTTGGGAAGGTGGTTAGCCCTACCGAGAACACCAAGCAATATGTTCAGTTAGTCTTCACAGCTACTTTCTTTGCTGGTCTGTTCCAAGCTTCCCTTGGCATCTTAAGGTATGATAAAAAGACTAATTTGATTTCAAAAACATACTCAATCCTTTTTGTTTAATGAATAATGATAGGTAAATTATGTTTGTTAAAATATTGCAGACTTGGGTTTATCGTGGATTTTCTATCACATGCTACCATAGTGGGATTTATGGGTGGAGCAGCCACCATTGTGTGCTTACAACAGTTGAAAGGGATGCTTGGTTTAGTCCATTTCACTCACGAGACTGATCTTGTATCCGTTCTACGCTCAGTTTTCGGCCAAATTCACCAGGTTCACTTTACCTCCAGATTTCTTGTTATTTATAGATTGAAAAATAGTTAAAATTATAGTTTGGAATTGCAGTGGAGATGGGAGAGTGCTGTTCTTGGCGGTTGCTTTCTTTTCTTCCTTCTCCTCACAAGATACTTTGTAAGTGCTTGCTTAATTATGTTACCTATTTTGCTTCTAATTAATATTATTTATTTGAAAAATCAACTGCAATTTATATAAAATAGTGGGATTTGTTGATTCCATGTAGAGCAAGAGAAAGGCAGCTTTCTTTTGGATAAACGCCATGGCACCGCTCACCTCAGTTATTTTGGGAAGCATCCTCGTTTATCTGACGCATGCTGAAAAACATGGCGTTCAAGTGGTCAGTTTCTGTATATCTATCTACCTATGAAGGGTGATATTGATGGATTAAGTAATATAAATGGAAAATTTTGTTGGTTCTGTGTCCAGATTGGGCACTTGAAGAAAGGGTTGAATCCGCTGTCTGCGTCCGAGCTGTCGTTCGAGTCGCCCTACTTGAAGGAAGCTATAAAAACAGGAATCATCATTGGCATCATTGGCCTTGCTGTTAGTCATCCCTTCCATCTCTTTGATAAAATTTGAGCATATATGGAGATGCTAACTGTGATAAATTTATACAGGAAGGAATTGCAGTGGGAAGAACCTTTGCCATGGTCAAGAACTATCACATTGACGGCAACAAAGAGATGATAGCCTTTGGGATGATGAACATCGCTGGTTCCTGCACCTCCTGTTACTTAACTGCAGGTTCTTTACTGCTCATGCCCCTGTTTGACCAATTGAGAAATGTTCCTAGTCATTTACACGTCTGAAATTGCAGGACCGTTTTCGAGAACTGCTGTGAACTTCAACGCCGGAAGCCAAAGTGCAGTCTCCAACATTGTCATGGCAACAGCAGTGATGATCACTTTGTTATTTCTAACACCATTGTTCCATTACACTCCTCTGGTGGTGCTTTCCTCTATAATCATTGCTGCCATGCTTGGCCTGCTTGACTACGAAGCCGCAATCCACCTCTGGAAAATTGACAAATTCGACTTCTTCATCTGCTTGGGAGCATATCTCGGTGTCGTCCTCGGAAGTGTTGAGATTGGTCTCATCATAGCAGTAAGCACAGCTAAATCTTTGCCTAGTCACTAGCCTTGTAAGGTAACACATGATTCATGGACACAAACTAACAATAATAACCATTGATGCAGATCACTGTCTCCTTGCTAAGGATTATTCTCTTTGTGGCGAGGCCGAGAACAATCGTTCTAGGCAATATTCCGAACTCTGGGATCTATAGAAGTATGGATCAATACCCGGTTGCGAACAATGTTCCGGGGATTCTCATACTTCAGATTGATTCCCCTGTTTACTTTGCCAATGCAAGCTATCTAAGAGAAAGGTAGCAAAACAGAACTTTTATCTAGGCCTACTTAACATGTTAGATGATTACTAGTATATAATGGATTTCCAATCTCATTTTCCCCCAGGATTTCGAGATGGATTTACGAAGAGGAAGACAGGTTGAAATCTGCAGGAGAATCAAGCTTACACTATGTCATATTAGATTTGAGTGGTAAGTGAAGAAGATGAGTAGCAAAAGCTTAAGAAATATATACATAAGAATCTAACATTCTAGCAAATTTATTTTACAGCCGTAGGTAGCATTGATACTAGTGGCATTAGCATGCTCGAAGAACTCATGAAGAGTGTCGATCGAAAAGGTCTACAGGTATAAATGAGTTTCTGCCATATTTCAGTTCTTAGTATTGTTCTAGCATCCAAAATTGTTAGCTTACATGAATATTTTTGCCATTGATATGACCAGCTTGCACTGGCTAACCCACGAAGCGAGGTGATGAAGAAGCTAGACAATTCGAAACTCATCGACAAGATCGGGCAAGGATGGATCTTCTTGACTGTAGGAGAGGCTGTTTCTGCCTGTAATTTCATGCTACACACAGGCAAGTCGAGTCATGTTGCACAAGATAACGTCGTCTAAGCTTGTAGTATTGCATAGAAATATATATACTTATATATATGCCAGTCGAATCGGTTAGACGAGTGAATTTGTTGATGCTAAGAAAGGAGCTTTGCGGCAAGCATCCACCTGTTCGGGTTGATGAAGAAGAGGAAATGAGAAGGCATATTTGAGGAAGTGATTAAGCTTTGTAATGTGACATTGGAACCAACATCTGCTAAATAAAACTGTTTAAACATAATTGCATCGACCAACTGAATGAATCTATTCAAGATCTACACAAGTAGACCTATACCCCAAGCATTACCAATTGAACTATCCAAAGGTCTATTTTAACAGTACAGACCACCAACCAACTCTGTCATGTATAGCAGCAATTATTAGTCTAAAAAATACCTTCCACTAATCTGTAGCTTTTTTCCTACCATGAAAGTTCTTGCCAGTTTCCAAGTGATCCCAGAACTGCTTATTGTCAAAATCTGAGCTTGTTTTAACAAATCAAACAAGTGATTCCTCGTCTCATCCTCTGTTCATGTTACTCCAAGCATAGAACCAGGTTAATTGATCCACAATCAAACTGGAAAAACCAAGAAAATCTCAAGCAATTGTCTCTGAAATTTGAAAATGTGAAGCAAAAATACACCATGAGCAGTATGGGTCAATAGGATAACTGGACAAGGGTCTATTCCTATGTTTTTTTAGCTTAAATGATGCTGCAAAGAATCATGTCAACCCTCAAAATACTAAACAATCATTATATGATTACAAGAGATCTCATAATTTGTGCTTCAGGTGTGTGGGGAAATTTAGTCATGGACATTAGTGTAAATCGAAGCAATTGAACCCGAAGAAGAAATTTAGGAGGATGAGAAAGAAAGGGAAGAAGGGTGTGCAAAATGGAAGAATGGACTACAAATGAGAAGATTCAGAGTGAAGTGAGGTTGAAGATATCCATAAATGCCATAATTAGGAATGTTGGCTATAACACTTTGAGGATACAAAGAGGGATCACTTAGCATTTTGGTGGACTGTGGGAGTACATAACTCCCCTTTGGGTGAAGAATGTGTGAGTTTGATGCAAAGAAACCCCTTAACTATCACAATACGTAGCTAATGCTGAGAAATTATTTAGCACTGTCAAAAGTAACCAGCTGACATGATATGAATTTGAACATGATTTTAGAGTGTTACGGGGAAAGTGACATGGTATTGACTATTGACAGTAGATTGACATGGTAGTGACATGGTACTGACTTTCCTTACTAATGTCGAACAATGGTCTCACTGGTTGCTTTCCCTGGTCGAGTTTGGTGAAAATGGCAGGAACTCTAAGGGAAATCATTCTGATAAACAATGGATTTACCGGGTGTTTGAAGCCAGAAATCGAGGCGTTAAGGGGAGTGACGGTGTTTGATATAAGCTCTAACAAGCTTGTTGGGGCACTGCCGGATGCTGTCGGGGAAATGAAGAGCTTGGAACAGCTTAATGTGGCCGACTATAAGGCTATCTGGTTATATTCCTGAGACCATATGTTGTTTGCGTAATTTGAAAAATTTCAGCTTCTCCAATAATTTCTTCGTTTCCGAACAATGGAAATGCCTCAAGTTGAGTGTCATGAACTTTGATCGAAATGAAGAAAAAAGAAATAGATTTCAAGAAATAAAATAAGAGATTTCAGAAGAGAAATTTTTTCATTCATGTAATAGAAGATAACAGCTCAGCTCTTATAATCCAATATATACCCTAGGGTTTGGACGTCCTATTATTTCTTTACAGCTGGCACAACTTAACTGAATTTAACTACCATTTAAATTAATTGATCAACTAATTAATCCTTTGCTGTAGATTGGTTTCCTTTTGACTTGTTTCCCTTCGGCCCGAGTTCAGCTTCAGCCCATCCGGACCCATTCCTCTGCAATTGTTTGGTTTCCAAAACGACATCGTCCCCATTAAGCATCATGGATTGCTCACGTGCCGAGTCAGTTCCTGTTGACTTTGAACGCCTCATTCCTTCTGTCCGATTCATTTCACCTGAAATCCCTAATTTCATCTCAATTAGCCCTAATTTCTTCGAATCTTCATCCCCTTCCATGACATTTCCCTCTCCTTCGGGGGATCCTTGTCCCCAAGGATCAAACTCAGGAAACTGAGTCTTCAATACACTAAAATCTTCCCAAGTCGCATTCTCTAGTCCCAGATTAGACCATTGAACTAGTAGCTGAGTCACGGCTTGATTATTGCGTTTTACCATTCGTTTGTCAAGCACCAACGCTGGATACACCTTCACTTGTCCATCTTCAGTGAGATCTGGAGGCTCATGAGAGGTAAGATTCTTCGTTCCCAGCTTCCTTTTCAGTAAACTGACATGGAAGACTGGATGCAATTTCGAGTGATTAGGCATATCCAATTTATAGGCGACTGACCCCACTCTTTCTATTACCTTGTAGGGACCATAGAACCTCACTGCAAGCTTCAAATTTTTTCGCAAAGCTAAGGAAGTCTGGCGGTAAGGCTGTAACTTCAGGTAAACCTCTTCCCCGACCGAAAATTACTTGTGTGACCTACGCTTATCTGCATAGACCTTCATCATGTTTTGTGCTTTTTTCCAATTGTTCCTTGAGTATTATGTTCATGTGGTCTCTGTTTTGTGTCTCTTCTTGCACACTGTTAACTTGGGAAGTAGTATTCCAAGTTAAGATTGGGGGCTTATAACCGTATAAAGCCTCAAAAGGGGTAATTCCTAGGGCAGTGTGGTAGTTCGTATTATACCACCATTCTGCCTGTGGTAGATGATTAGCCCAGCTCTTAGGTTTTAGGAAACACATGCACCTCAAGTACTGTTCCATACACTGGTTCAACTTTTCAGTCTGACCATCTGTCTCTGGATGGTAGGAGGTACTGAAATGTGTAGTGGTTCTAGCTTGTTTCATCAGTTCTCTCCAAAAGAGACTGGTAAATACCTTATCCCTGTCAGATATAGCTATTCGAGGGGGTCCATGCAACTTATAAACTTGATTCAAATAGGATCTCGCCACCTCTAGTGCTGAATAGGGATGTGACAAGGGTATAAAATGCCCATACTTTGTGTATTTGTCTATTATCACCAGTACACAGTTGTATTTACCTAAGATAGGAAGTCCTTCCACGAAGTCCATAGTTATCACCTCCCAAGCCTGATTTGGGATAAGAATGAGTTGCAACAGCCCTAGTTTAGCTATGTGCTCATCTTTTGTTCTCTGACATACCTCACAATGTAACACATATATCTTAACCATCTTCTTCAATCCAGGCCAATAGAAACATGACTTAATTCTTTGGTAAGATGCTTGAATTCCTGAATGCCCACCCTATGGAGAGTCATGCAGTTCTTGTACAAGTTGTTGTCTCAAATCCCCTGTCTCTCCTATGTACACCCTGTTATCATACCTCAATACACCCTTTGAAAGACTCCACCCTTCCTTAGCCTTACTGTCCACACTCAGGATAGTTATAAGTTCCTGAGCTAGAGTGTCATTTTGATAGCTTCTTTCTACCTCTTGTACCCATCCTGGAATGAGGGAAGTTGCTGTAAGTTCCAAAAATTCGGATTCTTCTTCAATTCTTCTAGATAGTGCATCAGCTACCACATTAGATCTTCCTTTTCTATACTGGATAGTATAGTTCAATCCCAACAGTTTGGTAAGCCCTTTCTTTTGAATGGTGGTGGTCAATTTCTGTTCCAGCAAGTATTTTAGGGCTTCATGATCTGTTTTTATAATAAATTCATTCCCTTCCAAATAGTGTCTCCACTTGGCCACTGCCATGAGGATAGCCAAGTATTCCTTTTCATAAATGGACAAGTCTGCATCCTTAGGACCAAGGGCTTTGCTAAGGTAGGCTAATGACCTTCCTTCTTGGGTTAGCACTGCCCCTATGCCCCTAGCACTGGCATCAGTTTCAAGGCAAAATTTCTTACTAAAATTGGGTAAGGCTAAGACAGGAGCCTTACACATTGCTTCCTTCAACCTCCCAAATGCTTGTTCTGCCTCTTCAGTCCAGTAGAACCCATCCTTCTTCAGTAAATTGGTCAGTGGTTTACCGATCCCTCCATAATCCTTGATAAATTTTCGATAATACCAAGTAAGCCCTAAAAAACCCCTTAAAGATTTGAGAGTCTTAGGAAATGACCAATTCCTCATGGCTTCAATTTTATCAGGATCAGTAACTACTCCCTCTTTAGATATTATATGCCCAGGTATTCAATTTGCTGCTGCCCAAAGAAACATTTATTCTTTTAGCAAACAACTGATTTTCTTTAAGTACTTCCAATACTCTCCTTAAATGGACTTCGTGCTCTCTTAAAGTGGAACTGTAAACCAGTATGTCATCAAAGAAAACCAACACAAATTTTCTGAGATAGGGTCCAAACAAACTGTTCATTAAGGCTTGAAATGTTGTTAGGGCATTTGTCAAGCCAAAAGGCATTACTTTAAATTCATAATGCCCTTGGTGAGTCCTAAAAGCAATTTTAGGAATATCCTCCCTTTTTACCCTGATCTGCCAATACCCTAACCTAAGGTCAATTTTTGAGAAATAGCCTGCCCCCTTGAGCTCGTGCAATAAATCTTCCACAACTGGAATAGAAAATTTATCCTTCTCGGTAGCTGCATTTAACTGCCTGTAGTCCACACAAAACCTCCAACTTTCATCCTTGTTCTTCACCATCAAACATAGGGCAGCAAATGGGCTCTTACTGGTCTGTATCACTGAATTTGCTAGCATTTCGGCCACTTGTTTCTCAATTTCAGTCTTCTGGTGGTAGGGAAATCTATAAGGCCTCACATTAATAGGATTAGTTCCTGGTTTCAGAACTATTGCATGGTCGTGGGATCTTTCTGGAGGCAACCCTACTGGTTCTTCAAATATCTCAACAAATTTTTCAAGGACTCCCTAAAGTGGTTTGGGAATTTCCAGCTCTTGGCCCTCCAAGTTAAGCAGATACACTTCCCCTAAGCAATCTAGGTCCTTTTCTGTCAGCCTTTTCATTTTTTTCTTAGAAATCATTCTGACTCCAGTACTCCTTCCCCCTCCTTGCAAGGTTACTTGTTGTCCCTCCTTATCAAAACTAATGGTCATTTTCTTGAAGTCAAGAGTCAATGGACATCCAATCAACCCCTAGTACCATATCACTTCCCCCTAGTTGAAGAACCCTGAAATCATGTTGGAATTCTTGTCCCTGCATCTTCCAGCTCAATTGTTTACTTATTGCAGAGTTGTATAACTTTTCTCCATTAGCCACAGTAATGGCTAGGGGTAGGTGAAAACCAATACAATTCCCTCTTTTGACCAGCTCGGGGTAATAAAGCTGTGGGTGCTACCACTGTCCACCAGAATACTTAGCATTCTTCCCTTTACTGATCCTGGGATCCTTAAAGTATTACTTCCCACATTTCCCATTAAGGCATTCATGAAAATTTCCAGTTCAGCTTCTTTTTTATTTCCTTCCTCCTCCTTCTCATTGTCCCCTATTTCCACAATTTCTTCCCCTCCTAATTCTTCCCCTTCTTTAGTTTCTTCTTCCATCGCATTCAATTGTTTCAATTTACATTGATGACCTGGGACATACTTCTCCCCACACTTAAAACAAAGATTATGAGATCTTCTATACTCTATCAGTGTTTGCTTGTTAGCTTGCCCTGGGGTAGGAGGTTTGTAAGTGACTGGACTATTAAAATTCTTCTGTTGAGACTGTTGTCCTGTCCTAGAAATACTCCTTACAGGATATTTGTGTCTCCTGTGTTCAATATCCAAAGAGACTTCATAAAGTTTTGCTTGTCTATATGCCTCAAATAAATTCTTTGGAGGGTGTATCCTGACCTTGTGTCTCAATTCTTCCTTCAAACCGCTGATGAAACTCGATACAAAGTAATCTTCATTCAGGGTAGCATTCATTTGCAGCATGTATGGTTTTATTCTTCGAAATTGTCCTGATAGTCTTCCACTGTAGTTTTTTGAAATAGTTTGTTAAATTCTTCTATCACATCACTGTAAGATTTATTGCAAAAACGATGACAGAGGTCTGATTTGAACTCTTGCCAAGTAATTCTATACTTCTGCATTACATATCCATCAAACCATGTCTCTGCTCTACCACTGAGGTACATGGTTGCAATCTCCAGCTTGTGACTCTCAGATATGCTAAATATGGCAAAGTACTTCTCACATTTCCTTACCCATCCTCTAGGGTTGTCACCCTCAAACACATTAAGCTCAATCTTAGGTTTCAAGTTTAGGGAGCTCCAGATACTATCCTCGCTACCCTTCTCTAACTTAAAGTTTTTTTGTAACATGGAAATACCTCCTCTTTCACTAGATGATGCCATGCGTGGAGGTTTTGGAGCTAAAACTCCTGGCTCGTTCATTTTCATTGAATATTGTTCATTGCCATCTATAACAGTAACTTGGACAGGCTTTTTACCTTGTCTTTGCTGCAGATTCTCTGGTGCTGGTTTTGGGTTTTCATGTGTGGTTATCTCTGGACTCACTGGTTCCCTGGATACAGCTGCCAAGATCTTCCCCAAATCCGATTGGACGTCATCAAGTTGTTTCTCCAGCTGGTTCATTCTTCCTACCAGAGTGTTCTTGTCTACCTTTAGCTTCTCCATCTGTCGTTGCAAAGCAGCTAATTCCGCTGTGTCTCCCATCACCTGTGTTTTCTTGGACCTTCCCAGTGTGCTCGTTGGATTCAAGAACCGGCTCTGAGTACCAAATGTAATGAACTTTGATCGAAATGAAGAAAAAAGAAATAGATTTCAGGAAATAAAATAAGGGATTTCAGAAGAGAAATTTTTTCATTCATGTAATAGAAGATAACAGCTCAGCTCTTACAATCCAATATATACCCTAGGGTTTGGACGTCCTATTATTTCTTTACAGCTAGCACAACTTAACTGAATTTAACTACCATTTAAATTAATTGATCAACTAATTAATCATTTGCTGTAGATTGGTCTCCTTTTGACTTGTTTCCCTTCAGCCCGAGTTCAACTTCAGCCCATCCGGACCCATTCCTCTGCAATTGTTTGGTTTCCAAAACGACATCGTCCCCATTAAGCATCATGGATTGCTCACGTGCCGAGTCAGTTCCTGTTGACTTTGAACGCCTCATTCCTTCTATCCGATTCATTTCACCTGAAATCCCAAATTTCATCTCAATTAGCCCTAATTTCTTCGAATCTTCATCCCCTTCCATGACATTGAGGGCCGAAGATGATAGAAAGAATTGTATTCCTTATAAACCATTGTAGAGGTCACCAATGGAGTGCAAATCTTTCTATGCACATCCGTTGATTCCTCGCCACCACCGCCATCGCCGCCTCCACTGGAGAATCAGTACTAGCCTAATCACGACCAAATCAAAGAAAGTACACAAGTGTTTATTGATCGTTTACCATTTGAGTTTATTTGATATACATTTTTTGGATTGATGAGAATAATGCTACCGGGTTTTAAGTTGAAATTAAAGTAAAAATGATGAAGTGGATTGCTCATTAAGCAAAACGACATCGTCCCCATTAAGCATCATGGATTGCTCACGTGCCGAGTCAGTTCCTGTTGACTTTGAACGCCTCATTCCTTCTGTCCGATTCATTTCACCTGAAATCCCAAATTTCATCTCAATTAGCCCTAATTTCTTCGAATCTTCATCCCCTTCCATGACATTGAGGGCCGAAGATGATAGAAAGAAAATTGTATTCCTTATAAACCATTGTAGAGGTCACCAATGGAGTACAAATCTTTCTATGCACATCCGTTGATTCCTCGCCACCATCGCCATCGTTGCCTCCACCGGAGAATCAGTACTAGCCTAATTATGACCAAATCAAAGAAAGTACACTAAGTGTTTATTGATCGTTTACCATTTGAGTTTATTTGATATACATTTTATGGATTGATGAGAATAATGATACCGGGTTTTAAGTTGAAATTAAAGTAAAAATGATGAAGTGGTTATAAAGTAAGGTAAATGTTTTTTAATATAAATTGTAATGTGGTTGATTTACACACACCTAAAAAAGAATTAACCAAGAATCAAAGAAATTATATTGTTTTGGGCCATTACTCTCTTTCTAAAAGGTATGTTTAATAGAATGTACAACGCTACTATTTATGTATCCACCCTCATTGTTCACCGTTCCTACCCCTTTCATGAAAGCTCGATGTGAAATCGAATAGTCAAAGGGTCATTCTGATACTACTTGTCATAAGGTCATTATCCACTTCCTAAAAGACATGTCTGATAGAATGTGCAGCGCCACCGTTTATATATCCCAAAACCTCACTTTTCCTTTCCGATGTGGGATTAACGTTCTTTGCCTCTTTTCAGGCGTGACAATACCATGGACCCGGCTCATCACGTCAGTCATGGTCTTATCCAATTATAAGCACTCACTTCACTATTAATCTCTAATTCATTTTTTTTTCAACCAATGAATTTTCACTCATTTTTTTATGTCATTTTAAAAATATAATTTTTAAAAGTTATATTAATTATATAACTGATTAGTGATAGAATTGGTAATTTTCATTTGTTAGGGACCACAGCTGACGTGGTGAACCAGGACTATGATATAATCTGAATCAAATTCGAAATTGACCGGAGTTGGGTCAAGAAAAACTCTTCTAACCAAGAAAAAAATTACAATCAATTTGGGCAAATGAAATCAGTTTAACCCAGACGACCAAAAACCCTACGACACAAAGCCCAAAAGGTTATATGTTTTAAAGCAGCCATTTGCGCAGCGCAGCTAAACCAGCAAAGTTTCAACAATGGCAGTCGGGTACTCATTTCTTGCTCTTAGTCTCTTCCCATCCTTTAAATTATGTTTTGTTACTTTCCTTTCCTTTGATCTGATTCTTGTTGTTGATTCCTTTCTTTGTGTTGTAATATAGGAAGAACAAGAGGATTTCCAAGGGAAAGAAGGGAGGAAAGAAGAAGGCGTGAGTATTATTTCAAAATTTAAGTTTTAGCTTTTAATCACGCTTTGGGAATTTTACAAAGAAACCTGCTTGTTGTTTGTTGTCTGTTGGATTTTCTTTAGAGCTGATCCATTTGCTAAGAAGGACTGGTATGATATCAAAGCTCCATCGGTTTTTACCACCAGAAATGTTGGGAAGACTCTTGTTACACGTACTCAGGGTACCAAGGTATGTGTTCTTCTTCTTTGACCTTGCTATATGATTTCTAATCTTTTGGAAAATGATTGCTTTGTATTGTATGCAAGATTCCTGAATAATTTACACTTGAATGGGAACTGGGTTTCATTCAGATTCTGTTTCCTGGGTCTTATGTGGTTGTTCTTTATAATTGTTGTTAGCTGAAATGGTGAAGTGCCATTTCTTTTTCATCTACTAGGCTTTGGAAGGAGTAATATGTTATTGTAGAAAACAAATTGCCATCTAAACGTTTGAAACTCTAATTTGAGCTGTGTTTGTTCTGAAACTTCATGGGTATGTACTGCTTCAAATATGAATTGATGCAACAATTGGTGGTGATGGGAATTCTCAGGGAAATCTGAATGGCTTAAGAACAATTCCTTTTGGTCAGATTTCTTTAAATGGATTACTTTGTTGAGAAACTTCAAAATCAATGTTTACATTTTGTTTTCTTTTTTGTATCCATAGTCAGCTTCGGTTATTTTGACACTTAATTGACTACTTGTGCCTTGTGGGTTTGGGTGTATCTTTCTGCTATTTTATGCATATATATATATATACACACATAGTTTCACCTATGCTATTTTATTGACAGATTGCTTCCGAAGGACTCAAACACCGTGTGTTTGAGATCTCTCTTGCTGATCTTCAAGGAGGTGATGAGGATCATGCTTACAGAAAGATTCGTTTGAGAGCTGAAGATGTTCAAGGGAAAAATGTTTTGACCAACTTCTGGGTATGTAAAATGCTAGTATCTTTTGTTATGCCGTTGTTTCAGTTTTCTTTTTGTTAATAGATTCACAAATTTGCTTTCTTTTGCTTTTCATATTTCCAGGGAATGAATTTTACAACCGACAAACTGAGGTCTTTGGTGCGTAAATGGCAAACTCTGATTGAAGCTCATGTGGATGTGAAGACTACTGATAATTACACTTTGAGAATGTTCTGCATCGGTTTCACTAAGAGACGGCCAAACCAAGTTAAAAGGACTTGTTATGCTCAATCCAGCCAGATTAGACAGGTACAATCCTGTTATCCAGTTGCAGCAAAACTTTATCCATGGCATGTGTTCAATCCTGTTATCCAATTGCTTTTGTTTTTCAGATACGCCGTAAGATGAGGGAGATAATGACTGCCCAGGCAACATCATGTGATTTGAAGGAATTAGTTCAAAAGTTCATTCCCGAGATGATTGGAAAAGAAATCGAGAAGGCAACATCTAGCATCTATCCTCTGCAGAACGTGTTCATTCGTAAAGTCAAGATCTTGAAGTCTCCCAAGTTTGATCTTGGAAAGTTAATGGAGGCATGTTTCTAAAACCCATTTTCTGCCTGCATCCTGTCCAACTTTGCATTGAACACATGCCATGAATCCTTGGTATTATATCTTTACAAGATATCAAACATTTTTCTACAGTGCCTCTGATTTTGTTTTTGATTTCATTTATTTAGGTTCATGGTGATTACACAGAAGATCTTGGTGTGAAACTAGAGAGGCCAGCTGAAGAGACAATGGTTGAGGCTACTCCAGAAGTTGTGGGAGCTTGAATTTTATCTTCTATTTTTCCTGCTTCAAGTGTTTTTGTTTGATCATTTATCATTACAACTTGAGTAGAGAAATTCTAAATGTTTTTTTAAAATTTTCAACTTACAATTGAGTAGACCATGTGTATCTTTATGGACATGTCTTGGCATTTGGTGTCTATACAATTAATGTTATTGACTGGCTTTCAGATTTTTGGTAAAACTACCTATTTGGTAATATCCATATCCGATCCACCTCCTATTAGGACTCGAACATTATTTTTGGATTCGGATTCGGACTTTTTAAATCGGATTTTGATCGAATTTTTTTCTTCGGATCGAATCGGATTTAGATCGAATTCGGATTATATTGCCATCCCTAGACGGGAAACTAATGTGGACGTTAACATGTTGACTTGGATTATAAATATCGAGGATGCCACCTGATTATTCATGTCAGTATATTAACATCCACATCAGTTTCCCGTCAAATTTTTAACGACAAAGGACCACTTTGTATAAAAAAATTAGTCAATGGACCAATTTATAATATTTGATAGTCAGAAGATATAAAAGATAATTGAGGTATAGTCAAGGGACCATTTACGTAGTTTACCTTAAATTTTAACTAATACTGTAAATACCTTAAAAGTTCATGATTACATTGTAGTTCATCTTTAGATTTTGCTTTTTATTTTGATATTTAAAGTGATGATTATAAAAATAAATAATTTCGTGGGGTTCTCAATTTGCTTTTAAGCTAGGGGATTTTTTTTCAACTTGTAATATATTTTATAAGTCACAAATTTTTACTTTTAAATTCTAAACTTTAAATTTTAAATCATATATATTAATATCTTAAAACATAATCTAAACAATTTTGTTTTTATCATCAATGTATAAGATAAAAATTCTTAAATTATTTTGTTCGGATGAGAATTTTAATTTATATTTACCTTACCTTTATTTTTATTTTTTATAATTTTAACGCCAGTAACTATTTAAATAAATAACAAATAATAACTTCAATAATATGAAAGACAGAATTATTATTTAACTAACGCTGATTCGAATTATATAAAGTAAAAAAATTGAATTATTCCTTGATTATGAAATTATTAAATATATATCATACTACAATTTTATTAACAAAATAGTAATATAAAATACACTTATTTCTATCATAAAAAAATAGAAATAACCATAATGGTTATTTATTTCATCTCTTAATCATAAGATTAAAAATTCGATTTTTATTAATATTTCTCCATAAGAATATTCGTGATGAGGATAGTCAAACGATATGGGATTGATTTTTCCTATTATTTTAGACAGGACGAAACCAATTTTTTTAATGGATCAAAGTTCAATTAGAAATTTTTTAATAGGATTAAGTTGAAATCCATCATTTTTTGGAGCCAAAAAGGCAATTTTACCATTATCTTAATTTCAAATCAAAAAATTTAAAGGGACTGAAGAGGTAATTTTACCATTGCCATAAAGAAATTTAGAAGACCAAGCTTGGTAAATAAAGATGCAAGATGCCAACTTTATAGAGCAGTAGAAGTTGAACATTATGGAAGAGATACAATTTTATTTTGCAGAGACAGTACTATCTATCTAACATAATGGATTAAAACTAATCTATGGGATTCCATTTCCATTTCCATTTAATGTTGAGTAAGGTACCGACTGCAATATCAACTTCCGACCACTCCTTGGACCTGGGGTTGAGCCATGGGGAGGAGAGATCCTTTTACTGTTGGGAGAGGTCTTGATGCCAGTGCCTGCACAGTAGTTGTCTAATAGCATCTCAGGCATTTCATCTTCTGCAACAGTTTGGAAATGCTTTTCGATTATGTTTCGAGGCCGAATAATACTAGGCTTTCCATATCCTTGCTCGTTATACAGTGTGGAAGATGATCCAATGGAAACGAAAGACCGTAGTGGTTTACTGTTTGAAGGGAAGGGTAGTTGCACCAAGGTTCTGTACAGAAAATATTGTCAAAGTTATTAGAAATGGTGCATATTGATGTTATCATGGGAACAAGAAATTCGAGGAAGAAACCTGCAAAGCTGCAATGGAGTTGTTTGGAGAGCAGAAACTAAATTTTGCTCCTCGTTGTCGAACATGAGGGATTTCTCTAAACTTTTGTCCACCCCATTCATGTCAAGATCTGTTTCTTCATCTTCTTCTAGTGCCCCTTCTGTTTCCACCATTGCAGGTCCTGTTTATCGGAGTAATCGAGTGAATAAGAACTTGAAAATAATGTCAACTTGTAAATAACCAAACAAAAGATGGATTCAAAGAGGAATGTATGGAATTTTCATGGCAGCTAAAAGCACACTTACCATCCTTCCGACCAAATGCATTCTTACACCCTTCACATCTGCAGTTGATGGAGCATCCAACACCACCCTGTAAGAGGAGAAAATGACTTCTAAATCAGTTTGTGTAGAAGAAAATAAGCAGGGATTGTTTTACCGAAGAGAAGGAAACCTGATAGCATTCACAATATTTCTTCAGGCAACTCGATTTCTTGCAGTTGCATCCTCTTTTATGTCGAGCAGAAGCCGGAGTTTTGTTTGAGTCATCCTGCAAGTAGAAATGGAAATTAGGCTATACAGCCAGTTGTTATTGGGAAACTTGATAGAGAACTGTACTCCCTACCCCAACTTCGGATATTGATTCAAAGGTCCTGATCACTTTTGGAGCAAATGCAAGTGGATTACGAGACTCAATCTGCTTGCGAGTTGCAAGTACAATATCTTCATGGATAGGCTTATTGAAGCAGTCTTGACATGAACATGGCTCAATGCAGTATACACCAGCAGCAAAGCATTCACAGTACCTGAAAAGGAAGGTTTAAGATCAAATGAACACATGAATGAAAAATACAAGATGTAATTGTTCCTTTTAAATACTATTTATCCTTGCTCACAGATATAAAACAGGATATATAAACCTACATATTTCGTGTACAATTACTAACATAACATGTTGAAGGGAAGGAGCTCGCATTTTAACTCAAAAACTTGTTCAGATAGATCACGGTAGAAACTTATATGAAGGATTTTCTAAAATTCAAACAGAACTAGAACTTACAGTTTCAAACACTTTGACTTCTTGCAGCTGCAACGCTTGCAGGCTTCACTCTCTCCTGCTTGTTCGAGTCTCCGCCTGACAACCCATAGAATGATGATGTACAACAGAAATTTTAAACATGTAATAATCCATATATAATCCAAGAAGTCACATACATTCAGTTCTCAACTCTCATACCTCTTCTTTTTGGGACTAATTTGATTAAACTCTTCATTAATTGCACAGGTGGATGCCTGAGAAGCATCTTCTGCGTGTTGTACCCCATTTTCAACGACATTTGTTTCTCTTTCAGTTGAGGCAGAAGTCAAACATTCATGACCAGCTTCTTGACCAATTGTGGGGGTTAAAATGGATGTAGTGGAACTAGGGAAAGTTAGCTTTTGTGTTCCAGAGGATAAGAGTTCGTGCTTGGTATTCTTCTCATCACTCGAAGTCATTGCAAGAGCGTTTAAGTGCAAGCCAATTCCTGGTACAATGCACATTGAGGAATCATTGCAGGGCCTAACAGGCAGCAATTGGTTGTCAACAGAAAAACTGGTATTTGAACCGCCATCTAAGTTCTTCCTCCGAGCTGAGAGCATCTCAAATTCTAAACAGCGTCTTCTGAATCCACGATGCAAGTTAGAACACAGCTGATGCAAAAAATATAAAAGGAATCTTTAGTGATAGAAGATTGATGACCGATAATATGGTTGAGTGGAGGCTACTTATATTTACAGTGGATACATTCTTAGATGTTAGTAGGAAAGCAATTATAAACAAGTGTATACATGGCTATTCAGTAACAAGCATGCTTAAAATTTTCTTCTTTGCAACTCATGCTGCATAAATTGCTCTATACCACTTCAAATTTACGCTTAATGTTGTTAACAAAGCTATGTAGCATCTCTTACATCGGAAGAGAATGGAGCAGACATCCCAGTTCCAGTTTCCACATTGTGCATTAGACTGTAATACGTGCAGTTAGTCATACCAGCTTCCCCAGTTTGCAAGGAAGGATCTTTAAGTTCATCAGAATCAACACTAGTTTGAGGCAATTCAGTTATATGATTTTGTGGGAATGAAGAAATGAGGGTAGGACAAAATCTTGTACCAGGGTCCAATGATTTCTGAATCACACCCCTAAAAGCCTCTATATCATTAGGGGGATTAAAAATCATTTCTGTGGCATCAGGAGTCAAATTCTCCCATGCACATCCTATAGTTTCCCTTTCTTGCTTAATCTGGCCAATTCTAGCTATTTCCACTCCACCATCAGGAAAACCATTTCCCGAGGCTTCTTGAACAAATGGAACAATTGAGAGAGAAGTGCACGTATATTCCGAAGCACAATTTGTCTCGGTAATACAAGGGGTTGGATGGCAGTCCGGGTTATCACAATCATACTTTAAGGATTGTGGCAGTTCAATTGCAAACCTTAAAGGTTCATTAAGCAGCTCAAGAGAAGCATCATCCAGAGAAACTCCCAGATCAAAATTCTCTGGTAACTTGGCAGAGCTATCACATAGCTGACCGGCTTCCAGACAAGCCTCTTCACTTGTAACAACTTTAATCCCCTCTCCAGAAGATAACTCAGGTTTTGATTGATCCATATAGTTATGTCTGTAAAGAAAGAATAATTAGCACTACTGAAAATAAATAGTCCATTAAAGTTTAAACACTCTGGCGATGCACCAACAATCAACAAACTCATTTATACAGGTCCATTTCATTACCTTTTCAAGAATCTAGATTCCTTGTGGGAGTTGACATGGGGTGAAGTAAAAATAGATGGAAGTGACGCAAAACTTAGAAGATTGAACGCCGGTGTAACGTGTATGGATTTGACTGGCTTGATGGGGGAAAGACTGTTAATATAGCTAAAAACTGGGGAATCCTGTACACAATGAAAAAAGGGGTCTTAGATAATGTGACATAGTTGAATTAATCAACTTCCAGTAAGGAATTAAGTGTTGATGAGCATGAAACAGTGTCCCAGTAAGCTTCTCAAAAGATGAGTACAAATAGCTGGGGAAATGACCATATTTACTCTGTTACAAGAGCAGAATCTTTTGAAATCTACAGAAGAATTTATTGAACTCATAATTGGGTGTGTGAAAAAGTTCAAATGTTTCAAGTTCAAAGGCCTAACAGTAAGTAGGATGACAATTCTGCCACGGCCAATTTTAAAAGAAATTCTTCACTGAAAATGCACAGCACAGCACAGCAAAGAACTACTAGTAAATAATCATAAATCACAGAAAAATCTCAATTGTAAAGGCAAAGAAGACATAGAATTGTGAAAAAGAAACTAGGAACTATAAAACAGAGATCCAAAAACAATATGAACAAAAAACCAAGTAAATCTAGCAAGGTAAAGGTCAACTCTTTCACATAGAAACCAAATAAAACAAATGCAATGAAGAAGAAAAGCAGTACCTCAAAGTTAGAGATTGAAGAGGAGATTTGGGTCTTCTCCGGGGTATCCATAATCTATCTCCACCTCACTCTATCAACTGTATTTTATCTCTTTCTATCTAGTATCTATGGCTATGGCTGTGGCTGTGGCTATGGCTAACCATCTGTCTACTTGTTTGTATTGTATATTACTTCCAAGTAAGAAATCCTAGTAAAGAATCAAGCAGAAGCGGGAAGGCGGGAGAGCTATGGATTTTCTCGTGGAGAGAGAGATTTGCATTTACAAGTTAGACGTGAACAAAGCAGTAGAGGCCCACTGTAGCCATGGCTGTTGTCCAAACTCTGAATTTACTTTAATATCATAAAGTAACGTAAACCCACAGTCGTTTGTTCATCCTCCACCCTTTTAATGCCATTAATATTTTCTCTCTCTTTCTCTTTCTGGGATTTTGGAGGGAAAACAAATGACCTTGATTGCTTCATCTGCTCAGTGTCCTTTTCTCCAATTTTAAAGGGTTTTTAAGAAAGAAAACACCATAATCTCCACCAGTTCCTTCGTAATTCCGTTACTGTTTCTACCACAAATCATAACTCACACCAATCCTTGGGTAGTTCCGTTGTTATCTTAAATCTTTTATTAATTGTTTTGTTAAGATTCTTGACGATAGATAAAAGAAATTAAAAATATTCATACAAAACTACTATTCAGTTTTTTATTATTTTTTTTACATAATATGTTAGTAATATATTATAATATACAGTTTAATTATTTATTATTTTTTAAAGATTATATTATTATTATTTTTAAATTCTAAACATAAAACATAAAATAAACACATGTTTTATTAAAAAGATAAAAATTATTTTTAAATAATATTATAGTTTATCAGCAAATGATCGATATATAATATGATTAAAGATTTAAGTTATGACTTATAATTTTTAAATTTTAATCCTAAACTTAAAATTATACTAACAACTCTTAAAAATAAATATACTCTATTTAAACTCTTAAATTTTAAATAAAATTCTTAAATCTAAAAATAAAACACTTGTATATAAAATAATTACCTAAGATAAAATTGAAGAATTTAAGGGAATAATGATGTTTAAAGTTATATTTAGGAAAATAAGTGAGTTTAGGGTATTTTTAAAGAAATAAGTCAAAAAATAGTGTTTTTTTTGACCTCGCCACTTGTAGGTCGTGAGATTTATGTTGACCGTTGGATTAAATTGAAATCAATGGTGTACATGAACTTCGTCATTTATAAATGACGATGTTTAAAAAATATTATTCCTTTTCATATATTTTCTCAGATATTTTAAATATATTTATTTTTTTAATTTTTCTCTCAAATCTATTATTCAAACATTTTACGAGAGTGGACCGACCAATCCATAAACTTTCTTGTCCACGTGCCTAAATTATCCCCCAAAATAAAAAAAATAAAAATATAAATATTGATTTTAATGACATATATAACTTTATAACTGTTTTAGCTGTTATATTTATATTTTTCTTAAAAAAATGTGCACGTTATTAAAAATACAAAACTGATGTACACAAAGATAAATACTAAATTGGTTTATGAGAAAAAAATATTAAAAATTGTATTAATTGGAATGAGGCAAACCTGGTGGGAAAACGTCCTAAAATCAATAAATTCTCAATTTTCCGATCACATATAATATATATAATATCTAATTCACCCAACAAATAACTTTAAAAACAAAAATTAGTATGAAATTAATGTTATTTTTATATAAAAAAATTAAAATATTTTTATATAACTTTAAAATATTTATGATTTATTAGAGATGAAGTCGAGAATAGTAATCGATTTAATAACATAATTGTTGTTTTCGAGTAAAAATCTCTTGCCTCTTAATTATATCTCTTTTTATGTCTCGTATTAAAAAATCTTAAAATTTAAGTTCTGAACTTTAACTCTAATTTTCTACAAACCCTATACCTTAAAAAATATATTATACCCCTAATTCCTTAAACCTTAATCACAACTTTTAATTTTGAACCTCTTAAGCTCTTATTATTCAATTTTTTTAAATATCTTATATTTTGTCATGTTTTTAATTAACTAACAGTGATTACAGTAATATCTGTTCTAGAATATAATCTCCACCATTTGACATTGATCGATCAATCACTCTATTGGCATCATTGGTGCTTGAACCCGTGACCTAAATTATATATTTAATCACTTGAACTTGAAAACTCGTGTATTTTAAATTTTTTTAATTTCATTAAAATCTATGCGAAATAAAATATATAATTTTTTCAAAAATATTGACAATTTGTTGGTAGTGCACCAAGTTGTCATGAAGAATTGATGATGGTACGTCACAAGGTGAAGTAAATGATGTTATATGGTAGTATTAAATATTAGTATATATATGGATATAAATATTTAGAGACAACATGCATGATACAACATTTAGAAAATTTTAAAATATTTAGTAGCAGTTTTATCGTAAAATGTTGGATGAAAAGTGGTTAATATGGGGAAAAATTAAAAAATAAATTTTTTTTTTGAGATTTTAGTATTTGGAAATATTATTTTAATCTTAAAATTATATTTTTTTAAAGAAAATTAATGGATCCAATTTAGTGATTAAATATTTATGTTTTGTATAGTGTTAATTTAAAATTTTTAGGAGTCTTGTGTAATTTATTAAAATAAAATTTTATTTTATAATCAATAAGATGTGTAATTTTTTAAAAAAATTATTAGATTAAAAATTAAATATTAAATATTAAACATATAGAAATTAAATATTTTTAGTTTTTCACTTAAAAGATTATATTTTTTTATATTTTAAGTTTTAGATAATTATTATATCTAAACATAATTATAAATATTTATAACTTTATAAATATTAAATTTAATTATTTTGAACCTTTTCTTTTTAGAACTCTATACGATTATTTTTATTCTATTTGTCTAGAACCTTAAGTTTTGTAAGTTTACTACCAGGGACGGAGCTGTGTAGGAAGTGGGAGGGGCTGTTACCCCTTTTAAATTTTTTGGTATAATTGCATTTTTAGTCATTTTTAATTTAAATGTTAATTAAATATGATTTTTGTCCCTCCCAACTTTTAAATTTAAAGATTTTTAGACGCTTGCCCCTACCAATATTAAATCCTGCCTCCTTCTCTGTTTACCACAACTTTTTATTTTAATTGATAAAATTATTTTCAACTGTTTAATATTTTTTATTCAATTTCGGTCTACATTATTTTTCCGATTTCGCCTTTTAAGTTGAGAGATAACATCGACCATCAAATGTGTCAAACGTAATTCAAAAGAAAGAAGGGTAAATTAGGTGAATGTAATTCAATTACGGATAAATTTATATTTATATCACTCAATTATAAAAAGTTATATTTAGATTATGTAATTATGGATAAAATAATATTTGAGTCACATAATTATTAAAATTTATAATTAGATTAATTAATAATTGGTAAGATTATGTTTGAGTTACTTTTAATATTTTTAAAATATATATCAATTTGTGCATTAGATTAATTAATGAGTTCAAATAAAGTATTCTAGTGTCAATGAGAATATACAGGTGATTTGAAAGAAAAATGATTAAATCTATATTTTTAAGATAAATTACATAAAAAAACACCTAATTATAAGGTTGGTGTTGAAATGATCACTATTCTTTAAAAAACGGCAAATATGTCAGTCAACAATATAATTGGTTTCAAAATAGTTACTCGTCGTTAAAAACTAATGAACGTATGATGTGCCTGTCAAAAATAAAATGTTATAATTACACATTTAATCATTGTTATTTATATATTTTCTTAATTTAGTCACAATTTTATTCTAATAAAATATTTTAATTATTTAATTAGATTGTGACACATGTCACCACCTAATTAAAGGAAAAAAAATGAAATTCAACAAGATGCTTATTGTGAAGACAAGAACCAAAGACCTTAAGCACAATTGCACCATGCCTAAACCAATAAACTAAACTAATTTTTATGTTTGTAAATCCCTACAATATATATATTACTGCTTTTATATTTATTTAGTTTTATTTCACACGTTATCATAGATTTAATTTTTAATTTAATTAAATTATTTTATATATAATAAAAAATTATTTAATAAACTCTAAATAGTAAATTTCAAAGTCACTTAAAAATTTAAATTATAATAAAAATTTATTTTTAAAAAAAAATCTTAAATCCTAGATCCAAATACTAAAAATAATAGTCATTTCGACATCAATCTCATAGTTAAGTGTGTGTTTTATGTAGTTTACCCTGTTGGGCTTAAAGGTGCTCGATGAATAACCGATTTTAGCTTGCCAAGTGATGAAGAATTGATAATTTGGGTGTTTTGTGGTGGAAGCAAAAAGATAGACAATAAAACACAAGGATTTAGAGTGGTTCGACCTTCATACAAGCACCTACATCCACTACCTTAACTTCCCACTAAGGATTTCTAAAATTCACTAAGAATTTCAACCTTTTGAGGAATAAAGGATAACCTTACAACCTTGATTCAAACCCGAATCAAGTATCCAAAGTTCACTACCGAACTTTGAGAATTCACTCACCCAATCCTAATACACTTGAGCATACATTGACAATTGAGCTCACAAGTGTTTTGTCTACCCAAAGATTGAAATTTAACTCTAAGACAATTTTCTCATTGTTGTTACAATTGAAGCATTAGTTTTTTCTTGATGCTTGAGGTTTGCTTTTATCATCCCAAATGAGCTTCTAGCTATTGGTGATCGTTGGGATTGATTTGGAACCATTTGAAGCTGATTTCAAGACATATTTTTACTTCTGGTATGATTGGTATCGAAACACGTGTAAGTTGTTTCGATACAGCTGCTTTGAAAAATAACCGTTGAACCTGCATTTAAGAATCGGTATCGGAACACCCTTGAGGTGTATCGAAACCCTTAGCTCATGGTATCGAAACAGGCCTTAGCCGTTCCGATACTGCTCCTAGCTGTTGGGGGTTTTCAAATGACCGTTGGAGGTGTATCGAAACACTATCGAAACCATTTTGTCCAGAGACAAAAGCGTATCGAAAAGCTTTAGGGGCGTATCGAAACACCTGGACATTTTCCTTTGAAATAAGCAAGCTGTTTAAAAACACTTGGGAAGTGTATCGAAACATCTTGAACATTTTGTGTTCTTTGGTTTCTTTAAAACATTTAAAACACATTAACAAGTCCTTGAAAATATCTCAAACTTATTTTCAAGTTGTTTGGACATAAAATCATTTTTAAAATAATTTCAATTTAGTCCAAAACTATTTTTCAATTATTATATCAAAATATTAGTTCTACATACCCTATATTTTTTTAAATATGAAAGATGACTCAAATGTAACCTTTAATAATTGGATGATCTAAATATAACCTTTAATAATATAAGTGATCCAAATATAAACTTTAATAATTTGAGTGATCCAAATATAATCTTACCTATAATTGAGTGACCCAAATATAATTTTTAATAATTAGATGATTCAAATATAATCTTATTCATAAATAAATGACTTCCGTCCTAGTTTACCCAAGAAAGAATTGTTGTAGCATGGAAATGGCAGACAATATGAAACATAGAGTTCGTGCCAAATGAGCTCAAAAGCTAATACTATAACTTAACATAATATTCAAAAGGTCAACAAAGAATGCAACACCAACGTCATTATTTAAAACTAAATCCAGCTACGATTTCTGCTACTATCTCCAACAATTCCAAACTCACCCACCAGTGATAATTTGCCGGTTAATTGAGGAAACTTGGTTGGAAAAAGCCATCATCAACAAACTGCACCAATTGCAAGCAATAAAACACAGTCAAAATCTGGTTTAGCATACAAAATGCCAGGTGAGAACCAAATTTCAGATGAAAAATGCAGGTGGTCATCCTACACATCTTGCATATGAAGTTCTAGTCAACAAATCTTTGCACCCTTTCGGCTCATCAAACTAGAACTGATGCTAATTGCCAAGGTCTACAACTACATCGAAAAAAATCTATATTCATGTCACCTCCATGAAATAAGATTGACAATTGCAATGGACAATTGTATGTATCTGTATCTATATCTGTTAGAGATGCATTGGTTGATTGAAATGGACAATTGCAAAACAGCACAAACAGCTTCCAAGGGCAGGCACATTTGGCACCAATTCTAGAACCAGTCCTACTGGCTTAATCAAAATTAAAACTGTCCAACCTGTGATGAAATCTGAATCTTATAATGCATTCTCTGAGAAAGACTATGTTCTTTCTGGCTCTTTCTCATTTGGCACCAATTCTTGAATCTTCTGTTTTGCTTCAGTCATACCCTCCTTCTCAAGTTTCTCTACCAGCATCTTACATATGGAATCCTTGGGTCTCATTCCCTTGAGCACCATTTCTTCAAAGAAGGCAAAGGCTAGCTCAATTTTCCCACTTTTACAAAGTCCACGGACCAAAAGTGTATAGGTCGAATGGTCCATACTGACATCGTTGTTTAGCATGTGACTTAACAAGAAATTGAGTACCTTCATCCTCTTCTTCCTGCAGCACATTTTCAGTAAAGGTGCATAAGTTGAAATATCTGGCTTGCATGAATCCTCTTCCATCCTCTTAAGCAACTTCAATGCTTTTTCTTCAAGTGAATGCCTACAAGCAGAAGATATCATTGTAGTGTATGTCAATGCATTTGGCTTAACACCTTGCTTCACCATGTCCACAAAGATTTCATCTGCATACTCAAGCCTACCTGCCTTGCTTAGAAAGAAAATTAAAGAACTATAAAATGAAGCATCCGGTAAACAACCATCATTTTTCATCATCTCATAAACCTCCAATGCTTTTCCAACCTCACCCGCCTTTCCTCTAGCATGCATAATGATAGTGTAAGTCACAACATTTGGCCTACACTCATTCTCTTTCATTTCATCCAAAATAGCATCCACATTGCGAAAATCCTTTTCGAGACAATAAGCCTCGATGAAACAAGTATATGAGACAACACAAGGCTTAAAACCATGTTCAACCATCTCATCCAAAATCTTCCTAGCATCACTTAGTCTTCTAGCCTTACAGAATCCATGTACCAAAATGTTAAAACTACTTGAATTTAAAGGTACAGATTCCTTTAACTCGAGAAAAGCTTCATAAGCATGCTCTACACCATCCCCTTTGACCAGTGCATCCAACAATCCATTCAATGCCATAACATCTTTTTCAACCCCATGTTCATCTACCCTTCTGAAAAACTCAATAGCCTCGCTAAACCGACGAGCATTAGCAAATCTCCTCATAACCTTGAGCATTGTATCCAAACTAATATACCCTTTTAATTGTTTCATTTCCTTAATCGTATCTAACATCAAATCAAACATTTTAGCCTTCCCTAACGCATCAACCATGAGGTTATATAACTCAGGAGTATGCCTATAACCTGATTGTGTTTTTGCCCAAATGAAGATCCCATAAACTGAAACCCAACTATTAGAAAACCGCTTCAACAACTGCTCAACTAAAACATGGGAAACACTTAAATTAGATGCATTCAAGACTTGTACGACTTTTTCAGGAGATGGGTACGGGGTTTTAAGGATTTTAGTGAGTTTGTCCACCTGGGTTTCAGGTGTTTTGGTAGGAAAGTGACTAACTTTATGGGGGGTTTGGATCCAAGTGGCAAGTGATGGGATGACGAAATCGTCGTCCCCCGAGTTTTGAGTTCCTAGATTTTTCTTACCGACCCAACTCGGGATGTCGGGTAACTCGGATGTGAGGGGTGAGTCAGGGGAAGCTGGTGTGGTTGTGGTTGTGGTGAAGAGAGCGGAGAAGCCACGGAGATTAAGCTTTGTTTGGGGATGGGGAGAGAATACGAGGTTCGAGAGTTGATGCTTTGGAAGCATTTTCGATGGTGTTTAGGGAAGAAGACAGATCATGAAGAAATGCGAGTCGGGACTGCGAGGAAGCGTAATGTTCGTTTGGTGGTGTTTTGACATTAACCTAGGACTTTAATTAAATTATTTTTTTAAAAATAAAAAATATAATGGAAATTTCTCAGGAAATTTCTCATAAATATTGAGAAAAAAAATTATTTTCAAAAGTATTGATCCCAAAATTATTTCCGAAATTATTAAAGAATCTACAGTGAACATAAAATTGGGTTCAGGAGAACCCGGCTATGAACAGTAAATTTTAAAATAATTAAAAAGATATAAAAGGGAAGAGATGGGTTCAGAGAAGAGATGAGTTTACCACAAAAAACTGAAAACACTGTTTGAAGTCGGGCTCTCCTGAATCCATCTCTTCCCTTTTTTTTATTTTTTTTAATTATTTTGAAACTTATTGTTTATAGTCGGGCTCTCTTGAACCTAACTTTAAGTTCAATATAGATTCTTTAATAGTTCCAGAAATAATTTTGGATGATCAATATTTTTGAAAATAATTTTTTTTCTCTTAATATCAGAAATAAAAAAATAAATAAGATTAAAAATAAAATTAATTTTTTCTCAAATATAATTTTATATAAAAATATATAAAATATTTTTAATTTTAATTTTATTGTTATATTTCTATAGTGGTTTGAATATTTTTACGTCTTAAGTATATCATGTTTAGTCTTTTTAATTTATGTTTTTTTCTCTTTTACTTGCATTAACAACGAATTAAAAGATATATTATATTTTGTATCATAAATAATCACTTGGTTTAGTGACAAACTTATGACACTTGTACCCAAGGGAACTTAGGTTTGATTCTTAATCAAAACAATTTTTTATCAGGTGGTGATGTATATGGATACCTAATTAAGTATAATAAATATAATGACGGATCCAAAAATAATATTTAAGGGTAAATACATATTAAAATTTTAAAATTTTAAGGTGAATACAATTTATAAATATTAAAAAAAAATTAAGGACCGATTTATAAAATTTTAAAAATATAAAAATACATGTATGAATTTTAAAAAGTTTAGAGTGGACCTATCCCTTTATACATCCCTACAGAATAAATAATTAATATGGATTAAATATATAATTATATAAAATTTTCAATCACATCACCCATCTAATAACTTTTAGTGACTAGAAATTTAATTATCTAAAATATAAGTAATTTTATTAGTTAAATATAAAAATCAAGAATAAAAATATAAATGATTATTACAGTAATTAAATATATGTAACAATGTCTAAATATTAAATTTAATAAATTTTCACTCTAAATAAATAGCTATCTGAATAAAAGTATTATATAAAAGATTTAAACGAAGAAAACTGATTATTTTAGAGACAATTATTATGGGAAACTATATTCCTACAATTTTCACAATATATATATATATATTGTTGATAATTGGTAAAACTCTTTTTTAGATTTGATTTTTAAATAATCAGATCAGATTTTTGGATATTCGATTATCAAAAAATATATTTTAATCTAATTATTTTTTAAAAAATTTAAAGGTTATATTCATGAAAATTTCATAATTTTGAATATAACAAATAATAAATTATTAAATATAATAAGATTCACATCTATAAAAATATTAATTATTTTAATTTCTGGATATAACAAGTATCAAATTATTAAAAATAAAAAATAGTATTCATAAAAATTTAACTTTTCAGATTTTCATATGATCTGAAACTTAAAATATTAAGATTTGTAACTAATATGAAAAATTTAAAATCATATTAGATATTCGATCTATAAATAAAAATTAAATCAAATATTCAAAATTTTTAATTAAATCAATCAATCAATAAATCAAATCGGTTAAATGAATTATTTTTAAACACCGCTAATAATAACGATATTTTTAAACACGCCTAATAATAAGGGCAAAAAAACTCAATTATTCGGTTTTGATCTCGGATTCAGTAAAATTTGGAGATTTTTATTTGGTATTGGTTTTAGTGGGACTGAGATTGGATCCAAAATTTAAGTTCCGGTCACAACTGAGACCGGAACTGGATCTTGATTTTTTGGACCCGGTACTTGGTGAGTGCCCAATAGGACCGAGACCAATACTAAATATTTAGTATTGTTTTTCTTTTGTTTATTTTTTTTATCAAACTTTCTCTTTATGTATGAATATTACGAGTATTACTAGTTTTAAAACATTAATTTTCATGCTTACAATATTCTAATTTTATTATTTAATATTATTATTGGTGGTTAATTTTTTCTCCAATTACTCAATTTTTTTAGGAATAAACTAATTGACCGAGTACCTGGTATTATAAACGGTTTCCATCAGTAACGAGACCGGTTCTTAAAGATCCGATATAACCGGGACTGATTTTAATTTTTAAGAACCGGTGGCTACCAAGACTAAATAATTCTATTCAAATTGGTCGGATACCCGGTCTTACCCGACCCTACTAATTAGTTATATAATACTATTGAAATTTATTTTGTCTAGGAATAAGTAGGTCCTAGGATATTAATTAATATTTTATTAATTTTTAAAAGCTAGGTGTGCGATCCGGATCGGTCTAGATTAGTTAGGGTTAAACCTTGAAACTGGAAGAGCAATCAAAAAATAATTATTATTAAAAGATTAATTTTATTTCAATACATATTAATATAGACTATTTTTTTAATATATTTATTAATAATATATTTTTTAATATTTGTTATAAGAGGTCTACTTATTTTTTCAATAAATATCGTTAAAAATAGTACAATTATAAAATTTTTAATAATCTCTAGTATGTGATTAGGGCTCTCAATTAATATTTTTAATTTTTTAAATTGTGGGTTCAAAACTTAATAGGATCAATTATAAAAAATATTAAAAAATAATATAATACAAAATATCTATTTTAAACCCTAACAACCTGAAAATTTATTTTAAACCTAATAGCACAGTTGATTCTTAAGTTTCCCCTTCATATTAGTGTATGGGATGGTTTTAACAAAACATTTAATTAAGGGGCTAAAACAAAAAAGAGTTAATAGTTAGGTGATTAACCGTGTAATTTTTCCTTTTCCTAATTCGTTCTCACTTTCCTAGTAACCAAGCAGCATGTCGTCAATCAATCCCAAAACTGAGAGTCAAAAGGACTAGCTGGTTAGGGTTTATGCAAAGAAACAAACTTCAACCTACCTTTACCTTTTTCCCTCTCGATCTTAACAAGAGAAATTTCGGGTACGAAGATTTCAATTTATCTGGGTTTAAAACCCTGCGCTGAATTATTAATCTTCTATTTCATTTCTTCTTTCAATTTCATCTTGCTATTTTTTTATATGGATAGCTTCGGATTTGATTATCTTGGGGTTGTAATTTGTTTTTGTTTTTCCGGCAGGCTGCTCTGTGAACGTCATGAAGAGGACATTGCCATGGAGTGATCAGGTTGATGTAATTTCATCGGATGAATCCTCTTCTTCATCGTCTTCTTCTTCTTTAGATGTCGATGCTCAGGTCAATGATGAAACCACAAATGTCGCTACTGATCAACCTCCTAAAGAAGTATCATCTGAAGGTAATTCTTTTATGAGTTTAAAGTTTTCTTCCATTTGATTTGAAACATACAAACTAATTGTAGGTGTAAACTCGTTCGTTCCGCTGTTAGAATTTGACCTTCTGTGATATGGGTGTTTATGGTCAATTTCATGTTCAATTCTTCAAAGAAATCTAGTGTTTCCGTTAATGGTCGGAGTTCAAATAGTTTTTTTATATGTGAATTTGCTTTCTTTATGATACATTTTCGTTTCTTGTAATAACTATGATGCATGCAATCAGGTTTGTTGATCAGAAAGGCTGAAATTTATCAGGAATATATGAAGCAATTACCGATCCCGACAAGCCGGGGCTCGATCATTCCGTTTACCACATGGATGGGATTAGGCAGATCCATCAAACAATTATATGGGCAACCCTTGCATTACCTCACAAACATACTCCTAAAACAGTGGGATCAGTTGAGAATCGGCAGCGAGGATGAGCATAGGTCCTTGGACATCGTTGTCCATCCTTGCAAAGCTGAAGCCACCATCTGGCTTGTTGAAGAACTTCATCGCCATACCTCGTCTCATTATCACATAGCCAAACTGTGGCAGTCAGATCCAATGTGCCATGCTTTCATCGATTCCATTTTTCCGCAGTTTACAAAAGCGATGGATCTGAAGTAAGAGGTTGGAAACATGAGCTTCTTTCTTTCATTTCATCTGTTATAAACGCTATTAGTTGTGAATGTAGTTTAAGATTAGATGAAACCAATTCAGGATGAAATAGGTTTGCATAAGTTAGTTTTGTTTCTTTTTGTCCATGGATGTTTGGGTATGAACTACATTTACATAAACCTTTTGGAAACAGTGTAGTTTGGATGTTGAGCCTACTAATGTCTTGTATGAAAGATGATTATGAAGTTCATTTCAGGTGTAATCTTATAACAATGAAATGATCATTTACATGACTGGTTGCAAGTTGGTATCACCAATAATCATTACAAGAGCAGACTCCTCTCTGAAAGAAATGAAATCTGTTGTTATCTCGGACGATAATCTCTCTGTCATATGTTTTCGATAACAATTTGGCAAATGAATGACAATCAGAGCAGATTCGGAGATTCTTAACGACCCGAATTGGCATTCCCTTGTTGGTACTGATTAGCCCTAATGCCATTGCTAGTTTTTCACTATGTCTACCAAGTAAATGTTCTTTCTCCTGTTCATCAACATTAAGTAGAACATTACTAAGATCTGGAACATGGCCGCAAGCTTTCACTCTGTGGTGCATTTCATCCAGCATTGGTGCTATGTGAACCATTTCTGGATGTGATTCATCACCTGAAGTGAACTCGTGAATTTCTCCATTTATTTCTATCGAGCTAGATCCAGGAACTTTTCGAGCCCCCCTTTCCTTCAATTGTAGCCTTACCTTTGCAACATCGGTCCATTTCCCAGCAGAAGCATATACGTTGGATAGAAGCACCTGGATACCAGTTCTATCAGAAGCTAATTCTTTGATCCTTTCAGCTGCATATTCTGCCATATCAACATTTTTGTGCATCCTGCATGCAGCTAATAGAGACCCCCAAATTACGTCATTAGGCTCCATTGGCATGCTTTTTATGAGATCTAAAGCTTCTTCCAACAATCCAGCACGTCCTAGCAAATCAACCATACAACCATAGTGAACAATTTGGGCAGAGATTTTGTGGACTGACTTCATTGACTTGAAAAGATCTCGTCCTTCTTCGACTAACCCTCCATGGCTGCATGCTGTTAGCAACCCCACAAATACAACTTCATCGGGCTTGATTCCTTGCTTGAGCATCTTGTTAAATATCTCAATAGCTTGATTGCCGTTTCCCTCCATAGCCATTGCTCCAATGGCAGCAGTCCAAGCCGACACATCTTTCTTTTCCATTTTATTGAAGATCTTCATTGCACTTGAAGTATCACCACACCTAGCAAACATATCGACTAAAGCTGTACTTAGACGAATGTCACAGTGAATCTTCTTTTTTATATAAGCATGGATCCACTTAGCAAGATCAAGTGCTCCTAGGTATCCGCAGGCAGACGCAATACTCACCATGGTCACCCTATCTGCTTGTATGCCATTATTTTGCATTGTTTGAAAAAGTTCAATGGCTTCTTTAAACATGCTCTCTTGTACCAAAGCACTGATTATGGTGTTCCAAGACACAAGATCACTCTCTGGCATATTGTTGAAAACTTCCCAAGCTGAACTAACATCACCATTTCTAATATAACCAGCAATTAACGAATTCCATGACACAACAGTCTTGTTAGCCATGCCATCGAATACAGCATATGCCACTTCCTGTTTACCACACTTCATATACATGTCTATTAGAGCATTCAAAATATTATCCCAACCTTCAAGTCCATTCCTCAAAACATAACCATGACAACATTTTCCCCGCAAAATGCTGCCTAATTGCGCAGATGCTGAGATTATAGATAGTATAGTAACCCTATCAGGCACCACCCTCTCTCTCAACATTTCATCTAAGATAGCAAGTGCTTCCCTCGCCATCCCTGCGTGCACATAATTTGACATTATTGTGTTGCAAACAACCAAGTTTTTCTCTTCACATTCATCAAACAGCCGCTTTGCAGTATCAAAAGCACCGCATTTCATGTACATATCAACCAGGGAATTCACCATTAAAGTATTGACTTCCACTCCCAACTCACTGATATATCCACACACTCTCTCACCCAATTCAAGATCCTTCAACTTTGCACATGCAGAAATCACACAAACCATCGTAACTGAATTCGGCCTAGTACCTTCCTCCACCATCTGGAAAAACAATTCAACAGCTTCCTTAGCAAAATCACACCTTGAATAACCACAAATCAAACTGGTCCAAGATACAACATTCCTGTCAGTCATTTCATCGAACACCTTGCGTGCCAACACAATCTCCCCACACTCTGCATAGAAGTGAATCAAAGAATTCGATATAAACATATCCCCTTGAAAACCCATTTTTATAATCGACCCATGAACCTGAAAACCCTCAGTACTAGCCAAAACTTTTGAGCACGCACTTAATAAGAAGGGGAATGTATACTTATCAGGTAAAATGCCCAGAGTTAGCATTTCCAGATAAACCCAGACAGCTTCATTACCAAGACCAATGGAAGCATAACCTCTGATCAACGAATTGTACATAAATAAAGTAGCACCATTCTGATTATCCTGTCTAAACAGATTTAAGATGTTTCTAGCGTAATCTAAGCTATCAAAAGTACCCATTTCAGTACATGTGGAGATAAGCTTCGTTATGGTAGTGGGATGGTGAGCCAGCCCTTGCTTGGTAATTCGAGAGTGCAGTTTCCTGATTTGAGTAAGTTTTTTGCAATTTTTCAAGTTAGTAATTGGAGAGGAGTCATTGGTTTTGGTTTGGTTTGCGAGAGGATTTAAGGTTTGAGAGGTTATTACAGGAGAAAGAGAGGTTGCTGCCATTGTTGGTCTGTAAGTAAGCTTCAGGGGCTGCAGATGCGAGTGTCAATTTTTTATAAAGGAGGCCAACACTCCTTTAAAACAATGTCAGTATACTTTTAAAATGATGTTTATTCTAATTTTAATGTTTTTATGTAAAATTTATAGAATATGTTTTATAGAAAAAATTAAAATTTAATTAACTGCTAATATTATCTAAATCAATGATTTTTTTTTTATTTAGTTAATATTACCTAATAATATCAGTTCTAAAAGATAGTCTCAATCATTTGATATTGATCATTTAATCATTTTATTGTAATTATTAGTATTTAAATTTGTAACCTTTAAGAATAACAACCGTTCCATTAATCCGTGACATTGATTCTATGCAAATATTATCCATGGACATTGACATCTTTGGTATGATCTTAAAAATTAGCATCTGAAAGCTGACACATGTTACTGCGTTACTGTAAGCTTACCTCAGATTGTATATATGTTTTTCGAAAGAAAGAGACTCATTAAAAAAAATCTATAGTCAGTCACCTCGAGATGAGTAGGCCCCTATGGGGAAAAAAGTACCCAAGGTTTTATTGAGAAGAAGAGAAGAACCTCTCCGAATTTACAAAAGCCCGAATATAATCGGGAAAGTTACAATCAAAAGAACATGAAATAAAAGAACGCAAAGCCCTAGTAGCTAAGACATGGGCTACAACGTTTGCGTCTCTAGGTACATAACAAATCTTACAATCAGGCAAAGTACCAAGAGTGGAACGGATGCGAGACACCAAATGTTGCACGGTGGAAAGATCATGATGTTGGATATTGTTAACCTTGTTGGTAATAAATGCTAAATCAGTTTCAAAGACCACATGAGTCCAGCCATTAGCAACAGCAAACTTTAGACCTTCCAAAATGGCAAGAGCCTCAGCAGAAGCGGGGTCCGGGCAAATGAGCGGCTTAGAACAATCACCAAGGACGACGCTAGAGAAGTCCCGGGCAATGACGCCAGCAGCAGCACTCCTTAACACGGGGTCAAAGGCGCCATCTATGTTAATCTTGACGAAACCAGGGTCCAGTTTCGTCCATCTAGCTTGAGCATAAGTAGGCTCAGAGATTGTATATATGTTAGCTCACCAATAAGACCCGATTAAAAAATTAACTTGTCCCACTAATCCATTTACTCTTTTCCTATATAAATTAGTGTCCGTAACCAGGGACTGAGTTACGTAGGGAGTGGGAGAGATTGTTGGGCCTCCCAAAATTTTTGGTATAATTATATTTTTAGTCCCTTTTAGTTTAAATGTTAATTAAATAAAATTTTTGCCCCTTTTAATTTTTAAATTTAAAGGTTTAATAGACTCTTGTACTTCCTAATATTAAATCCTAGCTCCGTCCCTGCCCATAACCATTCATTAGAATCCAACACAAAGCACACAATGACACAATCTACAACTTCATTCTTACTCAAAATGGCTTCAAGGAAGATCACCATGCAAGGTGTAGTCATTGTGTTGGTGATCATGCTTTGGGCTACAACAACCATGGCTCAATCAGATTGCACAAGCGTCCTGATGACCATGGCCCCATGCCTTAACTACGTGACGGAACCCATCGGCTTCGTGTTGCTCGCAGTCGGCTAATGTTGTCCAGTCACAACTACGATGCCTTTGCATGGCGTTTAATGGCGGCGGTGCATCCCTCTGTGTCTCGATTAACACGACACTTGCACTAGCACTCCCTGCTCTCTGCAATGTGAAAACTGCAGTATCTTTGGGGTTTGATGCTGTAAGTTTTGGATAGGTGATGGAAATGGAACTGCAGTATCTCCAGCCGGTTCTCCTTAAGGTTCTCCAGGTGATGACATTCCCAGCTATCTCATCGAGCTCAGGTATACAATATCTAGTAACTGAGATTCATTTAAGATAAACTATATCAGATATCACTAAACTTAAACGTCAGCTATTGTGTAAATTGTACGAAAGATATACAAATTATGTATAAGATTTTTATGATGATTGGGTCATTTTCACCTTTATTTCCAATTATGAAAGCAATGAATTTAGAAAATAATTCATCTTGTATTTTAATCTTAATTTTAATTTGAAGTTGGGGTTTGAAGTTTTTCTTTTTATCCATGTTCAAATTTTATTATTGGATAGGGTGTGGTTAATTTTTTTTTATGGAATCCATTTATTTTAGATATTAAATTTCAAAGAGATCAAAATCATGCTCGAAAAAGCCTAATATGTAGGCCCAAAGTTGATTTCCCATGTAAACTTCTTTAAATGATACCATAGTCCTACCGGAGATATTAACTCAATATGATCGATTTATAATGTTATGATTCTAATACTTCTCAAGAAAATCTCATCTAAGGGTATAGAAAATTAATTTAATCTAGAAACTTGATTGAAATCGATCCAAGTTCGAGCTGATTGTAACTTGAAGTGATGAAGACTCGAATTCAACCGAGTTTGATCTGATGTTAACCCGATCTAGAGTCGAACCCAATAATTTTGTATCCGAACTTGACTTCAACTCGACCTAAGAACAATAAGAATTCGAATTAAACCCAATAATGAGATAATCGAACTCGGTTTGCACCCAATCTAATATGAACATGAACTTGAAATTAACATGACAAATATCTAATATAACTCGACTTAAAATGACTTAAGATTTGATTTGAATCAATCAATTATAGACTCAACATAACATCATCCAATTCTCCGAATCAGGAGGAACCAACAAAGTTAAACAAAATAACAAGAATACATAAAACTAAAAGTCGATAGATCAACCAATAAATTTAAAAAAAACAAATAAGAAAATCATTAAGCAACAATAAAAAATATTAGTCAACAAATAATGTTAATAAATATCGAAGTAAATATATATATATAAAGTGCATATACAAAATTAGGAGAAATCAAGTTCTTTCGGGATGAAAGTATAACACTTTAAACTTGGATATTATATTTAGATCATTAGCCTAATCGATTATCATAAATTCTTTTAAATTGAGTTTAACCCAACAAAATATTTTCCCAAAACATTAAAGTTAACAGTTAAAAATATAGTTAAATAATCAAAATTAGAGGTGTTTATTGTCGGATAGTCAAAAAAACGAGTACATAGTTCTTTAAGGTACTACATATATCGAGCCTTGTTCGGATCCATTTTAACTAGGTACCCATTCTCAAACATCCATAAAATTTAGATACCCAAAAAATCGGGTATCAAACACTCGGTTCATATATTTTTTAATTTAAAAATTTTATAAAATATATATTAAACACATAAACAAAAATAATATATACCCAAAAAAATAGTGATTTGAAATGTCGTAATTTTGAGAATGATAAAAAAAAAATAGAAAAAAAAAATAAAAATCTATTTTTCTCCTGTTTCCCACCTTTTTAGTTTAAAACATTCTCTTCCAAAACATAAATTCACATCATAAATCCTCAACCTTCGATCTTTAAACAAAACGATCAACACTTAAAACTAATTTTCTAAAATTATGTTCTTTTATTTTAATACTTACAATAAGTATGACTCAAAATCAAATTTCGAATGATCTTTAACAAAAAAAAAATCATCCTTGAAATTTATACCCATATATTAAAAAAAGTTAAAACTTAAACAATTCTTTCAAGATCTAAAATAATTTTTGTTACCCTATTCTAATCTCTCACAACACTTATCTAACATTAATAGATTTTAAAAAAAATGTTTTTTATTTTAAAGAATTTTTAAATAAAATAAAATAATCTAAAAATCATTAGATTTAATAATCAGTCAAAAAGATAAATTAATAAATTTTCAAAAAATAAAGGTTTAATTAAATGTAAAAAAAAGTTTAATTATATTTTTTTCAAAAGTTTTAGAGCTTATGATACCTTTGAACAAAAAATATATTAAAATTTAATTGAAATCTGGAAATTTTGTATTGCAATGCTTTTGAAACTAACTTTTGATTCCAAAAATTAATTTAGGTCAAAAACAAGATTAAACGGGTAGTTTTTGAGAGAGAAGAACTGATTTAAAAAGTGTTTTTAACCCAAACGCAAAAGCTAACCATTTTTAGCTTTTATGGTTGAAATAGTATATTTTTAAGAGTCAAATTATAAATTTAACCTTCATTTACTATTATTTTATTTATAATTTATAAACTTATAATTTTTATAAAGATATAATTAATAAAATATTTTTAATTTTAAATTTATTATATTTTCGTACAATTATTAAAAAATATATTTATTTATTAATAAAAATATTATAAATAAATATATTTTTTTAATAATTGTACGATATTTTATATATTATAACATTAAAAAAAATTAGATGTCGTTTAGAAATATAACTTATAATACTATGTCTAAAATGGTCATTTATCTTATTAAAAACACTTTTTAACAGCAAATACTAAACATTTAAAATGTCAAATCCAAAAATCTAAAAACATTTCTATAAAAAACTTTAAAAAATACTTTTTCACGGCACCTTTTAATAACAATGCTAAACTAGCCCTAATACAAGTTGATGTGAATCGAACAGTTTTGTTTTAATGTTCATATAAACTTTATCAAACTAAAAATAAAAGAAATACCACCGTGAGATCCTGTTAAAGAAAGTAGATATTAAAGCAGGTGTTATTAAATGGTAGATAGATTTTCTTCTATAACTTTAACTTTTTCCCTTCATTCATCTAATATTATTATTAATATGACAATTATATTTGATCAAATTCCTTATATCGAATATAAGGCATCCAATATGGTAGAATTGCAGAGTGTGAAAAATTTTGTCAAGTGCTGAAATCAATGATCCTTTATCTCAGTCCAATAAAACATTTTTTTGTGAAAATGGAATATTTAAAGCTTTGACATCTTACCCTAGAATCCATCAAAGACAATAATCAAATTTCAGTGAAACCATAGCTACTACTGTTCTTGAACTACCCGAAATTACATAATACTACAAAAACTTACTTGGATACCAGGATGGATTTGTGTCCAACACCAATTGGATACCAGAAACAGAGTTTTACTTCATCACTGCAAATAAAAGTCAGAATATGTTACAAAATTACAGGTACAAAGAAGCAACAAATGAATGGAAAGTTTCTTTTTTGATTAGTATTCATGCATTGAGAGGATCATGTATTTAAACCCATAATACTCTAATATATTGATTCGGGAGATCAGTATCTAAACCAAGATATGCAGAAAAAGGAAAACTACAAAAGAAAAAGGAATAATATGCAGAAACAATAAAGTCAAGGGACGGAATTGCAAATAGCTCATGTTATCTCAAGGGCAGTTTCTATTTTCAAAGATCTGACATCCAGTAGACAGCATTTTTAGTAAAAATGCAAAACTAGGATGCTAGATAGGAGCTTACACACCCTCAAGAAGGATGGAACACAGGACAGGCACAAACAATGACAAAAACCAGTTTCCCACCATACAAAATGTAGAGAAGTAAAAATAATGAAGGCAAAGTACAATTAGATCTTAGTTATTGGTCAGCAAACCTGTTGCTTTTTCTTTTTTGGTCTCCTCTTTCTGCGTGGTTTACGAGCATCAGAATTTGAACTTAAATTACTACCATTTCCTGTGTTTGAGTTTGAGGATCTCCCTGGCTTAGAGGAAGAACCACTTCTGCTATTTGATGTGTTACTAGATGTGGACATTTCAGCTCTTTGCATGGATGAATTTCGGCTGGATGAAGATCCAAAACTTGATTTTAAACGTACTGAATTTGAAAAAGAATTAGATGATGGCCTTGGAGGTGGCATTAAAGCTCTGGCAGAAATCTGTCTCTGTTACAAGTTGAAGCAAGAACAAAACAAAATGGTGAAAATGACAAAACAGTTAAATTAATTATTTTCTGAAAATGAAACTATACAATTCTATACTTAACCTGGTTCCTTTCATCACTAGACATGCCGGATGCTGCTTTTCCGGAAGCACTAGAAGCCTGTTCCCTGCATATAAAATGCCTAGATGTTTGAGTGCAGTTTTCATCGTAGCAAAAGGAGTGGAATAAAGATTTGTGGCTTTTTAAGCTAAAACGATCTTGCCGTAAAAGGACAAAGTTATATTCAAATAGTACATCTGCTAATGACAGAGTCAATTAAGTGTTCAGGTGAAAAGTTCTAAATGGCAACATCAGTTTCATCTCTAACAAACCCTGGTTCATAAGAGCAAGGTTCAATTGAGCAGTACAACACTTCAACTTATAGATATAATATGTAGTTACGTACCTGGTACTTTTATCTGTCCATTCATCATCTGCGTCAACTTCATCACTTGAAGATCCATTTAAGAAGAAATCATCATCACTCAAGTCCAACAGCCCATCATCCTCACTCCCTGTCTCTGGTAATAGAAGTCCAACCAGAAGTTATCATTCTTTTGAACATGACCATACAAGTTAATAAGAACAATTAGCAGGTAAAGTAACGAGTAATAAGAGAAAACATGTTACATCAATAACATCGAGTTCCAGTGCAATTCAAAACAAGACCTTCATTCTAAATAGCTTAATTACACTATACCAACGAATCAAGCTAAATAAGTCACTTCATATAGACTATATCGCTCACTACATTGAAGATAAAATTCACCTTCCATATCTTTCCCATTGGCAGCAGCAGCAATTAAGTTGGCTTTTATCTGCGTTCGTAATCTATTTCTCCTATCAACTACATCTGAATCATCACATCCCATGAATAAAGATACATATTTCTCGGTCTTGGGGAAAAACTGCATTTGCAAATAGAATAACAAAAGTTCAGCTTTGTATAGTTTAGGAAAGCATACAGAATTCAAGTTCAAATAAAAATAACATTTTCCCGTCATTACATTTAAAAAAAAAAGCATCTAATTTTAATTCAGAAGACTGCAAATTTACCCCCCAAACAAACAAACAAATCTACTACAAAGCTTACCCTAACATATTCAAGATCCTCTTTCAATTTCGATAGCTGGTCAGCAATCTCAGTGTCTTGTGCCTGACCAGATGAAGTTCGTTGCAGTTTCTCCAAACGCCGAATCCTCCTTTCTATCTTTCTTCTCTCTTCAGTGACAAGTAAGACATTATCATATTAATGATTCATTCCCAAAGTGAACTAAATACTATAACACTTTAAGAAAACAAAAGAAAAGATAATAGTAATTCTTTGTTTTTTTTACCAAAAAACTTGATCTTTCTGTCCCTCAAGAAGATTTTTCGTTCCACAGCGAGACGGGTATGGATTTCTTGTTGTTTCTTAAGCCCTTCTAACTTATTTTCTTGAGCCTCTCTAACCTCGGGAGGAAGATCCTTATATTACATATGCAAAAAAGAAGGAAGAAAATTGCAATTCAGAGAACTTATAACACAAATTAAAATCCTAAAGAGCAATTCTTATTAAAAAGGGAGCAAAAATTAACTGAGATAAAGAATACCTTACGCAGCATGCGTTCGATGGAGCGTATCTGGTTCTTGAGAGAAACGGCTTTTGGCTTCATTTTCTTGTCTACGCCAGGTCCCTTTGATCGCCGACCGACGCGCTTCCCTTCCGCCACTCGCCGCTTACCGTAGCCACCATGGGCCATGTCGTTTCTAACCTATTATCTCACTTCTTTGTCACTGTTGTTGCTCCTTCAGAGAGATTCTTTAGGTTTTCTTGTTGAAGGTTCTCAGAAGAAGAAATTGATGTGTTCGCTTTCTACTTGCCCTAGCAAGATCTCATGGACCAATACGCTTGCCCTTTTATTATTAGGGTAAACTACATAGTTGGTCCCTTTTGTTGTCAGTTTATTTAATTTTAGTCATTAATTTTAAAAAATAACGTGTTTTGATTTGAATACTTTAATTTGAGGTACAAAAGGAGGGTATTTGAGGGTAGTTATTTTAGGGAAAGCTCTTAATCAATGGGTATCTTCGGGAGTTATGCAAATTCAACCCGAAATATGGCCTCAAGCCCTGGGAAAAATTATTAGTTGAATTGTGTTTATCATATTATTTGTGGTTCTAAATAAGGGTAGGGATGAGAATGAAACCCGAATCCGACATGTTCTGACTAGACCTGATCAGGTTGGATTTTTTTAAAAAAAAAATCGGGTTCGGGTAGGGTAGGGTTCGGGTTTAGGGTAGAAAAAATCCGACTCGACCCGGGATTGATAGTGCAATTTTTCCATATATATTTAGGGATATTTGTAATAATAATCCCTCTTTATATATATTTTATACAATTAGGTCACTAAAATTATTATTTTTTACAATTAGGTCACTAAAATTTTAATTTTTTTACAATTAGATCCCTAAATTTTATTTTTTTACAATTAAGTCCCTAAATTTAAATTTTTTTAATGATTCGAGTTGGGTCAAATCGGGTCGGGTCGGGTGGGAGGTATGATTTTTCGAGTTGGGTGCGGGTGGGCCGAAAATCCGACTCGACCCGTGCCCATCTCTAAATAGGGGTGTTCAAAAATATCTGACTCGTAGACCCGTCTACCCGATTAAAAATTATTGGGTATTTATAATGAAATACCCGAATTTTTCGGGCCGGGTACCTAGCTCGTATTTTTTTCGGGTAGTCAGGCCGGGTCAAGGTCAAAATTTTTTAAGAACCGGGTGCTCGACCCAACCCGATAATTTTAATAATTATATATTTTAAATTATATAAAATATATTTTTTTATTTTCCCCTAAAATTAATTTTAAATCCTTCTTTCTATACTTATATTATATATTTTTTAAGTTTTGAATTTTTCATAAATATTTATATTAATTTGTAAATATGAGATTTAAAAGAAAAATCATGATCGAGAGTAATACATTCTTTTATCGATAAACTTTAATATATACATATATATCCAAATATTTATCTTTAAAACCAACCTCAAATCAATATTTTTGTGTTTGAAATATATATCATAAAAATTTATGTGTTTCCTATATATATTATTTTAAAAATATATAAAAAGTAAATAGGGTACCCGATACTCGATTTTTGCGGGTATCCAATTTACGGGTACCCAGTTCTTATGGGCCGGGTCATGGGCCGACGTTTTGATACTTTGAAAATTTCGGGTACCCGGATATAAACACCCTAGTCCTAAACAATCAAAACCGTTCATCTTAATTTTTTAAGGTGAATCATCACTTTTTTTACATGTAATTAGTGGGTAGATAGTTATTAAATAATTATTTAAAGATAAATGATTTTGATTACTTGGACCATAGATAACGTGGTCAACAAGGTTGATGTAAATAATCTCTCCTCGTTCTAACAAATATAGATTAATACCGAATGAAAAAAAAAGGCAAGTTTAAGGGGAAATTATACCGAATGTTATTAAACCATATAGATTAGTACAAATATTACGTAAAAATTATTAAATTTTTTAATAATTTGCGTAAATTTATAATATTTTGTGTAATTTTACCTTAAATTTATTTTAAAATATAATATTTTTTATAAAAATTGATAAATCTAAATAAATATATACGAATAAATTTAAATGAATTAATATGAACAAATAGAAATAAACAAGCAAATTATGGAACATTCACCAATATAAATAACTTAATGAGTTATTTCGTGTTCGTTCATTTAATTAAATAAATAATTTTTTATTCATATACATTTATTTAAATAAATAAATGAAGTTTTCACCGAGTGATTCACTAAATATTCGTTTTGTTTACAAAACGATCCTAGTTTACCCTTAAATATTTTTTAAATTTAATATATATATATATATATCAATCAAACTAATAATCACACACAAAAAAACTTATATACAATTATCAATTAAATTTATGAATTATTATAAAAATTAAATATGCATTATTATCATTTACTTTTCCAGTTTATTAGCTGTAACTATTCCCAAACTTTTTAAAGTAATTGATTTATAATAAATGACAAAATCATCTAAAATTAAATTATTTTTAACATTAATTCTTTAACTTGACTGTTCAATCAATATTGTTGACTAACACGACTTCTTTCTACATGTTGTGATTGATTCCTCTTTAATGTATATAAATTCTTTAAAAAGTAATTACTATTATTGGATTTATTAATTGATTAAATATATAAAAAAAACCTTTTAATTTACGATGAGATCAGAAGTGATATTTTCTTTGATTTTATTTCATGTTTTGGGTTCAGTTTCTTGAAATAACTTGTCTTGATCCTCAAGGCAGGTATAACTGTGTGTATAGAATCGTTTCTCTTGATAAACCCTAGTGGTGGCGGTAATATATTCGTTTCCACGGAAAGCTTGGTTTCTCATCCAAAAATTACTTAGAAAAAATAAAGAAGAATAAGAAAATATTATTTGGCATTGGCACAGGTAATCTATCCCAAGCTTAGCTTCTGATTCTCTTTTCCTGTACCAATAGGAACAAATATAGTTTCTTCATAAACAGTTTTAAAAAATCTTGGTTTTCTGGAATTATTTATTTTTGCCCATGTTTAGGGTTCATATGTATAGCACTCTCTCCAATATGTATTATTTATATGGCTTAGCACGAGCTATCTAGCCGTAGTGGTTAAAAGAACGGTTGTTATTTCTAGAGGTCACGGGTTCGAACACTAATAATAATAGTAGAGTGATTGAGCGATCAATATCCAATAGTTAAGAATATACTCTAGAACATATACTACTCGTATTTTTGCCAAACAACCCCACACATAGGATTTGCAGAACTTACATGTTCATTGCATTGTTGCAGGTATTGATCCGAATGGGTGAAAGATATATGCATATGTTTAAAGATGTGAATCTGAAGAAAACAGACGACAATCATAAGGATGAAACATGTGACACAACATCCATTCCTGCAACCGTAACCGCAACATCGTCTAATGGACCTCTTCATGATTTATCCGACCTCATGACTCAACTACCTATAAGGTAATCAATATTACAAGAGTATCTAGGGAAGATAAATTATTCAATACACTGGTTACTTTTGTTAAACAATCGCAAGTGAGTTAAAATCAGGGTTTATGGATTTAAGATTTATCAATTTAGATCATAATCATAAAACATAAATTTTAAACCTTAAATCTAAATTCATAAACTCTAATTTAAACCTACTTGTGAAACTTTTTCGTTATTATTGTATCGAATAACTACTCATAAAAATCTTATAGTAACCTTATTATTTGAAGAGTTTCTATAATTTTCTGTACCCTTTACAGGAGAGGACTGTCTAGATACTACAATGGGAAGTCTGCATCTTTCTATGATCTAGGAATGGTGAAGAGCCTCGAGGACCTTCCAAAGAAAGTGGTGACTACTGAATCCGAAGATGAGATCATCCGGCAAGAGCCATGGAAAGGGATCCGACGGTCACAATAAGTATATTTCGGGGGCTACTATATCGAACAAGTCTTCTTAGTCGGTTTATGTCTATTCGTCTCTAGATAAGGATTAGTAAATAATAATTTAGTATTAATGCGTTAGAACTGAGGGGAAGATTATTTTCAATGACTTTAGAATGTTATAATGATATAAAAATTATTATTTTGTAACTAAATAATAACTTATTAGTTATAACCTGATGTCCAATGAATTAGGTTCATATGAATAATATTAAATCGTTAGTTGATCCTTTCAGCGTTATAAAATTATGTTTTTTTAATGCGTAAATTAGGGGTGAGTAACGAAACCGAAAAACCGATTCAAATCGAGCTATGTGGTTTGGTTCGGGTTTATATATTGCGGTTAGGGGTAAGTATTCGATCGAGTCGATTCGAGTCAAAAAATTTCGAGTTATTTGAGTTGACGAGTTATATTTTACGACTCAAACTTTATTTAAAATTTTTTCGGTTCAAGTTGAGTTGAATCGAGTCAAGTTTTTGAGTTTCTATAAATATTTAATTGTAATCATTTATCATGTTATAGTATGATTTGATTCCAATATTTAAACGATTTTCTCTAATCATATAAGATATGCATATATATATATTTCATATGTAGTAATATTTTTTTATATTTTTATATACCAATGTATATATATCATAAAAAATTGAAAGATTCGTCTCAAACTTAAAAATTAATCCTTTAATTACTAAAAATTTTGAGTTATTCGAATTTTTATTTTACAACTCAAACTTTATTTGAAATTTTTTTGAGTTGAGTTGAGTCAAAACGAGTCGAATATTTTTGCCTCGAGTCGAGTTATTCGATTTTTTCGAATCGAGTTTTGCTCGCCCCTAATTGCGTTTCGGTTTAAATTTCAAATTTTAGAATTCGGTTCGGTTTCGGGTTTTCCATATGGAACCCATTTATTCCATATTAACCCGAATTAAAGAAAAAAAACATTATGACCCATATCAAATATGTTTTAAAGATAGCCTCTTGAAATATTTGGATTTATTTTTTTAAATTGGTTTTTTTGAAATATTTAGATATGATTTTATAATATTTAATTGATTAGATACCGTTTTTCAAATTCGAATATATTTTTATAATAATTACTATTTACGATTATTTTATAACATAAAATATTTGAGTTTGTCTTTAATCAAATAATATATTAGGCTAAATATATATATTTAGGTTAGTGATATAGAATCATTGAGTGTATATTAATTAAATGGATATTTTTTATGATTTATTTTTTAGATATATTTATTTTATAATTATTGTTATTTTTTTAAAAAATTTTATTTAAAATCTTAGATTTCTCAAGGGCCTGAGACATATGTTTGTATATTCTTAATGGTAATAAATTGATATTGAAAGATCTAATAAATATTTTATTTGCTTTACTTACTTTTTTTTAAAATAAAAAAACCCCGTTAAAACCGCGGGTTTTAAGCGTACCGAACCACAAAATTCGTTTTTTGATTTTTCAGTTTTTATATCATTCGGTTTTGGTTTTCTTTTTAAAAAACCGTAAACTACGGTTCGGTTCATATTTAGATAAAAAACTGAACCGAATACACCCCTAGCTAAAATAATATTATAACAGAAGAATAAATGAGGATAAATCTATAATTTTTATAAATGTTATATTAATATGCCATGTATGCTTGATAGATTGACTTATATTCAGCAAGTGGGTCTTTATCGTCTGGGGTTATCATTCGTGATTATAATGGGTTACTTATGGTAGCAAGTTTCAATAAAATAAATATTGAAAGTGATTCTTTACAGGTAATCAACAAGATCTTAAACTCTCGGCTTGATAACTCTTTGGTGAGTCTGATTATTTTCAATATTAAAAACAAAGTCAAGGATTTTGAGTCAATTACCTTTAACCACACCTCATCGGGAGCAAAATCAAGTGACAAATGCTCTTGCTCGTTTTAGAAGAATTTCTTTGTCTTCTCAAGTATGGATTGAAGAAGTTCCACTGAAAATTGAAGATATCATTCGAAGAGACAATGAAAGAATTGTTCTTCAGGGATGATAATGTTTTTCTTTTGATCGGTATATTTTCTTTATTTTTATCGATCAATTTGGAAGAATAAGACTTTTTCACTTTTTTAATGTTTCATCTGTATCTGATTTATGGAGTTGTGTGTGGAAAGTTTAGTTGGATTGTCTTTAGTTTATTTATTTTTGTTTTAGTTGGTTTGTATTTTTTGGTTCTGTTTTCTTGTCTTTGTATTGTTGAAACTTTGTTTTATTTATTTTAATAAAATATCAGCCCTTCCGGTCAAAATTTTTTTTAAAAAAATATAATATTTTTTATTTTTTTTTTTTAGTTTCTTTTGCAAGTATCAATTTATATGTTTCAATATTATCAACACTTACAAAACAAAAATTAAAATTTCTAAAAAATTCAAAAATACATAAAAAATATTATAAAATATAATATTTTCAATTTAAAAATAAATTTTAAAAATTATCTTCATTTAATCATACCTTAAATATACCTTATAACATGGATTCGCAAAGTGATTCCGACGCGCATGGCATTCGTGGCCTGCGACAAAACCCAACAAAGGCCTCATTGACGACCCCTCATTTAATTAATTAATTTAAGCATAAAGATAATTTTAACCCATAACGTTTATAATTTTTATCATTTTGGCTCTTATTCTTTTTTTAGGATAAATTTAGCCCTTAACCTATATCTTTTTGACAAATAGCTTATTTTTTAACTATCATAATAACTGGATCGTTAAAAGTTTAACGATAATGATATATGTCATATGCATTCGATAATACATTTTAAATGACATGACATCTAACAATTAATTTTTAATATAGGATTTTGATTCTATTGTAGTTAGAGTTGAGAATGTTTAGTAGTATTTTATTTTAGAAATAATTAATTTTTTAATATTTATTTGAATTTTAATTATTTTATATTTTATATTGGAATAAAATTATATTTCATAAATCTATATATGTATTTGATAGGTTAGATGTCATGTCATTTAAAATATATTATCGTATGCATATGACATGTCATCATCATTAGATTTTTAACGGTCCAGTTATCATGGTAGTTAAAAAATAAGCTATTTGTCAAAAAAAAATATAGGTTAAGGGCTAAATTTATCCCAAAAAAAGAATAAGGACCAAAATGATAAAAATTATAAATGTTAAGGGTTAAAATTATCTTTATGCCATTAATTTATTTGATTTGATTTATAAAATTTGAATCAAGTTTTTAAGTTTCAATACAGATTTTATTATAATTATTTATATAATAATATAATTTGATCTTAATTTAAATTATTTTCTCTAATTATTTAAGATATATATAATATTATTTTTTAACAAAACTATTATCTAAACTTTTAAAATATATTTATAATTTTATTTTTAAATAAATTTTTTTGGGAAAAAGTATTGATGAGAGTATAGATGAGTCAAGAAATTTGATATTAAGAAAAAATTTACCAAAAATTTCAGTTGAATGATCAAATTGAATAAAAAATACAGTCAAAGGACTAAATTATAAAAAAATATATTTTTTGTTAAAAAATTGAATTAAAGTTACATATATATTATATAGTGTTAGTGAATCTTGTGATTTAATTCTGGTCGAAAATATACTTAAAATAAAAAATCAAAAATGAAAATTCATTCAAAGTTAAAGGGCTATATTGAAAAAAATAAGAAATAAATTTTAAAAATATGAATTGAATCTAAATAGGTATTCTAAAGTGGTTTAGGACTATGTGGTTCAAATTTGGTCAAAATAAACTTAAAACGAATGGGATATTAAATAAATAAGAAAATCATACAAAATCTAGGGGTTAAATTGCAAAAAGACTAAAATTTATGTTCACAAGTATGATAATTTACCTGGCTACAATATTTCTATCTTTTTGACTCCTCCTACTCCATTGCAATCCTTTTTAGATCTGGATATGATGTCTATGTTGTAATTTTTTAATTACTATCATTTTTAATTAAAAAAATAAATAAATAGATATTGTTAATTGATCTAGGAACATGTGATTCAAATCTATTCAGAAATGAACTTAAAATGAAAGAGAAATTGAAGAAAAATAAAATAACGTACGTTTATATCACAAAATTATAATTTTTCCCTATTTTTTCGAATTTGACAAATTTCAACTTGAATTGAACTCTATTTTTTAAACTACTTGAATTGACTTAAATAACTTAATTAACTCGACTTCATTAATAATCTCTATTAGATTTTAATGACCAAAGTACCAAAATAGAATAAAACATAATATTAGATATAATTTAATAAAAAAATAATAATTAAAGTGTCAAAACAATAAGGTATGCATAGTTGTGATACTAAAAGTAATTTTCTCAAAAATTATATATGAATACTATAATTGTGTAATAAATGAAAATATTTTTGATTTTGTTCAATAAATAAATATGAAAATATTTGATTTTTGTTCAATAAACTTATTATTTTACTTAAATAAGTGAATATGGTCACAAATTGTATGATTAAATTACCGGACAATAGACATTTCAATCTTAGTTGATGCTTCTGATCAGATTCAACCTTTGTTTCGGCGTGATAAGGTTGACCCTTCTTATCCTCGTTTTTGTCATTCAACTTATACCGAGTTGCTTTAGTCTTATATATTTCTTGCTGCCAAACATACTTTTTTTCCTCTATTTAAGTTAGGAAGATTTTTTAACGAGATGTGAGGTGACATCTCCATTCTTAATAAAAAAACAACAACTAAATATAACTATATAGTTTTTTATTTAAATATTAAATATAAAAATACTTTTCGTTCAATAAATAAATATAAAAGCAGTTCATAGCAGGGAAAGCTTCCTACTTTTCAAAAGCAAAAATTCCATTAATGATACTTCCTTCATCTTCGCCTCAATTTTCTCCTTTCTTTCTCTCTTCTTTTAGGGTTTTCCCACTCGGCTGATATCTAACCTTTCTCTTTCTTGCTCCAGTTGAATGCTTCTGAAATCGATTCGCGTCAGTTTCTCCGCTGCCATTTTAATGGTTCGTTTCAATTTAACTTTATCAATTCCAATTTCTTAGTTTATTAAAAGACACGTATTTATTTTAATTTGATTTTATATTTTCAGCTTCATTTTCACCATTGCGTGCGAGATATGTTTCTAGTGTCGGTTTAGGTATTCAGTGTTTTAGATCTTTCACTGTTTAGTCTTTGATTTTAAGTTTTTCTTTTGGTTGGTGAGATTTTTTTTGTAAGGATCAGATCATCATTTGGTTTCGTTTTCGGTTTTCTACTGAATTGATGACCTTAAGTTAGTCACTTTGAATCAACGGAACACTGCTTTCGGGTTTCAACTTGTTTCTAATTTACCTTGTTGGTAGTTTAGAATGGGTTTTTTGTAATTAAATGTTTGTCTCAAGTGTGTCATTGGATTTCATATTAATTTGCTTACTGTCCAAGTATCTGGTTTTTGTTTGTTTGCGTGTTGTATCCTTTTTAACTTCTGATAACAACCTAAAATCAGGTTTTGAAGCTTACTCTTTTTCCTCTTCATGAAATTTTAGCCTCATTCAAGCTGATTTAGTTTTATTTCCATTGCAGAATGAGTTTATTGGATGCTTTGGTAGACAGTGATGTGCTTAAAGTCAGCAAGATTCGTTTCTGTGAAAATAATATAGTTGATGCAAAGTTTATTTTTGTGTGATACTGAGCTATAATGAACATTTAGATCTGTGGGTTCAGAAGGGTTGTATTTCTTGAGTAAATAAATGGAAACAGTAAGATATTGGTTCAACAAGTTGAAATCAAAAGATAAGGTAAGGTCTTCTAAAAAGAAAGAAGCTGCAGGTAATGCAAAAGAATGCTCTAAACCACCTATAGGTGAGGAGTTGCCATCAAATGTCACCAAACAGCGAGTAGAAGCTGCAAAACAGTACATTGAGAACCATTACAAGAATCAGATGAAAAGCTTGCAAGAAAGAAAGGAGCGGTATGATTTAAATTTTTGAGTTACCATCAAAATTTATTGCTTTCAATTGAATTGCTTATCTTCTGCAAAAAATGATAAAATATTGATCTGTGGTTGGAGGAATGCTGGGATAGTTGGTAGTTTCTTTTTGGAGAGTAGGGATGATGGTTTTTGAGTAATTGTGATTTTCTGCAGACGTGATATTCTAGAAAAGAAGTTGGCTGATGCTGAAGTCTCTGAAGAAGAACAAAACAACTTACTGAAGTATTTTGAGAAGAAAGAAACTGAATACATGCGTCTTCAGAGGCATAAAATGGGTGCTGATGATTTCGAACCATTGACCATGATTGGAAAAGGTGCATTTGGAGAGGTAATCATATCTTTTTCGCATTGTACAGCATAACATAGGTGCTTCTTTTTCTTCAATTTCTGGCTTTGCTTTTATCTACTGGGATTTTTTAAATATTATAATTGTTTCCCTGCCATCCGAACTTGTTTTCCTGAGACAATGACTTATTTTGGCTATTGTTTCACCTCACCTTTATTCTTAATTTATTTTCAACTCCTGAACATCTGTATCTCTTTTATATTGATTTATTTTCACGTTTCCCATCAAAAGAAGGAATTTTACACAAATTCTGTCCTCACTCGTTTCTCATTGCAGGTTAGAATCTGTAGGGAGAAGGCAACTGGTCATGTTTATGCTATGAAGAAGCTTAAGAAGTCAGAGATGCTTCGTAGAGGCCAGGTATACAATTTAGTCCTGCTATATAATTTCATTAATGTGTTTTAAGCCATTATGCCAATATGTTAATTTGCATTTTTAATGTTAAGGTTGAGCATGTGAAAGCTGAGAGAAATCTACTTGCGGAGGTTGATAGTAATTGCATTGTCAAACTTTATTGCTCCTTCCAAGATGAAGAGTATTTGTATCTCATTATGGAATATTTACCTGGGGGAGATATGATGACTTTACTGATGAGGAAGGATATACTATCTGAAGATGAGGCCAGGTTTTATGTTGGAGAAACCGTCCTGGCAATTACATCAATCCACAAACATAATTATATTCATAGGTGAGTTGACATGATGTGAAACCCTCATCACTTTATCTAATGGTCTTCCCCGAGTTTTCACTAAGGGGTGAACCCATTCTTTGTAACATGTTGCAGAGACATCAAGCCTGACAACCTGCTACTTGATAGAAATGGTCATATGAAATTATCAGATTTTGGATTATGTAAACCTTTAGATTGCAGTAATCTCCAGGAAAAGGATTTTTCTACAGCAAACAATCTCAGTGGAGCTCTTCAAAGTGATGGACGACCTGCTGCTCCAAAACGCACGCAACAAGAGCAGTTGCAGCATTGGCAGAGGAACAGAAGGATGCTTGTAAGTGCTTCATCACCATGTAATTAGTGCGACATTAAGTTTTGACTGTCATCTACGATGGTGGTATTTTGTTTACAAAGAAAGGAAGTTCTTGCCTTGTTTCAACTTTGTTTTCCGTAGTTCAGGCTTTGTTTGATTCTCTGGTTCTACAAGGCTTGGATATTAAAGCTGCTAGTTGCCTTTGATATTGTAGAAAGACCATAAGCTCACCACTTTTTCCTACTAATTTCATGAAGCGAAAAACTTTTTCCTTCTTTTCATTGAAATGGCATGAGTGTTGCTTGAACATTTACATAATATAATATTTCAGGCTTATTCTACAGTCGGTACACCTGACTATATTGCTCCAGAGGTTTTGCTGAAGAAAGGATATGGAATGGAATGTGACTGGTTTGTAAATTAACATGAATTCTTCTTTATAATGTATTTATATTTGTGATTGATGGTTATAAAGATATTTTTTATGCTCTTTAGGTGGTCTCTTGGTGCTATCATGTATGAAATGCTTGTTGGATATCCACCCTTCTATTCGGATGAGCCAATGTCAACATGTCGAAAGGTGTGTTTTTTCCATTATCTACTCGCGTTCATTTTTTATGTTCTTTTTAACTTCTATATCTCAATTCATCATTTTACTTCTTATGTTCTTTGCTAGAGATGATTAAACATTGTCCAATTTGATGCTTAACATATTATTGCCCTATATATTTTCCAGATAGTAAATTGGAGAACACACTTAAAATTTCCTGACGAAGCAAAATTATCCCCAGAAGCAAAAGATCTTATCAGTAAACTTTTATGTAATGTTGAACAGAGGCTTGGCACAAAAGGTGCTCGTGAAATTAAGGTGTTGTGTGCTGTGTTATGTTCTCTAGATTCTTTGATGTTGTTTTATCAGAGAATGCAAATTTCAAAATTAACCGGCTGTATCTGTTGTTGGCAGAATCATCCTTGGTTTAAGGGTGTTGAATGGGACAATTTATATCAAATGAAAGCTGCATTTATTCCGGAAGTCAATGATGAATTGGATACACAAAATTTTGAGAAGTTTGAAGAGGTATATTTGTGTTACAGTGGCTATAAATATGCAATTGTCTATAAAATTTGAGAAGTTATATCACTCTCTTTTCTTTCATGCACCAGGTCGACAGCCAAGTTCCATCGGCAGCAAAATCAGGTCCGTGGAGAAAGGTTAGTACAATTTTGTATATTTTCAGTTGAAATTTTTAGAACCAAGAAATTAAATAATTAGCATCGAAAAAACCATTTCTATGTAATGTAAATTCCTTCAAATGTCATTCTCTAGGACTGGTTGTTCCTTAACCAAGTTTGCTAGAAATTTCCATGATTGCAGTTTTGGAATTAATTGGTATCATTTCTTTTGTGCTGGGGAGATTTCAATTGGTTCCTTTGTAGGAATTCTTTGGAAATCTGCTTCCCCCCAAGTAGCAAAGATAGTTTCATGTGAATTTTTTATGGGATCACATACCATCTTCTGGTATATATATGAGATAGGATCCAATTACATAGTATGAGAGTTTTTAACTTTTACATGTTTTTGGGTCGTTGGATGAGTGAAATGACTGACTGAGATTAACAATAGGTTATGTGAAGATTATCACTTGAAAAAAAAAACGTAAGGAGTTAATCTTAACTACCTATTTTACCCATCCAACGATCTACAAAATGTGTAAAACTATGAGCTTTACATCCTGTATAAGTAGATCCTATGTATTATATATATTGGTCTATTTCTTAAATTATTGAAATCAACTTTCCAAGGAAATCAGATATAATGAAATCTAGTTTACACATACAGACAACATTCAAAATTTTCTGTTTGATGCAGATGCTTTCATCCAAAGATATAAACTTTGTGGGTTACACATACAAGAACGTTGAAATTGTAAACGATAATCAGTTACCTGGCATCGGTATTTTGCTTCCTCCCTCGGTTTAACTTTTGTCCTCGGTTACTTTTGTTTCCCATGCATGTAAAGCTTATCTATTAATTCTCAAACATGATATGCATATTTGTGGAGATCATTGATGCACGTTTTTCTCAATCAATGCACTTTTCCTTCTCTGTTTTTTATCACTAGTTTATCCTCTTCTGCATATTCTAGCTTATCTGTTTTTTATTGATTCTATCATTTGTTCAGCTGAATTGAAGAAGAAGAGCTCAAAACCGAAAAGACCTTCCATCAAATCTCTTTTTGGTAAGATATAACTATTGTTGGGTTAAGTTTGGAACAATGCGAGTGATCTTTTCAAATTGATGGTATATCAATCTGGCGATGGTTCATTCCCGCTAATCTTGGTCTATGTTTCGCAGAGGATGAGTCGGCGGCGGGAGCTTCTTAAATCTCTTGCCTCAGCAAAAGAAGCCCCCGAGAATGATCCTGGAAAAAATTCCACCATATGGTAGTGCATGCGGAGATGGCAAGAAAATGAAATGGCTTTTGTTTTGCAGTTCAATGAAAAGTGGTTTCAGATGATGCTCTTTGAATCAGGTATAGTCCTTTGTAAAATAATATCTGGAAAAACAAATATTCTTTTACATTTGTTTGTGTAATTAATTATTTATTTGTTTTGTTTTATCGTCTCAAAACTCAATACCTCAATTGTTCTTTACCAAAACAAAAGATGTACCAAGAAATTAAGCAACATTACTCGAAATCTAATTTAGTTTTTACAATCGATCATTAAGGTGGCCCAAACCAAAAAATATTATTCTATAAAAGTGCTAGATTAAAGCCCATGTATAAACATGTTTTACAGTAAACTAATTTTATATTAATTAAATAAATTCAAAAACCAAAAAGTATTTGAAACAAGTGACTAGCTACAAGAAATTAAACTCAAGTTCCACAACATGGAAAGGTCAAGCACAAATCAAATGTGCCAAGCAAAGATTTTGAATCATTCCACTAAAATTTATATTTAATGTATATTAAGTTATCAACATAAATTAAAATATTAAAGCTAGGGGAGCCTTGGGTTTTATTGGGTTTATTGTTGGGTCTTGGGTTTATTTGGATTAATAAAATATTAAGTTATCAAAATATTTAACGTATATTAGGTTTTGAATCAATCTATTAAATTTTAAATTTAACGTATAATAAGTTATTAGTCTACTAAAAATCGTTGTTTAGGCTCGAGAGCCTTATTGAGCTTTGGGCTTGTTGGGTTACTAAAAAAGCTAAGGTGGTTTTTAAATGAGGGCATTTAGGTAATTTCATATTTGAGGCAGAGAGAAAGAGAAATTATGTTTCTGCAGATTGTAAGATGAATGAAGTCATATTGTCTCTTTAATTTTTTCATTCTTCATCTTCATCCTCTTTATCTCAAGCTTAAGATTTAAGGTGTCATCTTTGAGTGTTGGGTTATATATCCCATTTTATGACCGAGATAAGGTTGTAGAACATCAAGTGATCTATAAAACTAGTTAAGATCATTTCTATGACTTAGATTACCTACTTGTAGATATTTTTCACATGATTTACAATAAAGACAAGCATCTCTAAATATACTCAGTCTGTAACACCCCAAATTTAGGCCTAGAAGTTAGTGAACCGGTTTTGCCGGTATAGCCTAGTTCGGGATTAAATACTTAAATATTAGAACAGAAAATATTTAGGTCAAGGGCGTAGTTGATCTAGTGTTTTATTTTGGAAAGTGCTAGTTGGGTTATTGGAAAAGAAATAAATATTTTAGAAAAATAGTTGAGGTGATGAAGGATGCATAACGGACTTGTGTGGACCTTGAGAGGCGGTGGTTGTGTCGTTTGGTTTAGCTTTTACTTGTTGTGTTCATAAAGAGTTGTGTTAGGTTTTGCTTGGGTATGATCAGGTTGTTACGGAGGTTTTGGATGTAATCCTTGGATATATCTATATGGAGAAGTGTGATGAGGAATGTTGGGTAGTTTATAACCATTATTAGTTAGACAATCTTTTGGGCTTGTTTTATCGTCAGGAAGTGTTGCGAGGGTTTGTGTTGTTGAGTTTTTTTGTTTACAGTTAGTTTTCTTCTGTGTGATTTTTTGCATAACATTAAGAAGGATGTTAAGGTCAGTGGACGGAAGAGTAGCATTAAGCTTGGCTAAGTTAAAGATGACACAAGTTTGAGCTTAGAAGAGTCTAAGTGAGAAGAGGATTTGTTGACTTCGGTTCCGTGTTATGTGAAGTTTCCCTCAAGAAGTTATTTTTGGGAAAGGTTGTGTGTGGTGCACTCTGGTTGTTAACGATGCGTTGCCGAGATGGTTTTTATGAGCTAGTCTTTAGATGAAGACCTATCTTTTGGATAAGGATGATGTTGTGTACTATCCATAAAAGGGTTAGAAGTACCTTGTGTTGCATAATGGGTTGGATCTGAGTTGCTTAGTGTGACTTGGGTTGCTTAAGGGTTATTTCTCGACATGTGTCGGTTTAATGGCGTAAGTTAAGAGTATTGTGAAGTCAAGAGAAGTGTTGGCACGATTAAGTTTATCGAAGTGTGTTGGTCTAGTGATAGAGTTGTAGGTGAGACTTTCCATGGAAAAGATGTTCTGAGGTAAGCTGCTATCGGATGTTTGGAGGAGCTGCGTTTGCAGGGCACAATTGAGGTTGTGTTGATGGGTTTCAGCTGTGGTGTTGGTTGTCTTTTATGTCTATAAGTTAGAATGGTATCTTAATGAAAGTTTGTGATAGTCTTTTGCTATGTATCTGGAACTAAGGAGTTGTGAAAGGAGTTTGAGAGCGATTGTTGTTTGATGGAAAGACAAAAATCCAAGGAACGTGTCTGGACTTGAAGCCCATGATTCGGAGCTGGCTAGCACAAGGAAAAGCCCAAAAGAAGACCACGCGGGAAAGCCCCCTTAGCCGAATTCAAACTTGGAAATATATTATTATTATGTACTTGACTTGTTCCCTACTCCAAGTTGTATTCTACTTAGGAAAGGTTTGCCCTAGGTCTAGCCTATATAAAGACCTAGCCACCCAATGTATCATAGAGCGAAATACCTAAGGAGAGCCAATCAAGTCAATCAAGAAGATAAAGACAAGTCAATCAAGTCCACAATACAACACAACTGGATCCTGACCCATCTCTCTCTCTAATATTTTGACTCTTTTATTTTTATTCAATTACCTTAGTTTAATAAATCACACCCATTCACTTGTGTTTTTATTTTTCTACAGATCAAGAAGATAAAGAAAGCATATTAAGTATACCGGTCCCTGAGGAGACGATAACTCGATAAATACTTATCACTTATTACTTGCGATGTGTCCACTTGCACTAAACGCACACTTTTGACACGCGACACCTATTCTTAAGCCTTAACCATTCGGTTACTCAAGGGTTTACCTAGAATCAAACTATAAGAATTGTTAGTGTGTGCGTTTTTGTGGACAAGTTGATTAAAGGCTTTCTTAGATAAACTCTAAGTTCAAGACAAATAAACATTGGTTAAGTGTTCTCTTCTTTTTCAAACCCCAAATCATGAGCCAATTTCGGGCACATCAAAGACTTGTGTTTTTCTTTTCACTAAATTCTTTTTTCTTTTTGATATTTCTTAAAACATACTAGAGCCAATTTCGGGCACCTCTAGCATCAAGAAGAGACTTTCTAGAGCCGGTGGTAGGCACCTCTAGTTACTTTCCAAAAATCTAAGTCTTTATCACCTAAGGTCATTAAAAGAATTCCTATAATCCAACAAGCCCCAAAAGTGTTTAAAGTTCTTCCTATAGTAAGCTTCTAAGTTTTCATCCTTAAGCATCCTAAGGTTAAGCCCTCTTAACAGAACCTAAACATGGTAAGGAGAAAGATTTCTATAGCCTTAAAGAATAAACTAAGGCAATATTGATGATGAGCAGTGCAAAAGTGTAGGCAGTAGATTCAAGTAAGACGGGGAGCATAAAAATTTAAAAAAAAATCACTGGAATACTCCCTTTTTGGCAAGGCCGCGGCAGTAGATTGCTGCCTTGGCAGTGAATCTGCACCCCCAAACTCAAAACAAGCATTGTCCTCAATGCTTTATATTTGAAGAGATAAGCGGCAAAACAAAATATGAATATAAAAAAAAGCAAATAGAAACAGTAAAGCAATTAATATTGAATTAAGGACAAAGAAATTTAAAGCGACTCCGAAGAGCTGCTTGTAACAATTTTCCTCCGTGGCCTTGATGCCAAATGCTTTGTCCTTGGTGAAGGCGATGGTTGTGTCTTTGCTTGCCGGGGCAGTTGGACTCGAGTGGGTGGTGTCCGTTGCATTGGGGCTTCTACCTCCTCTCCTTCCTCTACATCAACCATCTCTTCGGTGAGCATTACGTCCGTTCCTCCTCCCATTGCTGTTGCTCCTCCGGTGTGGTGTGTGCTTGGGCCGACGACAGTGGAGCTTTGGTGCACATAGGCATCTATCTCGGCTGATAGACTGCCCATGATAATTGGTGATCTGGGTGGTGTGCTAAAAATGGTCCTTCACTTGGATGGCCTTCCGTTGACAGACGAGGCCGCGGCAAAATCTGCTGCCCTAGATGGGCCGGCAGCCTGGTATTGGGGCTGAGGGTCTGCATGGAAGAACGACCTTGGTCCTCCCAGGGCTGGTGTAGTCTCGGTGTAAGGGGCGGCTGTAACGAACATGTTGTTGGGAAACTCCGGGAATTGTACTCCTTGGTCCGGGAAGGCGTGCAGCATCATCTGGGCTAGAGTGCCATTGAAATCCCTTTGGTACTCCATGTACCTTAGTTGTCGAAGATCCATTGCTGCCATCCTCTATAAGATCTCCTGGTACGGGTCTGCTGCGGTAGATGTGTGGGCAGTACCAGGCATGTCTGCCGTGTACTAGGCCCCGGCAACAGTATCGGTAGTGAACTGCTGCGGCGTTGCTTGGACAGGCTCTGCTTGAGTGATCTGCATGACTTTGTGACAGAAATCCCTGGTCCATCCTCGTCTTGGGGGCGTGTATTCATCTGTTTCTTCAATGGGTACACCTGCTGAAACACATAAACCCGTAATCAAGCAAGGGAAATACAATGGTCCCCTATCTTTCTTACCGCACTTGTGAATTTCCCTTAGGATAATCTCGCCAAAATTGATGGTCCTCTTGTTGATGATGGATTGGATAAGCACCAATCTCTTGCGATCCACCGTGCTATTGTGTGATGTTGGGATGAGGCATCGTTTGACGAAGGTATTCCACATCTTGGCCTCCGGCTTTAGGCTTTGTCTTGTTACGGATCCTCTATGGGTATCGGTTTCCCATGGGGTGTTCCCGTAATAAAGATCGTCTTTAATGAGTTCATAGTCCTCGGCAGTGATATCTTCCAAGAATTTGGCGTGGATATCACTATCTGGGGTGAGGCCGTAGAAATTATTGATCGTCTCGACATCGAGCTGGAGTGGCTTGCCGCGGCAATGAACGAAGAGGGAGTCTTTGCTGGGCCCATGAGCGTAGAACTCCTGCACGATCGTGGCGTTCGCCTGGGCAGGTTGCAGACAAAAAATTTCCCAATTCTGGTACTTAATTCTGTCATAGAGGTAGTGCTCAATGCCATAGTTGTCTTCATCTGCATGCTGGAAACCTTGCTCTTCCAATAGTTGCCGAGCGATGAAAGATCGGTTGAAGCAATCTTCAACGTTGGCGGGGGCGAATCGCTTGTATGTTGCCATCAAGATTGAGAGATGTGATTTCTTGGAGTTTTTTCTTGAAGAGAATCTGGAAATTTTTCAAGAATTAGTAGGCAGAGAGTAATGTGTGAGAGAGATTTTTATGAATACTAAAGAAAACAAGAAAGCAAGAGTGAATAGTTCAAGAGGAAGGAGTTTCTTATATAGGCCTCGGCCTTGTGACCGTTGAAACCACTAGCCGTTTGTAACTGTTTCCTTTTTCTGCCGCGGCAGGAATCTCGGCAGACTAGCCGTTACACTGTTCTGCCCGTTGGGACTGCTGCGGCCCTGACACTGTTTTATTGCCTCGGCAGAGTTCCTGCTGTGAACTATTTCTCCTTTATTCTTGCTTATTAACCTAAAAATAATAAAACACACAAAAAGAAAAAGTAATTAAAGCAAAAATAATTAGAAAAAAAATAAAAAAAACTAATTAATCCTAATATATTTATAAAGAAAAGGGAGGAGATCATGTTACTGGTGGAGAGCATGCAAATGCTTCTCCCAAAATTATTCTCTCCCTTAGGCCCAAATTGTAAATCGGTTGTGGGCCACTCCTTTTTGCTGTATGTTCATCCACCTTGGGTTTAATCTTTTTGTCGAATATTCTACCGAGCGGACTGCCCGGGCAGGATATCTTATTGTCTACTATGTGGATGGCCTTGCACTCCTCTGGATCATCATATTTTTTTAAGTTGTGGAATGCGTTGAGTTTGACTTGTTGGTCATTGACCCGCATTGTCAACTCTCCTTTTTCCACGTCAATTAGAGTCTGTCCAGTTGCAAGGAAAGGTCTCCCAAGGATGATCGGTGCATTATCATTTGCTTCACAATCAAGGACGAGGAAGTCGACAGGAAAAATAAACTTGTCAACTCTTACCAGTATGTCCTCGATTTTTCCTTCAGGTTGCACATAGGATCGATCCGCTAGTTGGAGCATCATTGTTGTAGGCTTCGCCCTTCCAATTCCAAGCTTTTGGAAGACTGATTTAGGCATGAGATTTATGCTTGCTCCAAGGTCGCATAGGGCCTTACCTTCATAACTTTTACCTATCGCACAAGGTATAGTAAAGCAACAAGATCTTTTAACTTTGGTGGCATGCGGTTATGCAGCATTGCCATACATCCCTTGGTAGCAGCCACTGTCTCAAACTCACCTATTCGTTTTCTCTTTGACACCATGTCCTTTAGGAACTTGGCATAGTTCGACATTTGTTCAATAGCTTCAACGAACAGTATGTTGATGTGGACTTGCTTCAAGATGTCGAGGAACTTCTTGAATTGCTGGTCCTGTTTTTGCTTTTTTAACCTTTGTGGGAAAGGTGGTGGTGGTCTCATCTCATCCAGGGTTTCTTTAGTTTGAAATTTTATACCTGGCACCACTAGAGTTGTTGCTGCCTCGGCAGGCTGCTCAGGAGCTGCAGTGCTCTCTACCGGGGAAGTGTTGTCAGATTCAGTTTGCTCGACCTCTTCTTTTGCTTGATCCGCTGATTGAATTTGGCTCTCTGGGATCTTTTTCTTCAGCTGTAGACCACTCATAGTAGTGATTGCCTTGCACTGTTCATGGCTCATTACCTTAGCAACTTCAGTATTGCTAGGTAGGCCTCCTTGTGGTCTAGTGTTTATGCATTGAGCAAACTGCCCAACCTGAGTTTCCAGCGTTTTTATGGCCGCTTGATTTTGCAGCCTCATCTCAGTTCTATTCATGAAGGCATCTTTCCTCTTGATGAAATTACTATTTTATGCCATGTATGACTCAGTTTTCATCATGAAGGCCTTTAGCGTGTTTTCCAATGAACTTACCGGTTGCTGCTGCATCTGCTGCTGCGGCACCGACTGCTGGGCTTGCTGCTGCGGCATCGGTTGCTGAAATCCCGAAGGTTGGGTGATTGGGTTTAAGGCATTGTTAGGGTTACTCCATGATAGGTTTGGATGCCTCTTCCATGAGGGGTTGTATGTGTTGGACATTATATTGTTACGGTTGTAGTTTCCAACATACATATCGGTTTCTTGATTCATGCAATCAGAGGAACTGTGGTTACCTCCACATAAGTCACAGTATGAATCAATTACCTTGACCTAACGGGTATTTTGTTGTACCTACAGGTTTTGCACCATCTTGGTAAGAGAGGCCAATTGTGCTGCCACTGAACTTGATGTGTCTAATTCATTTACCGTGGCTTGGCGTCTTACTCCTCCTCGCCTAGATGTAGGAAACTGAAAGTCATTCTTTGCGAGTTTATTCAATATTTCAATAGCTTCCTCAGGTGCTTTGTCTAGGAGTGTTCCGTTTGCCGAGGCATCTAACATCATCCTTGTCGGGGCATTCGTGGCATTGTAAAACATTGTCACTTGTGTCCATAGGGGAAATCCATGCAAAGGACACTTGTGCAATAGCTCCCTGTAGCGTTCCCATGCCTCGTACATTGTTTCGTCTTCTGCCTGTCGAAAATAAGTAATTTCATTACGGATTCTATCATATAAATTAGTGGGATTAAAATGAGTAATAAAATCACGACAAAGTTCACTCCAAGATCCAATAGATCCTGCTGGAATGCTATTTAACCACGCTTTCGCCCTATCCCTCAGTGAATAGGGGAATAGCTTTAATCGCAAGACATCTTCATGGACTCCTTGGATTTTGAAAGAGTTGCAGATTTCCATGAAGGACTTGAGGTGCTGCCTTGCGTCTTCAGTTGCAGACCCACCAAATTGTCCAATTGTATTTAACATATTGAACATAACGGGTTTGAGTTCAAAATGGGTTGCTTCAATCTTCGGTGTAACAACTCCTGGGTTTAATCCGTTTAAGTCCTCCTCCAGGAAGTCTCTGACAGTGAGCTGCCGCGGCCCAAGTGGCGGCGGAAGTCCTCCATTGCCGGCAGGTAAATTTTGTCCTGCCGGGTGTTCTGCCATGGCTCCTTGGATCTGTCTCCTCAACCTTTGCCTTGTTCTTTCGATCTCTGGATCTAACTCGTACAAGGGGTTGGTTGGATTGGCCCTGGTCATACACCAAAACAAACAAGAATAAAATAAAAATAAAAATAAACAAGAAAATAAAGAGAACAAAATTTAGTTGCCAGTCCCCGGCAACGACGCCAAAAACTTGTCCCGTGTCAAAAGTGCGCGTTTAGTGCAAGTGGACACATCGAAAGTAATAAGTGATAAGTATTTTATCGAGTTATCGTCTCCTCAGGGACCGATATACTTAATATGCTTTCTTCACCTTCTTGTTCTGTAGAAAAAGTAAAGAACACAAGTGAGTTGATTTGATTTATCGAAACTAAAATAACTAAATAAAAATAAAGAGTTAAAATAGTAGATAGAGATGGGCTAGGATTTAGTTGCGTCGTATTGTGGAATTGATTGACTTGTCTCTGTCCAATGCAATCGTATATCACTGCCTTGGCAGCACTTCAGTTTACTGCCTTGGCAACGACAATACTGTTTGCCGCGGCAATTCCTTGCTCGTGGGCAGACTCTACCAAAGTTCGGCAAAGTGTCCTTGGATGACTCCGCTTATCCCTAAGTCAGAGTGCTGTTGATGACTAGTCCTTGATGATACCTCCCGGTGTGAACCAATTATACTCACCAACCAATCTCACACTTCTTTTAGCCGCTGAAACTCTTAACCTATCCCTAGGCTGAGTTAGTATTTCGTGATTGAAACACCGTACTTACCCCTTTCGTGAATCTAACTCTCCCGAGCTTAGATAAATGGATGATTCACAATATCCTCTCTCGAGCACAATTGTGAAAACAAGGAATAACAAAGGATAAGTAAACCTTGATAACTTTATTGCATTGCATCAAAGACAAAGTGCAATCTCCTCTCACAAATACTCGACAACCTTCACCTAATCCCTAAGAAGGTTTAGAACATAATGGAGAGGAAAGAAACAAGAATAGAAATCGGCTATCTCCCTAGGTATTCCGTGTTTGTACATTGGGTGGCTAGGTCCTTATATAGGTTAGACCTAGGGCAAACCTTTCCTAAGTAGAATACAACTTGGAGTAGGGAACAAGTCAAGTACATAATAATATATTTCCAAGTTTGCTTCGGCTAAAGGGTTTTCCCGCGTGGTCTTCCTTTGGGCTTTTCCTTGTGCTAGCCAGCTCTGATCCATGGGCTTCAAGTCCAAACGCGTTCCTTGGATTTTTATCTTTCCATCGCCTATAGTCTTGTTTCCTGTCTTTCTGCTGCTGCCTCGGTATCAGGTCCTGCCTCGGCCTTGTCCCTGCCGCGGCACTGGTTCTCCTACACAGATATGAAAACGCAGTAAAACGTGCCTTTTTTCTGTAAATATTATCTATATGAGCATAACTTCTAAATATATCACATTAAGCACATGCATTGGTCCGAGTGGGTGTATATTTGATGATTAATGCCCATAAAAGGAGTAAAAAGTGATAGTGTGTTGAGCACTTATCAGCATGGATGATTGTTGCTTGGCTGAGTGGATTGAATATTGTGTGGCATTGACAAATTACTTTGACCATGTTCTAATGTTGTCTTGCCTATGAAATTTATGCATGAGAAACGAATTGTGCTTAGATTTTAAATGTTGCATCTGTTGCTGTTAATTGGTTTTGAAATTGATTTGTGAGTTTAACATCCCATGAGTTTGTGGTTTTAATATGCTATGTAGCATTGAAAATTGGTTGAATTTTCATTGGTTAATGCATGAGATTTAAGGATGGTTTCTATGATGCTATAATGCATGTTGTTGCAACTTTTAGGGTTGCAGGGGAGGTGCAGCTGGCCTGGAAATAACGCGTGAGGACAGTGGGCTGCAGGTGTGTCATTTCTTCCATTCTGTTTTATCCACCCACAATGCTTTAGCAACTTGAAGTCCGATCCAACACTTTAAAAATATGCTATATCATCTCTTCCATTCTTTCAACTTTGCCCTAGCAATTTGCACATCACTACCAACAAAATACCCTTCAAAGCAACATCTTTAAAAATAAAAGAGAAAATAAAATAAAAACCTAATCTAAATGCAATGCAGGGGAGGTGCAGCTGGCCTGAAAATAACGCGTGAGGACAGTGGGCTGCAGGTGTGTCATTTCTTCCATTCTGTTTTATCCACCCACAATGCTGTAGCAACTTGAAGTCCGATCCAACATTTTAAAAAATATGCTACATCATCTCTTCCATTCTTTCAACTTTGCCCTAGCAATTTGCACATCACTATCAACAAAATACCCTTCAAAGCAACATCTTTAAAAATAAAAGAGAAAATAAAATAAAAACCTAATCTAAATGCAAATGCACATGAAATACAACTAAATGCAATGCAAATGAACTTGAAATCAAACAAAACCTTAAGTGAAAGGGTATAAAATATACGTTTTTGGAGCATTAACAAAGCATATCAAAAAGCATAAAAATTCAAGTGACCTATAATCAAGTTGCATACTTTCATTTAACATGCCTTCAAGTAGCTAACATGCCAAGATTGTAAACATATCAAGAACATGACATTTTCAATACGTGCCTTTCATTTAGCAAGTCAAGATTAAGTAACATGCATATCCTATCATGTAATCAAGAAGCTTATCCATTTGATTAGCATTTTATTCAAGATCATTTTCATTTATTTGACTCGGTTCATAGTTAGACTAGGTAACAAGTCACAAGACGGTACACGAAATACCTAGCAAGATGATACACTAAGTATCTCACAAGAAGGTGCCAATACACCACACGTACCCAAGGTACTAACAAGACGATACCCAAGCTATCTAACAAGACAATGACTATTCACCACAAGATGGTACACTAAGTACCTAACGAGAGAGCTCAAACTCTAGGCATGCCGTACTACCTATGACCAACTAGTAACCAAGGCTTTAATAGTCCATATCAACAACAAGTTTTCCCAGTCCAATTATTGGTTCATTTCACCAAGTTTTCTAGTGCATATTTTTCAAGCCATAACAAGCAACAATTCAAGATTTCATTCACAGACCAGCATATCACCAAGATGCATACCTAATTATATGCATAACATACCTTAGATCCAGCAAGCAGCGTGCCGTTAACTTACCTCAGCATTTCCGAGTTATGCATCATACAATAACTAGCATGACATTCTAACATACCAATCATGGCAACAATCAAGTTAGAACACATTTTAACCTTTTTCTCTTCAATTACCAAGTATTTTTATTATTCCATTTTCATGCATTCCATTTAACAATATGGTGGTTAGGACCTAGGTCCTAACCCTAAGGGTTTGTTACACTTACAAGTTTCCAAGCTAAGTCTCGTATGGACTGTGGATGACAACCCCTCGATTTCTCCTCTTCGAAGCCTCCACAACTCTTTCCTCTTCAAGGTTTCCAAGCTCTTGGTCTTCTAGCAAATCAAACATACATGGAATTCATCAGAATTACACTCAAATAAGCTTTTCATGCAATTACATGCATTTCTTATGCAATTACTCAAATCTGTCCCATATGGATAGTTTATCGACACTTTACAAAAAAATCATATCTTTTAATCCGTACGTCGGATTTTCTCATACTTTATACCGTTGGAAATATAATGAAATCATCTACTTAACCATAGTAAGCTTGCATTTTATTACTAATCCATTTAATAGAGTTTTATACCTAAAGACAGACCTATCTTCATTTTCGGACAGTCTCGATATCTCGTTTTAACTCGTTTCCAGATTTTGCTATAGAATTCCAAATCAAGTTCTGTTTTTTTCAAGCCTTCTAGACACATGAAATATTAATTATACAAATTTTCATCTTAAAATTCCAACCATGCTATTCACAGTGGCCGTTTAAAGTCACTGTTCTAGAACAGAATGTTTTGGATAGCTTGAACCACCTGAACCTATTGGCTTATAACTTTCTCTACACAACTCCGAATGATGCGCCATAAATTTTCACTTAAACTAGAAGCATGGGGATATTATAATTCAATTTTTCAGATTCAAACTCCATATATATCGACTTAGGGAAGTTTTCCAAAATCACTACTCGGAATTACATGTTATGGCAGTTTTGACTATCTCACTTTTCATGGGATTAAATCCTAACCCAAGCTTTCTAATCTACCTTCTTATGCTTCTAACATTATAACCAAACAATAACTAACTTAAACAAAACTTTAATCTAACCAAAATAGCATCAAAACTCAAAGGTAATAATAACTTTACCTAACTTGCTCAAAACAGTCCACTAGCACCAAATGGCTTCTTCCAAATCTTAACGAGCTCTCTTTGCTTATTTAGCTACCAAGAACTCACTTTTCACTCACTAGATTTTATGAGAAAACAAGGATTTGAAGCTTTCTCACTCAAGCTTTCTCTAGGCTTTAAAAATGGAGGTGAAAAAAGAAGAAGATAACTTTCTTTTCTTGTTTAATTCTCTAAATTGGCAACTCATACTTCTCCAATTACATGTAAACCTTCATTCTTTATTTTTGCTTCAATTGCATACTTATTCTAGCTCTATATTTCTTCTTAATTGGTTCAATTAAGTCTTAAATTGATTAATCAATATATCATGTGACATTTTAATTATTAATTACCTAATTTATTTCCTCTATTTCAAGTTAAGTTTAATCTTAACTTGCTTATAAAAATTAATTCCAAGAAATTCAATCTTTAATTTCATGTTACAAGCTCTAAATCTTTCAATGGATTAATTAAATACTTGTTTAATTAATGTCTTAATTAACATTACTTCTAGACCCGGTTTAGGGTGTTACAGATCTACGTAAAACAAAAGGTAAATGTTTAATGTTTTTATTTTCTCAGAATTAATATTATTATGAAACATAAAAAAATCACACCAAAGACTTATTAAGTAGAAGACATACAACATGTTTTCTTAAACATTAGAAAATACACAATCAAATAGGCTTTATTATCTTTAAAAATAATCATGAAGCATAACATATTTGACTTGGTTACATTATAATGTAATATTAAAAATATTAAAACCAATTCCTATTAAACAATGAACGAAACTCGAATGAATTCAGAATTTCCTCGAGCTGAAAATTGATGTACATAACAACGAGATGTTGCATCTAAGAGACGATCGTTAGAATTACCCATTATTTGAATGTTTTTGTTTATGTGTAACGTTATATTTTATTTTCAGCACAATGTGTGGCGTATGACGTGTTTGTGTAAGAAAAGCTACTATATTTTATTTGAAAACATAGCGAGAATGACTTTTACATGTAGAAAACCTTACGAGTACCTTACATTTTATGGTACTAGGCATCTCTATTCATTTTACAATTTGGATTTTTTTTAAAACTCAGTTTGGATTTTTTTTCTTGTTCCATTTCTTGTCTTTTAACAGTTTCTTCTTCAATCCATTGTTGGCTTTGAAACTAAATCATAAAAGAGTTTCAACATAATAATCCTGGGTTGTGAAGACGGAGATGGTTTTATCATGTTATCGTAGAATGTTATCACGTTGACTTGTAAAAATAAAACATCTTTCATGCAACCATAACATATGTTATTACACATATAAAATCTTATAGTATTAAGTAATGGATTGAAGAGAATCGTTTTATTCTTCCGTATAAATACATTTTTTTCTTCAACCTGACATGAATTAAATTAATAGTTACTTAGTAACTTCATGTCAACATATTGTAAACCAAAACAGTGGTACATATTTGAAGGCGTTACATCTTAAATTCCTTTACTAATTGAAGCAACACTACGTCTTCAAGGAGACAGAGATGGTGAATGAATCATTACAAGGCAATCGTTCCACGTGTCAATACTTTTTCGTATGATTTTATTTCGGTCCAAGTGTATAAAGTGTGGATGTTCCCATGTCCATTGTACCAATGCAGCATGGCACACTTTTCCTAATACAAAAAGTTCGCCACAACATTTTTTTGTAACGTTCCCTGTTGAATATATGATCGAAAACTTCCGAAACACAGTGCATGCCCATTTTAGCTTTACAATTATTTTTCATAATAATCTGGTCATTTTCCTTTGTAGCAATCACTACCCCACTCGTCACGAATAAAACCAACAAGAGAGAATAAACATTGAGTCCTGTCATCGTGTGTAAGAATTGTGTTGCTAGAATATTATGGTTCGTAGGACGAATTTCGAACCAGATTTATTATCAAGAAAACTATCATTTATAGGCATAGTTAAAAGCTCATGGTATTGGGATGCGTTAAAATAAAAGAAAAAATATTTTATATTTCAGGTTCATCGGCTATAAATGTATTTATTATAAGACAACATAATAATTTAATGGCATATATTTACCCACACTTTAATACTCCACAACATTAATCAGAGCCCAGATTGAGATCCGACAATAAAACATACAACGTCCTTAGGCTTGACTAGAAAAAATTGGTATGTATGATAATATTGACTAGATACCATAAACACTAAAATAAGGGAAATTATTGACGCAAGCAGTACATAGAGATGCCCAAATGATGTAATAAAACAAAGATTCGGTTATGACTTTTAGCATTTCAATTATAATTTCATAGCGATAAACGTAAAAAGAAAGGTAAATGTTTAATGTTTTTATTTTCTAAGAATTAATATTATAATGAAACATAAAAAAATCACACCAAAGCCTTATTAAGTAGAAAACATACAACTTGTTTTCTTAAACATTCTAAAATACAAAATCAAATATGATTTATTTTCTTTAAAAATCATCAAGAAGCGTATCATATTTGACATGGATACATTATAATGTGATATTCAAAAATATTAAAACCAATTCCACTTAAAAAATGAACGAAACTCGAAGGAATTCGGAATTTATTCCTGCCGAAAATTGATTTACATAACAACGAGATGTTGCTTCTAAGAGACGATCTTTAGAATTACCCATTATTTGAATGTTTTTGTTTACGTGTAACGTTATATTTTATTTTCAGCACAATGTGTGGCGTATGACGTGTTTGTGTAAGAAAAGCTACTATATTTTATTTGAAAACACACCGAAAATGACTTTTACATGTAGAAAACCTTGCGAGTACCCTTACATTTTATGGTACTAGGCATCTCTATTCATTTTACAATTCTCAACTTGTATAATTGCGAAATTTATAGATATCTTAAAACTCAGTTTGGATTTTTCTTCTTGTTCCATTTTTGTCTTTTAATAGTTTCTTCTTCAATCCATTGTTGGCTTTGAAACTAAATCATAAAACAGTTTCAACATAATAATCCTGGATTGTGAAGACGGAGATGGTTTTATCATGTTATCGTAGAATGTTATCACGTTGACTTGTAAAAGTAAAACATCTTTCATGAAACCCATAACATATGTTACTACACATATAAAATCTTATAGTATTATGTAATGGATTTAAGAGAATCGTTTTATTCTTCCATATAAATACATTTTTTTCTTCAACCTGACATGAATTAAATTAGTAGTTACTTAGTAACTTCATGTCAAAATATCGTAAACCAAAACATTGGTACATATTTGAAGGTGTTACATCTTAAATTCCTTTACTAATTGAAGCAACACTACGTCTTCAAGGAGACAGAGATGGTGAATGAATCATTACAAGACAATCGTTCCACGTGTCAATACTTTTTCGTATGATTTTATTTCGGTCCAAGTGTATAAAGTGTGGATGTTCCCATGTCCATTGTACCAATGCAGCGTGGCACACTTTTCCTAATACAAGAAGTTCGCCACAACATTTTTTTGTAACGTTCCCTGTTTTGAATATATGATCGAAAACTTCCCAAACACAGTGCATGCCCATTTTAGCTTTACAATTATTTTTCATAATAATCTGGTCATTTTCCTTTCTAGCAATCACTACTCCACTCGTCACGAATAAAACCAACAAGAGAGAATAAACATTGAGTCTGTTCATCGTGTGTAAGAATTGTGTTGCTATAATATTATGGTTTGTAGGACGAATTTCGAATGAGATTTATTATCAAGAAAACTATCATTTATAGGCATAGTTAAAAGCTCATGGTATTGGGATGCGTTACAATAAAAGAAAAAAATAGTTTATATTTCATGTTCATCGGCTATAAATGTATTTATTATAAGACAACGTAATAATTTAATGGCATATATTTACCCACAATTTAATACTCCACAACATTAATCAGAACCCAGATTGAGATCCGAAAATGAAACATACAACGTCCTTAGGCTTGACTAGAAAATCTTGCTTGTATGATAATATTGACTAGATACCATAAACACTAAAATAAGGGAAATTATTGACGCAAGCAGTTCATAGAGATGCCCAAATGATGTAATAAAACAAAGATTCAGTTATGGCTTTTAGCATTTCAATTATAATTTCATAGCGATAAACGTAAAAAGAAAGGTAAATGTTTAATGTTTTTATTTTCTAAGAATTAATGTTATAATGAAACATAAAAAAATCACACCAAAGCCTTATTAAGTAGAACACATACAACTTGTTTTCTTAAACATTCTAATATACGCTATCAAATAGGGTTTATTTTCTTTAAAAATCATCATGAAGCGTATCATATTTGACTTGGATACATTATAATGTGATATTCAAAAATATTAAAACCAATTCCTCTTAAACAATGATCGAAACTCGAACGAATTCGGAATTTACTCGTGCCGAAAATTGATGTACATTGTAATAACCCATTTTCATTAATAATAACCAATATTACAACCCAATATTAAACCCATTATATCACAATATTAAACCTTAAATATTACAAACTAAGCCCATAACCGGTAGCCCACTAACCTAAATAATACAACCCATGACCCAAATTAAACCCAACCAAACCCTAACTAACCCTAAACTAATCCCATTACCCTAACCCTAACCGGCTGCCGCCCCACTTTCCAGCTGTCCGCGCGTGGCCATCACGCGCGACTGTTCGAATCAGCGCGTGGTGGTCACGCGCCCTCCCATTCGTCAAGGAGGCCGGCCACCCCCCGAGCCACGTGAAGACCACCGGCCAACGTCCATTCAACCTGCAAAATAAGAGGAAAATCATTAGACCTAGTTTAGATCTGAAAAATATGATAAAAATCCTATTTTTTGTGTAAAATATACTGTAAATTAAGGGTATAAATACCCGTTCGAATGCATGTAAAACCGATTAGTAACTGGAGAGAAAATCAATCGAAAACCGAACATTATTCAAAGCAAAATACCATCCAAATCACTACAATATTCGAGCCAAACCAAAGAGAAGAAACCGAGTTTCAATCGGAAGCAAGAAAAGCAAAAAAAAAAAAGGTAAAAATATATAAAGATTTCGAAACTTATCTTCTCAGATCTACGTTGATAGAGGCCCGATCTTGAAAAACCGAGGCTAGATCCGTTATCCTCGCATCGAAGGGAACCAGAAAAGACTTTTTTTTCTTGATTCCGACCACCGGCATGGCGGCCGGCGACCGTGCACGGTGGCCGAAGGAGGTGGCCGGCCGGATTCCTGGAGAACTCTCACAACTCTGTTTTCTTTCTTCTTTGGAAAGAAGAAAGAAGTGAAATAATGAAGCAAAAAAAAGGAAGAGGGGGGTACTTAAACCGGATCCAAAACGGCGTCATTTTGGTGCCGGTTCAAAGGGCCCAAAACGACGTCGTTTTGGCCTCCAGACCCGCGGGTAGACCCGGATACCAGACCCAGACCCGCGCGCAACCCGGAATAAGGGGGAAATTATGCGCGTGGTCCCTGCATTTCCAGACTATTCTTACTCCTGCCTCCCAGCTTGCATCGAGTTCCAATTTGGTCACTGTTTTTGCTTAATTAAGCATAATACTTTTAATTATTTTCAATTTCATCCTTATTATATACTATTTAACCCCTAAATGTTTTTTTTGCAGATTAGTCCCTGAAAAATCATAAATTTATTATTTTAATATTTTATTATTATTATTAAATGTTTATTAAACGTTTTTATTACAGATTCAATATCGGATTGTTATTTTCGATCGTATAAAATATCGTGTAACCGACAGGTACCGATTTCGGGCGTTGTAGGGGTGCTCACCCTTCCCTATGCGTAACAGACTCCCGGATCCAACTCTGGTTCGTAGACGCATTGTTTTGGTGATCCGATCGCACCTTTAAAAAATGATTGGTGGCGACTCCCCGGACGAATTCTGGTGATTACAGCTGGCGACTCCGCTGGGGACTTTCTCGAGAGTCAAGCCTAAAATCGGTTACATTTTATTTAATGATCGAAAATATAAATTTGATTTATTTTAATTTTGTGATCTCGTTTATTTTATTTATTTTATTTAAAATATTTTCTAATGTATTTTAAATGTTTTTTTTCAGGACCTCTCATTTCACGAGCCCTCAACCCGGGCACTATCCAATTAAGTGGGAGCATGAAACCACTCCTTCGTGAGGTTCCACCTCCGTGTAGGATGGTGAATTGCTTTCGGGATATTTTTCCCTTTGTCTTCGTGAGACTTACGTCTCCGCATAGACTCAGAGAAACGTATCCCCCTGAATCGAATTTATTATCCTTAGTAGGATAATAATTTTCGTTCAGGTACCTTCTAGAACCGAACCACATATAGTGAGCCCTAGAAGCCCACCTTTAAAGCTGTCATGCCAGACCTCTGCCCATTTAGAGGGTCACCCTATAAGTTTTTAGAAAAGAGAGCGGGGGGTTTCTTTATTTATTTATGCCCTTTAATTTTCGCTATTTATTTCTTGTTTATTATTTCTGTTATTTACTTATTAGGCCATTACCCATGCAACATGCATCATGTTTATTTCGTTTATTCTTTATTGGATTCGATACTAACGATATTTGTTTATCTTGTTTTGGTTCTTGTTTTCATGGAAATTTCTCTTAATAAAATAAAAGGTGTTGATAACAAGACAACTGTTAGAAAGGTTCAGCTATGGAGAACTGCTTTCTAAACAAGGTGGAAACCAACCTCCGCATTCGACGATGGTCAGAAGAAGCCCAATATCAGAAAGGGGACAATATAATGGAAGGTGAAAGGACCGACCTCAATGATTTTACACGCAGTGCTTCAACCCAAAATCAATTACAGGAATTGAAATATATATGGGATCAGTGGGATGATGATACTAAAAGTTTATTCTTCGCCAATTACGGGGACCTTCCGTACCTACTTGACATCAGCATCGATAAAGCATTATTCCGAGCCCTGGCCCAATTCTGGAATCCCTCGTATAGCTGTTTTACGATGGGAGATGTTGATATCACACCGACGGTGGAGGAATATACCGCCCTAATCCAATGCCCGAGATTCCAGCCAGACAAGGTGTATTTTAAACCGTCTGACTCACCTGTTTTCCAGAAAAGGTTATTAAAACTGACCGGGAAAAATGAGCAATGGGCAAGGTCCCGAATTAAGGAAAAAGGGGAAACCAAATGCATTGCCTGGAGGGACATTAGGGATCTGATTCAGACAGAAACTAAATGTGAAAAGCAGGTAAAAATGTTTGCATTAGCCATCTACGGGTTAATCGTTTTTCCCAAGTCACTCGGATATATCGATGACGCTGTTATGGAGTTATTTGATTACCTCGATAAAGGTATTACTCCGGTTCCTGCCATCTTCGCCGAGACTGTCCGGTCGCTTACTGCCTGTAGAAGGAATGGTGAGGGAAGATTTATTGGTTGCGCTCAACTATTGCTCGTATGGTTCCATAGTCACTTTTGGAAGCCAGAAAGGTCTTCATATAGGGCCTGCTTCGACAATTACTCACCGATAAGGGATTTGGCACATGCTCAAAGACCTGAGAATATTCCATACGACCAGTGGAAGACCATTTTACGCAATTTACGAGAGGGGGATATCGTATGGAAGGCTAGCTGGTTTTTTCCTAACGAGATCACGTACAGTTGCGAGGGCTATGACTGGGTCCCTTTACTGGGTATATGGGGGGAACAGGATACGCGTCACTGATGGTCTCTCGCCAGTATAGGTCAAGACAATTCATCCCGGCAACAAGAGGACTGGCTACCTGTGACTTCCCCTATAAGGGAAGGGATTACAAGAGAATTGTTGCCGCCATCGCGAAGGCATGGAAGCACCCTTTGAAAATGGAGCCATTTGACGAGAAACCTAGAGTTACTCCAGAGTATCGCCGGTGGAGGAACCGGAGAATCAACGATGAAGTACCGATTCGAGACTCGGAAGTCAGTATACCGTTAGAGGAGCAGCTCTGAGTAAATCCTTCCGACATGGAGATCGTCAGGCAGGACTTTGAGGGAAAATATATTAACATGGAGATGAGGTTATCAAGATTGGAAAATAAGAAAAACCAACTAGAGTTCGGTATCCAGTCTCAAGAGCAGGAAGTGCAGAGGCTAAGAAAGGCCAAGAGTAGAGCGGAAGAAGACCTGAGTGACCTACAGGGAGGATATAAGAAGCTTCGAGAGGCATCAAAGTACGTAGACCTCAAAAGTTCGTTTGCAGACTGGAAGCTTGAAATCCGTGAAGAGAAAAGAAAGGCACGGTATTGGGAAAGCAAATTTAATGAAGCTTAGAGCCAACAGACACTCGATCAAGAAGAATTGGCTCGAGTTAGAAATGAAAATGTCGACCTGAGAGGTCGGATCATCAATCTGGAAGAAAATCTGCAAAATTATCATCAGAGTTCGGCAGTTCAGCTAGAAGTAAGCCGAGAAGAAAATGAGAGCTTGAAAAGACAAATCAGAGAAATAGAGGCAGCTATGCAGGCTTGCAAAGCCCAATTGAATTACATGGAAGAGCTACGTCAGTGGGATGAATAGCAATGGAAAGCTCGGGTTAACGAAACGCAAGAATAGGTCCAGAACAGAGACCGTACAATGTCAGAGGCCTTAGTGCAGATCCGGGAAGTAGCCGAGTATTTACAGTCATTAGCAGTCCAGGCTGAAGTTATTAGCCTGCAATTTGAAGCGGAATCGAACAAGGGCAGGAAGCTCGCATCACTCCTAAAGAAGATCAAGGTTTTGGGAATAAAGGCCAAACAGTATATGTAAAGCGCGGCCAACCTTGTATATAGAAAGCCTTGTTCTAAAACGAGATTCCTTTTCAAAGTTGTATTAAGATCAGCACTTTTTTGTAAAATGTTTTACAATGTTAATATAACGTATCGGTTTGCATAAACATTCCATCATTTTTAGTTGCATTCACGCATTGTCACATTTATTTTTATTGCTATGACCCTAATATTCCAGGATACTATCGGTACAGTAATACTGGAACCTGATCAAATCCAACATCCACATTTTACCCGATTTAGATCCAAAAGGATGGAGGAAAGACTAGCCAAAATCGAACAAGCTTATGAGGAAATGAAGCGAGATATGGAAAGCAAATTGGATAAAGCACAACAGGATACGCGTACTCATATTTCTCAAACTCAAGATGAATTGCTCGACAAGATTGCGCAGTTGTTGGCAAGAAAAGGGCCAGAGAAAATGAAAGAAGTCGCTGTGGAACCAGGCACAGTCGCTGAACACTCGGAGAGTCCTCTCCCCGTCAAAGGATCAGTTGAAATTCCCAAAGGACAGACCAGTCAGACTGAAACTCATCTTCAAGGGAAGTTGGTAATCCATAATCCCAATGATTACACAGTACCCGATTTCAATGAGAGAAAGCCAGAATCGAGTTACCAAGGGAACTCGAGGATCGATGCAAACAGTTGGAAGACAAGTTTAAAGCAATGGAAAATGGCGACCCATTCCCTAGAATAGAGGCTAGGGAACTAAGCCTGGTACCTGATCTTGTGCTGCCCCCAAAATTCAAAATGCCGGATTTTGAGAAATACAATGGGACTACCTGCCCGGAGGCCCATCTAACTATGTACGTCAGACGCATGACCGGGTACATAGACAATGATTCCCTGCTAATACATTGCTTTCAAGACAGCCTAACAGGCTCAGCGGCAAGATGGTACAATCAGCTAAGCCGCTCTAGAGTGAGTTCCTGGAAAGACTTGGCTCAGGCTTTTGTGCGTCAATATAGCCATGTAATTGATATAACCCCTGACAGGGTCACTCTTCAGAATATGGAGAAGAGACATGATGAAAGCTTTCGACAATATGCACAGCGCTGGAGGGACGTAGCCGCACAAGTCCAACCACCGTTATCGGAGAAAGAGACAATAATGCTCTTTGTAGGGACGCTGAAAAAGCCCTTCCTTGGTAGAATTCTGGGAGGTGCAACAAAAGATTTCTCGGACATCATCATGAATGGTGAAATGATTGAACAGGCCATTCGCAGCGGAAAGCTCGAGGATGAGGAATCGTCTAAGAAACCCTATTATAAGAAAAGGAATAATGAAGGTGGAGATACCGGCGCCCATAACGTCAATTACTCCAAGGCATCAACATGGAAACCCAAGGCCGCGTCATCAAACACGCAGAAACCAAAAGAAAATCAGAACCAGAAGACAGAAAGAGAATTCACGCCTATTCCAATATCATATGGGGAACTTTTTAAAAATCTATACAATGCGCACGTCGTATCACCTTTCTATATGAAACCGATCCAGCCACCATACCCGAAGTGGTATAACCCGAATACTCAGTGCGAGTATCATGCTAGAGCAGTAGGACATTCGATTGAAGACTGCATTGGTTTTAAAAAGCTTATTGAAAAGCTTATGCAAATTGGAGTGGTGCGGTTCGATGATTCTGCAGACACCGCCGAGACAGGTAATCCATTACCTAACCATACGGATCCTGGGGTGAATGCGATCGTGGATCAAAACAGCAGGAGGACCAAATCCCGGGTGGATAAAGTGAGATCTCCGCTAAAGTGGGTATAGAAAATGTTAGTGGCCAGAGGCATGGTACCCTCATTATCTGGAGGTATAGAAGACCTTAGCCAATCTTGTCCCTATCATAATACGATGGACCATATGATAGGGGATTGCACAGAGTTCAAAGCTTTAGTGCAAGAGTTGATCGACAATAAGGAAATTGAATTCTTCGAAGAGCACGTATCCGGAGCAACGAAGATTTGTGCTTCGGAGCCAAACCATTCCAAGATCCCGTTCTTGATTATTTCAGAACCCAGAAAGGCTGAAGGAAGTAAAGATGCGAAAACCAGATTGTCTGTTCAAGCACTGCAACCTTTCCCTTTTCATGATCCAAAGAGAGTCCCGTGGAAATACGATTGTCAAATCACTCATCACGAAGACCCGTTGAAAGCTACTTCGGAGGCGGTAAATGATGTGACGTTCCATACGAGAAGTGGAACACAATATGGCTATAAAGGAAACAAAGACCTGAAAGGGAAGGCTCCAATTGTGGAACCGCCTAGAAACGTTTTTCAAGAACTTGAATCACCAGTCAACGAGCCGGTGAAAGAAGACGAAATGAAAGAATTCTTAAAATTCTTAAAGCACAGCGAATATAACGTTGTTGAGCATCTCCGAAGGTTACCTGCTCGTATATCTATACTTTCGTTGCTGCTTAGTTCAGAAGCTCACAGAAATGCGCTACTGAAGGTGCTTAACGAGACTTTTTTCCTAATGACATATCAGTGAATAAGCTCGATAGGCTGGTAAACAATTTGAACGCAAACAACTTTATTCACTTCAATGATGATGAGATCCCTTCAGGGGGCATGGGATCTACCAAGGCTCTACACATCACAACTCGCTGCAAAGGGTACACCATGCCAGGAGTGTTGATAGACAATGGATCCGCCTTAAACGTGATGCCATTGCGCACATTAAATAGGCTCCCGATAGATAATACCCATATGAAGGCCTGCAGCACCATTGTACGCGCCTTCGACGGGACAGAGCGAAATGTAGTGGGTAGAATGGACATACCATTACAAGTGGGACCTAATACTTACAATGTCGATTTTCTAATAATGGACATCAAACCCAGTTATATTTGCCTATTGGGAAGGCCATGGATCCACTCTGCAGGGGTTGTGCCATCATCGTTGCATCAGAGAGTAAAATTCATCTTTGATGGGAGACTGGTTACAATCAATGCTAAAGAGGACATTATAGCCTCTATCTCAAGTGACGCACCTTATCTGGAATCCGATGAGAAGGCACTCGAGTGTTCTTTTCGATCATTCGAGTTTGTTAGCGCCACTTTTGTTGCTGAGGGAAATAAAATCCCTACACCCAGATTATCCAGAACTACAAGGATGGGAATTAAATTGATCCTGGGGCGAGGAGCTCGAGTGGGTAGAGGGCTCGGAAGACGCCTACAAGGACGAGCTAGGGCACCAGCCATCGTGAATAAACAGGACCACTTTGGCTTGGGATACAAGCCAACTGCGGATCAAATGAGAAAAGAAACTCTGAAAAAACAAGAAAGGAGAAAAGCTCGTTTGCAAGGAAAAGAGGTTAGCTGGGAACCTATGACATTTCCTCCATTGTCCCAGAGTTTCGTCTTTGGAGGAACTACGTATCCAGAAACCGCAGAAGCCAAGCTAAGGAAACTGATGGGAAAATTGGACATCAACGCTATTTCTAACGAAGGAAATGTCGGAACACAGCCTAGTAGAATTACGCCATCTACACCAGGAACAACTCTGAATAACTAGACTGCAGAAGAGTTACCTGTGGTTTTTAGGAAGTTTTCAGAGTAATGTTCGAAACACTATTGCTACTTTAGCCCGAGAGTTGCAAGGAACTTTTGTAAAAGGGCTCCAAACTACTATGTTTATAATAAAATAAAACTTTTTGCTGTAAAGTTTTCGGCCACTATTATTTTCTATTTTAACAATTCAATTTCAATTAAATTTTAGAGTCTAAATGAGTGTGTTCAAATAAGATCTTATTTCAGGTCCCCTGATATTGAACTATCAAATGATACTGAAGCTGACTTAGAGCTTATCTTCGAAAAAGAAGTGTGTCTAGGGGAATCTTCAGAACCGGATGAGGACCAAGACTATGAATTGCCTCCTGACTTGTTGAGACTGATAGAGCAGGACGAGAAACAAATCCAACCTCACAAGGAATCAGTAGAAATTGTGAGTCTGGGGGACGATGAAGAAAATAAGGAAGTTAAAATCGGCACGTGCATTACAGCTGAAACCAGACAAGACTTGGTCAATCTGCTACAAGAGTTCAAGGATGTCTTCGCTTGGTCCTACCAGGACATGCCTGGTTTAAGCACAGACATTGTGATACATAAGCTTCCCATAAGAGAAAATTGCAAACCGGTTCAACAAAAACTACGAAGAATGAGACCTGATGTACTGTTAAAAATAAAAGAAGAGGTGAAGAAGCAATATAATGCTGGATTCCTTCAAGAAATAAAATACTCAGAATGGGTAGCTAACATAGTACCAGTACCCAAGAAAGATGGGAAAGTCCGTATGTGTGTTGACTACAGAGACTTGAACAAAGCCAGTCCGAAGGATAATTTTCCGCTACCTCACATCGATACTCTAGTTGATAATACAGCAAAACACTTTTTGTTCTCCTTTATGGACGAATTTTCAGGGTACAATCAAATCAAAATGTGTCCTAATGATATGCATAAAACAACGTTTGTGACACAATGGGGAACCTTCTGTTATAAGGTAATGCCCTTCGGACTTAAGAATGCTGGGGCAACGTACCAACGAGCAATGGTGGCCCTATTTCATGACATGATGCACAAAGAAATTGAGGTCTACGTTGATGACATGATCGCCAAATCACGGACCGAGGATGAACATATAAGAGTCTTGAGAAAGCTTTTCTTAAGATTAAGAAAGTTCCAATTGAAACTGAATCCTGCCAAATGCACATTCGGAGTTGCGTCAGGAAAACTGTTGGGTTTCATAGTCAGCGAGAAGGGCATCGAGGTTGACCCTGACAAAGTTAAAGCCATCCAAGAGTTATCGCCCCCCCCCACACAAAAGCAAGTAAGCGGTTTCCTAGGAAGGTTGAATTACATTGCTCGGTTCATTTCACAACTGACTGAAAGATGTGATCCCATCTTCCGACTCCTGAAAAAGCATAATCCTGGCGAATGGGACGATGAGTGTCAGGAGGCTTTCGACAAAATCAAATATTATTTGACTAACCCGCCAGTTTTGGTGCCACCAGTGCCGAATAGACCGCTAATTTTATATTTAACGGTCTTCGAGAAATCCATGGGATGTGTGTTGGGCCAACACGATGACTCGGGCAGGAAAGAAAAAGCGATCTATTACCTCGGCAAGAAGTTTACAGATTGCGAAGTGAGGTATTCACCAGTCGAAAAGGCCTGTTGCGCTTTGGTCTGGACAACAAAAAGACTGAGACAATACATGTTGTATCATACAACGTGGTTGATCTCAAAACTCGACCCTCTCAAGTATTTGATGGAGTCCACTGCGCTCAAAGGCAGAATGGCCATAGCAGACTTCCTTGCTAGTCGAGCTTTAGAAGACTACGAACCTCTAAATTTTGACTTTCCTAATGAAGACCTAATGTGTGTCGAGGAAAATGCCACAGACGACGGATACTGGAAATTGAATTTTGATGGTGCTTCCAATGCCACTGGTAAGGGAATTGGGGCAATACTAGTATCCCCAGAAAGCGACTATTACCCTTTTGCAAGTAAGCTTGACTTTGACTGCACTAACAACGTAGCGGAGTATGAAGCATGCATCATGGGAATCCGAGCAGCCATTGATCGTAAGATTAAACAGATGAAGGTATACGGAGATTCAATGCTCATGATCTACCAACTTCGAGGAGAATGGGGCACCCGAGACCCCAAGTTGATGGAATATCGAAATTTGGTCCTTGACTTGATCAAGCCATTTTACGAAATAACCTTCCATTATCTGCCGCGAGAAGAGAATCAAATGGCAGACGCTTTGGCTACATTGTCATCGTTGATTCAAGTGAATCAATCCTCAGATTTGAGGCCAATACAGATGAGTATATATGACTCTCCAGCCTACTGCTACAATATTGAAGAGGACGAAAACAATGAATGTCTTTGGTATCACGATATCTTACAATACATAAAGAATCGTGAGTATCCAAAAGAAGCTTCAGAAAATGAGAAAAGAATGTTGCAAAGACTGGCAATGGACTACGTCCTAGATGGTGATATATTGTATAAAAAGAGAAAAGACCAGATGTTGCTACGATGTGTGAATGCCACCGAAGCCAAGATGATCCTTGAAGAAGTACATGAAGGTGTCTGCGGAACCCACGCTAACGGGTTCACCATGGCAAGACAAATTATGAGGTTCGGATACTATTGGCCCACAATGGAGAGTGACAGTGTTGAGTACGCTAAAAAATGTCACAAATGTCAAATATATGCAGACAAGATTCACGTTCCTCCATCACCGTTGCATGTGATGACATCCCCTTGGCCATTTTCCATATGGGGCATGGACGTCATTGGGCCTATCTCACCAAAGGCTTCCAATGGTCATCGATTCATTAGTTTTCTAGAACGGATACAAGGTGATTTATGTGGACCCATACACCTTTCTTACAGTCCATCTAGATATTTTACGATTTTAATCAATTTATCGACTAGATGGTCATATATATCCTTGTTATTAATGTTGCGTGTAAAAAGTACTTCGCGATTGAAGTTATAGTATAAAAAGTATCTTATCCACATGGATTGGTGCGCCTTTTAGAATCTATCCTCTTACACTGTAATGAAAAACACAAATTGTTTAGAAGATTAATTTGAAATAAACTTAAATGATAAATAAGCAAATAAAATAATTGAGATAATTTATAAGAGAAATGAGGCTGGGTTATTCCGAATTATGGAATGACTGTCGAATGATTTCTTTTTCGTAAGTGGGTGCTCGAACCACCCAACTTGTTCCGGCAATTAGGCTCAATCGATTGCTTATGTCATTTCTTCAAGTTATCAGTTCGTATATTTTTTGGGCAATTGCGATGAGAGAATTGCTCGGGCAATTTGGGTGACTATCCTTAAGGTTCGGCAAAGCGTAGCTTCTATTAGCCATTGAAATCCTACACTTATCCCTAAGTCGGATTAGTTCTTTTGCACTTGGATCGAACCATACCTATTCATTTCATGAATCCAATCCTCCCGAATCTGGATAAATAAGTCGTTTATCGAGGTCTTCTCCCGATTCTCTCGCAAAAAAAGTAAATGACAAGAATAGGTAAACCTCAATTAAGAACACACCACAAACTTAAATAGAAATCAAACTAAATCATCCATAACAATAGAATAACCCAAGCCAACTTAGAATTAGTTCATGGCTGGGCAAAAGTATCCAACAAATAATCCTCTCATCGCTCGAATAAAACAAGAGAAAATAAAGAGGAAAAAGACGATAGCTCCTTGCTCCCAATCGCTCGTTCCAGCCTCTTCCCTTTTTAACGCCAGGCTTTGTCTTTTTATAGGATCTTACTAGGTCAAATTATGTGATAAGAATTTGATTAAGAAATAAATATTAAAGAGATAGTTATCTTTTATATTTATTTCTCATATCAAATTCAATCTCCTAGAATCTTTTTATGTCTTTTGAAATCAACTTTATCTCATTGTGATTTAAATTGGCATCAAATCCCTACAAATAAGGAAACACACAACCACATTATCTTTTTCCACAAAATTAACCAAAATATAAATTAAATACAAAAACTAAGGAAATTATGTAATATGTATGTATGATTAATAATGCAACTAATATTATACTTAATTCTAACAATAATAAGAGTAAAAAGGGTAATAAAAATAGTACTTTTGGACACTTATCACACCCCCAAACTCGAACTATTGCTTGTCCTCAAGCAATGCAAACCTAACAATTAATTGCCAAGGCATCCAATCTTATCAGACATACTTTCAAATTTAACTTACAACCTCAGAACCGGGGCACAAAGTATGATCACCTTTTAATTTTTCGAAAAGCAAAGAAATTTTCCAGAATCAAACTATAATGCTCGGGATAAAGTGTGTGCGTAGTTGTGTACAAGTCAATTTTCAAGATTCTATGTGAAAAAAAGAAGGTTTTAACAATAATTGCTTGGGAATTAGTCTTTAATCTTACTAGAGCCAGTTTCGGTCACCTCTAGTTATTAAGCAATTCCTTTAATTTTATCAACTAGAGCCAGTTTCGGGGACCTCTAGTGATTCGTCAAAGCACACAAACTAGAGCCAGTTTCGGGCATCTCTAGGTTTAATTACTGCGGAAGTCACATTTGTTTGCTCCTAGTACAAATTTAGTCAACGATTTTGAAAATCAACCAATATAGTCATGTACGTTTTCGGACTGTAAATTTATGGTCATTCCGACGTTAAAAGCCGTTAAAGGTTAACGGGAAGATATTTAGCACAACAATAAAAAGGGAAAATTACCTAAATAATCACTAAACAATTATTTTATTTTTAATTTGACCCTTAAATTTTTAAAATTTATATTTTCGTTATAATCATCATATTTCTCATCAATCCAGTCCCCCTCTTACCTCCCTGTTGATTGAGCAACACCGTCCTCCACTTCTTTCCTAACTGGCCTCGATGATCTTTCCCTTGGCTTCAACGTTAACTCTGCCATCGCGGTTGCTCCCTCTGTGTCAACGAACCCTCAATGGCCACCCTTGGCTCGTCCAATCAACTACGATTTTCCACCTGAAAATAGGGATGGTTGATCTCCGAGATTTCATCGTTATTACTCCTTTCTTTTAACCATCATCGTACTCAAGAGCCCATAATGGAAAACTACTAAATCAATACCACGAATTATCCCACGTCTATTGGTGTCGGTGTTATCTCACTTTTTACAGCATCTCAATGCTTAGCACCACAAAATGTGGAAGACCCCGATTTGTTGAATAATAATAGTCGTAGCAAATTCACCAGGATTACAGAACCAAGATTCTATTCATTATCTTAATAAATCCTTTTCAGTCCCACATAAAAACACCTCTTCCACGAATTTGATGCAAAATTGTATTGGCGGTGGGACAGGAGGTAGGAGTGGTGGTTAGGGTTCAAGCTCAAAGGTCACGTGTCAAGATTGTAGGAATCAAGCTAAGAAGATTGTGCCTATACGAGATGTAGAACTTGTAGTAAAAGTTGGAGTTTTGATTGCCATGCTCACGTGAAGAGCACATGAGTACCTGTTGCAAGAAGGAGAGAGCTTCAGATCATGGCGGCTAGAGTTGTTGTTGTTGTTGGATTGTCAGGGTCGGCTGGTGCGCCTAAGAAGCCAAGACTTACAACATCACAGACCACAACTATTTCTCATACATTAACGTCAAACGCTACTCCGCCTAGAAGCTTTAACACCAGCAGCAGTCCCCCAAGTTCGTTTACTTTCTCTTTCAGTGCTTCTTTTTGTTCCTTTTTTCACCTTTGTTTGTTTCTTAAGATTGGGTGATGTCGATGGTAGTGGTGGAGAGTGTCACAGAAATAGGGGGTCACCTTGATCTCCTGTGCTTGACCCTTCCCATGTTTATGAAGCGACCACATGAGGCGGTTTCCACAGTGTCTCAACTTATGAAAATATTCAAGTAGAATTGGGTGCAAGTTTAGAGTAATGAGGATGTATACGAGGGTGAATTTCATAAAGGGGAATGTTCAGGGAGTAGAATTCATTGTTATTACATGAAAGAGAGGTACGAGGGGGTTGGATTGATGGGAAATATGATGTTTATGGCAAAAATATAAAAATTAAAAAGTTTTAGGGTTAAATTAAAGATAAAATAAAATAAAAATAATTATTTAGTGACTATCTATGTAATTTTTCCTTTTATTATTGTGCCAAATCAGCTTTCCGTTAACCCTTAACGGCTTTTAAGGTCGGAGTGACTATAAATTTATAACCCGAAAATGTACGTGACTACATTGGTTAATTTTCAAAATCGGTGACTAAATTTGTACTGGGGGCAAACAAATGTGACTTCTACAGTAATTAACCCTAAATTTTATTCTTAAATACCCAATTAAATGCCCAAAATTCAACCTAAAATCACAAAGTCTCTATCAATCAACAAGTTTCAACCGTGTAAAAAAATATTTCAGCATCATAGAAAAAAAATCTAGATTCTTCCAATGCAATCCTAAAATCAAAGGCTATTTCAATTAGGTGCAATGGCATAAATTTCATCATTAGTTATCCATCAAATTTAAAGCAATTAGATCAAATTGAAATTCTTGGCAAGTAATATATGCAATCTATATGCAACAACTAATAATGAATGCAACTACCATGAATTAAAGGTAAACACCCCCCAAACTTGAGATGAGCATTGTCCCTAATGCATGCAAAAATAAAAAAAATGCAAATGAGTTAATTGGAAAGGTTATCACCTTGAGTTAGTAATTTCCTACTTATCATGTATTTAACTTTCAGTCCTCGTCGTGGTGGTTGTGTTGGTGGAAGAAGTCATCCACTGATGCTTTTCCATTATCTTGAGCAGTACTTGCCTGCGCAACAACGATTGTCTGGGCATGTGTAGTGGCGATCATATCATCACAACTAATGGATCCAAACTATCCAATATAATCACAACTCCACTTGTCTGTCAAGAAAAATGAAAATAATAATGGTGAAGGTAGTTGAAAAAGATCATTAGTGAAGGAAAGCATTTTGACTAAAAATAAAAGGGAAATAAATAGACCAAAAATATGGGTAACTTTTAGAGTTAATTATGGAATTAAACTCTTCAAAGTTTAACCCATATTAAAGTCTATCCAAATCTGCTATCGAATCCTCCTCGATCATGGAATCTTTTCCTAAAATTCAAAACAAGAATTATTAAAATCATGAGAAGATAATTATTCCGAAAATAAAGATAAAGCATAAAATAAAACTACCAGAAAAAAATAAAAATAAAATAAAAGTTCAAAATAAAATGCAATAAAAATAAAAATATTAAAGAAGAGCATGATAATGCATCTTCTAAAGTAACCATTTTCCTTATCGTTCTCCAAATTGGTTTGGTGTAGTGCTTCAATCTTTTTTCATTAACTTTAAACTCTCTTCCATCAACAGTGAACTTGATTATCACTGCACCATGCGAAAATGGTTTAACAACTTCAAACGTTCCAGACCATCTTGACTTAAGCTTTCCAGGAAAAAACTTCAATCAAGAATTGAAAAGAACTAATTGTCAAGACATGAATTGTCGGGGCATTAGTTTCCTATCGTGCCAACGCTTCGTCTTTTCCTTGTAAATCCTCGCATTGTCATAAGCCATAGCACGAAATTCATAAATCTCATTCAAGTCTAGTAAACATTTTTGTCCAGTATTCTCCCAATCCATGTTCATTGTCTTGATCACCCAATACGCTTTATGCTCAATTTCTACCGGTAGATGACACGATTTTCCATAGACAAGTCTATAAGAAGACATACCTAAAGGTGTTTTAAATGCAGTGCGATATGCCCAAAGTGCATCATCAATTCGAAAAGACCAATCCTTTCTAGAAGGATTCACCACTTTTTCAAGGATGCTCTTCAATTCTCGGTTAGAAATTTTGGCTTGCCCGTTGGTTTGGGGGTGATATGCCGTGACATTTCGGTGTGTAACTCCAAGGTGCTGCAACATTTTGGCAATTAATTTATTATCAAAATGCTTACCTCCACCACTGATTATTGCCTTTAGCATTCCAAAACGTGTGAAAATGTTCTTCTGTAAAAAATTTTGAACGGTTTTGGCATCATGTTTTGGACAAGCTGCAGCTTCAACCCATTTAGAAACGTAATCGACAAGTAAAATATAAAGATTACCAAAAGAAGATGGGAAGGGTCCCATGAAATCTATACCCCATACACTGAATAATTCGACCTCAAGGATATTTTGGAGAGGCATCTCATGTCTCTTAGAAATATTGTCCGTCCTTTGACAACGATCACATTGCTTATAAAATTCATAGGCATCTTTCTAAAGCGTAGGCCAATATAGAACGGATTGTAAGACTTTTGCAGCAGTTCACGTTCCTCCAAAATGGCCTCCATATGGCGAAGAATGACATTGTCGAAGCACATTTTTTTGTTCTCCCTCGGGAACACATCTTCGAATAACCTGATCTGCACATTTCTTCAACAAAAGAGGCTCGTCCCAATAATAATGCTTAACATTATGCAGGAACCACTTCTTTCCTTGGTGAGTAAGATCATAAGGTATAACACCACTAACCAAAAAGTTAACAAAATCAGCATACCATGGTGTTGCCGAGGCAATCATTAATTTCTCATCCGGGAATTCATCATCGATCTCCAAAGAATCGTCTTCATTGTTTCCTTCCTCCAACCTTGACAAATGATCTGCCACTTGATTTTTCGTTCCTTTCCTGTCCTTAATTTCAATGTCAAACTCTTGCAAAAGTAAAATCCAACGAATTAGACGAGGTTTGGCATCTTTCTTAGCAATCAAATATTTAATTTTCGAATGATCAGTATGGAAAATTACCTTAGTACCAATTAAATAGGAACGAAATTTATCAAATACAAATACTACCGCTAGTAATTTCTTTTTCGTAGTCGTATATTTCAAATGGGCATCATTAACGATTTTACTAGCATAGTAAATCACATGAAAGATATTACCTTTCTGTTGTCCTAAAACAACACCTATAGCAAAATCACTCGCATCACACATAATTTCAAAAGGTAAAGACCAATCAGGTGGGGCAACTATGGGTGTCGAGGCAAGATTCTTCTTTAAACTCTGAAATGACGTGTTGCATGATTCATCAAAGTCAAAAGTTTTATCCTGCTCAAGCAAATTACACAGAGATTTAGAAAGTTTAGAAAAATTATAAATGAACCTTCGATAAAAAAACTGCATGACCAAGGAAGCTTCGAATTCCTTTAACTGAAGTTGGTGGTGGCAATTTCTCTATAACATTAACTTTTGCCCGATCAACTTCAATTCCCTTGGATGAAATCTTATGACCAAGGACAATTCCTTCATCTACCATAAAGTGAAACTTCTCCCAATTGAGAACTAAATCCGCTTCTTCACATCTTGTCAAAACTTTTTCCAAATTGCCGAGGCAATTTTTGAAGCTTTCTCCAAATACGAAAATATCATCTATGAAAATTTCTAAGAAGTCCTCCACCATGTCCGAGAAAATGGCCATCATACACCTTTAAAAGTTGTTGGTGCATTGCACAATCCAAACGGCATTCGTCTAAACGCGTATGTTTTATATGGGCAAATGAATATCGTTTTCTCTTGATCGTTTGGTGCTATGGCAATCTGGTTGTAACCTGAATATCCTTCAAGAAAAAAATAAAACGGTTTTCCTGCAAGACGATCTAGCATTTGGTCAATAAAGGGCAAAGGAAAATGGTCCTTTTTAGTATCTTTATTTAACTTACGGTAATCAATGCAAACTCTCTAACCTGTAATAGTTCTAGTTAGAATCAATTCATTCTTCTCATTGCTTACCACAGTCATACCTCCTTTTTTCGGTAAAAAATGTACCGGACTTACCCACGTACTATCGGAGATAGGGTATATAATATCGACATCAAGCCATTTGATGATCTCTTTCATAAAAACCTCCTTCATAACCGGGTTAAATCTCCTTTGCGTCTCAATTGATGGCTTATGATCATCCTTGATGAGTGCCCAAAATTCCTCATTTTTATATCATTTTCCCACTCGTTTATTGCTAATAAAGACAGACTTAAAGGCGATAATGGATATTTCTGGTTATTTTCCACTTTTCAGCATCTCAACACTTAAATTATGAATTTATCTATTATTTGGCATAAAACAGGTACGGTTAATGGTTTCTTCTCTTAGACAGGAAACTACCACATAGGTAACGTCAGATAGCATGATGGATGCTGGAAACCAAAGCTGGAATGCAGATTAGTACCCGCCTCGGCAGCAATTGAAGGTCGCGACAGCATCGGAGGCCGCGGCAGCACCTGGAACATAAAAGTTGATATGATAGGCGATCTGAAGAGAAAAATAAGGTGGACGTTTTAAGACAAGCAGCATAGAAATCGGAGCTGAGGAACACACGGAAAGTCAAGGTCAAAGGCCACGCGGGAAAAGAATCCTTATAGGAATAAAACTAGGAAATAAAATAAATATCTTTTATTTATGTACTTAACTTGTGTTTTACTCCAAGTTGTATTCCTACTTTGAAAAAGTTTGCCCTAGGCCAAACCTATATAAACCATAGCCTATGTAGAGAGGAGATATCTCGAAATCAAGTATTCATAGAAAACCCTAAAATCCTCCATCGTCCCCTTGGGGTTTAGGTTAGTTGTGGAGTAGTTGTGGGAGAAAGTTTGTAATTTGTTTAGTTCTTATTAATGCAATTTCAGAATTCATAGTTTATTCTCTCTTGGTATTTACTCTTCTCGCATATGAGCTCGAAAGATAAGTATGTGAAGAAAAACATATTTGCCTAGCATCGGGAGATGTAGGTTCACGAAACGAGAGAATACGGTCTTCGCTCAAGGGCATTGACTAATCCGGTTGAGAGATCAACCGCCCAGGATTTCAGCGACTAACAAGATGCATGTGTTTGTTTGTTATCCGCCCTTGATTCACGCAGGGAGGTATCATCAAGATGTGGGTTTCAACATTTCTCTTCGCTTAGGGATAAGGAAGAAAACATACAAGGATGCTCTGTCGAACTATGAGTTGTTGAATTGTCGACAAGGCATAACCCCGCCGAGGCAGCTACTGCGACCCTTTGTGCGAACCCGCCGAGGCAGCAATTCAACCCTATTGCATTATAAGAACGAGACAATTACATTCTGATTTCACACTACGAAGCACTCTAACCTGCCCCACTTTTACATCCTTGATTTCTTGATCATTTATCTTTATTGCTTTAATTAGTTTTCCTAGTTATAATCTAACTCAATTATCTATGTATTTACCTTTTCATTGTGCAGGAAGAATAAATTGCGTAAGTAACGCCAATCCTCGTGGGTTCGACAATCTTAAATACTAAAATTTGGCAAAAGGTGGATGGACGAATGCTTCATCATAAAAGCAGGACTTTCTAGCCTCCATCAGATTTGGCGCCGTTGCCGGGGATTGGCGATTCCAACTTTCCTTTTTATTTTTCTTGCACTACTATCTTAGGAAATTAGTTTAATTATTTTTGACTTATTTGTTTTAGGAAATAAGTTTAATTATGTTTGAGTTATTTTTTTAGGAAGGAAATTCAAGAAGGAGAAGCCATGAAGCACATAAAACAGTCCAAAAATCAAATCCACTGTCCCACCTAAGACGCGGCCAAGGTGGTTGGCCACCCAAACGCAAGTGACGGCAGGTTTGTTGTTATCGAACTTTATCTCCCCTGTTTTATTTCATACTTCTTCATTATTGTTTTCTAGTGCAGTTTTTAGTTTCTTTCTCAACAAACTCCACACAAACTGATGACCCTCATGATACAAAAGAGGCCAAGATGCAACATTTACGAATTGGTTTATCTTTTCCTTGTCTCTTATTTTTTTCTCTTGTCTTTTATTGTTTCCTTATGTTCAGATGCATGTATTGAGGACAATGCATCCCTCGAGTTTGGGGGAGTATTGATCCAATCTTCTGCCTTATAAAAATATATGCCATGTATGGAAATTATTCGGATTATCCTACTATTGCCTTAAATTTTGTCTTTACAACAATTACAGTTTTATGAAAAAATTTTAAGTCTGCTGAATTTTATTGAAACTGCCTCGGTAGCAATATATTCTCCAGCCGCCGCAGCAGTATGCCCCATTCACCAGACTTGAAATCAGAAAGGTCTCTTAGGATTAGTACTTAGGATTAGACTATGAGCCTGAAATCACATAAACACTGCTAGTCTTAATTGATTTTACAAGTTCTTTTCTTTGACAAGCAATAAGGACTTAGGCTTAGATTTTAACTAGAGGTGCCTATCACCGGCTCTTGTATAGTTCTTAGAGGTGCCCATCACTGGCTCTAGGACTTAGTCTTTTTCCCACTTACTAGAGGTGCCCGAAATTGGCTCTAGTAAGAGTAGTTAACACTTGAGGTGCCCGAAACTGGCTCAAGCAATATAAATTTATAGCAATATAGATTTATATACCACTGTTGGGAAAAGAAAAGAAAAAGAAAAAATATTAGTCGGAAGTCTTGAGCTAGAAAAAGGATTAGAACTTAGACAATCAACTTTGACACAACTACGCACACACCCACTAAGACTCATAGTCCAGTTCCGAGGAATTCCTATAACCAAGAAGAGGCCGAGTCAAGAAAGGAATTTTGTCGCGGCAGGCAGGACAGTATATTACTTTAAAATTCCTTACTTAAATCTATCTTTTGCATTGCTTGAGGAAAAGAAATAGTTCGAGTTTGGGGGTGTGATGAGTGCCCAAAAGTCCTCATTTTTGTATCATTTTCTCATTCGTTTATTGCTAATAAAGACAGACTTAAAGGCGATAATGGATATTTCTGGTTATTTTCCACTTTTCAGCATCTCAACACTTAAATTATGAATTTATCTATTATTTGGCATAAAACAGGTACGGTTAATGGTTTCTTCTCTTAAACAGGAAACTACCACATAGGTAACGCCAGATAGCATGATGGATGCTGGAAACCAAAGCTGGAATGCAGATTAGTACCCGCCTCGGCAGCAATTGAAGGTCGCGGCAGCACCTGGAACATAAAAGTTGATATGATAGGCGATCTGAAGAGAAAAATAAGGTGGACGTTTTAAGACAAGCAGCATAGAAATCAGAGTTGAGGAACACACGGAAAGTCAAGGTCAAAGGCCATGCGGGAAAGGAATCCTTATAGGAATAAAACTAGGAAATAAAATAAATATCTTTTATTTATGTACTTAACTTGTGTTTTACTCCAAGTTGTATTCCTACTTTGAAAAGGTTTGCCCTAGGCCAAGCCTATATAAACCATAGCCTATGTAGAGAGGAGATATCACGAAATCAAGTGTTCATAGAAAACCCTAAACTCCTTCATCGTCCCCTTGGGGTTTAGGTTAGTTGTGGAGTAGTTGTGGGAGAAAGTTTGTAATTTGTTTAGTTCTTATTAATGCAATTTCAGAATTCATAGTTTATTCTCTCTTGGTATTTACTCTTCTCGCATGTGAGCTCGAAAGATAAGTATGTGAAGAAAAACCTATTTGCCTAGCATCGGGAGATATAGGTTCACGAAACGAGAGAATACGGTCTTTGCTCAAGGGCATTGACTAATCCGGTTGAGAGATCAACCGCCCAGGATTTCAGCGACTAACAAGATGAATGTGTTTGGTTGTTATCCGCCCTTGATTCACGCCGAGAGGTATCATCAAGATGTGGGTTTCAACATTTCTCTTCGCTTAGGGATAAGGAAGAAAACATACATGGATGCTCTGTCGAACTATGAGTTGTTGAATTATCGACAAGGCATAACCCCGCCGAGGCAGCTAAGACAACCCTTTGTGCGAACCCGCCAAGGCAGCAATTCAACCCCATTGCATTATAAGAACAAGACAATTACATTCTGATTTCACACTACGAAGCACTCTAACCTGCCCCACTTTTCCATCCTTGATTTCTTGATCATTTATATTTATTGCTTTAATTAGTTTTCCTAGTTATAATCCAACTCAATTATCTGTGTAGTTACCTTTTCATTTTGCAGGAAGAATAAATTGCATGAGTAACGCCAATCCTCGTGGGTTCGACAATCTTAAATACTACAATTTGGCAAAAGGTGGATGGAAGAATGTTTCATCATAAAAGCAGGACTTCCGATCCTTCACCAATCCTCTAAAAGGATTTTGTGCATGCATACCGCCAGACTAATTCCTTTTAAGTCAGCAATCGTCCGTCCTAAGGCCTTCTTATGCCTTTTCAACATGTCAATCAATTGTTCTTCCTGTTTTGGCATCAACTTAGAAGAAATTATAACAGGCAATGAATCATTATTTCCTAAATAAGCATATTTCAATTGCCCTAGCAGTGGTTTTAATTCAAGAATTGGATATTGCTCAATAGATGGTTTTGAAATCTTACCTCCCTTACCTGAGTTATCAATTGGTTCGAAGAACTTACCTGGACGACTAGCTATCCATTTTGCTTCATGTTGTTCTTTGTCGTTTTGTTCTTCAGTTTCTTTTGGATCGACATTGCGATTACCGAGGCAATTTTCAAGGATATCTTCTTCAACTCCAAAATTAAATTCGTTAGTTGCTTGGATGATTTTGCATTCCTCGGGATCATCTGCATGCTTAAGAGTGTGAAAACGTTGAGTTTGACTTGTTGATCATTGACTCGCATCGTAAGTTCTCCCTTTTCGACATCAATTAATGTCTTTCTCGTCGCTAAGAATTGCCTCCCAAGAATGATGAGTGCAAATTCGTCTACTTCACAATCCAAAACAATAAAATCAGCAGGAAAAATAAATTTATCGACCTTTACCAATATGTCCTCAATTTTCCCATCTGGATGCACATAAGATCTATCGGTAAGCTACAACATCATTGTGGTCGGCCTAGCCTTTCCGATTCCCAATCGTTTGAAAACTGATTTTGGCAGAAGATTTATGCTTGCTCCTAAATCACATAACACTTTTCCAACATAATTATTTCCAATTGAGCATGGAATTATGAAACTTCCTGGATCCTTTAACTTCGATGGCATCCTGTTGTGCAACATAGCCATACATCCTTCCGTCATGGTAATAGTCTCAAACTCACCTAACCTCGTTCTCTTAGAAACAATGTCCTTGAGAAACTTCGCGTAATTCGGCATTTGCTCTATTGCCTCAACCAATGGCAAATTAATCTAAACTTGCTTCAAGATATCCAAGAATTTCTTGAATTGATATTCTTGCTTTTGCCATCAAAGCCTCTGTGAAAAATGTGGTGGTAATCGAATTTCCTCAATTCTCTCATTCGTTTGGAATTCGAGAGAGGGAAATGTCAAGGCATCAGGACTTGCCGCGGTATTTTCCGATTCCTCCTTCTTTTCACTGGTCTCATCTCTTTGTAATACTTTTGGCTTCACTGGATGTTCTTTTTCCTGCACAGATTCATCGTTAATTTTTAATCCACTTTGAGTAGTGATTACCTTACAGTGCTCATGACCAATTCCCTTGGTGATCTTAGTGTTGCTAGGTAAACCGCCTTGTGGTCTTGTATTCACATTTTGTGCAAATTGACTAAATTGCATTTTCAGCGTTTTGAGTGTTGCCTCTTGATTTTGCAATCGCATCTCAATCCTATTCATGAAAGCTTCAGTCCTGTTCATGAAAGCATCAGTTTTTTCCATGAAAGCATTAGTTCTTTTATCATTACTAACAAACATAGATTCAATTCTTGTCATAAAAGTTTTTAAAGTATCTTCCAAAGAACTAGACTGTATCGTTTGTTGCGGCATCTGTTGTCGAGGCATATTCTGTTGGAATCCTGATACGTGTGTGCTCGAACCCCCTTGATTGAGAGCATTATTCGGATTGCTCAAAAAAAATTGGGGTGTTTCTTCTAGGCAGGATTATAAGTGTTTGACATTGCATTGTTCTGATTGTAGTTTCCCACGTAAAAACTTGACTCTAGATTCTACAAACACTCAGAAGAATCTTGATTACCATTACATAATTCACAAAAACAACTCAATACCTTGATTTATTTTGTGTTATTTTGGCGTTGCATATTCATAACTAGATTCGTCAAATTAGCCACTTGTGAAGCAATTGAACTCGACGCATCATTTTCAATGTTGTTACGTCTAATTCCTCCTCATCTAGTGTTAGGGAAATGGTAATCATTCTTTGCCACGCGATTTAAAATTTCCATTGCTTCTTCTGCCAATTTTTCTAAGAATATGTCATTTGCCGAGGCGTCTAACATCATCCTATTTGGCGTGTTCACAACATTGTAGAACATCGTCACTTGTGTCCATAATGGAAATCCATGCATGAGGAATTTGTGTAAAAGTTCTCTATATCGCTCCCATGCTTCTTACATCGCTTCGTCATCACCCTGCCGAAAAGAAGTAATTTCATTACGTAATTTATCAGTCAAACTGGTAAAACTAAATCGAGCAAGAAAATCACGACATAATTTTGTCCAGGATCCTATAGATCCGGATGGAATACTATTTAAACACATTTTTGCTCTATCTCGTAATGAATATGGAAATAGTTTTAATCTAAAAATATCCTCATGAACTCCTTGAATCTTGAATGAGTTACAAATCTCCAAGAAAGACTTGAGATGTTATGGAGCGTCTTCAGTTGCTAATTCTCTAAATTGACCAATCGTATTGATCATACTAAATATTACTGACTTCAACTCAAAATGAGCCGCTTCAATTTCAGGTGTCACAGCTCCTGGATTTAATCTATTAAGATCTTCCAAGTAATCTCTAATGGATCTTCGTTCCATATGAATTGGTTGTTGACCATCTATGTCATCTCCTATTGCCACGGCATTTTGATTTCTGATACGAGGAACAGGATCTGACATTGCTGCTCGTTGTTCAAGTCTCCTTCTACGAAATACTTGTTCAATTTCGGGTTCAAACGGATGTTGTTCTAAATTTGGTCTCACCCTAGTCATACACATCAACAAAACCAAGATTGGTAAATTCCTTGAATCCGAAAGAGAATTAAAAACTTAAATAAAATAAAATGCAAGAAACTAAAAACAAAGTCGTTATTGTCAATCCCCGGTAACGGCGCCAAAAACTTGTTGCGTGTAAAAAGTACTTCGCGATTGCGTGCAAGTGTACACGTTCAAGTTATAGTATAAAAAGTATCGTATCCACAGGGATTGGTGCACCTTATAGAATCTAACCTCTTGCATTGTAATGAAAAACACAAATTGTTTAGAAGATTAATTTGAAATAAACTTAAATGATAAATAAGCAAGTAAAATAATTGAGATAATTTATAAGAGAAATGAGGTTGGGTTATTCCGAATTATGGAATGATTGTCGAATGATTTCTTCTTCGTAATTGGGTGCTCGCACCACCCAACTTGTTCCGACAATTGGGCTCAATCGATTGCTTATGTCATTTCTTCGAGTTGTCAGTTCATAGATTGTTTAGGCAATTGCGATGAGGGAATTGCTTGGGCAATTTGGGCGACTATCCTTAAGGTTCGGCAAAGCGTAGCTTCTATTAGCCATTGAAATCTTGTACTTATCCCTAAGCCGGATTAGTTCTTTCGCACTTGGATCAAACCATACCTATTCGTTTCGTGAATCCAATCCTCCCGAATATGGATAAATAAGTCGTTTATCGAGGTCTTCTCCCGATTCTCTCGCAAACAAAGTAAATGACAGGAATAGGTAAACCTCAATTAAGAACACACCACAAACTTAAATAGAAATCAAACTAAATCATTCATAACAATAGAATAACCCAAGCCAACTTAGAATTAGTTCATGGCTGGGAAAAAGTATCCAACAAATAATCCTCTCATCACCCGAATAAAACAAGAGAAAATAAATATGAAAAAGACGATAGCTCCTTGCTCTTTTGCTCTCAATCGCTCGTTCCTGCCTCTTCCCTTTTTAACGCCAGGCTTTGTCTTTTTATAGGATCTTGCTAGGTCAAATTATGTGATAAGAATTTGATTAGGAAATAAATATTAAAGAGATAATTATCCCTTATATTTATTTCACATATCAAATCCAATCTCCTAGAATCTTTCCATGTCTTTTGAAATCAACTTTATCTCCTTGTGATTTAAATTAGCATCAAATCCCTACAAATAATAAAACACACAACCACAATATCTTTTTTCACAAAATTAACCAAAATATAAATTAAATACACAAACTAAGGAAATTATGTAAATATGTATGTATGATTAATAATGCAACTAATATTATGCTTAATTAATTCTAACAATAATAAGAGTAAAAAGGGTAATAAAAATAGTACTTTTGGACACTTATCAATTAACCCGCAACTTGGTGTTTGCAAGGCTACATGCTCAGTTGATAAAATTACAAGCACAATTTTCAAATAATCTTATAAATACAACCGGTCTTGTAATGTTGATGATATGTCATTTTGCATGTATTATCACTAATTCGTATCAAGCCAACAAATGATCATAAGTTCTCCCCATTACAAATGATTTTTGGTCAGGAACCAAATATTTCTCATCTTACTTTTTTGGTGTGTGGTATATATTCTAATTGCTTCACCACAACGCACAAAGATGAGTTCTTTTGGGAATATATGTCATATTTATATTCCCCTTGATTATTAAATATCTTGAGCCTCTGATAGGGAATTTATTTACAGCACTATCATTTTAATGAGTCAGTTTACCCAACATTAGTGGGAGAAAATAAAATAACTAGAAAAAGAAATAAGTTGGAATGAATTATCATTTTTTTAGTTTGATCCACAAATTCAACAATGTAAACTATAATTTCAAAGGATAATTCATTTAGTAAATCAATTGTCATATGATTTTACTAACCCGAAAAGAGTGACTAAGTCACATATACCAACTATGAATGCTCAGATTAAATTTTATGTCCTGGAAGGACAAACACTAGTTGCTAATGAGTATAACTTACTCTTGAAGCGTGGTAGACAAGTAGGTTCCAAAGATAAAAATCCTCGAAAAAGAAAATGAGCTATATTTTATGATGGGCTGATCGACGAATCAATGTATTATGAAAATCTCTAGAAGAGATTAAAAGGTCTCAACAGAGACATTGACATGACTCAGGTACCTAATAATAAAGAGATCTCAATAGATTATGTCATGTCTGGTATTAAGTTGAAATAAATTTAATCGACGTCATTAATATATTTGCATACAATATAGAACTAGAGATTTTATTTGATGATTTGGATCATGAACCATTTTCAATTGGGCAATGTAAACAAAGAAATGATTGGCCAACATGGAAAGAGGCAATTGAGGCGAAACTAAAATATCTTTCAAAAAAAAGAAATGTTTGGGCCTATAACCCGTACAATAAAATGTGTAAAGCTCATGGATATAAATGAGCCTTTGTGAGAAAGAGAAAATAAATGGGGAAATTACAACATATAAGCTCATTTGGTTGTACAAGGATTCTCACAAAGATATGAAATTGAATATGAGAAAAATATATTCCTTAGTGGTGGATGCAACTACTTTTAAATTTTGATAGTATAACAATAAATAACATTACTTAGTTTTCGCCTAATGGATGTTGTTACATCCTATTTGTATGGGCCTCTTGATAGTAATATTTACATGAAACTTCCAGAAAGATTTAGATTACTTTAAACAGTTAATTTAAGTTCTCGAAAATATTATACAATCATATTGAATATATATTTTTATGGCTTGAAATAATTTAGCCGTATTTGGTATAATCGCTTCATTGAATATTTATTAGCATAATGTTATATGAATTATTTAATTTTCCCGAGCATTTTTAAGAGGTTTATCTCTAAATTTTTTATTGTTATGTAGATGATTTGGATTTCGTTATGACTCGTGAAGTGATCTCCTCAAATCATTGTGCATCAATCGGCATACAAAAAAATATTTAAAGAGACTTTACATGCATAATGAATATTCGTTGATCACTATTTGGTTGTTAGGTCTCCTAATGTAAACGATCCATTTCACCCTTGAGAAAAGGATAATGATATTTTTTTTCTAAAAGCATCATATATACATTTTTAGATTTGGAAGCATTGTATCTCAGCTGATCCAGAAATATTATTTAAGTACTACGAGATCATTACCTTTAAATAATTGTTATGTATAAGGCAAAGCCAAAATATGTGTTTGGCTAAACATATCTAGAAGATATATGAATTGCTTTCGCAAGATAAGATGCAAGCTATCTTGTGTAGAGATAATGCAAAACTTATATCTCAAGGTGGATGCATCAAATGTGATAAAACGAAACATAATTTTTTCAAGTTTCGTCCCTCATGATCTTAAGAATAATAGTATTCGATTAATCATTTCTAGCAATAATTTGAAAGAATTATCAACTAGTACATAATCTACTTCGACATTTGAAGATTGTATTCAATATTGAATTATGTAGATTCAAAGATCTTATGTGACATTTTCATGAGTGGAGTAAATACGCGTTGCACACTTTTTCCTTTAACCGAGGTTTTGTCCCAATGGGTTTTGCTGGTAAGGTTTTTAATGAGGAAACATGTTATGCGTATCGAAGATGTGTGCTTTTTTTCCTTCACTAAGAATTTTTTTCCCATAGGATTTTTATTTTAGTAAGGTTTTAATGAGACACATTATCTTTATGATATCCAAGGGGGAGTGCTATAAATATCTTTATTTGGGGTGGATATTCATATATTAAATAATACTTTAATGTACTTTATTATTAGATTTTAATTCTCATTGGAATTAGGACTTTCATCTACTTTATCATTAGAGTTTAATTCCCATTGGAATTAGGACTTTCATCTTATACCTATAAATATAGACTTTTGAAGAAAGCATTGTACACAACCCTACTTGGAGAATATAATACAAATCTCTCTATTTTATCTCTCATCTTTGTTCATCTATTTTGTTCTTGTTTTTTATTTTATTTAAAAAAAATCAATATTAAAATTTTTATAATTTATATAAAATTTTTATATAATTTATATAAATTTTTATAATTTATAATCTCACCCTTAAATTTCTTACGTTATACGTAACCATCAATCATGAAATATTTGGATGCCAAAACCATTTCCTGGTCGGGGAATAATGGCTGCTTTGGGGCCTTTGGTACATCGAAACTTGTTGAAAATAATATTATCCTATGCTTCTTTCTATTCATTTTTTACTTGGGGTCACATTCAACCTTATTATTTTAGTACCATTCTTCTCAATTTCCAAGCTATGTTATAATAATTACAATGGCTTCATTTGGAAGATTTTAATTATCTTCATCAAATCTATTTTTTTCATTTCTCACATGTCTTTGCCAAATTAAAAAGAGAAATTATCAAATTTAAAGTAGAGATTATATTAGCATAATTTGGTGTATTCTTGTCGATTTCATTTGTTTAACTACCGATATTTAATTTATTGATTGATTAATTTAGATCAAGTACAGTAGAGGTCAATAATATTAACACCCTTCCAATTCAATTGTTCTATTTGTACCGTTAAAATTTAAACCTTTAATCTTAAAGAATATACTGTCTCATTCTACTAGACCAATTGATTGTCGATCGTTTTTTAACTTTTTAGACTATATTAGAGTTTTCTTAAGATGTTTTTTCATAATTACTAGTAGAAAATATAGATATGATTAACAACGTTAATTTATGGAGTAATCCAACTATCAATCCAGCAAATAAAATGTTGCCCTTTGTATGCTTGTAAATCGAGAAATTATATTATGGGACAGTCCCACCAGGTAATCTATGGGACCGGCCAATAAAAAGCATATATGTAATTATTTTTTTCACCTCATCATTTTTAACAAGTGAATCTTCACTTGGTAAAAACTGTTTTAAACTTAAATTATAATAAATGTTAGTAAAAATTCATTTGGTAAAAATGATTAGATAAAAAAAATAATTACATGAATACTTTTTATTGGTCGGTCCATAAATGACGTGGTGAGACTGTCCCATAATATAATTTCTCTAGTAAATCACACAAATGATTGTCTCAATCCTCCTTTTTCGCCTTAATCATAATCAATAAAAGGAAATATTATTTCCCTTTGTAAAATTAATAATTTTATATGAAAAAGTGATAACTTTTGTTTGTATAAAAAATTTCCTCCCTTTTTCCTCGTACATTTAGGAGGATAAATCTTGTAAGGAAAACTTATGAGAACAACACAGAAAAGATTGCAACAAAACCAAGAATCTAGCTTGGAATTATTGCACCAACTTGGGCCTAAAGCTACTTTAGGCATCCAATGTAACTAATAAAGTTGGGAGAAAATAGGAAAAGTAAGTGTATTTAAAATATATTTGGGAGAATAGATTAAAAGAAATAATGTTTTTTAGACTTCGTTAGTGGCCACCTGCAGGTAGCGAGGTCTATGTACATCGTTGATTTTAATTCAATTCAACGGTCAATATAAACATCGCTACTTACAGGTGACAAGGTCCAAAAAACGCTACTTTTGTACCTATTTTCCTAAAAATATTTCAAACTCATATATTTTCTTAAATATAACCATAAACATTATTATTCTCCTATATTTCCCCTCTCCCTTTCGTCCAATATTTTGAAGTGAAGGAGCATTAATTATTATTTCAAAAAAATAAAGCAACGTTAATGAAATAAATAAAAAAATTGAGAAAAACTAGATTGAGTGGATCAAACATAGAAAAATTGTTTAATCAAAATGGATGTATTTATACGAAGGATGATTCTACGATAAACCTATGTATCGCTTTGTATCATTAATTATGTGTATAATTACGTACCATTAACTATTTTAATTATTTATGAAATCATGAAATCAAAAACGTTATTATCTTTTTTAGAATAAAATTTAAAAAATAATAAAGTTTTTGATCTCTATAATTTTAAAAATAATTAAAATGACTAGTAATGTACTACAATACATGATATTCATCATAGAATCATTCTTGTGGAACTAACAAATTATAGGAAATTTGAAAAGATGATTGAAAAAATCAGTTTGTGTATATTTTTCTTTTGTGATTGATTAGATTTGAAACCTTAAAATTCTTACAATAATTGTCCTAATACAACAAGGGTTGTGCCTCCAATCACTCCGGTGGGAAAGATGAGAGAAGAATGATTGGAACAAGATTATGGGAGTTGTAAACCAACAAATCTGTGTGTAGATGCTGTTGAGTTCCTTGATGAGCGGGACAGAAGAGGGAAGCATGTGACCAAACACCTTTTCAATGCTTCATTCATTAGTGATGTACGCATAGGGGGGACATGCTCCATCTATCTTCATGTTTTGCTCTTTAATTTGGCTGCTGCTCGGTAAAAGGCGTTTTACCCTCATGATTATTGTGAACATTTTATTTTTTAACAATTTAGTACAATTATATAATAGTAATATGTATTTTATTTTGTTTATATAATGATGTATGTATTTTATTTTTAATCTTTTGAGAATGCGTATTACGGTAGAGATAAACTGCTAAAATTTAGTGTTATAATTCCTTTCTTTTATTAGAAATAATTGTGTGTTTGAGCATGATACTTTTCAATGTGATATTGTTTTAGGGTGCAGTTTGAGACTATTTTACGATTCATGAAGGGTTTAGCTCATGAGATGCCATGAAGTTCTAACTAAAATTGTTCTCAAGATAAGACAATAAAGTTTAAAAACTTGTCTCATTATTTTAAGGTACAAACCAATTGGTCGTAAATTAATATATAAAATCAAGAGGGATATAAATGATAATGTGGACAAATATAAGGCATGTCTTGTATCTAAAGGATATATTTTAAAAAGAAGACATTGATTTTGTGGAGACATTCTCTCAAGTTTTATTGAAAGACTCATTCAAAATAATCATGAAACTTGTTACCTTTAATCTTGAGCTACATAAGATGGATATTAAGCTTGTATTTTCAATGGCAACATTGAATAAATGAATTATATGGTAAAATTATTGACTTGTGTCTAATGATACAAAATTAATGATAATATAAATTAAAGAAATTCATTTATGAGTTTAAGTTGAACTCTTATTAATGAAATTATAAATTTTATATTAACTATTTTATTTAGTTTTGAGATAAATTTGGCTAATAATTGTATGTACTACAAGTTCAATGGAAGTAAATCAAGTGATACTCATATTGCTAAAGAAGATAAATATTGTCTTACTCAGTATCTTAAAAGTAACCTTAAAAATTAAAAAATACAAAAGATTTCTTATGCATAAGCTACTGAGAAACTAATTTATGCTCAATTATATATGTGTTTGGATATTGCGTACATTGTTATATATGTGTTTGGATATTACGTACATTGTTGGAATATTAGACAAATATTTAAGTAAATCTTATATGAATCATTGGATAGCAGCCAATAGAATTATGAAATGTCTTTAGAGAACAAAAATTATATGCTCACATATCGGAATTTTGATAAGTTAGAGATCATCAAATTTACAGACTTCGATTCTACTAGAATATTGATGCAAAAGATTATGTCACATGAGCTTCTAATTATAAATTAAATAAAAAGACCAATTCAAATATTTTGTGACAACAAATATGTATTCATTTATTTTATAAACAATAGGAACACTTTAAAATTTAATTTCTAGTTGTTAAAGAAGATTCGTAATGGTTGTATGTCTATAGAGCATGTTGGTACAAACTTCATAATTGTGCGTTTATTAATAAACTATCACCTTAGGTCTTTCATGAGCACATTGCTCATATGGGTGTAATGTTATTTAAGGATATTCAGTTTTAGTGGGAGTTTATAATTTTTGATAAATTCTCATTCGTTTTGGACACAATTTCGGTTACTTTAGTTTAAAGTTAATTTCTACAGAAATAAAGTTATTTTGGTTTATGCACACTCTAAATTCAGTAAAGTTTGATCTCGCTAAAGTTTAGGAGGACCAGTTGAAAATAGACATGTTCGGTTCACATTACATGTAATTTCTATGCTACACATCCATGATTGATCTATGTCATTTGATTATGTTTGTATACGTGACCATTGATGAGTCCAGTCATGATTGATATGACGAAGGTCGCTTTGATCATATATGAATATAATTGATGGACGAGATTGTTTTAGAATATCTATTATATGATAGCAAATTTTTGAGCTCATAAGGTTATACATTTGTCAGGAAACATATGTTGTCCAAGTGGGAGATTATTGGATTAAAATTCGATAATATTGAGCACATATGTATAATGTATATTGCTATTATAAAGTTTAACACGTAATTAAGTGACCAATTATGTTATATGTGTTATAGGTACTAAATTATTATGGAATTAAAAGTGTAGATACCATAAGGTATATTTATAATTTGATGATGGGCAGAGTTATAAATACTTAATAGTTGGTTATTAAATCAACTATATAAAGGAGTTATGGTCACCAAGAATTAGATTAACTTGCATATCTCTTTTCCCCGTATAAAACTTGTGTGGCAAGAGATAACCTAACTTCTTAAAAGATCAAATCCTCTAAAATATCGTTATATTATTCTTAATGGTTTGACATATATAGATTTTGAGTTTATATTCCTATTGAATATCCTTAATTCTAACGGGGGATTTTTTTTCAAGGAAAACTTAAAAACTCCTCTTCGAATAAGACTTAGGTGTTAACACAAGACAAACACGCCCTCTAAAAATGCTCCCCCAAACCATATCACTGTCAATAGATTTGCTTTGAGGCTCTCCGCCATAATTTAGAAAGGGTGAACCGCCAGAATCCGGCAACATGTCTGCACCCAACTCCAACTCTAATCAACAAAGACAACCACTATAGTTCCCTCAAAGAAAGCCTTGGAAAGAAGATCTTTCACTAAAAACATAAAGTTGAGACACTAGTCTGACATATCTTTACTCTAAGATCGGCGAATCGACAAGGCCTCAGTTCGTGCTACTTTATTGTACTTCTTTGACTAAGGGGGACTAGTGTTGCGCCTCTACTAAACACCAACGAAAAACCTTGCATCTGGAGAACCTCATCTCTAACGAGAACATCTCTAGAGACATCATCATTGTTTCTACGACAAGCACCAAATGAGCATGGAGCTCGAATACTTCTATGCCTCTAGACCTGTCAACTTTGAACGTCTCCTACAATCGACCAATGAGTTATGATAAGACAGTCATCAAGTCCATGACTAAGAAACACATGAAATTGGTTGTAAATTGTATGATGTAAAGGCCAGTTGTAGTAGGGCACACACCCATGTACATGGCTCAAGTTGAGAATGATTATGTGGGGAAGGCATACAGTTGAGAACATTAGGGGTCAAGTGATGGTTTCCATGTCTGTAACTTATCAAGCACATACCTAATGGAATTAATACAGATTATGACTTGCTTCGCCTTCATCTTTCTTTTCACAGATAATCCATCTTCTTTGCTTTTCTTTCTTTTGTGTTAAATCCATTTTATTTTTGCCTGGTTATATGCTTTATCTAGCTGTGGACAGCTCAAGGGACCCAAAACAATATGGATGAATGGTGATGGAAGGAAAATTAAAAAGCTTTTCCCATCAAAATCAAAATCAGTGGCGGATCTACCTTAGGGTTAGGGTCGGTCCGTGCCCGTCTTGAATTTTTCAAATTTTATATATTTATATTTAATTTTTATGAATTAGACTTTTAGTTTTTATAATATTTAAAGTTTATGTCTATCATGAGATTTTAAAACTTTATATTCTTTCATTCTCAAATAAATTTCTGGATTGCCAAAGATAAAATTGTGAAAGTCTAAGGTTTTGATTCTTAGGATCCTATTCCCCATAATTTTTGCCTCATATCCTCCTCAATTTGTGATGAGTATCTCCAAAGGAATTTACTCATTAAAATATATAGTTTTAGATAAAATAACCATTAAATTAATAAAAAAATATTTTATGTTAAATTTAGCTATGTTTGGTCTATGTTTTACTTTATTCCCTGTTAATTTGAACACTTTAATTTATATTTTTATTTCATTTACTCATTTTTATGTTAAATTTAGCTATCTAATTTTATTGCGTGAATGCATACGTGGATGAAAATAATTAGTAAAAATTATTCTATATAGATATGCTTTATCTTATTATTAATTTATTTTTATACAAATTAATATTCTAAAACGTGATTATATATTAATTTCTAAATTAAAATTTTAAGAAATTCTGATATTTAGTCACTAAGCTAAATTTAAATTTCAATATAATTTTAATAAAACAATTTTTTAAAATAAACTTCAATTAAATTTAAAATCAAACTAAAATCATTTTCCTACTTTGTTTTAGAATGAAACTTATTTATTTACTTTAATTTATAAAATTATAACTTAATAATAATTTTATAAAATAAATAATTATTTTGTATTCCCAAATATAGTGGAAAATAATTTTAGTTTCAGTTTAAAATTTAATTGAAGTTTAAGTTAAAAAATTATATTATAAATTTAAATTTAAATTAAAATTTAGTTCAGTGACTAAGTATCTTAATCATTCCCATAAGAATATGATGTTACGTGTTATCACTTTATTTTTTAAATAAATATTAAAAGATAATATATAAAAAAGATAATATTAAAAAAATAAAATAAAAAATCTACGTCATCATTGTTGTGAGTTTAATACCGATGACTAAAATATGAATATATATATATATATATATATAAAACGTTAGTGACAATTTTATCAAAGAAAATAGTTTGATGACTAAAAAAATAATTTTGTGACTATTAGTGTAATTTGTCCATGTTTTAATTAATATAAAACAAACTTAAATATAATTTGTGATAAAAATAAACTAAATTTCACCCATATTGAACTTGTGCAGTTTCGAAAGAAAAGAAAGATTGTTTTTGTAATTGGAAGAAGAACAGAAAAGAAGAAGCAAAGCGCAGTTCTTGAGAAAAGAAAAAGGATTTAGGGATTAGGGTAAAAAAACTTCTTATCGAGATAAAGAAAACAAAGAGATTCTTTAATATTTCACCCAATATATCAAATATAAACGTAACATATGTATATATAATAAAATAATAAGTATTAATCCTATAACTACCTACCAGCTGTAAAACTAACTAACAATATCTAAATCTTTATTAGCCCCCCTCAAGTTGGAGCATATAAGTTCTGTATGCCCAATTTGGATATAGAACTTTCAAACTGAGAACGTTGCAGTGCCTTTGTAAAACAATCAGCTAACTGGTTGTTAGTTGAAACTGGAAGTAACTTCACAAGGTTGTTTTGTATCTTCTCCCGCACCAAATGACAATCTATCTCTATGTGCTTTGTTCTTTCATGAAAGACGGGATTTTCTGCAATTTTTATAGCAGAAAGGTTATCACAATAAAGATTAGCAGTAGAGACATTGAGTTGTAAATCAGAGAGAAGGTAATGCAGCCATTGAACTTCACATGTAACTGAGGCTAAAGCCCTATACTCAGCCTCGCTTGAAGATCGAGAGATAGTTTGTTGTTTCTTAGATTTCCAAGAAATTAAAGCAGATCCAAGAAATATACAAAATCCAGTTACAGATCTTCTAGAATCTGGGCAAGAAGCCCAATCGGAATCAGAAAAAGCATTGATCTGAAATTTATTAGAAACAGGAAAGAACAAACCTTGGCCAGGAGAATTTTTTAAATACCTCAAAACTTTATGAGCAGCAGTCAAATGAACATCAGTGGGTGTTGCTAAGAATTGAGATAATTGTTGAACAGCAAAAAAAAATATCTGGTCTAGTATTGGTTAAATAAACTAACTTTCCAATCAATCTTCTAGAAGTAACATCTGTCAAAGGTGTTCCTATAGATTTTGAAAGCTTTTCAGATCTACTATTGACAGTCATAGGTGTAGAAGATGGTTTAGCATCTAAAAAACCAGTTTCTTCTAATAATTCTAATGTGTATTTCCTCTGACAAAGATTAATTCCAAATTTAGAACGAGCAACTTCAAGACCAAGAAAAAATTTAAGATCTCCGAGATCTTTTATTTTGAAAGTACTATGCAGAAAATTCTTGACAGAATCAATGATATTTAAACTGGAACTAGCTAAAATGATATCATCAACATAAATAGCTAGTGCTATAAAATTATCACCCTGACCTTTAATAAACAAAGAATTATCAGATACAGCCTGTCTAAAACCTTCATTCTTCAAAGCAATAGTTAATCTTTTATTCCACTGTCGACTAGCTTGTTTCAGACCATAAATACTTCTATTTAACTTGCAAACCAGATTAGAATCACATTGAAAATCAGGTGGCAAATCCATATAAACTTCCTCTTGAAGAAAGCCATGTAAAAAAGCATTATTGATGTCTAATTATTTTAGGTACCAATTTTTTGAAGCAGACACGGCAAGCAAAGTTCGAATAGTAGTAATTTTCGCAACAGGACTAAAAGTATCTATAAAGTCAATTCCTAGTTGCTGATTATATCTTTTTGCAACTAACCTTGCTTTATACCTTTCTAAAGTACCATCAGATTTTAATTTTGTTTTATACACCCATTTACAACCAATTGTTTGCTTGCCAGGAGGAAGAGGAACCAAATCCCAAGTATTGTTATTTTCTAAAGCATTGATCTCTTTATTCATTGCATCTTGCCAACACTCATGCATGACAGCTTGTTTATAAGATTTAGGTTCTTTTAAAACAGAAACAGAATTAACAAAAGAATTATAATTAGAACTAAGTCGATCATAAGATAAAACTTGAGCTATAGAATGAGGAGAAGTCCTTATCTTAGGTAAAGTAACTTGATAGTCCTTATATTTTTGTGGTAATTGTGTATTTCTAGTAGGTCTAATTGGTCTAGGCAAATCTAAAGAGACATTGTTTTTATCAGGTAAAGAATGTAATTGAGATTTATTTAATTGTTCACTATCACTAATAGCAGGCGAAATTGACCTATCTTGTCCAATTTCATTGGACTCAGAAAAATTAAAAGGTTGTAAACAATTAACATTTTCAGTACTGCGTGAAACTTCTTCATTAAAACAAACTTTCTTAGGGACATCTAATGAAGTAGTATTTTCATAATTTGGCAAAATTACAGTAGGAACAACTTTATCATTTTTATCTTTAAAAGGAAAAATATTTTCAGAAAAAACTACATCTCTTGAAACAAAAACACTATTAGAATCTAAATTAAACAACCTATATCCCTTAACATCTTTAGGAAAACCAATAAAAACACATTTGATAGATCTAGCATGCATTTTGGTGGTAGCACTAGGTAAAACAGAAGCATATGCAAGACAACCAAACACCCTAAGATGATCAATTTTAGGCAATTGACCAAACAAAACTTCAAAGGGTGTTTTATTATCTAAAATTGGTGTTGGAGTAATATTAATCAAAAACACGGCTTGCATAACACAATCAATCCAAAACTTAAGTGGCAAGCCTGCTTGTATTTTTAATGCTCGAGCAACACTCAAAATGTGTTGATGCTTTCTTTCCACAACACTGTTTTGTTGAGGTGTATAGGCACAAGATTTTTGATGTATTATACCTTTACACTTAAAAAATGAAATCATGTCAAATTCTCTAGCATTATCACTTCGAATACATTTTATTTTCTTAGAGAATTGTGTCTCAATCAAATTATAAAAATCTACGATTATAGTTCTAACTTCAGTTTTATGTTTCATGGGGTACACCCAGAGAAATCTACTTTTATCATCAACAATTGTAAGAAAATATGAGTGGCCATATAAACTTTGAACAGGAAAAGGACCCCACACATCCAAATGAACAAGATCAAATATATTTTCAGAAACAGATGTACTAACAGGGAATGAAAGCCTCTTATGTTTCTCCAAATGACAAATTTCACATTCATGACTAGAATTAGTAGGAATAGCAGAATTCAATTTAGCGAATTGTCTCATCCTAGGAAAAGAAGGATGTCCTAATCTAGAATGCCAAAGAAGAAAAGAATCGATATTATTTACAACATTACAAGCAGAATTCTGAAAAACCTCTTGTTGCACATGAAGATGGTAAAGACCACTTTGTTCTTTAGCTAAACCAATCATCCTCCAGTTTTGGACTTCCTGTATGCAACAAAAGGGAAAGGAAAAAATCAAACAATACATTTTATTCTTTGTTAACTGTGAAACAGATATCAAATTAAAACTAAAATTAGGTACATGTAAAACATTATGTAATATCAAATTATTAAGTTTTATAGTACCAACATGTTCTACTTTAACTAATTGATTATTAGGAAGCTTAACAAACTTGTTAAACACAGGATAATAATCTGTAAAAAACAACAAAGAACTAGTTATATGATCCGTAGCCCCAGAATCAATAATCCAAGATGTAAACTTTGTTGAACAAGAAAAAATATTACCTGTGTCACAACCAGTAACTTCAGATTTCGAATCAAAAGCAGAGGACAAGACATTGGCAGAGGAAATCATATTAACAGGTGCAGAAGAATTCACAGGAAAATATTCCCATGTAACAACCTTAACAACCCTTCATATTGCTCTTTAGTAAAGGAAAGAGGATGCTGCTCATTTTTATCCACATCAGTACTCAAAACTTGACCAGAACCAATAGGACCAACTTGATTCGACTTGCTAAGTGGACCCTTATTCTTGTAACCAGGGGGAAACCATGCTTACGATAACACTTATCAATGGTGTTTCCTAGTATTCCACAATATGTACAAACAGGACGTTTATTTCCAGAGTTGGAATAAAACTTTTTGTTGCTAAAATTCTGGTTTCTATTGTCTATCCTAGAAATACTAGCAGAATTTCCGGTTGTGTTATTACCTCTGTCTACCAGAAAAATAGAAGAATCACCACTAACATGAACCGAACTAATAGACCTCTCATGTTGTATAACCATAGCAAAGGCTTCGTTAATAGAAGGTAGAGGCTTCATCATCAGAATTTGTGACTTCGGAATACTAAAATTTTCATTTAACCCCTTAAGAAATCGAAGTAGAAAATCTTGTTTCCTATAAGTCACAGCATGGCAATCGCAAGATGATAAAGGTCTCAAGTTACACAACTCATCCCACAAAATTTTTAATTGAGTATGAAAAGCTGTGACTGAAAGGTTACCCTGCTGCAAAGAATGAAAATCTTGCAGTAAATCCGATATTCGAACTAAATCACCTTGATTAAACCGGTCAAAAAGGTCCGTCCAAAGATCATACGCATTGTCGATCCAAATCACGCTTTGGGCAATTTCCGGATTAATTGCTCTCTGCAACCAAGACAAGACAAGATTATTACACTTTACCCAAGCCGGAAACGTAGAATCACCTACCAAAGGGGCCTTTATCGTTTCATCGACAAACTAAATTTTATTTTTAGAAATCAGCGACATCTTCATAGAGCGTGCCCAACCATGGTAATTACTACCATTTAAAAGGGAAGATGTGAGCACCAACGCAGGATTTTCGTTGGGATGTATGTAAAAAACATCGTTCGGATCATCCATCTTCAACCCAGATTGCTCACCAGACGATCGAGAATCGGAATAACCTTCTGATACCATATTGAACTTATGCAGTTTTGAAAGAAAAGAAAGATTGTTTTTGTAATTGGAAGAACAGAAAAGAAGAAGCAAAGCGCAGTTCTTGAGAAAAGAAGAAGGATTTGGGGATTAGGGTAAAAAACTTCTTATCGAGATAAAGAAAACAAAGAGATTCTTTATTATTTCACCTAATATATCAAATATAAACGTAACATGTGTATATATAATAAAATATTAAGTATTAATCTTATAACTACCTACCAGCTGTAAAACTAACTAACAATATCTAAATCTTTATTAAACCTGGCTAGTGTTTGTAGGGTTTTCAGCTTTGAGACTCACGTTTGAATCCCTTAAATTCTTAGGTTTAGTTTTAGTTACTTTATATCCTTCTTTCAAATGATACTATAACACATATAAAAAGTTAAATTTATTAAATTATTTTTAATTAAGATCAAATTGATAGAATGTATAAGTTTTAAGGAGTAAAATTCTTAATAAAAATATCAAATAGTCAGTGAAATTAAAGTTTGGGTATCAATTTAAGAGTAAAAAAATTTTAGGCACCAACTTCAAAGAAAGTTCTTAGTTTAGGTACCAACATGAGAGTAAAAATTTACCAACATCGAAGAAAGTTCTTAGTTTAGGTACTAACTTGAGAGAAAATATTTTTAGGTACCAACTTGAGAAAAGATGAGTAGTTCACGTACCAACATTAGAGAAAGTTCTTAGTTTAGGTACCAACTTGAGAGCAAAAATTTTCTTTGTACCAACTTGTGAAAAGATGAATAGTTCACGTTCCATTTATATATTTAAGCTTGAATCAAATTTCACTTTACAAAATATTACATTGGATACACGAATTCGACAAGTGTCCTCTCAATACTTCATGTAATCTTAATCGAAAATCAAGGTACAATGACAAACCCATAAATGATTAGTTACATAATATACTAACAAAAGTTTTTGGTACCATGTAATCCCTTAATCGTTAGGATACTCAAGATGGAGTATTTGGTACACATAAATCCCTCAAAATCTGAGGTGACTATTAATAATGCATTATAAATTATATGGTCGATTAACTATATCTGATAATATTTAAAATCATATAATTTCAATATAATTTATTAATAACATGTATATGATTGTCTTTATATAAAACAATCAAAACCATTTATAATGCATTACACCAAGCATTACACGTATGACACATACATCATGCATTATTTTTTTTTAATGTATTCATCGCCATCGTGTGATAAAATCTAATTTAAAATATATTCAAAATCATGCATAAACAATAGGTATTGTATAATTAAAAACAAGTGCATAAAATTAATTTTATCAATAAAAAATAAAAGAGAAATCTCTTCGTATTTATTTATGAGTTTAAATAAGCTTTTCACGCTTACATTAAACTTTTAAAATAACGTTTAAACTATTTTAATACTGAAATTCACATTTCATTCACCGACACGTAAAACCTTACTTGTTGATACGATATTCTCGCCTTCAAAGCGTTAGTTCAAACATAAGGTTTCACTTCTCTTGTTTTTTCCATACAAAAATAGAGTTTTCAATGATATTTTATTTACAACATCCTTATATATCTAATATTCAGTAAACCTCCGCAACTCTCCAAAAACACAAATCTAAATAACCTAGAGAATTAGATATTCAATTAATTTCGAGATTTTAACATTAAAACTCATTGATTAACATTATTTAACATCAAAAACGTTATTAAAGTCAATCAAAAACTCAACAAAATAGAATTTATATAAAAATCAATCAATTTCATCGATTAAACTTTGATTTAACTAATTTCCATAATTAAATCATTAAATCAAGTTAAAAAAATATTAGTCATTTCAAATAGATAATTTAATCTTAAAAATTAAAAGATTTCAATGAGATATCGCAAAATAAGTTGAAATCAATTTAAAATAAAACTCATTACTTGATATTTTAGTTGAAGAAAATAGTATTTGACTGAAGAAAAGAAAATCTTAAATAAAAAGTGATTTTATGATATAACTATCTTTCTTTAATTAAAATCTCTTTTAATCAATAATTAAAATATATTTTAAATAATCCTAATTGAGAGAAAAATTATATTTTAAAATCTTGGTATATTAACTCCTTAAAATTTATAAGTTTTTATCTTTTATCAAAACAGACACTAAAAATAGTTTTACAAACATTATATTTTGGTCACTAACATAAATGTCGAATTTCCATTTTTAAAAATTATTTTTACTAAAATCATCTGCATAAGATTTAATGATTTTAGAATTTATATTTTTACATTCTCGAAAATATTTAATTCATATTTAATCTTGAATCCAACTCAAATCTTTAATCCACAATCTAAACAACCTATAACACCTAGTCCAGGAATCGGAAGTTTTGGATTTTTAGGTTATTTAGTGTTTTTATTTATAAAAATAAGGTGTTTAAAGTTTATTTTAGAATCTATGTCAAAAACTTGGTGGCGTACTCCCTTTTTAATATTTTCTCGTTAATTTTGGAGAGAAAATGCTACTTGCACACGACGCTCTTCTATCTGTACTGTAAAAATTGATCTAGAATCTAAAATATAGGTGAGGATCTCTTATATTCTAAAATAAAAAATTAAATTGGATTATTCTCACAATTCCGATCCCAAACTAAGAGCGTTAAAAAAATTCTAATTTTACCCTTAATTTAGAATTTAGTCCATAAAATCCTATATGATAAAATTGATTGAGTACATAAAATCTAAAAAATTAAAAATATAGACTCACTTAAATTTTTGCATCAATTAAAAATATAAAATAAAAAAATAGATATGGAAAAAGGTGCACATGAAGTTGGGAAAATGAGCATAAAAAGGTTATGAATATATATGATACCAAGGATCTGCAAGATTCAAGGAAAGGATATGCCAATCAATTAATTAGTTTTTTTTTCTCATATTAATTAATAATTATTAGATTAATTATATATTTATATCATCCGTTCAATAGGCTGAAAATGATCCTATCCCGTGAATGCTTCAAAATCCTTCCATGTTTTATGGATTAATAATAATATAGGAAAATGCAAAACAAAAAAAGATAATATCATAAATGGCCCTTAAACTTTGATAAATCTTCTAATATGATACCCATATTTTAAAAATGTCGATTTCAAAACCTAAATTTTAATTTCACTATTAATATAATATCTCCCATTAGAATCGTTATTTTGTTTTTATGGTATTCTAACCATTACAAGCTTGACATGTGATTATTTTTGTGGTGGGATATAGTAGAAAAAATACTTGAATTTAAGGATGGATAAAATTTGATTTAATTCATATATATATATATATATATTTAATTATTATAGTTCAACTCTAATTAAAGATTTAGTTTTTAAGTTTAAACCAAGTTGAGATTTTGTTAATTCAAAAAATTAAATTTTAAGTAAACCTTATTCGTTCTCTTCTTCCTTCAAAATTCTTTCATTTCTAATCATTCTTCACTTTGATCTATTCCTTTGATCGGTGGTTGACAATCAATCTTATTATTAGTTGTCGACCACCGGATATATAAATATATTATTTTTATTTTCAATTTTAGTAAGAATATTTGTTTTATAGCATGTTCTTTCTGTCCTTGTGACATGTTTTCTTCTGTCTTTGTGACATGTTTTCGTTTTGTGGTTTGATTCATCTGCTCTTGTGGTACATTTCAGTATAGCTTAGCGATCGATTGTTGTTTGCCGGTGGTTTGATTTATCTGCTCTTGTGGTTTGATTCAATCGGCGCTAATTTCTGATTTATGTTTTTTGTCGGTGGTCTTTTGAAAAGTTATATTCTTACTCGGTTGATGGTTGTTTGCCGATGAAATCAGTCTTGGGTAGCGATACTTTTTACATGACAGTTTGGATCGTCTACAATTCCTTCCTTCTTTATGCGTCTCGTTTGGACAAAGACAAGAAAATTTAGGAAGCTTCTAAATTTTATTCGTATGCTTAATTCCATGAGAATTTTATTTTCTTTGTTTTTTGAGTTGTAAAATGTTTGGATTGTTTAATACAATTTTTTTACTTCTTGAAGGCGATGTAATTATAATTTTTTATAGATTTAATAAAAATTTAGTAACATTTGTCAAAAAAATATTGTTTTACATCGGTCATTGATTTCCTTATTTCTTTGATTCCTCCTTCATTTATGTTTATTTTTTATTAAATTTAAATCATGTGTTCCTAGATCATTATAAAATATATATGTACCTTCAATTATTTTTTTCTAAAAGTAAATTATATTTTTTAATTTAGTCCCTCTATTTCGTATGATTTCTTTATTTATTCAATTCATCTTTTGTTTTAAGTTTTTTATTACATTTAAACCACACGGTCCATTACCTCTGTGGAATATCTATATAAATTTAATTCATATTTTTTTATAATAAATCTATTCTTTTCTTAATTTAATACATTAATTTTTTATTTTATTCAATTTAATCCTTCAAGTACATTTTCTGGTAAAACAATTTTCTTGTCATCAATTCCTTACTTTTATACTCTCATTAATATTTTGTCTGAAAATTTTTCTTTAAAAATAGTATTAACTATTAGGATGATTCTTTATGTTTCCCTCTAGCATAGAGTTGGTCACCAATTACTAAAAATATCAATAAGGTCACTTACGTTTTTGGGAGTGTAAATTTTTGGTTACTCAGTCGTTTATTGACTTTAAACATTAAAGTGAGGTTGATCTGACACAATAAAAAGGATAAATTACCTAAATAGTCCATAAATTATTAGTTCAATCCTATTTTGATCATCAAAATAAATTTTTTGTATAATTATACATTTAATCCTCCACATTTACATTTTTTCACCAAAACAAGGTCAAAATAAGATTGAATTAATAGTTTAGGGACTATTTAGGTAACTTATCCTTCTTTTTGTTGTGTCGGATGAGCCTCCCGTTAATGTTTAAACAATAAATGACTGACCAAAAGTTTACACTCTGAAAACGTAAGTGACATTATTGGTCGTTTTTAATAATCAATGACTAACTTTGTAATGAAGTGAAACATAAGTAAACATCCTAGTATTTAACCTTTAAAATAACACTTAACTTGATTAAATCGAATACTCAACCTGACTTGAACCAACTATTATAATTACTCATAAAATTAAAAAAAAAACTTAACTTAATTTGATTAAATCGAATATTCAACCTTAATCAACTATTATAATTACTCACCTTATAAATAGTGAATATATGAAAAATGGTAGTATAATCCAATTTCATTAGTTTTATTATTGATTGTAAACTAATATTATTCATTATTTTTCTTGATCTTTTATATTTTGTTTTAATTTATTTATTTATGGTTCCTACTTTAATGGAGTCATAAATAATTTTTAAATGTTGCTTCAAATATAATCTTTTACTCTTCTGTTGCATTTGTTACATATATATTATTAATAATAATAATTTTTTTCTCTCAACCCTAACCAAACAAGGTCATAACTATTCCTTAAAAATGAAAATTTATTTAAAAAAAAACTTCAGAACTACTTTATTTATAAATAAACCATACTTTATTTATGTTATATGGATATTTAGGTATGAGATAAGAAATTTTCATTTAATAAAATAAAAATAATATTATAGTAAAATCAAATACTTATGAGAAATAATTATTTTGTTTCATAATAGTAAATTTTAAACACTAAATATTATTAATGTGAAACTTTAATTTTATTAATATTTTACTATTTTGGATAAATGTATATTAAAATTAAAAGGTAATTTAAACATCTCAGATTTTATACGTAGAAGAGAGATTGTCTATTTAATTATATTTTTAAAAAAATAAAATAAAAATCATTTGACTTATGAAAATATTAAAGGTAAAGTACACAAATAGTCCTAAGTAAAAAATATATCTTTTTGGTCATTGAAATTTTGAAAATTATAAAAGATTATAAAATTTATTTAATTATTATAAAATGATAGTTATACCTTATAAAATAATGATAAATTTCGATTAGTTTAAAAACTATTTTATAATAGTTTAATACTACAGATTTTAATAATTATTTTATAATAACATGATATAGTTCAGTGAACATTTTATAATAATTTTAAAAAAATAAATTACCTTAGATGTCACTAAACTATCATAATTGACTTAAAATATTACTGAACTTTAAAATTATTTAAATCTAATAGTAAACTTTACTTTATGAATTGTTTTATGTCACTCTGCTATTAAGTCATAATAAAACCGTAAACTCGTAATGATATTATTTTTGTGTGACTGTTTTAAAGCTTAATTTAGTACAAAACAACGTCATTTTGTTGTTAGAAAAATAATAAAATAAATGTGTATTTGGGGTTGAGCTCAAGATCTTTAGATACATTTATCGATTAACGATAAACAATTTTAAATAACTTGATATAATGTCATATTAACAGAAAAATAATTTTACAAATAAGTTTTTATTAACATATTATTTTGTCAAGTCGGCACATTTGTTTATATAATATTATTATGTTGGCATGCACTATCATTTTATATTATTTATCGTTAATTAAGTTATTTTTCAACAATAGAAAAATCATCTTTTAAAAATAAATACGAGTAGAAGTAGATATCTAATCAAACGTTCAAATATTTTTAGTATTATACCAAATAAAAAAATTAAATTTTTTTTAAGAAATATATTTTTTTAAAAAAATATTATCTTTGCATGTGGGTGTTATCATTTCTAACATCCATGTGAAGAGTGAGAAAAAGGATACCAATCTCGGATCCTTTGAGTTGAATCTTGTTGGAGTCAACATTCCATGGCTTGGCTATAGCCGTGATTGGCGCACACGGTATGGTAGGAGAAATAAAAATCATTTTTTTTAAATATTATAAATTATCTTATTCCGACAATATTTAAAATTGAATCGAATCGAATCCTAAACAATAAATAAATTATTTTATTATTGATTTTTTATTTAAAAAATAGAATTTAATTTAATTTTCGTTTAAAAATCTTTGGATCTCTTACCGTTCGGTTCGACCTAACAAGTGTTAATTATAAATAAATTCAGCTTGCTTAGAACATTTTAATTAATGCCGCAAATTCAGCAGGAAACTGTGACATTTTGTTTCCTATCACCGTACTCCCGTAATATCTGACGTGGCAGACAGACAGCGGGGTTGGGTGACGGGTTATTTTTAGTTTAAGTGATTAACGAAACGATTGATATCACGGGTTTGAGCATCATTAATTACAACAAAAGTTATTGAGCGATCAATGTCAAACGGTTGAGATTATCTTTTAAAAAATACTATTATAATCACTATTAGCTAAATAAAAAATATATATATAATAGATGTTAAATTTTTTTATTATTTAATTAAAATATGACTTGTTTTTATTTTTTTATTTAAAAATTTCTTACATCTTTAATTTTATACAAAAATCTTAAAAAATGATTTTCAAAAAATAAAATTTAACCTTAAATCTTTAAATTCATAAATTTCTCTCGTTTAATCGTCGATTCAACCCTCGTCAATTAATTATTTTTATGTCAAAATTCATAACCGATAATTCAACCTTATATCAAAAATTGATGAACAAACAATCAAACGAATTATAAACATCGAATATGAAATCTTCAATCAAACGATAAACAAAGTATGGGCGAATAAGGAATTGAATTTACAATTCGTATAACGAGAGAATGATACCTCATTGTTATGACGGGGATCGGTGTTCGAAGGTGGTAATGAAGAAATTTAAAGATATGAGCTTTTTTTAATAAAAAAATTCAAATTTTTAATTTTTTAAAAAATGTTAATAATTTGTAAAAAAATATAAAAAATTTTATATGAAAATTAAAAAATAATATATAACAAAAAAATTTAAAGTTATCTATTTTTTTTAAATAATACTTTAAACATCTATATGAAAATTTTCCACTTATTCAAAGATTAAGTTTTATAGTTTAATTATCGTCGTTTTTCTTCTTTTTGCTCGTGGCTCTATAAAATCCGTTTTCTTGGAGCCTGTACTCTGACTCTCCCCGGTTCTCCTTCCTTTCCATTTCTTGGCTTCTCTCTCAGTTTTCCATATTCTTTCATTTTTAATTTTCCTCCGTGTTCTTGGTTGTCTGTTTGGATAGTGAGAAGGCTTTTAAGAAACGAAGAAAGTTGCAATGGTGGTTTCAAACAACTGGGTTTTCACTTCTTTAGCTCTTTTGTTTTTGTTTCTTGTTGGAGCAAATGCCACTGTACAGAACAACAGAGCTCCCAGGTCTCTCTCTCTCTCTCTGTAAATGTTTTGCTCACCTTAAATTTAATAAGGAAGCATAGTATCCACTGAATTTTCTTTAATTCTCATTTATTTTTACAGAAATGTGGAAACGGAGAAGCTGCAGAGCTCAAAAAACTCAACAGTGCCTGCCTGGTAAAGCATAGCACTAGCTTCACCCCCACCCCACCCCCTTGTCAATTCTCATTACCAAGGAAAAATGGTCATCTCAGCCGTTTGTTTTGTGGCAGGTTGAATGAGCATGCGGTGGATGACCCAGAGGCCGTCGCAGCCGAGGTCCAGACCATCATCCACACGTGAGTCCCTCTATAATTTGTTACTAAATATTTGGGGGTGTAGATTTTGTTTATGGGAGTACAAAAATGCAGTTTTGGAGATACGAAATCATTCACAGTCTTATTTGTTGATGATGGCACTTTTATTTTAATCCATTGCATGCATCCCTCGGCTCAACACTACATGTTTTGGGTCCAGCCAGCCTGGAATTCTTAGACCGTGACAAACTAATAATGCTTGGTAATGGAAATGGATATGATGGCAGGAATATTCAAAATGTGACTGAGAGGAGGAGGTTGGGGTACTTCTCCTGCGGAACTGGTAACCCTATTGACGATTGTTGGCGTTGTGACCCCAAATGGCACAAGAACCGCAAGAGACTTGCGGATTGTGGTATCGGTTTCGGAAGGAATGCCATTGGTGGACGTGATGGGCGCTTCTATGTTGTCACTGATCCTAACGATGATGACCCTGTTAACCCCAAGCCCGGGACCTTGCGCCATGCTGTGATCCAGGAGCAACCCCTTTGGATTGTTTTCAAGAGGGACATGGTTATTAAGCTGAAGCAGGAGTTGCTCGTCAACAGCTTTAAGACCATTGATGGTCGTGGGGTGAATGTCCATATTGCTAACGGAGCTTGTATCACTATCCAGTTCGTTACCAATGTGATTGTTCACGGTCTCCACATTCATGACTGTAAGCCTACCGGCAATGCCATGGTGAGAAGCTCACCCTCTCACTTTGGGTGGAGGACAATGGCCGACGGCGATGCCATCTCCATCTTCGGCTCCAGCCACATCTGGGTCGACCACAATTCTCTCTCCAACTGTGCTGATGGTCTTGTTGATGCTGTCATGGGCTCAACCGCCATTACCATCTCCAACAACCACATGACACACCACAATGAGGTGATCTTGCTGGGTCACAGCGACTCCTACACAAGGGACAAGCAGATGCAAGTTACCATTGCCTACAACCATTTCGGGGAGGGGCTTATCCAGAGAATGCCAAGGTGTAGGCATGGGTATTTTCATGTGGTCAACAACGACTACACTCACTGGGAAATGTATGCCATTGGTGGAAGTGCAAATCCTACCATAAACAGCCAGGGTAACCGATATGCAGCTCCCAGGAACCCATTCGCAAAGGAGGTGACCAAAAGAGTGGATACGGCTCAAGGCAAGTGGAAGAGCTGGAACTGGAGGTCAGAAGGGGACCTGCTGCTGAATGGTGCATATTTCACTCCATCTGGAGCTGGAGCCTCCGCCAGCTATGCCAGGGCCTCAAGCTTGGGAGCCAAGTCCTCCTCCATGGTTGGGGCCATGACTTCCAATGCCGGTGCTCTACCCTGTCGGCGAGGCAGGCAATGCTAGTTAGCACCCAATCAACAATTAACCTGGCTGAAAAAGCGGCCATTTACTATCCCTTCTCCATCATTCTAAAGGAAATTAATAGCACTACCTACCTATCAATCAAATATCCATATTCTCTACCCTATCTACCTGCATCATCACACATTCTGAGTTACGTGTACAATTTTTTTACACATTGTCATTATTTTGTCCTGCCTCTCCCACCTCATTCATTCTGTCTGTTAATCTTTGTTTATTTTCACAACCTCGGCCTGCTTCAACTCAAGTAAACAGAAGAAAAAAAAAAAACTGTAATCGAAGCAGGTGCGCCAGCGTTGTCCTTTGTCCTTCCTCGGCAGCCTTGCCCTATTAACCACCAATTGGTCCATCCTTGTGTTCCCTATTCAGAGTCATTCTTGGTGTCTCTACCTATACTTTTGTCTTTGTGTTTTATAGGTGGATTTTATTTTATTGTTTTCATTTGTGTGTAATCATGCAAGAAATAATATGAATGTCAATGTTTGGATGGAGTTATTGAGAGACTGTTAAAGAGATGATGCAATATTCAATAGCAGTGATACTTTTCCTTTTATTACCCTTTCCTTTATTTTTTCTCTTTTCTTTACTTTCCTAATGAAAATGATCATTTTTATTTTGTTATTATTATGGTAAACTATGTAAATAGTCTCTCGATTATACCTCAATTATCTTTTAAATCTTTTGACTATCAAATGTTATAAATTGGTCCATTGACTAAATTTTTCATATAAACTGATTCCGTTCCATTACAAAATTGACGGAAAGCTTATGTGGACGTTAACCTGTTGACTTGGTTGCTGAGTAAACTTAGATAATTTTTTTATTACAATAACTTTTCATGTCATGGACAATCCCCAAACTCTAAAAATTATCCTTTAAAACCTGAAATCCTCGAACTCTTCTATCTATTCTAAATTTCAGCTTTAAATTTCTCGGAGGAAAAATAAAGTCAATAAAAAGGATTTCAAAATGTGCTTGTAGATTAGACGTTGATACGAGAACATCATGAAGTAACGCTAACCCAGGTAGAAGATTTTTCGGCTGCTCATTACTTAGTTCAACAGCATACATGTGATCCAAGCCAAAAGAATGAACAGACAAATCTTTAGAAAGTTCAGAATCAGGTTCTGAATCCAAACTTTTATATAATAGCATATCACCGGAGAAACCTCCCAGGGAGTTGTCTTAATCTAAGGCTTGAGGACCATTGGGAGTTTCGAAATCAGAAACACTTTTCCTTCTCATTAATTGAAACTGAGTCAACCTTTAAGTTCTTCAATGACAACGAAGAACATGTTTTAGTAGGCACCTTAACAAAATTGCAGAGTGCTAGTAAACCTGTACTAGTCTTGCCCGAGACATCATCCTCTGTCGAAAACTTGCCTTTGAGCTCAATTTATGGCGTAGATTGTCTATGACATGGAAAGTTATTGTAATAAAAAAATTATTTAAGTCTATTCAATAACCAAGTCAACAAGTTAACGTCCACGTAAGTTTTTCATCAAATTTTTAACGAAACGAGACTAATTTGTACAAAAAATTTAATACTCGTAATTAGAGGTCTAATATTTTCTTCCAATATTTGTTATTAAGGATCTACTATTAAGAATTTAATTTTGTCCAATACATATTATTAGGGATATGATTTTTTCTAATATTTGTTAATATAAACATATTCTTAAAATTTATTTACTTTATTTTTATTATTAGAAATCCACTTTAACACTCGTTATTAAATACATACCTTTAAATTTATTTTTTGATATTTATCAGTAGAATTTAATTTTTAAGTTAATTTCCTTAGATCAGTAAAATCGACTTCGTAAAAAAAAACCACATCGATTCCCCTCTTCCTGAACTTATCCAATGGAAGTCCAATCCTTGAGCCTGGGACTGGGTCACCCAAAATACTTGTGGTGCAATCAACCGGAACTCCTCCTTGTGATCGACCGGTGGTCTCATACGAAACCATGAAGGTGATTGGTTAGTCGGCTTCAACAAATACCTTGGTTTCTCACCCGTTCCTTCTAAATTCAAACAAATCAAGTAGTATTTAGGGATGATTTTCTAGAATTTTCTATTTTCTTGTGCTAAATTAGATACGTACGTAGAACAAATGGCAGAAAATAAATCAGTTCAAATAAGGTGTACAAGGAAAAATTTAATACGAGGCACTTAAAATAAGGTTATACAAAAATATTTATATGGTAAGAATTTCGATATATTTTTATATACATATAAAAATACTTATAAAAATAATAAAATTCGATCTATACAAAAATATTTATAAATTTTATAAATATTATTATATGTACATAATAATCGATATCAAAATTCTATTATTTTTATAAATATTTTTGTGTAACCTCATTTCACTCTGTCTCATCTTAAAATCATTAAGATATATAATGGACAAATAATGACACCACATACCAAGTGGAAGATTGCTAAGTTTCCGGAGACAGTGCAATACAAGAAAATCTAGACAACTAATCATCTTTGTACTGTATTGTGTCCGTATAGGAGAGATTATTAGGTGAATTTTGTTCATCACGTCATCATTTGTCTAAGTAATTTGGATCGTTGATCTTTAAATATCTACCTAATAATACCCATTAAATATATGTAGGAAAGAGATAATGATTTACTTAAAAAAAATTATAATCAACGACCCTGATTACTGAGAACTATAGATGACGTAATAAACAAGGTTCACCTAATAACTTTTTAAAGCGCTGATGCGACAACCCGCAACTGGCTCTTGGTCTTCAGAGCAGTGTTGGTGTAAAAACATATGGCGAGCAGGATGGATAAGGGAAACAAAAAAGATAAGTTGATTCAACTTGAGCATGCTTTGATTCCAATTTTGGCTTTAATAATATATTATTATATATAATTTTATAATTATTTTTTATTTATATTGAACTGAATTTCATTTTTTATAATATTAAAATAAATATTCATCTTAAATTAATTACATCACATATATACATATATAAAATAAGTATTTTTAGATAATAAATAAAAAATCAATCTCACAAAATTCAATTTAAATTATACAATTATATATATATTACGACGAAAAACACTCAAACATAAGATAAACTTGAAGACTATATATTGAAAAAAAATTTATACATGAAAATTCAAAGGACATAAAAAACAAAATTTTCTTAAACATAGTCTTTCAATTTCCTTAGAAACCCATCAAACATAATCAAAATCTCTTATCTCTATTCAACTAGATGCTTATGTAGTGCTGTAGGAAATGTGATGGACATATGATTTTTTACAGATATGATATGCTAATAGTTTTGATTATATCGATAAACTATCATAAAAGAATTATTGAGAACTATGCCACAAACACATATAAAACAAACACTACAAAATATGTGAAAAAGGAAAAATTCAAGATAAAGATGATTATAACGACATAAATTTTAGAATTCGATGGTCGAGTTAATCAAAGAGTGGGAGCTTTCGAAAACCTTAATGAGCTTGTATATAGTTGTTGGGTTTAGACCATCGATTACAGGATGGGTTAAGATAATATGAAAAGGGTAATATAGTAAATTGTCCAATTTAGAATAGGGAAAGTAAATTTAATTTTCAATAGAAAAGTTGGGATGGTAAGGTCACCATTGTTCCCTAATCTTCATAATTCACCCATTTTTATCTTTCAGCTACCCACCCATAAAGAAAGGATAAAGCATTATCATTTTAAGTGTGAATATCGAAATTCTCATTAAGGGAAGTTTAATCATCTTACAAAGATCTACATTTTAAGGTATATTTCATCAAAGATGGTGAAGAATAAAAAATAAGAGTTTTGTTGGAATTTTAATGTCAGTAGTTTATAAGAAGATTTAACCTCGTTTTTTATTCTTTGGTAGATGTTATAATTGTAACATCAACTCCCTATGAAGTTCTAACTCAACTTTCAACTCTTTGTTTAATGAAAGAGGTTGGGGTCTTCTAAAAAGTTTGAGGAAAAAAAGCTTGAAAAGTTTGGCCTAGAAACTTTGTTCTGCTTTCAAGATCAAGATTAGTACACTAATAACATCAACTGTGTTTTAAGAAATTAATCATAATATGATTTTCTTGTTGCTTGATTGATGTTTTGGTTGCTTAAATGCTTGAGATTTTTTTAATGATTAATTCTATTATTGGTGTTAATATTACTTAAAAATAATAGTAAATCATCTTAAAATTTTATAAGATGTAGAATTCAATTTAGGGGTTAATTGTTGTGAGTTTTTCCTGAGCTTAGAAAGATATTTTAGGCTTCACGTATCGATACGTAAGGAGACAGTATTGATACTCTTGTGTTCTAGAATTTAAGAATATTATTTCATTAGACAAGCTATAAAGGGGATATTGGTATGATGTCTTATTTGTACCAATATACTTGATAATGAGTTATTAGTACGGGTCAACCTAGATCAATACATCTAAGCTTTGTGAAATTCTAGTAGGCTTATTTTGTATCGATACGCATGAGTGTATTAGTAATCAAAGGGTATCACATTGATACATAAGGGATATGTAATCCGTTAGACCCGCTTATGTATTACGTAAATCTAAGAGATCACATTAGTGTCACAAGAACGACCCACAGTAAAAATCCACACAGAAAATCTTTGCTTATATATATAATATAAAAGAAAAATTTACCTATATTTAAAAAAATATTTATACATCAAAACAAAAACTCAAGAAATATACTATAAACTCAAGCAAAAAAAATAAGACTCAACATACATGTCCAATATTTATACAAATATTGCACTTGACAGACGGTACCAAGGAGACTACATATGTGATATCGATCGTCAAAATATGATAAGTCCTCTTTAACCTATAATGGTAAAAACAACGAGAACTTAAAAAAGCTCAATAATACAAAACTACAAGATGATGTTTTATGCAACAAGCAAATACAAGGTTACTACAACATGTGTTCAAATAATTACAGAGTTTTGATAGAGGCAAGAGTTGGCATTAACCTAAGCTCATAGGGCATGGATATCATTTTAAGGGGATACCTTAGGTACAAAAGAAATTACCCTAGCTAAAACATAGGAATCTAATACAGAAGGAATTATCATCCTCAACTGAGAATCTTGTTGGTCTTGAATATTTGAGATTAAACAATTGTGAAAACTTTGTTTGTCTTCCATCTAACTTGTTTTTATGTTATTAGAAGAACTTCTTTAAAAGGCAGATCAGAGATAAAGAAATAAGATAATGAGTCATATACTATAAAGTATTATCCTTCACGAGTGATACGAAGTGTCAATTACAAGTAATATAATAAAATAACGAATACGGGCGACATAAAGTATTGAATATAGGCACTACAATAAGCTGATAAATACATGTGATACAAAGTGTCGAATACAAACGTCACAATAAAGTGACGAATACGGGTGACACGAAGTGTCGAATACATACACCACAATAAGGTGGTGAATACATGCGACATGAAGTGTCAAATATAAGCGCCACAATAAAGTGACGAATACAGACGACACAATAAAGTGACGAATACAAGCGACACGAAGGGTCGAATACATACACCACAATAAGGTGGAGAATACGGACGACACAAAGTATCGGAGGTCAAAGAGTATATGAGGTTGTGTATTTGTATTTAATTTCATCAGATAAATTTTGAAGAAGAAATTTTCTTTAAGAATGAAGTATTGTAACGACTCAGATTTTAAAATTTAAAGGTCTGGTTAACCAAAGAGTGGACTTCATGTTTGGGATGAGAGTTTGGACCTTTAAAAGCCTTGGTGGGCTTCTATATATTTTTTGGTTTTAGGATTTGGTTGGTGGACAGGTTAGGATGATGTTAGAAGGATAATATGTTAACTTGCGCAATTTAAAGAGATGGAACAAAACTTTAATTACCTATATAAAAGTTAGGGTGGTGAGATCATCATTGTCTCATTGTTTCATTGTCTTCATCCTTTACCCGTTCTCATATCTCATCTCCCAACTCAAAAAGAAAGGTTGAGTCTTTATTATTTTATGTGTGAATATGAAAATTCTCACCAAGGAAAGTTTAAACATCTTGTAATGATCATTCAAGATAAGTTTCATCAAAGATAGTGGAGGAAAAATATGAGTTTTGTTAGGGGTTTGGTGTAAATAGATTGTAAGAAGATTTGACCTTATTTTCTAGTCTTAATTTAATGTTATAGTTTTCTATAAAATTCCTACGAAATTGTAACTTGATTTTATAATTTTTTTGTGTAGTGAAAATGATTAGGGATCTTTCAAAAAGATTGTGAGTAAGAAGGTTTGAAGTTTTAAGCTTATGAGCTTTGTTTCCAACTTTAAGATCAAGGTTAATATAATACTAATTTTTATTGTGTTCCTAAAATTTATAATTTAATTGTTTTATTTCTTGGTTGATATTTTGATTGCTTGGTTGCTTGATACCTTTTTAATGTCTACTTCTAATATTGGTGTTAATATGGCTTAAAAATAATAATAGACCACCCAAAAAATTCTATAATATGTATAATTGAGTTTGAGGGATAATGGTTGAAAGTTGAGGTTTATGAGGTGATTTTTCAAGCCTAAAAAATTATTTTGGGCTTCAGGCATCAGTACAAGGAAAACAATACTAATACCACAATGTTTTATGTTTTAAGAACATTGTTTCATTGGATGAGCTATATAGGGGGTATTGGTACAATGTCTCACTTATACCAGTACACTTGGTGAGGAGGTATTGGTATGTGTTGACCTGTATCGATATACCCAAGCTTTGTGAAATTATAATGAGTTTATTTTGTATCATCATGAATGAGTGTATCGATACTCAAGGAGATACCGTATCGATACGTGAGGGCCAGTATTTGTATTTAGTATACAATTTGCCCAAAATTTATGTTTTGAATTTAAAAGCTTATAATTCAAGGGCTATGGACCAATAGACTTTTAATATGGTAAAACAAATTATAAAACTAAAAAACCGAAATTTAAACTTCATATATGAGCATAATGTGTAAATACTTAGTAAGACCTTGGATGATTTATTTTTAATAATAGTTATAGGTATCCTTAGCGAATCAAATAAATGTTGTGTGCTACATAAGGGTCCTTGGTTATGTGAGTCACCATTGGTTGATGAAATCTGAATCTAAAGAGCATATTTCAACACCATGTGATGAGATTCCATATGTACTTTCTCGAAGTTGTATGACATGAGGTCTTATCTGATGCTCGCTTAGAGATTCTGAGTACAAGTGTACGTTCCTAAAGTTGTGTGACTCCGGGTTTCACTCCAAGGTTTATGGAATAATGCATATGTACTGTGTGAGATTATTGCATCCTTTGTTGTTATCTATGTGTTTAGGCAGTTAGAGGTAGCGTTATATGTTTTTATATTACCAAGAGATCATCTCTAACTGCATGCTCTAATTTATGATTTGCATAAAGCATGATTGAGTAAAAGTGTATCCATTGAGTTTCGTTAGCTCAACGTTCGGGATTGTGGGGGTTGTAGGTTAGTAGGTTGACATACATTATTAGAGCATCATCGGTGTAAGACTTTAGCATCAACTTGTTTTCCGAATACAACACTTAGATTACTTGGGTTATGTTTTTGTAGGATTTTATGTTGTATTGTAACTCTTATTTTAGATTTTAAATCATGATTTGAATGCTTTAATTATGTATTTTTAAACAAAGCTTTGTAACGTTTTTAATTGTTTATCTACTTTAAAATATTTGAACTTAATGGATTTTATGAAATGAATGTAATTTGGGCTAAACTAAGTTGAAAGTTGATGATTATGGTTTCGGTTTGAGACTCAAATGTGGTATCTTTGTCAAGAGTGTTACAATGATTTTTGTTGAGAACTAAGAAAAATGAAAAAAAATATATCACTGACGACAAACGATAATCAAATACAAGGTCAATGTCGTTGTCGTCGACTTAAAAAGAAGAAAAAACTAAGAAGAATAGGAATAAAAAAAACGGTTAAGAAAAATTTATTAGATGAACACGACTCACCATGTGATCCATCGTCTCATACAATGATAATTTTTATCTTATTTTTTAATGTGAATCTTCACTTCTTTCTTACATATCATTAAATGTATGAATCTCATTAGATAAAACTATAGATGACACGGTGAGCTGAAATCATGTAATAATTTCTCGCGATTTTGATCCAACCTTTTATCCAATTATATTTAACATTTAAGTTCGATTTTGATAGAGATATTTTAAAATCTATATTTTTGTAAATAATGGAAAAGATTATAGAATGGAATGGTGGTAAACAAGGTTATAATAAAGGCACTAAATCCAAGGTTGCCAAATTATGTGCGGGCATATCTTATATATCTGTAGGACTTGCCATAGAAAGGCCATCTTAGGATGGTAAGTAAGTTGGTTAAGAGAGAAAACGTTTCCATATAAGCATTCTAATATTAATGAGGATTCCAATGAAACCTCTTATTGCTTTAGAATTGAGGTGGCTGTCGTTGAAGAAGAAGGTTCAGCATCATTATTTGGCTAACATGAGGATTTCCACACGTTTTCTGCTGATGTTTTCTGTTGCTTTGGTTGTGGTGTTCATGTCCGTGTATCAACCGGTTCACTTTTTCGGCATGGAGTTCGAGGTTCGTGTGATCAATGGCTTCTCCAACAACTCATCGCTGCCTTTAGTGATCTGGTGCATATCACAGCAGGATGGGGACATGGGTGGCCGTGCCCTCCAGGAAGGTGACGACTACGGATGGCGTCTCAAGACCAATATATGGGGCAATACTCATTACTTATGTACCTTGAAATGGGATGCCAAGAGGAGGAGTTTCGATGCGTTTAAGGTTCCCAGAGACAGCCAAAGGTGTGCTCCTTTCAACAAATGTTCTTGGCTGGTTAAAGAGGATGGGTTCTACTTCAGCAGTGATGAAGTCAACTGGAAGAAAGACTTTTCCTGGTATTGAACCCGTGCAGATAAAAACCACATCTTGTCTGCCAATGTACAACACAACTTTTGCTATTTCTTGTTGCTATTCCTATATGAGCACAACAGTTTTGTCCATTCAAATCTTAATGGTGGGCTTATTCTCCAGGAAAAGACAATGAAATTTTATATAAGTCTATCTAGGTCATAGGTATGTATGCCTTAGGGAAGCTAAAGACAAGCTCAAATTTACTAGTGCCATGGTTGGACTACCTTTAGGACATGAAACTCCACAAGATATTAAAATATAATAACAGAAAAGAGGGTTTAAGGGTGATTATAATCTTGGTCCGTCCATGGTGATGATCAATTAGGTAGCTAGCCTTAGCAGCTAGCTATTCAGTGGAAAGAGTAATTCAAGTAAGACAAAATCATGGCTAAAAAAGAATCATCATGAACCTTATCTTTGAATTTGTGTCAGTGCTGGTAAATCAATCATAAGTTGATTAGAATAAAATAAGAACAGAAGATAATTAAGTGATTAGGTTAAACAATCAAACTGGCTAGATGACCAATAACATCTCTGTTGAAGCATATTTTGAGTTTGACAGAGCACCATGTTTCTTAAGCAAGCAGACTTTTAAAAGAGCAACCCTGCAAGTGCCCCAGGGATTGAATATTATAATCTATTACCTAGCAAAGTTTGGTAATAAAACTTTTTATCTCAAGCTTTTTGTTTTGTTTTACATATCTGTAGTAATCTCTGCACTGTCTCGCCAGTTCTCCTAATGATTTTTGATCCACTCATCTAAGTTATAAAAATGAAATGCAGCTTTCCACCAACAGTTTACAGCAACACTTGTATCCAAGTATAAAATGCAAGATCTAGTAAGTTCTGTTCATAAATTAGCTTTATATTTGAGTGGGACTTGCATGTTATTAAGTTGTCCACTTGATAGTATAAAATGACATTGGATGTTGGATTTTTGTTTATTTTGTTTCATATCAAACTTGGGTTTTTTAACTCTTATATTTTTGTTCTTCACTTGTTTTCTAGATGAAAACCTCCCACAATGATGCCTTTTAACTGAGAGATTATAGGTTTGGCTCATCACGTCAGCTGTGGTCCTTAACTTATGAAAATCACTAATTCCACCACTAATCAACCCTGTCATTAATATAATTTTCAGAAATTATATTTTTAAAATGATATGAAAAAGATAAGTAAAGATTCATTGGTTGGAAAAAATGAGTTGAAAGATAGTGCTGAGATGGGTGGTTATAATTGGATGGGATAATGGTTGATGTGGTAAATCAGACCCATGATATAATTTCTCCTTTTTACCTTAATGCCACTCCTATTTTTTTTAGAGTAGAAATTTTCTATGGTTCTCAATGCTCTTCGATATTCTTTTTTATGCCCTACACAAAAATTTAGGTTTTAAGTTAATGTTTAAAGTGATATTTAGAAAATTATAGGTATATTATATTTTTTAGGGTATAAGGTTTAATATTTAGAATTTAAGGTTATGATTTAGAATTTAATATTTTTAGCGCTAGGTACAGAAAAGGGATAGAGGAGTTTTGTCCTAATTTTATGCATAAATAGACAAGAATAGAAATCATCTTCCCTTTTTGGTGTCTTTTTTATGCCTCGTATTAAAAATAGGTTTAGAATTAGGGTTTAGAAACTTATATAGAATTTTTTAGGATTTAGGGTTTATGGTTTAAGATTTAAAATTTAAAAGTTTAAGGTTTAAATTTTAATTATTTAGTGTTGGACGCTATAAATTTTTGCTTAATAGACAATGAATTATAACTTAACACTTATTAGAACTCATTAAAAATAATTAAAAAATAAAATTTTAACTATCAAATTATAATCTTCAAATTTTCTATCCAAAATAAAAAATACTTAACCCATTAGGTCATGTGCCCAAGGATTCTAGACTAATTTAAAATACTCTATTTCCTTAGACTCTCTCCACTCTAAATATTTAAAATTAAAATTTATCAAAAAAAATATTTTTAAATATTTATATTTTATTTTTTTTAATCTCAAATTCTGACTTTGTCCCTATCGGTAGGGCATGAAAATGAAAAGATGAGACATGAGATATTTTTTATCCTTATATAAGTAACAATAAATCACTCAAAATTGAAAGAAAAGTTTAAAAGATAAGTTAAAGATATGTAAATTGGTTGAAAAATATAATTTTTCAAAGCTTAATTTTATTTTTCTCTCTCTCCTAATTATATCTTTGAGAAGATATAATAAGTCCTTGATGATTGAGATAATGGACAAACCACAAAACATGAGAGACTCCAACAGGGACTATTTTTGGACATCTTGTGCCAGGGCGTAGTCGCTTCAGAAATTATGACACAGATTGAAATTAAAAAAAAAAAAGTGAATTTTTATAAGAAAATTTTACGACGGGCGTCGAACATCGCTAAACACTATTAATGTTGAACATTGTTAAACACTATTAAATTAATTAATAAAAATTTAAAATCTCAAGGACTCAGTATGTAATTATTAAAAATGTGATAAACTCAATATATTATTAATAATTATATGATTAGTACTTTAGATTTTTATTCTTTATAAATTAATTTAATAATATTAAGCGGTGTTCGACGCCCGTTGTAGACTCATCCATTTTTATAACACAAAAAATATTTGAGTGGAGATATTTTTGGAAAACAGATAAGTTGTGATGAAACAAAGGGTTAATGACGGTGTATAGTAATGAACAATGAATATAATCCGGGACGGAGTCAAAATTTTATATAATACTATAGTTTATTAGATAATTATTAATTATTAATTATTTATAAAAGAGAGTTATTTTATTTATAAAAGATATAGTATTTATATATAGTAGCATTTTTTATGTAAATTATGTAGAAAAATAATTTTTTAAAAATTTGGGTGTCAAGAGATAAAGAAATTATATTATGTGTAAGTTTCGTTACGTCATCTATAGTACCAACCACTAAAAGTCATTCATCTTATTATTTTTTATTATATTTTTTTTAAATGAATCTTTATTCATATTTACTCTTAATTCATTTTAAAAACAGTTTTAAGCACCGGCAGATCCACGTTAGGAAGAGGGTTGGTCCGTGTCCACCCTGAATTTTTTAAAATTCATATATTTGGCTTTGATTTTTAAAAATTTTATGAATTAGTCCTGAAATTTTTAAAATTTTTATGGTTGTGCCCACCTGAAATTTTTAAATTTTATGACCTGTGTCGACCCTAAAGTATATTTTGATTTGTGCCCACACTCATAAATATTTCTGAATCCGCCATTAGTTTTAAGTGAAGATGACTTAAAAAATATTACATAAAAATAAAATATATATATTAATAATTAATCTCATAAATACGTAAGGAGACTTACTCATAATACACTGTGCATTATTTTTAAGAATATAGCAGTAGTGTTGTGAAACATAAACGATGTCGTTAGCAGCTGTTATTCTCTCCACCGGGCCCAATCTTTTTAAGCCAATGATGAGGTTACTCAATTAACATTAATATTGTACAACTCAAATTATTATTTAACTAATTATTTAAGACTTATCTTACATAAGCACTTAACGTATATTAACTTTTTATTTAAGTATTTAAATTATTATTTGATAAGAATAAATATTTAAAAATATATTTATCAAATTTAATATTTAAAATATAATTTTATTAAAATATTTATTTAAAGTATATAATTTTTATCTAGATTCTCAAGAGATGATATATGATACTGATTAAAAATATATTAATGTTATGAATATATTTATTCATGGTGGATATCCATATATTAAGTTAAAGTTTAATGGGCTTATTATTAGAGTTTAATACCCATTGGAATTAGGGTTTTCATCTTATGCCTATAAATATAGACTTTTGGACAAAACATTATATACAACCCTATTTTGAGAATATAATAAAATCTCTCTCTTTTGTCTCTCATCTTTATTCTCTTATTTTATTCTTGTTCTTTACTTTATTCACAACACGTTATCAGCACGAGACTCTAACCAACGGAGGTGTTTGTCGTTCAAATCTTGAAGGAGTTATTGAAAAGAATTTGTTCATGGCATAAATCAAAGATAAGTTCTTCTCCCTCAATTATATTTTAATTATCGATTATTTTTCTCTCTTGATCTTTGATTTGATTTTTAATTTATTAAAAATCTTTGGTTGTTTAGTGTTTGTGTAGCGATAAAGTGACTCAATTCACGTGGTGCTTGTCGACAATTCCCGAAAAAGACTTTAACAAAATATTGGTGATTAAACTTTTCATATATTCAAATTAGTAGAAAGTTCGGTATGTTTTATTTATTTAATTTGAGATCTTTTTATCTTTATTTATTTTGATGGTGAAAGTTTTTGATTTTAAATATATTTTTAAGTATTATATGATATTAGAACAAATATTAAACCTTTAATTAATTAATATGTTTTTTTGTTATGTTGGTTTAATCCAAGTATATTGGCTAGACATCCCGTTCTGCGAGGCTACTGGTCTCAAAGGAGGTTCTTTTTAAAGGACCTTGTGGACTGGTTTAACAACGTCGCGTATGAGGATTAAATTTTTATTCTTTGTATATAGTGAATATATATCGATTGATCAATTACTATTTAATAGTATGAATATTATAAAGTTTATATTTGCTTGGAAGCAATATTTTTTTATGTCGAAAAATTCGACTATAGACTTCTCCCAAGTTCAAGTTATGAAAATTGTCTTGATCAAAGAATTTTTATGGGAGGCATTCCCTGAAGTGAATACATGCATGATGATTATTCCATGCGATTATTGGATTTATGACATTCAAATGAATGCAAGCATGATGATTATTCCATGCGACTATTGGATTTATGACATTCCATGAAGTGAATGAAAGCATGATGATTATTCCATGCGATTATTTGATTTATGTCATTCCCTGAAGTGAATGCAAGCATGATGTTTATTCCATGCGATTATTGAATTTGTTTCATTCCTTGAAGTGAATACAAACGTGATAATTCACTATATGGTTAGTGAATAAAACTCAATTATGTGCCAGAGTATCATTGATGAGGATATGTTAGAAAAAAAAAACATATTCCACTTTTCATGCCAACAATGTTGTCCTTCAGACACAATATCGTGAAAAAGGCTTTAAGAAATATTTTGAGTTAATTTCTTGCCTTCTTGTGGCTGAGCAAAATAATAAGTTACTCATGAAAAATCATGAATATCGCCCAACAGGCTCCGCTCCATTCCCTGAAGCGAATGTGACATTATATAGCGGAATGAATAAAAGCCACATTAGTAATTGTGGTTGCAATTGGAGTCATAAAATAAACATGGATAAGATGATTATTTTGAGAATACTTATATCCATCAGAAGTGGAATTATAAAGATGACAAGAATGATAGAGATCATATCAAAATCTTTATGTTATCAATATGATGGTATAAATAATTGATCTTGTACTTGTCAAACGCCGAAGTATTATGGACTTTATTCATAATCATGAATGATAAATTAAAGAAAATATAATCAGATTTTCTTTGTGGCGAAAATAATAGCGTTATTGATCCAACTCAATTGGATATTGATAATTTTTCTCATAGTCCTTCAAGAGAATAATTCGCCATTTATTTTATTTTTCTTATAACATCTAAAAGAAATAATTGATCTTTTATTTATTTTGTTAATTTATTTTTATTTATTATATATTTATGATAATTTATTTTACATATTATTTATTTACGCTCTATGTTAATTTATCGTTAATTTATTTTATATATTATTTATTTACATTCTATGTTAATTTATCCTTTGAAGAATATTATCACTTCCGGAATGAAATCTACAATGAATTGTGGCTATTTATGCCAAGCAGACAGTGCAAGTACTCATACTATACTTAAGCATAAGAAATATTTTCCCATTTAAATACAAGGGAAAATGTGAGTACTATATCTCAATGTACTGAAATATCAATGCTTTGGAAGAGCTTTTGAGAGTTTATCTTTGATAGATAACCGATTTGATATAATGTTCTATATTTAATATTTTCCATTCCCCGAAGTGAATGGCACGGAGCACATATTTTTCATTCCCCGAAGTGAATGAAATAAACCACATATTAAAATGTGCATAATTATGCATATTTTTCCATTTTAAATGCAAAGGAATGTGAGTACTATATCCGGAAGTATTATTATCACAGAAGGCTCCAACTGAGCAAATATGTTATTGCCAAATGAGACTTTATCTCATATTTACAGTGCATTATGCTCGTCAAAGTCGCAAAGAGACTTATTGAATTTTAAAGATATTTGCATAAATATATTGAGAATATTAGTCAAGGGGGTGCTGACTATCTCAATATTACGAGTATAACTCAAGGCAATAAGGAAATTTTGGCAAAATTACATACATTGTCATCCATATTGTACTACATAAGAATTAGTACAAATTGAAGCTCATGCTATTGTAAACTAGCTGTTTATTGATAATTTTATTTGGCATGATCGGTTAGACCATCCCGGTTCAATTATGATGCGAAAATTTGATGACACTTTCATGTGGTCATTTATTGAAGAATTAAGATTTTCTTCATGGTAATATTTCACGTGATACTTGCTATGAAAGCAATTTGATTATTCAATCATCAACATCTAAGATAGAGTGCTACTAATTTTCTGGAACGGATACAAGGTGATATATATGGGCCCATACACCTTTCTTAAAAACCATCTAGATATTTTACGATTTTTATCAATGCATCGACTAAATGGTTATGTGTATCCTTGTTATTAACCCGCAACTTGGTGTTTGCGAGGCTACTTGCTCAGTTGATAAAATTACGAGCACATTTTCCAGATTATTTTCTAAAGACAATCAATTTTGATAATGTTGATGACATGTAATTTTACATGTAGTATCACAAATTCGCATCAAGCCAACAAATGATCATAAGTTCTCCCCATTAAAAGACCAAATATTTCTCATCATAGATTTTTTTGTATGCGATAGATGTTCTAATTGCTCCACCATAACACACAAAGATGAGTTTTGTTGGGAATATATATAAGAGCTTCTGATAGGGGATTTATTTACAACCCGATTTACTAAATATCATTTTAATGAGTTAGTTTACCCAACATTAGGGGGAGAAAATAAATAGCTGAGGAAAGAAATAAGTTAGAATAAATTATCATTTTTCTCATTTTGATCCACGTACTACACAATGTGAACTATAAGTTCAAAGGATAATTCATTTAGCAAATCAATTGCCAGATATTTTGCTGACCATAAAAGAGTGACTAAGTCACGTATACCAGCTATGAATGCTCTGATTAAATTTGATGTCATGGAAGGACAAACTCTAGTTGCTAATGGGTCTAACTTACGCTTAAAGCGTAGTAGACAAGTAAGTTCCAAAGATAAGAGATCCTCGAAAAAGAAAAGGAGCTATATTTTATGATGGTCTGATCGAGGAATCAATGATTATGAAAATCTCTAGAAAAGATTAAATGGTCTTCAACAGAGACATTGACATGACTTAGGTACCTGATAATAAAGAGATCTCAATAGATTATGTCATGTCTGGTAATAAGTGGAACTGAAATTAAATCGACGTCGTTAATATATTTGCATGCAATACAGCACTAGAGATTTTATTTGATGATGTGGATCATGAATCATTGTCAATTGGGCAATGTAAACAAAGAAATGATTGGCCAACATAAAAGAGGCAATTGAGGCGAAACTAAAATCTCTTTTGAAAACAGAAGTATTTGGGCCTATAGCCTGTACATTGAAATGTGTAAAGCTCGTGGATATAAACGAGCTTTTGTGAGAAAGAGAAATCAAAAGGGGAAATCATGAGATATAAGCTCATTTGGTTGCACAAGGATTCTCACAAAGATATGAAATTGATTATGAGGAAAATATATTCCTTTGTGGTGGATGCAACTACTTTTAGATTTTGATCAGTCTGACAATAAATAAAATTACTTAGTTTCTGCCTAATGGATGTTGTTATATCCTATTTGAATGAGCCTCTTGATAGTAATATTTACATGAAACTTCCGGAAAGATTTAGATTGCCATAAGCAGTTCATTTAAGTTCTCGAGAACATTATTCAATTATATTGAATATATCTTTTTTATGTCTTGAAACAATTTAGGCGTATTTGGTTTGATCGCCTCATTGAAAATTTATTAGCATAATGCTATATGAATTGTTTAATTTCCCCGAGCATTTTTATTAAGAGGTTTAGCTCTGAATTTTTATTATTTTGCATGTCGATAATTTGAATATCGTTGAGACTCGTGAAGAGATCTCCTCAAATACTTGTGCATCTATCGACATACAGAAAAATATTGAAAGAGACTTTACATGCATAACGCATATCTATTTATCACCCTTATGGTTGTTGGTAGGTCTCTTACTGTAAACAAAGATTTTTTCGTCTCACGAAAAGGGTAATGATATTCTTGGTCTAAAGCACAATATACACATTATTTGATATGGAAGCATCGTATCTTAGCTGGTCCAGATATATTATTTAAGTGCTACGAGATCATTACCTTTAAATAATTGTTATGCATGAGGCAAAGCCAAAATATGTGTTTGGCTAAACATATCCCGAAGATATTTGAATGTTTTTCACAAGATAGATGCAAGCTATCTTGTACAGAGATAATACAAAATTTATATCTCAAGGTGGATATATCAAATATGATAAAACGAAACATATTTCTTCAAGTTTCGTCCCTCATGATTTTCAGATGAATAGTATTCAATGAATCATTTCAAGCAATGATTTGGAAGATTTATCCACTAATGCATGATCTACTTCAACATTTGAAGATTGTATTCAATATTGAATTATAAAGATTCAAAGATCTTATGTGATATTTTCATGAGGGGGAGTAAATACGCGTTGCACTCTTTTTCCCTTAACCGAGGTTTTGTCCCAATGGGTTTTCTTGGTAAGGTTTTTAATGAGGCAACATGTTATGCGTATCAAAGATGTGTGTACTCTTTTCCTTCACTAAGAATTTTTTTCCCACAGGGTTTTTATCTTAGTAAGGTTTTAACGAGGCACATTATCTTCATGGATATCCAAGGGGGAGTGTTATGAATATATTTATTCATGGTGGATATCCATATATTAAGTTAAAGTTTAATGGGTTTTATTATTAGAGTTTAATACCCATTGGAATTAGGGTTTTCATCTTATGCCTATAAATATAGACTTTTGGACAAAACATTATATACAACCCTATTTTGAGAATACAATAAAATCTCTCTCTTTTGTCTCTCATCTTTATTCTCTTATTTTATTCTTGTTCTTTACTTTATTCACAACAATTAACTATTTATTTAGCAGGAAAAAATAGATACTTATTTTGATCAAAAATATTCTTTAAATACTTATTTTAACTAAAAATACTTTAAGCAACCGATTGAAAAAATTAATATACTTTAGTTTTTAAATTTTAGGTATAAAAATAATTTTTACCCTTAACGTTTATAATTTTTATTATTTTAGTCCTCATTTTATTTTTGGGATAAATTTAGCCCTTGATCTATGTCTTTTTGACAAATATCTTTTTTTTAACTACTATGATAACTGAATCGTTAAAAATTTAATAATGTTGAAATGTCATATATATATATATATGATAATATATTTTAAATGACATAGAATCTAACCTATTAAATATATACATATATAGAATATAATTCTATTTCAATATAAAATATAAAACAATTAAAATTCAAATAAAGTATTAAAAGTTATTTTTTTACTCATTAAAAATTAATTAAATCTAAAACAAAAGGTCACTAAACATTCTCAACCCTAATTATGGTAAAATCAAAATTTTATCTAAAAAATATGAACATAATCTGAAAAGGAAGCCTTTGTAGAGTTTATTACCGGTGAATCAAAGATAAAGCATTTTAATACTAATCAATTGAGTTTTTATTATTTTAGTTTAGGATTTAGATATTTTAGTGTTTAATCTAAATTGGAGGTTTAGGGGTTTTATAAAGATCTTTTAGTTTAGTTAGGGTTGAGAATATTTAGTAGCCTTTTGTTTTGGATTTAATTAATTTTTAATATTTTATTTAAATTTTAATTGTTTTATATTTTATATTAGAATAAAATAATATTTTATATATATGTATATATTTAATTGGTTAGATTCTATATCATTTAAAATATATTATCACATATATATAACATATCATCATTATTAAATTTTTAACGGTTTGGTTATCATAGCAGTTAAAAAATGAGATATTTGTCAAAAAGACATAGGTTAGGGGTTAAATTTATCCTAAAAAAAGAATAATGGTCAAAATAATAAAAATTATAAACGTTAAGGGTGAAAATTATCTTTATACCTAAACTTTAAACATTTAGATCGTAGATTTTATAATTTAAGTTTTACAGTTAAATATAAAATTTAAGATTTTAAGTTTAATAATATAAAATTTAAATTTTAGAAAATGGATACATAATATTTTCTTATACAACATGAGTATCAAAATATATTATTATTTTTTAGGGTTTCAAATGTTTTGGAAGAAGTTGTCGAAGTGTTTTCTGTTATGAAGTAGGCCTTAAGCTCCATGTTAAAGTTTATAAATTAAATTTTATTTTGATACCACCGATTGTTAAAGATGTAAATTTAATATAAAATAAAGGATTTGTGGAGATGAAGATAGGGGTGTTTAAAATTATTTGATTCAATTGATTTGATCTGATTATTTAAGTACTTGAAATAAAAATATTGGGTAATTTTTGAAAAAAATACTCGATTGGGTTGGGTACTCGTTACTCGATTAGTCGATAGGGGTGTACAAAACCGGGTTCGGTTAACTATTAACGCATTATTTTGGTTAACCGATAAATTCAGGTTATTTAATTTTTTATACTAAATCGTAACCATTCAACCGGTTAATCGTTTATCCGGTTAACCGAAAAAATCGATTCGGTTCAAGTAACGTGTTTTTTATTTACTTTATTTAAAATATAATTTAATAATATGTTAGAAAAAGTATATATTTTTAAATAAATGACACATGATGTTATTATTTTTTAATTCCAACAAATTAAACGTTTAAATTTTATAAAATAAAATTATAATTTTATTTTTGAAATAAAAAATAAAATAAAAAGTGTTTTTTAATATAAAATATTAAAATAACATATAGTATTATAATATATTATATAACCGGTCGGTTCGGTTACCCGGTTTATTCCAAAAACATAAAACGTAACCGAACCGGTTTTTATATAAAAAAACAAATTAAAATTAATTTTTTCGGTTCGGTTAACCATTTTTCCGGGTTTTTTTTTTTTTTGGTTTTGAAATCGGTTTCGGTTTTTTGATTTTTTACACACCCCTATTAACCGAGTACTCGAATTTTATAAATGGACCAGAACACGATTCAAAAAATTTGTACCCGAAGAAATACCTTTTAACTTCTAAGACTTTAGAATCTTATCGTAATTTTTTTAATTTAAAAAATTAATTTAAAAATCTTTAAAAAATTAAGGTTCTTAAAAATTAAGGATCTCTAAATTAAATTATTAATTGAGGATTTTAAAATTAGTACTTTAAAAATAAGATTATTTTTTTAGTGCTACACCCAACCTATTCAAATAATGGAAAACTATACGATAGTTTCTTGATTATATGATTTTTTTTTATTGAGCCACTCAACTTAAAAGAAATAACAAAATAATTGAACACATTTTAAAATCCTTTATTTGTTTCATTGTCTACTCTGATTTTTGTTTTGGGTTTAAGTTTGTGGGCTTCTTATTTTACTTTCGTTCTTCTCTATCAACATTCATGTTTCATTTGTTCCACTAAAATGTCACATGTTAATTTTTTTAGGATAAACATTTTTAATTTAAAAATTATTATTGATAAGAATATAAAAATAATATATTTTAAAAATCTCGAATCGAGTTTAGCAGCGATGGATAGTTCATCTTCGTGTCGAGTAGAAATCCTCTATCTCATCATGTCTCCATTCATGTCTCCTGTTAAAAATTTCTAAAAAATTAAATTTTTAACCCTAACCCTACCCATAATTCCCTAAACCCTAACCACAACCACTAATTCCCTAAACCCTAACCACAACCCCTAACCTAAAACCCTAAACCCTCTAATTTAGAGCGGAGGCACGAATGAAGCATAGGAAAGAAGTAGACAATTTACACCCCTTCTTGTCTAAGGTTGGAATCCTGCACTCTCTTTTATATATAAATCATCGAAGTTAGATGTTCCATTCCAATGCATATTATAAATTATGTTAGCTTGAGATTTGTATTTTTCTAGTTTCATGACTATTTTTTTGGCTAAAACAAAGGAGAAATCTGTTGAATTTTAAAATTGCTACAATGGATATGCATGACCAGGCACACATAATTTGCAAGACAATTAGTATTTGAGATGGACGGTGATCCTCAGCAATGTCTCAGCGCCATCCGTGACATGTTGACCAGGTGGTATAAGGGGTCGGACCTCAGCAACTCCACAAGCATTCTTAAACTTGCCGGTTCCACCAGTCACAGATACATGTGACATGCTACTTCCGATCTTGTAAACTCCATAGAAGTTGAGGTTGTCGTTGTATTCTCCACCTTCAATCATAGCTGTGAATGCCATCATTTGGGTTGTACCATCTGCTGAACTGGCTACATAAACCCCTTGAGCTTTACCTAGGCTCTGGGATCCCAACTCCGGGCTGGCAGTGAGTATGTCATCGATGACGGTGATTGTTCCAAATCCTAGTCCCAAGCCATCTGGTCCTAGAGGGTTAATACCATTCTGGCTTGGATTACCAGCGAAAGCTGTACCGGCTAAGCCTGTTCCTAAAGGAAGGCCGCTGATGCCATTGACTGTAGGAATAGCACCATTGGCATTGGGGATTGCAACATCACCTTCTGGGGGGAGGAATCCTACTGGTTTAGCAAAGGGTACTTGACCACTGTAAATGTTTCCTAGTAAGCCGGTTATTGGTCGAGCGGTGGGGTTACTTCCTCCTAAGATATCATGCATGTAGAACTCAAGGACAGGCTCTTCTGCCATGGCTGCTGCAGCTGCCATATAGACAAAAGCAATCAACATTGTAATGAAACTTTGGGTTAGTTGCTTGGACATGTTTTTTCTCAGTAATGAATTGAAAGGCTTTTGAGATTAGCTTGGTAGACATTATGAATCTTCCTCTTTAAATAGGGACTTGAAAGAGGATAGCATCAGCGATGGAGTTGTTAAGAGCTTTGTATTAATGGTGGATTGGGTGGAAATTAGGTCCCAAGTGTGGAGTGGTTTTTTGTTGACTTTGTAACTTGGATTCTGTTTCCCTAAAATATATTAACTTTATAAACCCAGGTAAGTTTAAAAAATTAATTAATCTGAAAACTCGACTAAAACATATTGATTTTCTATTAAATTAATCTTTACTTGATTTGAAATCAACCTACCCGAAAATATCCACCTGAAATCGAAAATACACTCTTTCAAGTATGGTGGTTAAGAAACTGCCATCAACTCATGGTATCACCATCCGCCAATTTGGGCATAAAAATAGTCCATTGACACCAAGTCCATTGAATCTTAAATGGTTGTAATCTGATTTCAGAAAATGAAAAGCAGTTAAATTAAAGGCTGAAAGTATACAGCATAGCCTGCACCGATGCGAGCAACTTCTCCTGCAAAAAGAGAAAATAAGTTCCTTAATTCACTGTACCATGAAAAAACAGAAGTTAAATGGGAAAAATATTTTTTTAATGTATTTTGTAGATGATATATTTTGAAAAATAGTTGTGTCTATAGATTTTGCGAGGAAAAATCTTTTATCTCTAATCATACTTTTTTTTTAAATTTCTTATTAAAAAATTCTTAAAAAATCGAATTCTAAGCTTTAATTCTAATTTTCTACGTCTTAAACTAGGGCTGTAAACGAACCGAATGTTCGGTGAACCGTTCGTGAACCACTCTGCGAGAAGTTCGTTTATGTTCGTTTATTTATTAAACGAACGAATATGAACAATATTTTTCGTTCGTTTAGTTAAACGAACGAACATGAACAAAGAGTTCGTTCGTTCATTTAAGTTCGTGAACGTTCGGTAATTTGTTCATTTATGTTCGTTTATGTTCAATTATTTATGTTCGTTTAAATTTATTCACATATATCTAAGGGTGAAGAGCATTAGATCAAGTAAATCGAGTCAAAAAATTTTGAGTTACTCGAGTTGAGAAGTCTTATTTTATGACTCGTTAAAAACTTTCTTATTATAGGCTAGGGGTGTTTATTGTTTTGTTAAACCGAGTTAATAAATTCAACCAAAACAAAACTAGTTAATAAGTTAAATTTTAGGTTTTATCTAATAATTAAGAGTTATTTTTTAATTTTAATTATCGACTAATTCGATTTAAAATCAGTTGATTAGCTGAATTAATCGAATTAATCCAAAATATTAAATATTTAGCATATTATATATGTTATTTATGTTCATTCGTTTATATTCGTTTATTTATGTTCGTTCGTTTACGTTCATTTATGTCCGTTCATTTATGTTCGTTTATCATTTAAACAAACGAACATAAACGAACATGAACAAGCTACAATCCTTAACGAACGAATGCGAACAAGAAATTTTGTATTCGTTTATGTTTGTGTTCGTTCATTTGTTCGGTTAAGGTTAAACGAACGAACATGAACACACCCTCGTTCGTGTTCGTTCGGTTCGTTTACAGCCCTATCCTAAACCCTAAAAATAAACTTTATCCTTAATTCTCTAAACCCTAACCACAACTCCTAACTTTAAATTATAAATCATAAACCTACTAATTTAATGTGGGCATAGATGGGACATTATTAGGGGATGATTTGCACCCGAATTCGACAAAGCTTTTTATATGTATGCTCAAAAATAAATTTTAAAAAATAAAAAAATAAATAAAGATAAATTCTGTTAAATAATTTTTAAGGAACAAAGTTATTAAAAATATTATCACATTAAAATATTGAACTAAATTATAATAATTTAAAAAATAAAGATTAATTTTTGATTAAATAAATATTTTTAGAGATCAAAATAAACAAAATAAAATTACAAATTCAACGTGTAATTTACTCTTTTTATTTAAAACAACTGATTTTTTCTTAACAAAATAGCATAGCATATGATACATTATAATTTGTCCATAGAATTTTTTAATTGAGGTTAATAGAGAGGGCAAATGAAATAACATAATTTAGTTTATAGGAACAATTCTTTTACGAAAAATTAGATATAGTATAAATCATCTTGCCTCAATGATTAAAGAAATGTTTGTTGTTTCTAAAGGTCACGGGTTTGAACACCAGTATTAATTACAGTACAATGATTGAGCGATCAATGTTCAACGATTGAGAGTATATTCTAAAACGACTTAGTATTTCTTCATTCATTTTCATCTTTATTTCTGAGACAAAAATGAAGAATTTACCGATTAAAAAAAAATTTATGCGAAAATTTCCCCATAACATCTAGGATTAATATTTAATTTAAATTAAATTTAAATAATAATATATAAATAATAAAATATACTCCTTCTATCCCATTTATTATGTCTAGTATTAACTTTTTAAAAGTTAGAATTTTAAAACTTTGATCATAGTTATTTTAAATATTTTAATTTATTAAATTTTATAAAATATATTTTTTAACTAATTGATTAAAGATTCCTAAAACATATTTTTTTATATTTTTTTTATCAATAATAGATTTAAAGTTATGATGGGTCAAAGTTGAAAAGTTTAACTAAAAAATTAATAATGGACAAATTAAATAGAATGGAGAGAGTATAAATAATAAAAAAGAATAAATAAGATATAATATAAAATAAGAATAATATAAATATAATAATAAAATATATAATATTATAAGAATAATATAAATATAATAATAGATATAATAATAAAATATACAATATTATAAGAATAATATAGAAATATACATTTATAAATTGAAATATATTAATATAATTTTATATTTATATTAATATAAAAATTATTAATTAATTAAAATTAATAATAATAATATAAATTAATATTAATATTAATATTAATTGATAATAACTTGAATTTTGAAATCCCTTAATGTAAGTGTATAAAAAAATTACGTTTATCTTTGTTGTAATTATTAAAAAAATCTTCTTATATATTTGGAATGGTGAACCATAAGAATATGAGTCCCTCTTATCTTGATAATTAATAGATTTATAGGATAAAAAAATCATATCTATATATTTTTTTTAAAACTTAAATTTTATGTTCTTAATTCAATAATGAATTCGCTTGAAAATTATTTTTTTTAATAAAATAATCTTTGTTTTTCATCTGAATTGAATTTTGTTAAATCTTTATTTTGAACCAGATAACATCGATTGACTTTAACGTAGATTTTATTATGAAATATTTTATATTTTTTTTTGATAAAAAGTAAATAGATTCAGCGTTATTGGGAGAAATTTTGGGAATAATCTAATTTAAGTTTTTATTTTAAAATATAAATTATCTTTAGTTATATTTTAGATTTTAGGTCAGTTTTTACGGTACAAGTATAAAAACACCATATGTATATAGCATTTTTCCTTCAGATTATGTAAAAAATAAAAAATAAAAGTAAAGAATATTACATTCTCCTTCTAAATCGTCATTTATAAATAATATTCTAATACATATACTTTTAACTTTTGACTAATATTTTAAAATAAACTTTGAACACCTTACTTTCTTAAATAAAAACTTTAAATATTTTAGCCGGGTTATTGTGTTTTGGTTCTATAAACATAAATATGACCTTATTGACTTGTCAAAATTCAAAATTGACACATGTCAATATCTTATTTCTCCACGTATTTAATAATGTCAGATTTTAACGAGAAATTATATCATGGGTCAGTCCCACCACGTCATTCAAAAAATTGATGAAGTAGGTAATTTTTATTGGTTGGTCCTATGGACAGGTGGTGGTGGGACTGACCCATGATATAATTTTTCGATTTTAACACCATTCGATTAAAGATAATATTGACAACGAGATTCAAACTTTAAACATTATATTATACATTTTAATAGTGGAAGGATATATTACAACAAATCTTACATTTTAATAGTGGAAGGATATATTACAACAAATCTTACATTTTAAGGGCAAAACAATGCCATTATTCCATTCAATATTTAATACATACATACACATTTTTACATGATTAATTAGTATGGACATAATAATTGACTGCATTACGTGCAGACCGAGGCCGAAAGTCCAACGCCAACGTCAGGTTCAATTCGGTCGGCGACAGAGATGTTGAACGGATCAAGAACACCATCCAACTGTAAGTCACTACACAAGATCTCGGGGAGAACTTCAGACAACTTCGGAACGGATTCTAATGCATAATCTGAATCCTGTGTCCGAGACGTCGTTCCAACCTGTAAAAAAAATAGTCAGATTCATTATTTTTGGAAAAAATATATATATATATATATATAAATAATAAATAATATGTTTTGAAAAATAGATATTACCAAACAAGTCCAGAGACCCATAGCTTTTCCAGCGGATATATTCCGAACATTGTCATCCAGAAACAGCTGCAAAAAAATAATTAAATATTTTAAATAAAAATGATAAATATATTTTTTTCTATTTTAGAAAGAAGAAGAAGAATTACTGTTCGTCGGGGATCAACACCGGAGACGCTGAGAGCAATTTTCATGGCCTCCGTTGATGGTTTGAGAACGACGGAGAATTCGTCCGGACGCGTTGATTTTGACAGATTCGGATTCAGTGTCTCGAAACATATGATTTGGTCGAAACAGTCTTCAATTCCTAACCTTTTCATAATCTTAATCGCATGAACTCTATCGGAATTCGTAAAGATCTGCTTCACAACAAAAATTTCTTCGTAAAAATTGAGGATTTAAGAATTCCTAATTGATTTTAATGATTTTCGTTTTGTTTATAACTTACGATTTTCCTTTGGTTGATGCTACGTAAGATATTACGTAGCTGAGGGTTTGGCTTGATCACGTCGTACGGCAATCTTCCATGGACGAAACTGCTCCAAATAAAGTCAAAATACGTGTTCAATTCATCAACTGAGAAAAATCTTTTAAATCGATAGATTGAAGATGGATATGGTGTTTCTTACTCGTGGTAATCATCGGCGTCAACGTCATAGCCTAATGCCTGCACAAACGATTTTCAAAAACTTCAAAAATTATCCAAATTTTAAGAATTAAATCTGCAAACAATCTAACTTCGGAAGAGAAAATTACTCGTAAACCGGCCAGGGTACTGCCGTAAGTTTTGAAGAGTTCGACTCTGAGATTTGAAGCTTTCGTAGCCGGAAATCCACATTTCTCAATTAGAAAATCTGGAAAACAGAAAATAATTTAAAATTTTCCTAAATTCCTGCAAAATAAGTCGCAAAATCTGGCGAAATCTTTGAAATCGAAACGACGAACCATCGATGTTTTTCTTGACAGCTTGAGCTATTCCAGTGTTGGAAGGGTAAAGCGTATCATCCAAATCTGTTACGAACCGAAGAAAAATTCCAAGCCAATAGATCAGAAACAAACAAGAAATTGAGCAGGAAAATTTTGAGTAAAAGAAGAATAAGGGGGAAGAAAATCCTTACCAAACAAGATGCAATTGAAAGAAGAATCCATGAGATAAAGCTTTTGAAAACAAATGGATGAGAAAATCAGAGGAAAAAGATGAAGATTTTTGAAGAGGTTAAGCAAAAATGCAGAGAGTCCGAGCGAAAGGGTTTCAAATGTAGGAATTTATAGAGAAAACAGAAACAGTGGAAACAATAAAAAAAAATAATGCTATAAATAAATAATAAGATAAGGAGAGGCAGGTTGTTGCTGACTCAGAGCTGAAATTTCAGTTAGGTAGGAATCACAAGGAGATCGGGTTTTTTATCGTTCCGATTCCGACTTAAAAATATTTATTGTGATCTCGACCTAATTTAATATAATAAAAATATATAAATATATCAGATTGAGATTGATCCAGAAATTTTTATTCTAAAATCAACATCAATCTGATTCAGTTTAATTTTTTAATAACCTCGCCTAATTTAGAATTTGTTTTTTTTTATTTTAAGAATATTGAAAAGTTAATTTTGAAATCATTTATTTATATTTATTATTTTTATATAATTACCTACATTCAGTTCATTAATTAATCAGTTTAAATTATGGATTATGAAGGTGATTACAAATTGAACTAATATTTTTTTTTAATAATTTACTATATATTATTAAAATATTTTTTAATTTTTTTATGCACAACAATTGAATTTTAATAACGCAACAGAACTTTTAAATTACCTTCTGAAACCGAGTATATAACGGTCCCACACGGTGATCCTTTCCAAACCGACGGACATTTTTATGGACGAGAATGCCACTATTGTCCATTTTTATATTTCAATTTTTTATATTATATTGCATGACATGATTTAAAAGTTTTTTTAATAATTTAACATTTTTATTATATTTGATATCGTTAAGACAATCAATCAACTGAAAATGATTGAGAGATGATGAGTTGATTATCTAAAAATTTGTGAAAATATAGATTAAAATTGAAAGATGTGAAAATTTAGAGTAATTTAATTTCTTAAATGAAATTTATGTTTATTACCTTAATTACTAAAGATAAATTTTTTAAATTCATTAATTTAATCAAATATGCAATTTTATAAACTACCTTAACTCTTTAAGATTTATATCTAATATCAAAAGAATATACTCAACTCAAAAAAGTAGTATTAAAAGTATTGGGTTTGATGTTTCAACCGAATTGATCGTCAAGGGGTGAAAATAATTAGTTGGATGATTTGAAGTGGGAAGCAAAAAAATAGAAAAAAGATAAAATAATTTTAGAATGGTTCAGATTTCTAACCAATCCTACAATCACCACCTTAATTTCTTATTAAGGATTTAAATAATTTATTAAAAAAATCTTTTTTTAAGATTAGGAGACAACCATTTACAACTTAGACTCAATCACAAGCTTAACATTCAAGAACTCATAACTCGAATCTTAAGAACACTCTTAAATAAGAGAAAACTAGAAATCTCTCTAGTAGGTGTTTCTTTGCACACTTAAGCACTCACCCAAAACTTACAATACTTGAGCATACATATACAATAAAGCTTATAAGTATTTGTCTACACAAGAAATTTGACAAGATAAGCACTAAGACATTTCTTGATCATATAGTTGTTGATTTATGAATCATTAATCTTTTTCTGATTCTTGAAGATCTATTTTATAATCTCAATTGAGTTCCTAATCGTTAGAGACTGTTAAGATTGGATTGGAGCCGTTTGAAGTTGATTTCCAAGTAAATTTTTTATTCTTGTAAGGTGTATCGAAACATGAAGCACTTGTATTGATACGATCTCTTTGAGAAAGAGTCGTTGAACATAAAATCAAGAAGGACGTATCAAAAAACTTCTACGTGTATCGAAACACTGCTCCTAGTATTAATACAACCAAGGCTATATTGATATGGCTCATAGCCGTTAATAGAGATTTTCAAATAACCATTAAAGGCATATTGAAACACCACAAGTATGTATCAAACCACAAGTGGGTTGTATCTTGTTAAGAAACTCTTGTAAAAAGTTGATCATGACTCCATAGAACTTGCTGAAATATCATTCAACCATTCTCTAGCTCGGTCTTTCAAAGAGTATGGAAATAGCTTGAGCTTCAATATATTCTCATGCACACCTTGTTGGTGGAACGAATCGCAAACCTTCAAGAAAGCACGAATATGTTGTCGATCATGAGTAAAAAATTAAATGTAATTTTTCTATCATAGAAAGTTATTTTAAAAAAATATAAAGTAAAAAATTAAATGTAATTTGCATTTCGTAAAATATTGAATGTAATTCACATTCTGCAAAATATGAATTACGGTGTAATTAGTAATTTATATTCTGTAAAATGTGAATAACTTGTAATTTCAACACGGTCATTTATTTTTTAATCATTCCATTTATTACAATAAATTGAGTTATTTTCTGAGTTTATCTCTCCTAATCTCGTCTTGCAACATGAAATTACTAAAAGAAGTTAAAGAAATAAACGAAAGTAATAATCCACGTCAGATTTATTTTGTGTTCTTTTAGACGTAAATTATTAATCCTTATTCTATAGAACGCGAATATTTTCTACGTGTCTGAAAAAAAGTTATTAATCTAAATTTAGTTCAAAAAATATTATTCTTTTAATTAAAATTTCAGAAAAAAAAAAATTGTTCCAATTGAGCCTAAATGTAATGGGGTCATTATATTACATTATAAATAAGCCTCGGAGCTCCCAAAAAATTATGTGAGGGTATTTTTGTAATCTCAGTAGAGTCCATGTTCTTTACCTTTACGAAAGCAGGTAAAGTATTGAAAACGTGGGATGAAGTGGCTTTGAAGCATGAGGAGAAATTCAATTTTGGCACGTGAATGTTCATTTAAAAAATATGGAGATAAATAATAATTATTGTACAAAATATATTTATTATTTTATAAAAAATTACATCTCTCATGTGTAGCCATATCATTTATATGAAAAATATAAGAATTATAAAGTCAGAAATTCTAACATTTTTAAGAACACATGAATTAATTTTAAAGATGATTTTCATCCTATGGGATTTGAATTTAAATTAATGAGTAATTTACATTTCAAATCACTGAACTTAATATCCACTTTCATTTACATCACAAACATTCAATTTAATCAAATTACATCATTCAACTTTTATTATTAGTAAACTAAATCATTTATGCTAACACAATTAAATAATTTAAAAAAAAACATATAAATTAATACTATTACTTAATATATTTTTTACATATCACTATTAAATAATATTTAATTGACAATTTTAATAATTTTATGTAGAAAATTTCTATTTCGTTTAAATAAGTTTAAAAGAAAAATAAAAAAATTCTTATAATTTTAAAAAAAAATTAAATTACTAATTAAATATCATTTATTGATGATATATAAAAAAACATATTAAATAAAAATATCAATTTCAATTTTTTTCATTATAGATATTTAATGATACCAATATAAGTGACTTAATTTATAAATAATGAAAGTTGAATGATATAATTTGATTAAATTAAAGGTTTATGATGTAAATGAAAATGAATGTTAAGTTTAGTGATGTAAAATGTAAATTACTCTAAATTAATTATCCGAAATATTTATGATAAAAATATATATTATAAATATAAAGATCATAAAATGTACAAATATATAATATGACATGTATATGATACGTATATATAAGGGTAAATTTGGGCCTATCCCTTGGTCCACTCATACTTAGGTGGACATTATTCGGTTTTAATTGAATTAATCGATCGAATCGAAATTATTTTGGTTAATTCGGTCGGTTAATTTTAAATAAATTCGGTTAACGGTTATTTTTTTTTGAAAATTCGGTTAACGGTTAATTCGGTTCGAAATTGATTAACTAATCGAATTAACCAAATTATTATATATTAAATATTATATATTATATATGTTTATTTTTAGTCATTTAACTTTTTAAAAATTATAAAATTTTTATTAAATTTTTAATATTATAAAATGGTCACTAATTTTTTATTAAATTGACATAAAATGAAAGTTTAATGACTTAAAAAATATTTTAACATAATTTAGTGACCTATTATGTAATTTAGCCAAAATTTATAATAATTTTTGATTAATTCGGTTAATTCGACTGATTAACTGAAATAATTTCAATTCAATTAATTCGGTAAAAAATAATTCGGTTTGGTTAACGATTAAGATTTTAAAAATTTCGTTTAATTCGGTTCTCCATCGACTGAATTAACCGAATGCATATCCCTATCCCTACCCAACGTAATATTTTTTTTAAATTATAATAACATATATTGAGTTTTGAGTAAATAAAAAAATACCCAATTTATCAATCTGATTTAGTTTTAAGCCTTAAATTAGCATAAGAAACAAAAGTAAAATAAAAGTTAAAAAAACATTTTTCAGAAAAAGAAAAGTGGGGCTCTTTATATTTTCATTACATTTTATAAATAATATATTATTTTTAATAAAAAATTAAAAATATATTTTTATTACTAATTAATTAGATATATTATTTTTAGAAATTGAATTTTTCAAACAAAGTTGAGGTTTTACCGCAGTATATAATTATCATAAAATATAAATAACTAAAATAAACTAAAATTAAAATTAAAAATATTTTTGGTAAAAACTTATAACTCATGTCTAACATCTTTAGAAAAAAAGTATAAATTAAAAGTTCTCATTTATTTTGTAGAAACTTGCGGTAGAAAATAATATTTAAATAAAGAAATTTATATATGATTTATATTTTGACAAATTAAATAGAGATGAGATCAAATTAAATTATGTAAAATTTAAAGATTTTTATATTAATTTTAGATCTTTGAGCGAGTGAAATGAATAAATAAGATTAAAAATAAAAAATATAAATATTATCACTTAAAAATAAAAATAATCTTAACTATCTATTATCATCATCCAACGATCCAAAATTATTTTAAAACCAAACAAGGCAAAACATGACTTCTGATATCACTTTTTATGCTTTAAAGCATAAAAAGTTAGTGTGACATCAACTAAAATAAACGCTTCCTAAACTATATTTGTGGATATTTTTGGTACTTAAACTATTTTTAGCTTTAAATAAGTGCTTAAAGTTTTAATTTTGGTTATTTTAAATACCTAGCCATAAATAACAATTCATTAGCCAATTAAAATGTGACAAATGATATATTTTAATTTTTAATTTATTTTTATTAATTTTTAAAATAAAATATAAGTTTTGAAAATAAATGATAATCTTAAAACTTTATAAAACAATCTCAAATTCTTAACCCAAAACTCCAAACCCTAAATTATCATCGTTATCGTTGTTTATTGTCTCACCGAAGATCACCATTATCATCGTTGTATCATCATAACCGCTTTTCCCAACCACCCATTGCTAATAACAATGATCGTTAATAACCGGTAGTAAATGTGTCAATCGGTTTTCTAACATCGAAAAAATTAAATTTTAAAAGAAAATCATTGGTATACCTACAGTCAATTACAAACTATGGGTGGGGGAAACGATTGTAGTAGTCTGACAACGGTAATGATGATTTTTGATGAGATATTAAATGACAACAATGATGATAATTTGAGGGTTTGGGGTTAGAAATTTAGGACTATTTTATAAAGACTTAAAACTGATATTTTTTTAAAAAATAAGTTAAAAAAATAAAATAAAATAATTTTTTAATAAAAGTAACAGTTTAATGGTTAGACACTTAAAAGAACTAAAGTTAAAATTTTAAGTATCTATTTAAAGCTAAAAAGAGTTCAGACACCAAAAATATTCACAAATATAATTTGGATATTTATTTAACTATTAAGCCTAAATAAGACACGTGTTGGAGATGAGATTTCAAAAAATAAATTTTAAAAAATGAATTATAATTTTTGGAAAATAAATTCTAAAAAATATTTTTTGATATTTGAATGATGCGGTATAATTCATTTATCATTGTTTGGTAATTTTTTCTAAAACCATTTCTAAAATCTATTTTCGGTAAAATAAACCGCGTTGCAAATATTATTAAAGATAAATTACTTCAGTGATCACCTAATTATTATAAGATAATAGATATTTATAGATATTTTTAAATATTTGACAATACATATATTTTATAGATATTATGATTGAACTCGAATCTCTTAAAATAAATATCATCTATTTTTTTTTTACTGAAATAATTTATTAAATTCAAAATTATATATTTTAATACTTAGAATGATACCAATAATATATTTATCGAAGATAATGTTTTTGTAATGCTAATAAAAATTATGTTTAGATTAATGTTTTTCAAATTAGTTTCATCTACAATGAAATTAATTTGAAAAACATTAGTTTAAAATAAAATTTTATTTTAAATAAAAAAATAGAGTTTCTGAAAACAAGTTAAGGATAAATCTAGAATTTTCAAGAATTATCCGTTATCTTTATTGTATGAAATAAAATTTAAATTCGAATTAAAAAGATGATAAAAATAAAGATATTATTTTCTCTAGGTATATGTAAAGGCGAACAACTCGTGTCCGGGTTTAATGTGATAAATGAAGTGTTGTTTTTCTTTGATCTGAATCGTTAGATCATATTTGATGCAACGATTCAGATTCGACTACACATGAAAAATAATTAATTATGTTATTTGATTAGGTTTTTAGCTTTTTTTTTAGTTGTGTTTAATTTTAGCCGATTGAACCTTGTAATATTGTTTGGGTCTTTTATTTTGTAAATAGATTTGGACTTATAATAATATTGAGTTTTATTTATTTTTAATTGATTTATATTATTTATTATTCTATTTTATTATTATTATCATTAGTGTATACTACTATGATTAATATATACGCATATACATACATGATAATATTATTAAACATTATTGATAATACTAATAATATAAAAATAATATTATTGGGTTTTAGACAAGCACAATAAGAACGATCGCATAGTGATCTCAAAATAAGAAATTAAATTAAATATTTATAATATATAATTATGTGTATACATATCATTATCTAAAACTTAAAACATAACAAAAAAATATATTTTTTAGGTGAAAATTAAAATATTTAAGTTTAAATGTTTAATTTTTTTTGTTAAGATATTAATCTAATAATAATTTTTATTATGATAATTTTTTGAAAAAAATACATATATATTTTTAAATAAATCATACACCCTAAAATTTTTAAAGATAATAATATTTCAATAAAGTAAAAATCTCGTTTTAATAAAAAAAAATAAAGGATCTCAAAAAAAATTTGATCCACCCTTGAATATTACATTATATTATATAACTTGAATAAAAATAAGGGATTATAACCAAATATTTTAACTTTCAAATTTAAGCAAAGAATATATTTTCTCGAATAGAGGGAAAGAAAAAAAATAGCAAAGAATATATTGTGTTTATAATAGACGTCGAATATTATTAATGTTGAATTTCCTTAAATATTATTTAATAAAATTAATAAAAGTTAAAAATTTTAAGAATTTAATATATAATTATATAAAAATAATATATTTAATATAAATTAATAATTATATATTAAATATTTAAATTTTTTAATTTTTATTAATTAATATAATAATATATAACGATATTAAGTATTAATGGAGAAATTATATCATGGATCAGTCTTACCACGTCATCTATGAGACTAACCAATAAAAACTATTCACCTTATTATTTTTTAATTTTTAAAGTAAAAAAACACTTAAAAAAAATATTACATAAAAACATGTGATAGTGAAACTGACCCATAATATAATTTTTCGTATTAATGATATTAAAAATAAAACCCGAGTGCATCCCATCAAATATACAGTTTCTAAGTTTAACATGCTCGATTTCATCATCATGCCTCCTTCAAAATCCACCGCGACTGCCGCCACCAAATTTACCGGACACCACCACCACCACCATTCCCCTCACCTCCACTGCAAACACTCTCCATCAGCCACCCTAGAGCTCCTGATCCTGATTTTAGTCCTTTTCTCAGGCACTTTTCTCCTATCCTCTTACTTCTCCTACCTCTTCCATTCCCTTTGCCTCCTACTTTCCCCTCTCCTTTCCACCCACAGTGCTTCCTTATCTATCCCTTTTGTGTCATACCTTTTGGGTTGCACTCTTTTCTTTGTCACAACCCTTATTTCCATCGAGTTCTGGTGCGGTTCAAGATCCCGTAAATGCGAAAAGCCTGGATGTAAGGGGATGAAAAAGGCTTTGGAGTTCGATTTGCAGGTACAAACTGAGGATTCTGTGAGAAATGGATCAAAGGAGATTGATCGTTTGCCTTGGAAAGGTGGGAGTGAAGGGAACCCTGATTATGAGTGTTTGAGGGATGAATTAAGGAAGATGGCACCACCCAACGGACGGGCTGTTTTGCTTTTCCGGGCTCGCTGTGGTTGCCCTATTTCTAAGCTTGAAGTTTGGGGTGCTAAGAGAGGGAGACGCCATAAAAAGTGAGTTCTTATAGGGTTGATTTTGATGAATTTTTTGGAGAATTGGATTCTTCTTCGATTGATTTATTAATTTATTATATATTGAGGATGCTTTTTCTAGAATTTAGTCTCTGGGTTTTGTTTGATTGAGGGAATTCAAAAGAAATTTATGGTTTTTCATTTTATTGTTCAGCATTTTCATAGTCTGCTCTGTTTTGGATGGCATACCAAAATAGATTTCCTTATTTCTAAATTGCAATTACTGTGAGAGATTGTTATAGTTTTTGGATGTTCTGGGTTTTAAAAATCTCAGAGATTAGGCTAGTTTGTGCACCCTTTTAAACATTAATGCCTTTCTAACTGTATATCTTGAAAGACAGATCTTCATGTTTTCTGGGCTTTGTCTTCCCTATAGAATTTAGTAGTCTTTGATTGGTGAAAACTTACCAGTTATGTTCACTGTGGTTGCTATTTTCTATTTACTAGAGAATTGTGTATAGTTTACATATTTTTATACTTGCATTTGGATGATTTTAAAAGACACATAGATGTGAAATTCTTCTTATTGTTGATAATTTGATGTGCCAAACCGAGTATATTGCATTTGGTGGGTTGTCATCTTCGTCATCAACATTTATATAGAATGAGTTAATTGTTTATAAGCTAGGAACTTCAGCGAAAAACAACAAAAATGCTATTTTTCAATTTGGAAAAGTAAACACTTGCATGGTTTGCATTTAGCCAACAAGTCTGTGATGTGGAATTCCTATCTAATTGAAGTTTTCGATAATTTGTTTTTCCTTTTCTGATGTAGTTATTAACCTCTTGCATTTATGATGTTTGGGTATTGTGTTGTGAGCGATGCATATGCATAAGTTTAAGTTCTTTAGTTATAACATTTATGAGCAGGTCTTCGTACTGTATGTGAACATTGAGATAATTGGTAATCTTATTGTTATGCATCTTTCCGAGCTAAGTTTCTGTTATTATTTTGTGGTGGCACCTTAATGAGTTTCAGCCTTTCAGGCAGTCATAAGTATTACTATTACCTCTTATTTCCTCCTCTATATTTTCATTTGCATGTTTTATATGTTTGTGTATTGTAAGTGGTAGTGATTTCAACTTCATAACCATATGTGATTGCAATAGACATACATGCATGAATATCTGAAATTTTGCTTTGTTATATGGATACGATATTTTTAAGGAAAAAATGGAAGTTTTATCATCTAAGTAAAGTCTGAGTCTGAAAAATCTGATAGTGTTGTTAGTGGATGAATTTATCTTTCATTTTATTTTGAAGGTGAACTATTAGTGGATGGGCTTTTGTAAAATTCTCTTCTACATTGCCTGTTTAAATGAGTGGCTATGACAGCTCTTAGTTATTAAGTTTTAATATTAAAATCAAACATCACTTTCATCGCCTTTTTTGTTATGCTGTTAATAAGAACATTCTATGCAAGTCGAGTCTTCTAAAAGGGATAACAACAGGACCGATTGCTTGGAGGGTTAATTATTTATAATTTTGAGTGACTATTGATCAAATTCAAAGCATGAAAAAAATATGTCAATTCTCTTGATGACTATGTAACCATAGTTGTTTGAATGTTATTTGTCAACTATTTTATCTCATTAGCTTTTGTCGGACGTCATTCGATTGCCTATGGCTGGTATTTGAGGTCTGTGGTTAGTTCTTTCACTCCCACTTTATAAGTTCAAATATAAACAGACTTTCGGCATGACATTATTTCACAGAAAAATACTTTCGCGTATCCAAAAATTTTTAAGGATGCCATACTGCATTTTATTAGATAGCTAAGAATTTGGCTAGTTCTGCTATTACATTTCAGTGATTCTTCATGACACTGAAATTCGTTTTCCTTTTCATTTGATTGATTTCATGCATTCATAATCTGGAACTTCATACTACCTTAATTGATTTTGTTAATTTTTATGTGATTTGCAATTTTCTTGACTGAGAAATTTAATTTACAATCCATAAACACGAAGACACACTTGTATATCAGTTGATACGACCAAGTTGAGTATTGTTTTTTGCAGGGCTCTAGCTAGTTCAGCACCAAACGGAGAACATCGCTAACAATCGATGATGGTACAGTAACCGGAATCCTCCTCGCGTTCTGGTTTTTACTAGTTTTATCTTTAATCTTTAATCTTTAACGCCCTCTATCATTTCTGCAAGACTTTAATGAGAAGAAATTTCTATATGCTGTCTTCCTGGTGGCATTTGTTGAACCTTTTCTGGAAATATTAACATGGAAGGATGTACAAACATTTACTTTGAATAATACAACATTGGATTTGGATCATGTTTTAATTTCTCTAGACCTAAGCCTATGAATTCGATATTGGAAGTTAGCCATGTTATTGAACATGTTTTGAATGCTTATTAATGTTAGCCTTTCCATGTGTTTTAAAATCATATTTTAAATGTAACCTTTTAAATTCAACCTAATTTCATAGGTTAAACTTATCTCTCAAGTAAAGTCATTAGGTTTAGTAATTTAATTTAGAGCAATTAATAAGTATCTGAAACACATGAATACTATACGCAATATAAAACACAATCATTTGAATAATTTAAGTCAGACATTTGTATTGTACGTATATACATATTATATTTATTAATTATATAATTATTAATTATATGTCGAATTTATCACTCTTTTATTAATTATATATTGAGTCCTTGAGATATTAAATTTTATTAATTAATTTAATGATGTTTAACAATGTTCAATATTAATGGTGTTTGTCTCGGTGTAGAATTTTCCTTTTCCATTATCTTAGGGTAAACTCACTTAGTATTAGAGGTGTTGGTGATGAAAGTAAAATATGCAATGATCATGAACATTACTACATTAAAACTAAGAATTCTTAATATGCAACCCCAGAAAGACGCATTTTACAACAACCCCAGTTTTCATAGCCAAAAAAAACATAAATTTTGTTTTGTTTTTTCAGGTTTTGATACCTTTACTGCCTCTAGCTCACCTTGTAATAACTTCACACCCTCGGTTGTAACGATTGGCTTGATGTCCAGCATTACAATCATAGTAAGAAGCACCAGGGTTGGAACAAGGGACCATGTCTCTCCTCAGGGTCTCATAGCTAATGTACTTCCTCTGCATCACCAGCATCCTCCTGCTGCTCTCAGACTCCATTTCTTCATCTTCTAAACAATCTTCAAGCTTTTTTCTGCAAACCCTTTTCGCCATTACATCAATTTCACTGCTTTTCAGTGCACTGTCAAGGTCTAAGATTGAGACCGAATCACAAGTATGGTGGAGGAGAAAGGATAGAGAGAGGGTGATGAAGATGAAATTGACTGTGGGCATTTTTTGGGTTTTGGGGAGGATTATTTTTCAAGTTTGATGAACAGATTTTGTGGTCTGATTTAGCAGTTTCTTGTGGAGAAAGGACAAGACATGGAAATACAACATGGAAGCTTTATATACAGTCATGTTACCAACAAAATGTCCCACTTTGCTTGGAAATATAGTAGAGTGAAGTAGGGACTCTATTTCCTATGACTAATTCATAGTGTTATGAGATTTATGATTTTGGACAGTATAGAAATGATCATTCATCATTAATTCATACATGATTTATTCTAAAAACTTCAAGTATCTACCAAGTTTGTTGGGTTCTATGGAACTTTATGGCTTTTGTAGGAGTACGAACACGTTTTTTGGATTGTTAGATGATTGAAATAAATAACTCAGATTAACAGTCAGTTATGTGAAGATATCACTTAAAAAAATTAAGAAGTTAATCCAAGTTATCCATTTCAATCATTCAACAATCCAAAAAAATTGTAAAACTTAAAAGTTTTGTACTGTTTAACTTGATCTTATCTCTATATATAACAATTTTCTTAAAAAATTCTTAATTCGAAGCATTAATTGTGGTCGAGGTGGTTGAATTCCATAAATTTTGTTTTAATTACTAGATTAAAAATGGATACGGTAATTAAAATTTCATCATAAAAATATTAGAATATCTCCACTCAAACTATATGAGAATATTTTTAGTTTTTTATTTCATTATAATAAAATATATTTATCGAATGACATTAATCTCAAACTTTATTATAATGTTTTTCAAAATGCTTGATCAATAAAGTGTAGTTGATAGATCAATCCTATCGAATATCAATTCAAGGATGAGACTCTTATTTATTTGCTTATGTTGTCAATGTATTGAGTCTATCAATAAAAATAAATATAAATATAAATATAAATATAAATATAATTGTTGATGTAAATTATATCGTACTATAAATTAAGAGTTTATTTTAATAAATTGTATAAAATATCTTAAATCTTTAAATAATTTATATATCTCTATTAAGGACTATTTCAATTATACTCAAAACTTAATTAGATTTAATTAAAAAACTAATAATATGCACAATTTTTCTAAGCTAAGAATTTTACATTCAAAGGATTGAAATACTTGTAAGTAAAATTATTCCTATACACTCATATATATATATATATATATCATATTTTTTTTTTATAATTTTAAAAATAATATCTAAAATAGATAAAATATCTATTTAAAAATATTTTTTAGTAATAATATCAGACACTTCAAACAAACTAAAAACATTTATTCAAAATAACTTCTCAAAATCTCTCTCATCGTATTATAAGACTATGTCTAAATCACAAGTAACCAATATCAGTCGGTGAAGAGATTATTAGGTGAATCATGTTAACCACGTCATTTATGGTCTAAGCAATCAAGATCGTTCATTTTTAAATAATTACCTAATAACTGCTCACCCATTAATTATATGTAGAAAAAAAGTGATGATTCACCTTAAAAAAATTAAAATAAACGATCTTGATTGATTGAAATTACGAATGATATGATGAACATGATGTTTTATTTCTGTTTCTTTTACTTTTATTTTTTTGTTGTTTCATATAATAATCTGAAGATCATGCGTTTAATTCTTAGCCTTCTCAAATCTTCTAATTTAGAGCATCGGATTGAAGATATGAAGGTCATGTGTTGATGACAATTACGATGAGAGTCATAATTAGAATGATTAGTGGTGGATTCGAAGGTGAGTCTGTGCTCACCCTAAATTTTTTAAAGTTTATATATTTATCTTTAATTTTTTAATTTTTATGAATTAATTCTTAAGTTTTTATAATATTCGATGTTTATATTCACTTTAAAATTTTAAAATTTTATATGTATTTACCCTCAAATAAATTTTTAAATCTACCATAGATAATACTTATAAATAAGATAGTAATCATAAAGAATGTAATAATAAACATAAAAATGGTAGTGTTGGAGGTGATAATAAATATGATGGTGACTATGATAATTGAAATGAAGGTAATATATAATAATGGTGGTGAAAAAGTAATCGTATCTTCTTTTATATTTTATACTAAAATCTTAAGAAATTAAATTTTAAATCTTAATCTTAATTTTTTATATCTTAGACTCTAAACTCTAAAAAATATTTATCATAATCATAATTTTTTATATCTTAGACTCTAAACTTTAAAAAATATTCATCATAATCATAATTTTTAACCTTGAATCATAAACCCTAAACTCACTAGTTTAAAATAAGGATACCAATAAACACGATTAAAAGACAAACGATTTAAACTCAGTAAAAACAATAATTTTTCAATATAAATTCTTTGAAATTAGTGGAAAAAAAAAGATTTTCCATTACTTTTTATAGGTAAAACATGGCCATTACCTACTTGAATATTTTTTTATAAAATCATACATTAATATAAAATTTAATATAAACAGATAAATCTTTTGCTCAGTAAAATTTAATTTAAACTCAGATTTTTTTTATCTGACAGGCGAAAAATGTTTCCACCACGGCAACACCTATTAACAATCTTCTAGTCATAGTAAAAAGAGGTGGAGAAGATAATGTATTTAATTATTGGCATAGTCTGGAAAAATAAATTTAATATTTAGTTGAATAATTATTTTGATTTTTAATTTTTAATTAATTTAATTTTAATATTTTATTAATGATCAGAATGACGTTAATAGAAAAAAATAATTTTGTTTTTGAATAATTTTATAAAATTAATTTTAGGTTGATGTGATATTTTTTTAGTAAAATTTTTTATATGATATTATCATATTAGCATGATAATCTAAATTTATTATATTATTTTAAATAATTAATCGTTAATTAATTAATAATTTTTTGTAAATAAATTATTTTAATCTAAAATAAAATATTAAGAATTAAATTGATTAAAAGAATAAAAATCAAAATATTACTCAATCAATTATTATGTGTCTATGTAGAAATATTCGAGTTGTTGGTAAGGCAACTGGTTGTTGTGTGGGTGGCAGTGACAGCTGAAGACACATCATCTCATCGTCATGTCAACACATCAACTAATGCTAATGTCCTAATTTAATTGGTCAGCCAGTCAGTGTTACGTATCCAAAGCATCAAATCAAACCCACACTTTAATTTAGCATGAAACATTGTTTAGGGATTTTTTTGCTGTAAGAAAAAGACAGGAACATGTGCAGTCAGCACTAAGAATTGTATACTTTTTCAATGGAAAGTCACCAAAGCCATGTGATGTTAGTATGATTTTCAAGACCCACCAAACTGTTAACAAACTTAAACTAATGCAGGATCTATAAACAAAACTGTCTGTTCCAGAGTTTCCATTTTTCTTCTACTGCTAGAGGAAACAACCAAACATGATAAACACCAAACTTAACCAGTTGATGCATGCTAGAGTTTGAACATCAGCATTCATATGTCTCCAAGTATAAAAAACAGAACCAAACATGACTCAGTATGATACAGGTTTTCTTTCCCTCCCTCTCCTACCCCAAATCCTATTTCATTTTCCCTCACCAAAGACTCCAAGCAAAACAAATCATTTGGTTAGTTGTTGAAGAATATAATATGAAACATAAGAGTTCTTTTCGCTCGTGTTTAGCAAAACATAGGAGACCAAACTGAAAAAAAAAGAAACATAATACACTTCGTAATCAAATCGACCTGGAATTTTTTGGTTCTTGTGACGGTTTTTACAGTGCGTACCTCTTCAAAATGAGCTTATTCGCTTCAATCACCGACCATCGGATGAGCTTAATGTGTCCGGAAATCCCGAGGGTTTTGCGGGGATGCTTGTATGGGTCTCGGAGTATGACATATCACCATACATTGTTGAAGTACCTTCATCGGCTTGCCATCTTAGTAGAGCCTGAGGAAGGCTCATGTGAAGGTCAATGCCTGAGTGTTCGTCATCCTCTTGGGTGGAAGGTTTCCACAGCTCAACAAGGGGGCCCAGTATGTTTACTGCATGCCCCATGTAGGGTCGCTGATATGGTTCACGAGCTGTGCAGTGTCCTGCCAGCTCAACTACCTTAAATATGCTTGCCATGGTCTCTTCATCGCAATTGATTGTTTCATCAACCATTTTAGGAATGTTGTCTTTGTTGACAAGGACCCTGCGGAACCATGTCACCAAATGTGACTTATCATCAGGTAATGTTTCGTCTAAAGCTTTCCGGCCAGTGATTATCTCCATCAAGACCACTCCAAATGCATACACATCCACCTTTGTAGTCACCCTTCCGGTTGCTGTAAAGTTTAAAAAAACATATCTATTAACATTTGACGAAACAATAAAATGACGATGCTTTGCACAGAACAGCTCGGAAAAATGCAAAGATAAAAGAAAATATTTACTGGTTTAACCAGAAAGATTGGTTTCAACAAAACCCAAAGAACATAATTTAATCTTTTAAAACAATCCAACTAAAAGATGCCTCTACAAATGTTTCAAATTCTGAGTGCGACAATTCTTTCGGTCAATCATGATTTTAATCTTTTACAACAAGAAAATGGAATATTCTTTGAGGCCTCATGACATTAAAACATGCTGTTTATGATCTGGTCCCCAAGTCTGCCAGCCTTTTTCTCATGCCAAGTAAATTAAGTGCAAATAAATTGGCTTGTTCGAACCATTTTGTCATGTTTAGTACAATAATACCACAAAGACCCCAATGATATTAACTTCTGATATCTTTTATTTAAACCAACTGCTAATATCTTAGCTATTCCAGAATTGAGACATTAAGGATGCACCTTTATTTCATTGAAAGGTTTGATTTGACTAGAGCAAATTATCACAGAACATAAGCAAGTTTGCAGTTCATATGAAATCTTAAAGCATTTCAAGTCGATAATCAACATACCAGCGTATTCAGGAGCAAGATATCCAAATGTTCCGGCCAATCTGGTCTCAACAGAGTATTTGCCATCGGGTGCATTTTTAACCAGTCCAAAATCCGCAACCTTTGCCCTCATGTCATCCCCAAGGAGAATGTTGGAGGGCTTCAAGTCCCTATGAATGAAACTTTGTTGTGCTAGAGAGTGCAAATACTCGACCCCCCGTGCAACATCCAGTGCAATGGTGACTCTCTGCTTCCAGGTAAGCGGAGCATGCCCATTTTCCTGCCATTCAAAGAGATGCTGACTGAGGGTACCTTGTGGCATGTACTCGTAAACCAAGAGCCTATCATTACCATTAATACAGTAACCCAGGAGAGCAACCAGATGTCGGTGCCGAACTTTCATAAGCACCGCAATTTCAGCCTGAAACTCATTCATTCCTTTAGTACCTGTTGACACACATTCCATCCTCTTGACAGCAATCTGTGTGCCATCATGCAATTCCCCTTTATATACTACCCCGAAACCACCTCTTCCTAAAACATTAGCCTCACTGAAATTATCTGTCACCTGTTTTAGTACTTGCATTGAGATCACTACATTTCCACCCTCAAAGAAATGACGGTCACTATGATCACCACTGCTCTGGCTTTGCATTTCACCAGTAACTCCCCCATTCCCATTTATTCCGCCACTGTTTGCCAAACTCTTAAATACACCCTTCTCAGCATCACTGTCCTCTACCTTACCAAACTTTCCATACTTCTTGTTCATAACATACTTATAAGAAACAAAGCAGACAACAGCAACAAAAATCAATACTCCAGCAACAATACCGACAATCATAGCAATTGTGGTCTTACCACTGCCACCACTTTTTAAGTTACTGTCCGAACCTCCACCTGGTGTTCCAGATGCTGGACCTCCTCCACTAGAACCACTTGATTTTCCAAGTAAACTATTCCCCGAGTAACTGAATTCTACCAAACTTCTTGGAAATTTCGGGATGTCACCACTAAGATTGTTATTAGACACGTCAAGCAGCTGCAAACTACTCAACTTAGTTAGGCCATCAGGAATTGAACCAGTTAATTGATTATCATTCAGATTCAAGTTCTTCAATGCTTTGAGATTCACAAACGCTGGAGAAATCATCCCAACCAAGTTTTTCTTAGCCAGATTCACTGTAATCACATTCTTTTGAGCATCACAAGTAATAAAAGAGAATTGACAGGCATCATTTCCGGACCAACTATCAGAAAGAGACACAGGGTACCCAAAAAACCCAGCAATCTCGAGCAATGTAGCAACTTGAGGACTACAAGGTGCCCCATCATGATCACAGAAATTATTGTTTCCATCAACAACTACTTTCTCTACTGAACTAGGAAAAATAGGAAAAGGACCCTGCAATTTATTATTAGACAGTGAAACATTCTTCAAGCCTGGAAGATCAATTAAAGATTTCGGGACAGGCCCTGTCAACTGATTGTCTCTAAGCTGAAGATCGAAAATACCCAAAGATTTTGACAAATCTGGGATCGGACCCGTAAACAAGTTTTTATGCAACCAAACCTGAGACAATTGTGTCATGTTGGACAAAACTTCTATGGTGCCAGTGAATCCACCATCTTGATTGTTGATCCAGAGATTCTGAATCATGGAACCACCGAGAGAAGCCGGCAATGTTCCGCTCAAATTGTTGTAAGACAACCTTATACTTTTCAAGCTGCCCATAGATACGAAGATATCGGGCAAGGGACCGAACATGCTGGTGTTGTCTAGTTGAAGCTCAACGAGGCCTGTCGATTGGGACAAATCTGGGAAACTCCATGGACTTAAACCGGCGTTATCACTCAAACTTAGCGTTTGCAAGCTCGTCAACCCCGAGAACGCGTTTGGGGAGATAGAGGTGAATGCGTTGCTGCCTAGGTAAACTTCTTGTAAACTCGAGAGGTTGGCGAAAGACGGGACGGTCCCGGACAACGCGTTGCGTTGGAGTGACACAGTTCGGAGCTCCGACAAGGCGGCGATGTCGGGCGAAAGGGTACCCGACATGGATTTGGAGGAGAGGTTGATGGAAATAACTCGGTTTGATTTGTCGCAGGTTATGCCGAGCCACTTGCAGTAGTTATCAGAGGAAGAGGATGACCACCCAGTGGGAGCAGGGCGAAAGGATGAAGCTATCTTTACCATAGTTGCGCCGTCGTCACCAGCGGTAAAAACGGCGGATAAAAGGAGGAGGAGAAGGATGATACGGTGGCGGGCGAGCATATCTTTGTTGGTTTGTTTCGTAAAGCATAAACAGTTTGATTATCCGACAAGGTTTGTTTCTTAGCAATGAAAAATAACCCAGGAAGGAAGCCAGTAGGTGATTTTAGGGGAAATGGCATTGGTTAGGTACTAGAAGAAAACACCCAAGAAGGAGTAATAAGGGAATTTAATTAGTTGTAATTTTAAAATATTCATTTTTCTTGTTTTTAAAGGCAGAGTGAGAGAGGTTTTTTTTAAAATATGTAACCGAGCTTAATGAATGAGAAGTTTCTTCAAAATTTGATTAAAATTTATTCTGAGTTAAAATTTAGTTTGATATAAAGATGTGATTCGAAATTGATCTTTAATTAATTATTATTGATTTGAATCTAAGTTAGACTTGTTACTATAGCAATCAAATTCGACATGCATCCGATCAAAAATAACTCAAATTTGAATTGAACTTGTTACTATGGATCCGAAACCTAATTTGTACTTGACTTAAACAAACTTAAACCTAAAAATGACCTGGTAAATAATAGTAATAACCCGATTAAATTACTCTAAATTTGATTTTATTTATTTTTTAAACCTGACCTATTAATTGATCGGACTTATTTTAAACCTCGATGTGTTGTTAATGTAACAACCCAAATTTTAGATTATCGAATAGTATCTTAGACCCGAATTGTGAACTATTATTTTAAAATCCCAAGTTTGGAGTAATTTAAACCCATTAATTATGAAAGGGGTGATTAAAATTTCAAAAAGAAATAGGATAATGAGAAAGGGTGAGAGAAAGATATTCTATCCGAAAGTAAGTTATGGGGAGAAAGAAAGGGGGGAGAAAGTAATAAAATTGAGTTTTAAGGTTTGATCTATCATCATTCGTGTGTTATATTTTTAATATTATTGAATTTTTTATCGAGATACAGTCACTAGTGATTGTCTTATCATCGTTATCGTCATCACTCGATAGAGTAAAAAAAAAGAAAGACAAAAAAATTAAAACGTCATAAACTGTCACAAACGAAAGTAATTGTTGAAATCAACGATATCGAGACAATCAGATTAAAAAGTTTGATCTGCATCTACCATCAGAGATCACCCCACATGTTGTCATTTGTGCGTGAGCGTGATCTTTACGTATGGTGATCGGGTCATCGAGTGGACTCGATCAAGTTAAACCGAATCAAGTCGTGGTGCTGACTCAGGTCGAGTTAGGACGAATCAACCTGGCCCCAACACAGTCAAGTCGTCAGTCGAGTTGTCATTCGTTGTTGATCATTGTCGTCAATCGTTGTTAATCATTGATCATTGACTATTGATCAACGTTGAGTTTTTAAGATATCCTGCCCTAAGGTTTCTCGATTTTACAAATCTAATAGCATGGTCTGTTTCGTCAAATTCGAACCTGATTAAATTTTTTTAGCATTAACCTTACGATTAGTATAAGAGATGCATAAAATTTATGTGTTTCTTATATTTATTGATGTACAAGGATCGTTCATGTTGGAACATCAATATTATGTGCGTGTGTTTCTTTTTTTTAAACAAATCAATATTATGTGTTGTTCGAGACATTTGGATGAGGATTTTAACAAGATTAATTTAGTGCACCTCAAACTCTAAAATACTTCATGAACATCATAAATATAAATGTTTTGCATGGTAGGGGTTGCAAACTAGAAAATGGATAATAAGTGTATGTTGATAAAGATAATACATGGCATGATGAATATTGAATCGTATAATGAACTTGAGTATTCGAGTATGTTAGGAGCTTTAAAGACTATGTAAGACTGTTAAAATACTTTTGTGATTATTTGATGATTGGTTGATTGATAAATACTAATGTTTTATATATCAACTTGAATAAATGATTATGTTCTAATAGAACGACATATAAGAGATAGTATCAATAAATAATTAATTTAATAGGTAAAAATCGTTAATCAATATAAATAAATTAAATGTGTTAGTTACCCATTTAAATGACTTTCATAATTTTTAAAGATTGATTAAAGTAATTAATATCTTAATTTGAGAAATTATAAATAAAATATCGATACAAACTTTAGTTATACCGATATATAATAAATCCATCAAATAAACCGAAGAAACTAGAAATCTTTGACTTCACCCCATTATTTTAAGTGTAAATTTAATATAGACTAATCCAAATTTGGATTTAGACCCTTCTATCTTTGTACATTATTATTATCCACCACTTCAATAACTGTGATAGTTTATATATTTATATCATAAGTATTTTTCACATTTTATAATTATATAAATGATTTATTTCTATTTATATCATAAGTATACATTTTCAAACTGTTCTACTAACGGTGGAATTCGTTTTGGACGGCACCACAGGTACAGCTGGAGCTGAGCTGCAGGTTTTTGTCAATTGGATCCTATTCCTATGGGTTGTGGTCACTGGTCAGTGGGTAACCGCGTTGTTTGGTTCGGTTCGTTTTTCCTGTTCTTTGTTCGTTTCTGCTTTGTCTTCAACGATGAGTTTCTAGGATGGATTCCAAACAGGAAAAATAAATTTATAAGACTCCGTTTAATTTAAAAAAAAAATTATTTTAATATATGTTTGTTTAATAAAGATGAAAAATTATTTTTAAAAAATCGATATCTAACTTTTTTTTAAAAGAAAAAATAATTATTAAATAATTAAAACAAAATATTATTATAATAATAGTAAACATCCGGCCTTTTGAATTTATGGAGTGCTCTTGTAGTAGAGAATAATATAATTCATTCAAGTTATTTGAGTTTGAGTATTATATATATATAGGGATGGGTATAGAATTCGAGCCTGACGAGTTTCGATTCAATTCGATCGGATCGGATTTTTTGGTAAAAAATTCGTGTTTGGGTTGGGTTGGGTTTTTCAAAGGTGATCTTGGCTCGGGTTGGGTTTGAGTTTAGGGTAAAAAACTTCTGACCCGACCCGAGACTATAATTTTTCTATATATATTTTAGGAATATTTGCAATAATGATCCCTCTTTATATATATATTATACAATTAAGTCACTAAAATTTTATTTTTTTTACAATTACATCCCTAAATTTTATTTTTTTACAATTAAGTCCCTAAAATTTAATTTTTTAAATGATTCAGGTCGGATTTTAAAGCTTAAAAATCGGGTCGGGTTGGATTTTTTTCACTCTAAACTCGGGTCGGGTCGGGTGGCAAGTGGAGGAGGGTATGATTCTTCGGGTCAGGTGTGGGTGAGCCGAAAATCTGACTTGTACCCATCTTTAAATATATGTGCACTGTGTGGGTCTTATTAAAAAAAAGTTAAAAAATTAAACATATACTAATTTGTTATCACACTAACGTACTAAAAAAAATATTTGAGCTCCTTTTTCATAATCTTATTGCCTATTTATATATGCTTGGTTTCTTTATTATTATCGGGTTGTTTTAAGTTAAAGTCGTTTGATTTTAGTTAAACACGTTTTGATAAATTTGATTGATCACTTAAGTAATTTAATATGACACAATAAATCACTTGAAATATCTATATCGAATTTAAGATGCTATATATTTGTCTAAAAACTATCAACATTAATCAATATAATAGAAGGGTTTAATTGATTTTTTTGTTTGATAAGAGCACAATTGAATTTTTTTGTATTAAGGTCTCAAGTGATTTTTTTACATTATATGAGGGACTTTTAAAGAAATAAGTCTTTGTTTAAGGATTCATAACAAAATTTGACCAAAACTTATTATCCGTGGAGAAAGGCTATTCTAGCCGTTTTGTTTTATTGGATATTATTTTAGTGTTTTTCACTAAAATTATCGAAAAATTCTTAAAAATAATATTGTTGGGAAAAATATTTCTCTAACTATTGATGTAGGAAAATTATTTTCCAGAATATTTATGTTTGAACAGTAAAATAAAAGCTGATCCAAAAGACCCGTCTTTAAATAAAATTTTTGATTCTCGAAAGGTGAAGACGAGCCTTTTAGCTCCATCTTTGAACAGTACACGATATTGTTGGAAGACGGAGCTTTAAGCTCCGACTTCACCATCCTCCAGCTTGCAGGCGCACAGAGCACAAGTTGTACAGTACAGGAGCAGAGCAACAGCAGGCGTAAAGCAACAACATCGAGTATTTGAAATTAAAGAGAAAATAAAACAGACCCGTGAATAAAGAGTACAGGCATAAAAGCAAATGAAATCTCTCAAAGACGATACCTTCTAACCCCACCTTTAAAACCACCGTTAATTTCACAATATTTTGGAAAATAATTTTTCCACATCAATAATTAGGGAAATATTTTTCCCAATAATAATATTTTTAAGAATTTCCTAAAATTATCCGCCATTAGATAAAAATAAAAATCCCACATGATATGACCGTTAGAGGTTCAAATTTCAAAAACCCTAGCAGCATATATCCGTTCGATCTCATTTAACGCAATTAACAGCATTTGTTTTCAAAAGAGACAAACCAGAGGGAGACCGAAAAGAAGGCATGAAACCCCAGGTGAGTTCATCATCGTCTTCATCAATGAAATCCACGACCATTACTATGGAAGATGACGTCCGTACCGACACCAGAGACAGCTTCTATTACCCAGGATGTAGAAAAGATGCCAACTGCAACTGTGAGATGTGTTTGGCCAGCATCAATGCCACTCTCGATCTCATGCCCGTTAGCGTCCAGAAGAGTTCCTTCACTAAACTATGGGATTCAAAGCCTAAATTTGTCTAACGCTCACCGGTCTTTTTCGATTCTTCGCTTATATCGACATCCAGATCGAGTTCGTGTTGCTTGGTGGAATCTCCGGCTCTTAAATCAACGGCCAGATTGAACTTGAGAAAGGAGAAGGGGAAAAAGGAGGAGGGGAAAAAAGATGGTTTTGAGAGTGTTATCTGGAAATTGCTATTGGGTTTGAATCTGGTTTTCGTAATTGAGATTGGGTTTTCTAGGGTTCTTGGTGGGTTTTTGAAGCCAGTTTTGTCAAGGGATATTGTAAGAAGCATAGGTGAAAGGGCTTCAGTCATGCAAGATTTGAATGGGAAATTGAGGTTCTTGCAAAATGAGTTGAAGGGATTTCATAACCTGAAGGTGTCAAATTGCAGCAATGCTGATTCCATATGGGAAATCAATCAGGTTCAGAAATTTTATTTCAGTTTTAAATCAAAACATCTCGAACTCGAATATCTCAAGAAATAAATTCCCAGGTTAATTTAAGTTTGAACTAATAATTGCAGGGTGCTATGCTTCTGAATTCTCATTGTTCAATGTACCAATCAGCCATGGAAGAGGTCAGGATCTGGGGATGGCCACTGCAAACTGCAGGGTTGCTAGCAACTGGATTCTCTTCCAAATCTTTCACCATCTTATCTGGCAGAGTAACACAGGTAAATTGAGTGTAGGTCCTCCAAATAGAATTGAACCAGCTTGATCAATTTGTAATCTTTTTCTTGCTGTGGATTTTACAGTGTTCCAATGGAAATCATGGTTTTTTAACAAGAAAGTCAAATACTTCCTGGGAGCAAAGCAAATGGGGTGTTTCTGTTGTACAATTGGATCCAGATACATGGCTTGTTGAGTATCAAAGGAGCTCAATACTGGATAATCCAAGATTAAGTTCTTCAATATTGAAGCTTTCAATGTCTAGGCTGACAAAAATGGTGAAGAAGAAGAATTTTTTCACTTGTTTGTTTTTGATAATGAATTTGCAGGAAATGGTGAAGCAGAAGAAGAACTTAAGATCCCAACTTAAATAGGATGTCTTCTGGATATCAGTTCTCATCTCTTATGAGATTCTTTTGTTTCTGAATTTGGTTCTGTTTATGATTTAATATTTATGTAAATTTTCCAGTTTAATGTGGAAGGAGTAATCTTTCTAAACGTTTCAATTCAATGAGTAGGTCAGAAATTGTATAACTTCAATCTTTCAAATTCTCTTTTTGAGAAATTATATTATGGGTAAGTTCCATCACAGCATTTGTGGGACCAACCACTAAAAATTATTCAATTTAAAAAATATATGACATAGAAAAAATAATGATGTGGATGAATTTTATTGGTTGGTCCCATGGACACGTGATGGGACTTACACATGATATAATTTCTCTTTTCTTGGTTTTAGATAAATACAATAAAAACAATTGTATAATATTCTAAAAGAAACTTAAAAATAAAAAAATTAAATTAAATATTTATAAAAAAATATAAATATATTATAATAATTATCTAAAACTTAAATCATGAAAAATAATATCATTTTTAAAGCAAAAAGTAGTAATTTTTTCTATTAAAATATTTTTTAAAAAATATATATTTTATTAATTATAAAATTATATGTTTTATTTTAGTAAATTCTATGTCCCAAAAATCTTTAAATCGTCCCCCTACTCTCCAACAAAATAATAAAGGAAAACGTCTCTCTCAAAAGTTGACATACAATTTAAAATTATCAAAACATTACCTTGTACAAAGTTATTTGGCGAATTTTGTTCACCACGATATCCGTGGTCTCAATCAATCAGGATCGTTCATCTCAATTTTTTTCAAATTAATCATCACCTCTTTCCTACATGTAATTATTGGGTGAGTAATTATTAGGTGGTTATTTAAAGATGAATGGTCCTGATTACTTAAACCATAGATGACGTTATGAACATGATTCACCTAATAATAACTCTTGCACAAGAGTGTTGTATGTGAAAAATATATGTGTTGGTCCTATTTTTGAATCGTATCTTTTTTTATGTTTACCTTAAAAAATTCTTTAAAATTAAATTTTAAATTGTAATTGTAATTTATAAACCCTAATAAATACATTCCATCTTTAACCTTTTTAAATTCACTATTTTAAAGTGAGAACACCAAAGAAGACACAATTAAAGGACCGACAATTTACGAGTAGAAATCATTTGCACCTAATCATTCGCTTTTCTATGCCCCTATTTAAAATTCACAAAAATTAATTTCTAAACTTTAACTCTATTTTTCACGTACTAAATCTTAAATCATAAAAAATATATCTACCCTTAATTCTCTAAGCCTTAATCACAATCTTTAAGCTTAAACTTAAATCCATTGTTTTAAAATAAAGATATTAATAAAAATACAATAAAAAGATAGATAATTTATACCATGAATGAATGCATTAGTAAGATAAATAAATGTAATTATTCTAATACTCACTTAACTTGTATGTGAAATGTAATATGTGACAAAACATTGTAAGATATGTTGAAGCATTACAATAAACTTGATTTATACTCTAAAATTAACGCACTAGCACGAATATGTTTAGGGATGTAAATCGTCTACTTCTTTTTTATGATTTCATTCGTGTTTTTATTTTAAATTAAAAGGTTTAAGGTGCAAGGTTAGGGGTTTTGGTTAGGGTTTAGGGAATTAGGGGTATGATGTGTATTTTATATCATAAACCCTAAATTCTACACCATAAAAGATACACCCTATCCCTAATTCTTTAAACCCTAACCACAACCACAACCCCTAACCTAAACCTTAAACCCTACACCATAAATCCTTTAATTTAAAACGAAAGCACGAATAAAGATACGAAGAAGAGACAAACGATTTAAATCCCATTACATGCTCTTAATGCACGTAAAAAATTGACTGAACCATTTCACGTAAGAAAAACATGTGTTTGGCCTTGCCCGGCAAAACAAAAGACAATACTTGGGATTACAATTCCAACAAAAAGGCTTGGCAACTAGCATGGCGATGCAATCCGAGTACAAAACTGCCCACCATTGTTTATCATCTTGCCTACCACACAGAAAACAAAGGTTTCCCCTCGGTTCTTCCATTGGCTGGCTCATGGAAATCCCGGCGCTCATCCTTGTAAGTTGTAATTCATCTCCTTGCTTGTCCTTTAACATCCAATCTTTTATCTTATTTTCGTTCTTGTCCGTTTCTGGTTTGCTTTAATCCTATATAATTCTGGTTCACATTGCCAAACATGCATCCATGATTTAGTAGCAGCATTTGGTTAGTTGGAAACTTGGTTGTCAGAAATCATGGTTAAGACTGATGATTTTCCTGGTGTCGAAACATGTGCATCGGTTGGCCGATAGAAGCACACGGTGGTGGCTGACATGGATGGCACTCTGCTTATAGGCCGTAGCTCTTTCCCTTATTTTGCTTTGGTTGCCTTTGAGGCTGGTGGTGTCTTGAGGCTACTTTTCTTGCTCTTAGCTTCACCACTCGCCGGACTTCTTTATTACTTCGCATCCGAATCTGCGGGCATCCAAGTTCTTATTTTCGCAACCTTTGCTGGGATGAAAGTGAATGACATAGAATCAGTGGCACGAGCAGTTCTTCCCAAATTCTACTCTAGTGATCTGCATCCCGAGTCGTGGCAAGTCTTCGCCTCGTGTGGGAAACGTTGCGTCCTTACGGCGAATCCAAGGATTATGGTGGAAACATTCCTAAAAGATTTCTTAGGGGCTGATATAGGACTTGGAGATAGGCATACTGATATTCCTTTCATGGCAATGTGCAAGGTAATCTTGTGAACCATACCTCTTCTTATAATTCTCTGGATCCCCATAGGATTCCTCTTGGCCTGCCTGCGCATTGCAGCCGGCTCACTCCTCCCAATGCCAATGGTCTACTATGCTTTCTGGGCACTTGGTGTTAGAGTCACAGTGAAGGGCACCCCACCTCCACCAGTACAAAAATCAATAGGTCAATCTGGTGTTCTATTCATTTGCTCCCACAGAACCTTACTTGATCCAATCTTTCTCTCTACTGCTCTCGGACGACCTATAGCCGCGGTGACCTACTCGATCTCTCGACTCTCCGAGATCATCTCACCCATCAAAACTGTTAAACTAAGTAGAGACAGAGCCACAGATGCATCCATGATTAAAAAGCTGTTTCAACAGGGTGACCTTGCCATCTGCCCTGAAGGAACCACCTGTCGTGAACCGTTCCTTCTGAGGTTTTCTGCTCTGTTTGCCGAATTAACCGACGAACTTGTGCCAGTTGCCATGGTGAACCGTATGAGCATGTTTCATGGCACCACTGCCAGGGGATGGAAAGGGATGGACCCTTTTTACTTCTTCATGAATCCTAGCCCAGCATACGAAGTAACTTTCTTAAACAAGCTGCCACCGGAGCTAACATGCAGCTCAGGAAAGTCTAGCCATGAGGTTGCCAATTACATCCAAAGAGTGATTGCTGCAACTCTTTCATACGAGTGCACAAGTTTTACCAGGAAGGATAAGTACCGAGCCCTGGCTGGGAACGACGGGACTGTGGTTGACAAACCTACGGTTCCACCCAACAAAGTGATGGGATGTTAATATTTTATTTTTAGGAATAAAATTTTTGAGATGTAATATTCTCTAACCATTATTAATAATATTATATTATCTTATTTGATTTATGAAATATAAGATTATCAAAAAATAAAATATATTAAATTTTTCATGTGTTAATTTTTTTTTACACATAAAATTTTTATTATTAAATTAAAAATATTTGCACAAAAAGTCATAAAATTACTTTTATTACACTAACATTTATAAAAACTACTATATATTTGTCATATTATGGAGTATATTACATTTTTAAAATATATATATTTTTTCTATTAGTATATCCCGTTTCTATATATTTTATGATTTTTTAAATGATAAATGTTTAATATGTTTACATTTTTGATTTTTTTATAATTTTAGACCATAAATTTAACATAGTAAATGTTTTATGCGATGTTAAATATCTTATAAATCAAAGAATAAAATTAAAATATCAATTTTTAGTTTTTTTTAACTGGATTATATTTAATAGTGAAAGGATTACAAAGGAATCACACTTTAAACATTAAAAGTTTAATACAAAATAAAAAATACAATAAAATTTATGGGTGTGAAAGACAATAAGATAAGAAACCTGATACCTTTAAAAAAAAATTGAAAAGCTTTTGAAATTATATCCAGTAATTAGAAAATTTTAAAAAATATTATTGTTTGAAAATAATTTTAAGGTTTTAGGAAGTTTGACAAATAATTGGGGAAGTATATCAATTGCTACAATAATAAAAGAACCTCGACACTTTCTCTTGGTGAGGTCTTCTCTCTCTTCCTCATTTAACCGAATAAATTAAATAGATCAACAGTATCTTGCCATCTCTTCTTGGCGTGGATTAGGAAGGAAGAGAGAGAGAGAAGACCTTGCTAAGAAAAGGTAGCGAGATTCTTTTATTACGGTAGTAATTGACCTACTTACCCAATTATTTTCTAAACGTCTCTACAATACTAAAAATAAACTTAAACTCTTATATTTCTCAAAATTACTATTTTACTATGAGTGCTACTAGAAGAAAACAAAATTCTTCGGCTACTTATTTTTAGTGTACCAACCCAATCATTAAAAAGGAAATCATAACCTATATAGCTCATATTTTTTGTTGATAAAGAACTTTGACGATACTCGTCACTTAAACTCTGAATTACTAAAAAGATAAATTAAAACTATTATAAAAATAGATAAAAAATTATTATAAAAAAATATATATTATAGAAGCAAATACGATAAAGAAAATGCAACGAAAAAGATAAAGTTTGAAAATGAGAATTTAAAGTTTAAAACAAATTACTTTGTGAACTGTGTTAAGGAAATATAAAAACTTGTATCCTATATTAAAGGGTATTGAATGTAGGGTGTTTTAGTTCAATTTCGAAATATTTTTTTTCTTAAAAAATATTAAAAGTGTTTATTGAGTTGAGTAGTTCGCAAATAATTTAAATTCGATTCGATTAAAATTTGATTAAAGCTCGATTCAAATTGATTTGACTTAAAATTGAGTTTGATTCGAGATCTTAGCGAGTCAAGTTGATTAAGGCTCAACTCGACTCGATAACTTTGAGAGCAACTCGTTATTTTTTAATAAATTCTTTTACAATTTTTTGGTGGCTACCTTAAATATAATGTTCTAAGAAAATTAAATAATAAAAAAAATTAGTGAATTTATATAATTTACACATAAAATTTTGTTTTCAAATTTTCAAAATGTATTTGTATTTTTCGAGAATTAAAAAATAATTTATATTAATAAGAAATTAAATTATAATAATAAGCCTTTTCTTTTTTTCTTTTATTATTAATTCATGTATAAAAGTAGAAAATGGAAAAAAAATCTTCGGTGTTATTTTTTATATAAAAAATAAGATTTGAAGTTAAAATCATAAAATTTATAAGATTTGAAGTTAAAATCATAAAATTTTTAGGACATTTTCATTTTTGTTGTTCAACGAAGATTGTTGAGAAATTAAAAGGAGTCTTGCACTCGAATATCGACTTTATCTCTAACTTGATCCTAACTAATTCATTTACTTATCTACTCAAATCTCATTTTTTTTCTTAAACTTTTATGTTTTTTGCACGGCTTAATTTCTATGTTTATATTAAGTTCGAATAATATTACTAAATTTTTCTTTCAAAAAAAACAAGATAAAACTTTTGACAAATTTAACAAGTAATGAGTTGAGTCGAACAATGATATTTTTTAAGAAACATTAGTCAAACACTACTCAACTCGTAATCGACTCGCTCAATAAATACCCTTATTGTGACTTTATTTCCAGCCAAAAATTCTCTTGTCAAGCAGGGCGTACTAGTACGTGATACATGGATATCGATATCAACCTGTGTATCGATACAAAGACGACCGTATCGAGTGGGAAAATGAAACCCTTTCTTGTATCGGTATGCTTACGACCATATCGGTATGTTAAACACCCTTATTGCGACTTTATTTCCAGCCAAAAATGAACTTCTCAAGGACCGAACAAAGTTATATGTTGGGGAAGTGTAGATACTAGATAGGCTTTCCATCATCCAAATCAATCTAACCCAAAGTACAATTTAGTTAAGTTAATTATAAACTTATAAAACACTAATAGAACTTTTGAGAACCAACAAAATTTTCTGTGTCACAACTAAAACAAGTAGATGGAAACATAGAGAGGCATATGCAACTAAGAAGGTAACATAAGTATTAAATTTTACGTTTCCCGGGAAGAGAACATCGATAAAGAACCCAAGACGACGGACCGAGTACTCTAAGCACTAAGCAGTCAAGGCTGTATCCATGGCTGAACAGGGCCTGCCAGCATAATCAAGTAGACCACCTGAGAAATTGTCAAATGAATGATTGAATGAATATTAAATTCCAACACTTACAACATTTCATTATCTATATTGCTTGACATGAGTTCATCCCAAAAACTCAATACAAATAGGGTTGAAAGCATGAAAATTATTTTCTACCAAACAATTTCATTACCAACATGATTAGTTGTGTATTGTTGCTGGGTGGGGTCAGTTGAAACATCAAAACCAAGAGGAATAAATGAATGGATGGATATTAACTAAAGATTTCACTATCGACAAGTTTCCTTGTGAATGAAGGAATGAGCATTAAATCTATATTGTTTGAAATGTAAGTTCATCCCCCAGAATCTCGATATAAACAGAGTACAAGTATAAAAATTTTATTCTAGGAAAGAAAACAATTTCATTGCCATCTTGATCTCGTTTAGTTGTCTATTGTTGTTGTAGGAGGGGATCAGTTGAAACATCAAAACCAAGAGGGAGGAATGGATGAATAGAAAGTAGCCAAAGATTTCATTATGTCATATGAATAAATTTGAATCCCAGAAAATCGATACATACAGGGTGCAAACAAATAAATTAAATACTTGCGAAAGATTTCATTACCGATTCATTTAGTTGCCAACTGTTGTTGATGTTGAGTGGGGTCGGTTGAAACATCAAAACCAGGAGGAATGAAAACGACATCATCCCAATTCGACGTAGAACTGTCCTGCAAATTTTAATCGACAAGTTTAACAGACACACAGAAAATGGTTCTTAACCCTAAAGCTCGACTTTCCAAACTATGAGGAAACTGTTAATACAAGCAGAAACTTACTTTCATCCCCTTGATTATGTCCTCAAAAACAGCAACCTGTTAATATTTTAATATGCATATATTACGTTAAAGTATAAAGTATATCGTTGAATTATAAAGCACAACTGACTATATATGTGTGGACTGTGCATTGTGTGAATAAAAACAATTTTATTCAAACTCAACAAATTACAGTCCTAAGCATTCTTTTCAAGAAAACAGCAGCCTACCTGAATATCCCCAGGTCTTAAAGCCGGATTCAGTTGATTCTGATCACGAGAAGCTCTCAGCAGTGATTGGTCTAAATCCTCCTAAAAGAACTTCAAAACATAAGAAAATCTGAAGCAAAAAGAATGAAAACTGTCCATGAATACAGAGCATATAACAAGGCTATGTATTTACCAACCTTTCGAAAGAAAAGTGGTCGATAACTCTTATTTTGACTTCTTAAAACCAAGCTCCTAGACTGAAAGCCAAATATTTCAACAATTTCAAATCTTGAAATAATCAAATTAAAGTGGTGCATTGAGACAAATGTTACAAATAAAACTGAAGAAAACAGCCTTTTCACCCAATTGATGTTTAAAGCAAATGAAGTTGCAACTAAGCAGAAACACTTTCGGGCTCCACGGACCAACAAAGTATAGGGTCAAATTCAAAACCCACCCAGTCAGGCAGAAATCAGATAACATTGCCAAGCCTAACTCAGATTAATTTTAACCATGGCATACGGCAGGAAAAACATGATTCAATTAATTATTTAGAAACCAAAGCTTTAAAAGTGACATGTTCAAGTAGAAAGAGCATGATGCACAAGAAAATTGTAGGGAAATAAATATTGCTCGCAAAAATGCTTTAATGAATTTTATAATATAGTATTTGAGTGTGTAGTTATAACTTGTAGAAAATGCATCCCAACAAGTTTCGATTACCAGATATTAATCTAGTTATTTGATTACTCAATGTTTCCAGCCAAACTAATGCACAAACACAGTCACACACACAGGCATACAAAGTGCATATGAAGCACATATAAAACACGGATAGAAAGGACCTGAAACACTGGAACACCAGGGAAGCTATCATCTGAGAAACCAGCCCTTTCTCGTTCCTATTCAAAAGAAAAATAGAAATAATAACTTTGTTGTATACGTACTTTAGTATGCATTTACAAACAATAAGCAAGTTGGCAAGCATAAATAGACATAAAAGAGAAGAGAGGAAAAACAATTGAAAAAGCTCAAACAATTAATCAGCCTTCGTTGCTGAAAGAAGAAAAAGCCATCTCATAAATGCCGATCATTCTTGGTACTGTTCAAAATCTACCAAAGAGTGATTTTGTGATTTCTTTCGGCATAATTCTGAACCAAATCCTACGTTCACTCTATATTCCATAGCCAATATTATACTATCAATCACTAGAACCTTAATAGGTTCGGAAATTTAAAAAAAAAAACACTACTGGTTTTGTAAGTCAGATACTCATAAGCGCTTCATTCAGTTTGTCTTAAAAACCCAAAGAGGGTAAATATGTTTCATATATAAATTAATTGAGGCCCAACAAAACAGAAATTGGCATTTTAGTTCTGCTAATTTAACAGTGACATCAATTACAAAGTCTCCACAGAAGTATCTTGAAGATAAGACTCCAGGTATGACATTTCTCTACACATAAAGTGAGAGAATGTAAACCGGTTTCTCACAGAAAGAATAAACAAAATAACCATTTTTGTATATACCAGGGCAGAAGCCTGAAATCCTTGTGTCTGTCATTTTCCTTTGTCAGGGTTATTAAAACATATATTATATTGCATGAAAGAAAGAACAATAAAAATATATTCCTCCATCTATCTTGAAACCTATAAAGAACCCAAATAGAGGCATAAAATTCTTTCCAACTACAGCTCATTCCATAGAAAATCACTCACTCTAAGTGCATGCTTGATCTGTGTGGAATCTGGTACCAGCCTAAGTGCAACACCAGCAACCTGCAGCTGGACAACCTGCAAAACCCCATATCCAAACATGATTCCTAGAACATTTATTTGAATTATATAAACCAAATAAAAAGATAATTACATAATAAAAACCAAACTAATTATCATTCAAAGGGACAGTAAGTTAACAATTTGATAACAGGCTCGATTTCATCATTTGCATTTGTTGCTTACTTTTTCCTTCCTCAAAATGCTGCTAAAATGAAATAGTAGAAAGTAAAAAGCTTAGTCCTATTTCATTAAAATCAACAAACAACTGAAAAATAACACGCTTTCAAATCGTTACCTTTCTTTTATATCTAAGAAAACGGGGAAAACAAGGGATATAGAACATTAACTTCTCGATGGACTCCATAGACCATACAACTTTCTACATTTCTACACGAATTAAATCCATCAAAAGCATTTCGAAAAGAAATTAAATTTGAAGGAAAAAAAAAAGACCTTGTTGAGAGCAATTGCAACCACTTTAGAACCTCCTTTCCTCATGCCAGGATCCATACTCTTCATCTGTTCCAAAAGAGCCTCAGCATCTTCCTTCTTGAAACACAACAACCCAAGTGATTTTTTCGTCGAAACACCCGAAACCAACACGAATTCCTCCTCCGGATTACTCAAAGCATAGACCGGAACCCCATCCAACCTCTCTTCTATCTTCTCAGCCGGCATGGCAGACCCGGCTTTTTTACTCAACTCAATCCGGGTCTTGCTAGCATCAGCAATTCGAGCAAAAAGTGGGGCTTTTGGAGAAAAAGAAGGCGGATTAAAGTGAGAAAAAGTGGAGTTAAAAGCATCCTTCAACTGATGGTGAGTTTGCTGGAGGAGAGAAGAGCAGTGGTTTTGGATGTTGGAGAAGGCTTGATGGATGTCTTGGAGATGAGGGTTTTGGTTAAACGGTGAGATTTTTTGGGGGGTTTTGGCATTGCAAGTGTTCATCTTATTTCTCGGGAAAATTTGAGCAAATCTGAGAGAAAACAGTGAGCTTTCTTTAGGGATTGTAATCTGTTTGGGGATACCGAAGGGAGGGAAATAGAAATAGCTGTTAATCAGTCGAAATTGCATACAATTTGTAAAACCTAACCTGTGGTCTTTCCTTCAACATATTTTTCGACGGCCCAATATCTTCGTTCACCCTCTCTTTATCCGGAGGAATTATATTATAGTTCATTTCTATCACATTATACTGATAAATTAAAAGTATTTATTTAATTATTTTTTATTTTATTATTTTTAACAAGTGAATTTTAATTAATAAATTAATATTTATTGTAAATTAAAATTTAAAAATTATTTTTATTAAATAAATATTCAATTGGTAAAATTTATGATATAAAAAAAATAATTAAACAGATATTTTTATTAATGTCTCATGAATAACGTGTCGGGAATGACCCATAATATAATTTTTCCTTTTTCATACTCTCAATGTAGGGTGTAAAATTAGTTTACTCAAAAGAGTTTTTGTCTAAGGTTGCGTTTAGTATTGTGTTCTAAAGCAGTTTTTGAGTTAAAATATGGTTTAGAACGTAGAAACAATACTAAACAGTTAACTTTTAGGGAAAAAAACTATATTTAAAAAGTGTTTTTCAACCCAAACGTAAAAGTTAAAATTTTTAACTTGCTGTTGAAAAAATTCTTTTGGAAGTCAGATTACAATTTTAACATTCATTTATTTTAACTGTTTAAAAATATATAACATTAATAATTTTTTAGTTTAAAAATTATATATATTCATGTCAAATTTTCTCAAAAGCACTTTTAAAAATCACTTTTAAACTGACCCAAAGTCAAATTATATCGGGTCAAGTTAATAATTTGATTTGTGTTAGATTATATTCAGGTCTGTCTGAGTTGGGGGGTATATTAGGTCGATTCTAACTTAGATTCAATTCTAGTTCGAATCCAGTATTTATTGAGTTTACTTGGGTTTGGATAAATTTTAGATCGAGTCAAAACTGTGTTCGAATGAAACTCATGTTGGTTTATATTAAGTATCAAATTAAGTTCATATCAGGTCAAATCAATTTCGAATAAGATTTAATTCGAGTAATTTTAGATTTAAGCAAAGTTCGAATGTCCTTTATAACATCCCAAAATACGGGTTAAGAGTTAGATTACAATCCTAACCTGCTATTATAGGATATGCTGCAACCCTGCAACCCTGCAACAAAGATTAAGAATGTTATCTGAAGTCTATCACCCTAGTACAGAAAAAACAAATGAAAGGACAATTCATCATGGCATCCTATCTAGTATCTACTTCCCAATTCAAATTCAAATTCAAGAACTGAACCAGGCATGATCACCTAGGTTGAGATAAACTAATGAAGGCAAAGCAAGCAAATGATGCCAAGTACTTGGATTCTGCAAACTACCCCAATTTAATTCCTACCAAGGATGCTGCAAAGCACTAATAAGAAATTGATACTGTTAAGAGCAACCATATGATCCAAATAGCAATGAAAATGATTGGCAAAAGTGAATCCTGTAACTAGGAAAACACAAGTCCAAAGGAATTCTCCTAGTATAGATTATAGAACTACTAAAAGCTTTTTATACTTCTCCACGACCCTCTTCACCGTGTTTAACAACAACAGGTAGCAGAAAATCCACTTGTGAAAACAGTTTTTTTATACTGCTCTACCAATGATCACTCATCCTCATACCGCCACGGCGCCATCCTTTCTACAAATTTTCTCCCTTAATAAAGATGCTTAGATTTCACTCTACATGAACCATTGGCGTCTTTCGGTCATGAATCAAGTAGTTGGCCATTGAAGCCGTTGCTATATTGCCTCCTATCTTTCCACCTACAAGGTTATTGATTGGTTTTCCATAGATGAATCAAGAACTTAGTCATTTTCATAACAATTCTATGCCTAAAGCTAGCTTAACGTTAACACAAACATCTCAAAGCAGCCCAGGGCAACCCACCTATTTCTTCGTGATCATCATTAAACACATTTAAAGTAACTAATTAAACTTTGCAGACAACTAAAGAAACTGAAAACAAACTATCTTGTCCAACAGAACAACAAAGATCGGTTACCTTAACCAAACGACAAAGAGTGGTTGTCAATGGTCTCGTGTTTCAGTTCAGGTTCCATAAATCACTGCCTCCGAAGTGTTCTTAAACAGAGCAGAATAAAGAGATTGGTATACTCATAAGGAAGATGTTTTCAATCAATTATCCACAAAACAACAGAAAAAACAAGAGTTTTTTGAGATTTTAGTCAGCTCAGACACAATGACAGCAACAATCTTGTTATTCCATAGATTGAGTACAATTACTACCCTAAGAATTAGCAAATTAGCATTGAATACTACCACCCAATATACCTATCCCAGTCGCTTATACCCTGAGAATCTGAAGCTTGGTGGAGAAGGCAATGGCAACCCAATCAGGCTGGGAAGTTGACCACTGCAACTGCTCAATTTCCGCCCCGGCAGTGTAAGCAAGGATTGGGTCAAGTCCACCCTCCACAGGCTGACTCATGGAGGACAAGTCCCAAATCAAGGCCTGAGAATCATCCCCGGCGGTGCAAATATGGCAAGAGCTGTGGGGTGCCCACGCTATGGCATTAACACTAGCTTGGTGCCTCTGCAGCTCAACTACCGGCAGTGTAGGGAAGCGGATATCCAAAACAACCACCTTAGCACTGTCCATAATTATAGTGGCCATGTATCTCGGGTCCTGCTTGTTCCACCCCAATCGTACAAGCGGAGTATCGGGCTCCGAACTCTCATAAATAATAGTGGAGTGCTCCTTGTCGCGAAGGTCGAAAACCCTAACGGACCCATCAGCAGAAACAGAAGCAAAAACACCAACGCCGCCCCAGGCGATATCATAAACCTCCTTATCGTGGGCAATAAGCTGTGTATCCACCGTTTCCCTCTCGATATCCCATATAGTACAGGTTGTATCAATGGAGGAAGTACCGATTCGCTTGGGCTCCGCCTCATTCCAGTCGAAGGAGGTAAGAGGGCCGCAGAACTCACTGTTCTTATTCCCATTAAGAAGAGACTTAAGATCGACGCGGGAGTGGTCATCGGATATTCTCCAGATGCGGAGGAATTCGGAGGAGGTAGCGAGCAGATCGGGTTTCTGGCACTCCTTGTCGGGGATGAACATAGTCTTGGTCGGGGGATATGGATGATCGAATGATAGGTTTGGGTCGGATCGGATCTCGCCATTGGAGTCATCGAGCTGGACGATTTCTAGGCGATTCGTGTAGTGCTCCAGAAGGCTGGCGATTGCGAGCCGGTATTTCTTGTCGCGGCGGACACTCCAGTTAATGGCGTATATGTGCCATGGGGCCTCGTAAGTATATATCTCCGATCGTTTTTGTTGCTCATCTGAACCCTCCGGGTTTGGATCGCTGCTTGCGGCCATCTTCGGCGGCTATCCCTTTGTTTTCTTATCCTAAACGTGGCACCAGAGCAGTGTTCCTTTTAGTATTTGATTAATCTAAGATCATGGAAGATAAAGGCTCCAATTTCGTCCCAAACTATATATCGATCATCGAAAATCATGAAACACACACACAAAAAAAAAAAAAAAAAAAAATTAAAAAAAAAATCATCTTTTAAAAGACTGATCAAAATCGATTGTGGTTTGTTTTCTAAACTAAATCTAGATTATAATGATTTATAAACTGTTTTATAATTATATTATGAAATTTATGTTAGATACAAATATAAAAACTAATTTTACGAAAACATACTTGAATTAATCAATAAAATTTTAATGTTGCAATCTCAATTCACACGTCTAATATAATGATTACAGTAATATCTGTTATAGATAATCTCAATCATCTGAGATTGATTGTTTAATCACTTTTGAGAATAATTACTAGTGCTCAAACCCATATCTTTTAGAAAAAAGTAATTTTTTTTTTTGCAAAACCACTGTATTACTTAATCAAAAATGACTTCTTCCAACACAAAGTGTTGAATACAAGAAGGAACTTGAACGAAAAAGAAAAACAGATGAACTAAAGAGAGAACCCATTTATCTAACTTATGAGCCACTTTATTAGCAGTCCTGCTCACATGTGAAACTAAAAGATCAAGCAAGAGAACATGAGCATCACTAAGATAAGAATCAACTATAGATCTATCTAAAGTCCTTGCATTAAGCTTGTTTACTATAGCCATAAAATCACCCTCAATCTGCACCTTTCTCTAGCCATTATCAACAGCTAACCGCATAATCGACAGAATAAGCACCTTGTAATTTAAAAGCCACACCATCAATCATGAGTCCAAATTTGTCCTTATCCACCACTCTAATAATCGTTTGCCCAGAAGAATTCACAAAAACAACATTCACATTAATCTTAATACAATCATCCAGAGGTCGAGATCAGATATTAGCTTTACTACAAGGAACTTAAGTAGAAGTCTAATCATTTGCTTGTAAAAATTCTGAAGAAAGAACCTGAGAATGATCAACTATCATATGAGCAGTTAATAACACACCAGTATACACCCAATGATTCTTACTGTTCCATATATTCCACAAAAGAACAATAAAAATAAATAAATTGCACAAAATCCAGAGAACTTAAAGCCATCTCAATCCATTCTTTACAATCAAACACAGAGACACCTGAGGGAGGACAGAGTTTAAACCACTTAAAACAAAAATATCCTCAAGCCTCAAGCAAACTATAATCTCTTAAAGCATGCAAAGACTCTATTTTTCACTTTTAATTCATTTTAAATTATGAATTTTAAGAGTGATTTTAGGTTTTATATTCATCTCAAATAAAAATGGATAATTGAATAAATTTTAATATTTTTATTAATTGTGTTAAAAAAAAATTAAGTTAGTAATCGTTATTTAAATTCAACCTTTAATTTTCACTTTTAATTCATTTTAAATTATGAATTTTAATTTATTAACTTTATTTTTCACGGATTTTCTTTAAAAGGTAATAAAATATAAATAAATTCTTTTACAATTTAAAAACAAATTAAATTAGCATTGTTTTTTATATTTAGTTAATTTATTAAAATTTAAAATTATTTTCTTAGTTTAAATAAATCTCTAAGATTAGAAATTTAAAAACCTTAATTAGAGTCTTAAAGTTTGACAAAAAAAAATTCCACACAAAATTCATAAAATAAACTTAATCATACTATAGTTAAAAATTATATAATTTTTAGGTTAAAAATAATTAACTTAGAGTAAAAGCTTTAATACATTAAATATTTCCTTATTTGCTTGTTAAAAAAGTGTAAATTAACGTGGTTCCTATTAAAATAATGTGAGAAATGTTGGTGGTATTTAAAATTTATTCTTCCGACGGTGAGACTGTTAAAATAGAATCAAATTCATAAATGAACAACGAATTAAATTTATATAAACTGATAAATTCTAAAATTAAAAACATTTTATAATCCGAGGTAACCATTTTTGAGCATCGTGAGACGTTGATCCTTCACCATGTGTAACTAACTCTCGAATCTATTTTTATATATTTCGTAGACCAAAATTATTGTTTTAATAAAATAAAATAGTTTTATTAAAATAACTTATTTTTAGGTCATCTAATAACGTCTTTTTTCAGAAGACTTAAAAATCATTAAAAATAATATTATCAAAAATAAAATATTAAAAACTTAAAAATCAAAATATCAAATATCAAAAATAAGAATTTAATCGAACTTAAATAATTCCTTTAAAAGAAATCAAATAAATACGAACTAAAATACACCCAACCGCCGCCAAATACCATCATCGTCCCTCTGAACTACAAATCCAGTTCATATGATCATGATTTTATATTTATAAATAAATAAATCGATTTTTTCCTTGGAAATTTCATTTTGGTACTAGCTTCAAGGTTTTAGATGCACGAAATCCAATCCGAAAGAAGGAAATCTCCGAAATCTTCAGATCTAGAAATACTTAGCTTTTCCTTTCGTAATTATGCGGAGGTTAGCAAATTTTCCGTTTTCCATTGAATCAAACAGGCATTTTGTTGAATATCCTTTGTTTTTTGCTCAGGCCGGGGTTGCATAGGCAGCATGGGAAGCAAGGAGGTGGAGGGGCAAAGGGAATTTACGCCAAACTAACTATTGCCGTTGTGGTGCTTTTGATATGCACGTTATCGCTTTTGTTTTCGGCTACAATTAGCGGAAATCGCGGATCTCTACAGCCTTCTGAGGTTAGTGGTAGTAGAGGATCTGTTCGTGTTGATTTTTGTTTGGTTTCTGAGAAAATGCTACCATAAATAAAACAGAATTTGAGCTATAACAATGACTGAGTCATTAGATTTATAATGAGTTACATCGTTGTAAATTCGAGCTTCCAATTATTTTATTTTGATCCGTGACTCAGTGATTAAATTTTCAGTATCGAGCTTTTAACTGGATGCATCTGTTATCGGATTGTTATAACTTAAAATGTAGAAATGTTAGTAAGTTCAATGTTTTTTGTAATTAGAAGCTAAGTTTACTGGATGAGTGAGTATACACTATACAGTAATGCTAACACTCATAGATGCTTTAGGAGAATCTCTTGTTTGATGTCTCTGAAAATTATCGCATTTGGTTGGTATTCAATGAACTCTTATTTGTTTTTTGTAATATAATTCATTAAAATGGCCTTTTTACTTTCATGAAAAAACCCTCAAAGTAGAGATGCTCGATCTAGTGCATTTGTATCAAGTTTAAGAGGATCATTACATTAGTTGTTTTTATGTATGGTTCCTCTTCCTTTAACAAAATTTGTTCATATGTGTTTGTTATCTTAATGGTCTGCCTTTTTTGTTGATCAATATGACCTTTGACCATTCTATTTTCTGAAATGTTTATTCAGATCAATGTAGATGAACTTTGGGAAAGTGCCAAATCTGGTGGATGGAAGCCTTCATCTGCACCACGATTTGATTGGCCCCGTAACTTCTCAAAGAAAAACAAATCTATTTAAATTGATTTTATCTAAAGATGTAAGTTTCTTACAATGCTTTTTGTCATATTCTGGCAGCTCCTCCAAGGGAAACTAATGGTTATCTTCGAGTCCGTTGCAATGGTGGTCTGAATCAGCAACGCAGTGCGGTTTGTCATAACTTTTTGCCTTAAACTCTACTCTGACATATACTGTTAATGAGATTCTTACATGGCAATAAAATGGGTGCAAACCAGCTTGAGATTTTGTCTATTTTTTATTTTAGATTCTCGTTGTTCCTAAAAAGGCTTATGAATCATTACCTAAGTTTAAAGCAGAGTTAGATTGTGGTGATATTGCTTCAATGATTTATACGTTTGAAATAAATTATTGAGCTTGAATGTTTTGGTATTCTAGATCTGCAATGCAGTTCTTGCTGCGCGAATTATGAATGCCACGCTTGTGCTGCCTGAGTTGGATGCAAACTCCTTTTGGCATGATGAGAGGTAATATTTTTTTAATTTAAATTTATTTGAAAATAACTGATAACTTTTTGGACCAGAAGCAGCAGATTCAATATTATGAACACAGATTTTAAATGATAACTTTTCAGTTAGAATTTATAACTTTTATAATTTTAGGATAGTATTTTTTTCCCTCCTGGAAACCATAGAGAGTAAAGTTCTGATTTCTTGCAATTGGCAGATTAGAGAGACTAACAGAAGACTATAAAGTTGTTAAACATTTGCAATATTTTCCTTTGCATTTGTTAAAATTAATATATGTTTTCTCATTGCATGGCTTTATCTTTTGTAATCTGTTCACAGGCCGTAGGTGGCTTTATCTTTTTGGTACTCTTCTGAGTGACCTTGCTATGGTTGCAGCAAGGTTGTGTTTATTTAATTGGTCAACTTGAGTCATCTTCATTTCAATTTGTTATAGTTAAAGTTAGCTATAGTTATTGAATGTGACAGAATTTTTTGCATTTATCATTCTTAGTTTATTGGGTGAAATGACTCCTAGACTAAGAAATCCAAGAATTATTAGGAAGAGAACCACTAGTGGTTTGGAAGATTCAACAAAAATATGAACTTGCTCATGAAACTACACATTTCTTGGATGACTCAAATAATTTGCTATGTTATTTTCTGTATTTATTGGTTAAGAATATCTGCTTTATCTTTGAGGATCTTCCTTAAAAATCTAAGGAATATATTCACATAACACAGGAGTTTTTTCAGCTCTTTATTGAGGCAACTTGCCTTTGTTACTAATGTACCACTACCATCATTTTTTCTCCAGTGGCTTCCAAGGTATCTACGACGTTGAGCATTTTATCCAGACATTGAAGTATGATGTACGAATTGTGGAAAGCATACCTGAAATCCGAAAAAATGGTAAAACTAAGAAGATAAAAGGGTATCAGGTGAAATGTTGGTGCCATTTGTTTATAATTATCAATTATGCAAATATTCAAGACTTTTTAGAAGTTTTTGGAAGTTATGTGTTTTCTCTGTTCTTGCTTCTTCTCTATTCATTTAGCTTCGCCCTCCGAGGGATGCTCCTATTGATTGGTATACAACGGTTGCTCTCGAGAAAATGCGGGAACATAGTGTTATTTATCTAACTCCCTTTTCACATCGTCTTGCCGAAGAAATTGACAATCCCGAGTATCAACGGTTGAGGTGTAGAGTTAACTATCATGCTTTGAGATTCAAGCCAAACATTATCAAATTAAGTGAGTCAATAGTTGATAAACTCCGGGCACAAGGTCACTTCATGTCTATACATCTTCGTTTTGAGATGGATATGCTGGCATTCGCTGGGTATGTCCCATATCTTATTATATCTCAGTTATTTCATTCACATCTGTCATAGGTTGTGTGGGCTATGCATTGATTTTGCTTGGTCTGTGTCTGTAATCTGTATAGCTTTAGCCATAGGATGAATAAATGTAAGACCCTTTATTTCCTTCTAAAGGGTATACAAGTACACTGCACACCTACATATCATCTTTTGTTCAAGCATATAAATAGTAGTAGGTCAATGGATCTACAAAGCAATGTTTTGTGCTGTGCATGCCGTGTATCTCCTCCCCCTCTTTCCAGGCCAATGCATTTTGTTTGAGACAAGAACTATCTAATATCTCGCTCGGTGGTTTTACTGATAATTTAGAGTAATACAATTTTTCGGAAATTTTAGATCCAAAGTGGCCTCTTTTATCTATTTCATGAATCGTGTTATATTGGCTAAAAACACTTGGGTTGATATAATATATGTCATGATATGCATGAAAATTTGTACTGGCTGATGGACTTGAATGGTTTTATAGGTGCTTTGATATTTTTAACCCAGAAGAGCAAAGTATATTGAAGAAGTATAGGAAGGAAAATTTTGCAGAGAAAAGACTTGTCTACAAAGAAAGAAGGGCCATTGGAAAATGCCCACTAACACCAGAAGAGGTAGCGCATATCTTGTTAATCATTCATGGCAAGGCCAATGGTTCTTATATATATAATGATTGTTTAAACTGCAGGTTGGTCTTATCTTGCGTGCTATGGGATTTGACAATTCCACCCGGATATATCTAGCAGCTGGTGAATTATTTGGTGGAGAGCGTTTTATGAAACCTTTTCGGGATCTATTCCCTCGCCTTGAGAATCACAGTTCTGTTGACTCTTCAGAGGAACTGGTTACAAACACTCAGGGGTTGTTAGGCTCTGCTGTTGATTACATGGTCTGTCTTCTTTCCGACATTTTTATGCCAACGTATGATGGGCCTAGCAACTTTGCCAACAATCTGCTAGGTCACCGACTCTATTATGGTTTTCGAACTACCATTAGACCCGACAGAAAAGGTCTTGCTCCAATATTCATTGATCGTGAGAATGGACGGACAGGCAGTTTCGAACAAGCTGTTTGGCATGTCATGCTTAAAACAAACTTTGGCGGACCTCACAAGCGTGTGTCACCTGAATCTTTTTATACAAATTCTTGGCCAGAATGCTTCTGTCAAGTATCACCCCAAAACCCTGCTGACAAATGCCCACCAGATAATGTTATGGAAATTTTGGACAGCCGATTGGAGAACGAAGATCCAGAAGCCTTGGCTGAAAAGAATTCAACAAGTTTGGTTTAAACCAGAGACAGAAATTGGTTTGTCTGGCCTGGTTGAGCTGTTCAGGTACTCTTCCTAACTGCTATATATCTCTTACTGCAATATTTAAGTAATTTTTGTCTGTCCATAAATGGTTCCTAGAGTTGTCAACATTTGTTTTATAGTGACTACAGTAGTATCTGGTTGATATGAAAAAACGGATTCCATATTAAAAACCCGAAACCGAACCAAATAACTTGGTTTGAATCGTTTTTTTTTTGTTTTCTCGGTTTCGTTGCTCACTCCTAAAAACAATGCGTATTTAAACTATCTAAAAGTAAAAAAATACTTTAAAAAATATAAAAATAAAAAATATATATAATTATTATGTCAAAATTTTCTAAATTTAAAAATTTATTTTAATAGTTTTTTCAATTTGACATGTTTCATTTCAATGTGTTGTTACAACCTTAAATTTACTAAAAATAGTCTAAATTTCTAATTCTGACTCATAATTTTATTAAACTTAAGGGTAATTTATGTATTAAACTTAAATTAGAATTCAAAAATTTATGTTACCTTGAATTCCACGGCGTCTCTGATGGGCTGTTAAGCTTTGAAAATGGCTAACCAAACTGCCACGTCAACAAAGGCTAAGATTTTTCATCACAACAGTCAAACTTGAGAATTCAAGTACTAAGAAACATGCTTTCTTAATATAGTTACCTAATTATAAATAAATAAATAATAATAGTTTTTTTTATAGAAATTTATTTAAATATGATACTTAATTTTTTATTTAAATATAGTACAAGTTAATTTAATTTTTAAAATATTATGTTTTAAACAGTAATATTAAAGTTGGACTCATTTATAATCCAACTAGGAACAATGAACGGATTAAAAAAATAGAAATATTGTTTAAAGTCGAAATCTCTTGCTACCGATTTTAGTGTTTTTTAGAGTTTTTTATTATTTAAAGTCGAAGTCTCTTATTCTCGATTTTAATTTTTTAATTTAAAAAAAGTATATCACTATTCAAACTTAAATTTTAATGAGTCCGACTTTAACATTATTGTTCAAAGTGCAATATTTTGGGAATCGAAATGGCTTGTACCATATTTGAAGGAAAAATTAATAAGAAAAATAAGTCCTTTTGTCCATTGATAATGTATAATTTTAGGCTCGGTTGGATATATAAAGTGTTTAGAGTTTTTACTTGAGAAAATAAGATCTTTAAAGTTGATTTTAAAATTTAGACCAGAAACTATAATACAGGTAAAAAATGCCATTTTCAAATGGTGATTTAAAGGAAGACAGTTATCCATTTCTAATATTTTTTTAAAGAAGAATGCCATGTGGATCGTAAAAATTAGCCTAAAATCTAAAATATAGTTAAAAATCTTTTATATTCCAAATTTTAATTTTAGATTAGTTTGTTCTAAAATTTTCTTATAATTTTATATACTTTTAATAATCGGACGATAATCACAAATAAATTTAAAGTTAAAATTTATAATAATATATCAATATTTAATATAAAAAAAGTAGTTGTAGTCTACTCTAAACTGTGTTTTTAAATACTTGTAGGGGAAAAAAGCATGCACACCTTGTTTCAGGTACAGTGTAGACCATTGGTTACTTGGTTATAATTATAGTTTTTTAATAAAATAGTATGTTAAAATAAGTATAATATAAATAGAATATAAATTTTTATGTCTAATCGTATCTTATTTTATGTTTCATATTAAAAATTTTAAAATTAAATTTTAAATCCTAACCATAATTTTTTATATTTTAAACCCTAAATTTTATACCTTAAAAATATATCATACTTATATTTTCTTAAATTTTAATCATAATCTTTAACTTTAAATCTTAAACCCACTGATTTAAAATAAGAGTATCAATAGAATTACAATCAGAGATAGGTAATTTACATTTATATATATAGATATTATTTTATACGGAGAGAAGATGTCTATTTATATAATATAAATTTTATATTGCTTGAAAATATTAAATAAATACAAATTAACGATGGAAATTAAAAGTTGAATCTATTCCCTTTTGAACATCTATTCCCAATTGTCTTTCCAAAAGTCATTGGCGCCGGCAGTCGACCCAACGTGACGACGACTTACGCAGTGTAATATCCCCGGCGCTGTGTGGCGAAGACATGAACCGGTCGGTACACGGTCAAGGAAAAATTATATCATGGGTCATTCTCACTACGTGTTTGTGAGACCGACAAATAAAAGTTACACATTTTTTTATGTCATATTGTTTTAAGTGATTTTTTACTTAAAAAATTGAAAAATAATGAGGTATATAATTTTTATCGGTCGGTCTCGTAATATAATTTCTCGTGAAAGGTACAGTCGCTTTCAGTTGAATTGACCTTTGCATCTTTTTATGGTATGACAAATTTGACTGTTTTCTTCCTTAATCTCCTTATTATTAGATAGATACCGAGTACACAGGCTTAAGTACTTTGAATTAAAATAGGTAAACTGCAACAAATATCACTTAATTATAGATATAGTTATATTTTGGTCACCTAATTATTAAAAGTTATATTTGGGTCACTTATTTATGGGTAATATTACATTTAGATCACCCAACTAAAGGTTATATATATTTAGGAAAAATCTGAAATATTAGGAAAAACAATCATTGGAGCAGGTGAGTTATTTAAATTCGATTCAATTAAATTTGATAAATATTCAATTTGAATTTGAATTCGATTTGAGACCTTAACGAGTTGAATCGAGTATAGTTTAACTCGAATCGATAAGTTCACGAACAACTTTTTAATTTTTTAAAATATTTTTTTTAGTAATTACTTTAAAATTATTTCATTTAAAAAATAAATCTAAATTATAATTATTAATTTGTGGATTGTTACTTTAATTTTAACTTGCTAGTTTGGTATTTGTGGATTATTAGTTTAAAAGTGTTTTGTATACTATTTTGATAATTTTGGTTAAGTTTGTTAATTTATGTTAATATTAAAACTTATATGGTATTATTAAATTTTACTTTTAGTTAAAAATAAGGTATATTTTTAGTGAACTTAAAAAGCAACAACTCAAGCTTAATGAACTTGACGAGTCGAGTTGAGCAACAAAATATTGTAACGAACACGAGTCAAGCATAATTTTAACAAGTTTAACAAGCAACAAATCAAGTCAAACAATAAAATATTTTAACGAGAATAAACTGAACACTGCCCAACTCGCGTTCAAATCGCTAGATAAGCATCCTTACTTCTACTTCTCTCTTAAAAATTGAATAATGAATATAAATGAAAATAAAAAACTTGAATCCGACCAATTTTAATCTAATTTATAGTAAAAAAGAAAAGATAATATAAAAAATTAATTAAATAAATATATTTAATTTGTTGATTTTATAAATGATGTTACGAAAATAATGATGATATAATTTCACTTAATAATTATAAATTTAATATTAACATTTTTATGCTTTAACAACAATGAAAGTTTGTTTTTAGAAAAGAAGATAAATTTTATGATTTAATGAATTAAAATATTATAATATTTAAATTTTAAAAATTTAAATTTTAAATTAAATTAAAATAAAATATAAAAATTAATAATTAAATCTGTTGTTACATATTTTTTATTAATTAACATATAATCATTTATTTTTTAATTAAATTAGATGATCTAATTTACTTAAAAATATAATTAAAATATAAAACTTGAGTGGACCAGATCGCTTTAGCCTCCCCGATGTTTCGTCAGGATGACTTGGGACTTTTATATTTTATTTGCTAAAATTCGCATTTCAAAAAAGAAAATAATTAATTTTATTTTTTTTAAACAGTCAATGGAATACCCATGAAAATTAAGCATATTTAAATGATTTAGTTATAAAATAAATATTTAAATTATATATTTTAAAATATAATATTAAAAAATAATTTTAATGTTTGGCCAAATAATTAATTTAATTTTGTTTTTTTGAAGTAATTTATTTTTTCATGTTTTTATTTTAAAACAAAGTAGTTTCTTAATGACTAAAAAATGTTAGTTAACTGACGATAAATAACTTTAAATGATTTAATAGAATAACAAGAAAAAATATTTTATATTTTATTTAATTTTTATAAAATTACTTTTTATTGATGTATGATTTTGTAAAATCAATATATATTTATATATATGAAAATATTATCACGATAAATGTATCATATATGTTTATCACGTCATTTCAAATCATTTCTTCATAGACCCATAATCGATAACAAGCAAGAGATATATCAATCTATCGTCGAATAATTGGAACTTATCGTTTAATGTCCGATTGATACGTTTCATGCTAGTTATCGAGATGAAAGATTAGGGTAAATGGGCGTTGTCTCTTCTGTCGACAGTGAAAGAATCTGGTGAAACTATTGATGACGTTAATGACATGAAATTTAAAGATTTTAAATTTTGAGTGTTAGGGATTTGAGGCTATTTTACAATTTTTAAAAATTTTGATATTTTTTTATTTTTTGTTTATTTTTCAAAATAAAAGGTCATGTGTCTAAGTTATGAATAACTTATATTATTTTGACACATAGACTTTAAAATATACTAAAATAAAAATATTAGATACTTAATTTAATCGAATAATATTTTAGACACCTATTATAAAAAAGATATATGACCATTATTTTGGGGATTTTAGATTTGATTATTACATCATAGGATGATTCTACAACGAGCGTCAAACACCGCTGAAACTATTAATGTTGAACACTGCTGAACATTATTAAATTAATTTATAAAGATTAAAAATCTTAAGGATTAAACATATAATTATTAATTATACATTGAGTTTATCACTCTTTTATTAATTACATATTGAGTCCTTGAGATTTTAAATATTTGTTAATTAATTTAATGGTATTCAATATTAATGATGTTCAATAATTTTTGACACCCGTTATAGTATTTTCCTACTATCATATTATGCTCTTTTTCTCTATTCTAAACTTTATTTTTTTAAAGATATAGGTAATAGTATTTATTATGTATGATTTTTCGATTCAAATAAAATTATATTTTTCCAATAAAAATTAAATATAAAAATCTGAATAAGATAAATATTACACAATTAAATTAAGTTGAAAATGGAAATATGTTGGAAATAAAATACGCATACTTTACCCCGACAGAAAACTAAAAATCCTCAAAATTACCTACATTTAGGCGGTCATAAGAAGGGATGTAAAAAAGTTAATACGATCGAAAATTTGATTAAAATTTGTTTGAGTTAAAATCTGGTTTTATATGATGATATGATGATTTAAAATTAATCTATAATATTGTTATTAATTCGAATCCGAGTTGGATATATAATATGTTATTGTAGTAGTCGAACTCAACCTACACCCGACAGAAAATAATCCAAACCCGAATTGATTATGTTATTGTAGATCTGAAATCCGATCTGTAGCCGATTGAAACGAATTCGAACCCGATACTGATCTGACAGATAATTGAGATTATCCAACTGAATCAACTCGAAACTCAATTTTATCCGAACCTATTATTGACCTGAATCAATATTAACTTGATCACCTAATGTTTAACTAACATATAATTTTAAAAAATCTATAATTTAATGATTTAATGAATCTAAAGTATTAATAAATATAAAGTATTAAATGTTTTTAAATCAGTGTTAAATATTTTTTTATTATATATATAATTAATTAAGAATATAAAAAAATTAAATTTAGATATTTATTTGACATTATTAAGTTTGAAATTTTGTTAAATAATTCAGTACTTAATAATAATCTAATATGTTTAGTACTAAGTACTAACTCATTCAGTATAAACTATTTATCACGTTAATATGAATTAATGTACTTAAATTTATTTTTAATGATATATTATATTTTTATTTTTATACATAAAAGATAGAGCTTGGTTTGTACTTTATTTTTTAGTGGTTATAAGATTTAAGAGTTGAGGTTTGGAGTATAGAGATTTGAATTGATCATTATTTATTTTAAAATTTTATAATTCAATCTAATATTTTTAATATGATGATATTTTTATTTATTAGGACCCCTAAAATTTTATTTTTATTCTAAATTGACCCATATTTTTTTTTATAATTTAGTCCAATTTTTTTTAATATGATGATATTTTTGTTCATGTTAGTTCTTAAAATTTTATTTTTCATCGAAATTGACCCTTATCAATTTCTAATTTTTGTAAATTACTCTAATATTTTAGATAGGGATCATATAATATGATGATATTTTTATTCATTCTAGTACATAATATTTATTTTTAAATTGATTCATATTCATGAAAGATATTAAATAGTTCACTCAAAATAATCCAACTCAAACTCTATTGACTAATTGTATCAAACTCAAACTTAATACAAATTCGAAACCTGAATTAATTTGACTCGAAATGGAACCGACTTAAAATTACTTGACTTGAAATGAATCCGACCTGAAGTCTACCCGAACCTGAATTAACCTGCCAATGAATTAATTTATACCTAAACCGTTTTCACCCGATCTGAAATAAATACGACATAAAATTAACCCGCGCCTAACCTGAATCCAATCGAAACATTAAATCAACTTAAAATAATTTATAATTAATTTGATATGACTTAATAAAACCCGATTTAAAACTCATCCAATTACTTATTTCATAAAAATAAATAAAAAAAACTAGTTAAAAATCTCTATTCCAACCGCCCAAAGACCTATTATGAAAATTGGAAGTCAACCATACACTATAATAAGAAATATCTTAGTAATAAACGTTTCTGATGTTGGTAGCGGCTTGTTTGATTTACCTACCATAGGCAGGAGATAATTTAGATCATATGAAGACAGGTTACAACTCTCTTCCATAATTAAGGGTTTAAATTAAAATTAAAGGTTTAATTAATTAAAAATTTTAATTTGAATATTTAGTAAATAATATATTAAAATAATGAATTAAGATAAAATCTTTCATTTTCAAAAAGCTTGATAGTTTTTGAAATTAGAGATTTTATCGAGTTATAAATTAGATCTTCTACTTTTAATAATTATAAAAAAGAAATTTAAATAATATAAATTTAACATTTTATATTTTAATTTTTTTACTCTCTCATATTTATTTCGTAATTAAGGATGAGCGTTCGGTCGAGTCAAGTTACAAAATTTTGAGTTATTTGAGTTGACGAGCCTAATTTTATCATTCGAACTTTTATTTAAATTTTTTGAGTCGATAAAAGTTGAAATTTGAGTCTAGTCGAGTTTTTGAGTGCTTATAAAAGTTTAATTTTAATTATTTATTATATTATAATATGATTTAATTGTAATTTAAACGACTTTCACTAATCATATAAGATATATATATATATATATTATTCATATTTTTTATATGTGGCAATATTTCTTATATTATTCATATTTTTTATATGTGGCAATATTTCTTTGTATTTTTATATATCGGTATATATCATAAAAATTTGAGGGACTCGTCTCAAACTTAAAAATAAGTCCTCTAATTTCTAAAAATTTTGAGTTATTCAAATTTTCATTTTACAACTCAAATTTTATTTGAAATTTTTGAGTCGAATTTATGAAATTTCGAGTCGAGTCAAGACGAGTCGAGTATTTTCATTTTGAATCAAATTATTCATTTTTTATTCGGTTTGAGTTTTACTCACCCTTAATCGTAACATTCAAAAATTAATACTTTTTTATTCTATCATATTTGTATTTAAATTTAATAATTAACTAAGCTATATTAAAAACAATTATATAAATAATAAATTAATATATAGATTCTTAAAATATATTTAATAATATTATATTAAAAATATATTTTTTTAATAATTTAATTAATATTAATAAATACAAATATTGATAATTAATAATTAATACACTATTCAAATAAATATAGTTTATAACCATGTCCTATACGTTAATTTGTTTATTTATATAATCAAACAACTATCAACTATCAATTAATTTTATCATATATTTTTATATAATTTATTAATCAAATCAATTAATATAATTAACTATTAGTTAATATAATATATTATCATTACTAAACATGGTCAATATAGTTACTAAAAGCCTAAAGTAATATCTTGAGTATTATTATTATGCAGAGAGAATATTATTTTCTCACGTTAGGAATCAATTAGTACTTGATATTCTGTTATCAGACATGACGTTATGATTAAATTTTAATGAGTTAAAAATATGAAATTTAAAAATTTAAAAATTTATTATTTAAATTTAAAATTTATGAGATAAGATTTATTTTATCTAATATTTTAATTTATAAAAATTTAAATTATTATTAAATCAAAAGTTTAAAGATAATGCTCATTCTTCTTTAATTGATCCATAATTGATTATACAATTTAATAAAAAGAAATTATTTAAATATTTATTTTTATAATTATCAAATTATTATTCGATCAAATTATTATTTTTACCGAAACCAAATTGTTAATTAAATCAAATTTTAGACAAGAAGTCGAAGTCTCCTTAAGCCTCAGAAAAGCTTCGTCCCTATCAATTATAAACCTAAACTCTATAACATAAATCTTAAACCTTCATTAAAAAACTTAAACGTGATCAAGACTAGACTCTAGAACCAAAAGAGCAATAAAAAAAACTTAAACGTAAAGGTCGAGTGGACAACAGAACGAGATTTTCTTTTGAAAATATATTTGTTTATTTTAAAATTTATTTTTATTTTTAAGATATAAAATAGATAATTAACATGCAAATTTTATATATTTGTTTTCAAATAAATTTTTGGATCCGTTATTTCGACATGGAACGTACATCAGACAGAGGTCGAAGAAAATGAGAGGAGAATTGATAGTTGGGAATCCAATGACGAAAAAAATGAGTGGTGGTGATTGATTCAACAATTAGGAACTGGAATTTAAGGGATTAAAAAATTAGTATTTTTTATTTAGGAATTTTAAAGGATTTTTTGAAAAAATTAATAATTTTAGATCTTAAAAAAATAAAGAAAATTACGAAAAAAAAATATACATCATGCATTCATTTTACTTAAATTTGACTCTTATTATTTTCGGTATAAATTAAATATCTTTTTCACAATGAAAATTATAATCAAAACATTAAATTGGTAATGATGTTGATATTGTAGCCAACATGATAGTTTACAGGTGCTTCTGTCAACATAGTTTTTATTTATTTTGTATATTATATTAATAAATAATTTAAAACTATAAAAATATTTATGAAAACTTTAATTTTTTTTCCACAAAATTATAAGAATTAAAAATATTGAGTACACATGTGTTGCCTTTGGGAGGTTGAAAGTCAAATTTGAATACTTAAAAAAAATTGAAGATCATATTTAAATATATAGAAGTCAAATTAATAAAAAAAATATAAATATCGAGGGTAGGGACGAAACTACACTCATGTAGGGAGGAACAATCGCCTCCATCTCTTAAGAATTTTTTTCCATTTTTGTCCCTTCATTTAAATTATTTTAAAATTTAATTTTTTTATGAATTTGTCCCTTACTTCTAAACATTTATGTTTTATCCCCTCAACCTCAAATTCTGGTTTTGTCCTTGATCGAAGGATTATTTTATTTACTATATATAAATTAAACTTAGTCGACTCCTGTTCAAAATTTATATGACGTTTCGAAAAATACAACTTTTAAATTTTATATGGTGTACGAGAATTCTATATCTCTCTTTTAGTTTGAATTATGGGCATTGGATCTTTGTATATCTATTTTAACGATACGAGCATAAACTAATTTTACCTACTTGTATTCAATAAGAGTAGTGACGAAACTAAATAGGAATGAAAATGAACAATCGTCTTTTATCCCGATTTTTTTACCTTTATCCTTATATTTAATTTTTTAATTTAATTTATTTATAAATTTATCATCGACTTTTAAATATTTATGTTTATTCTCAACCTTAAATTCCGACACTATTTCGATAAATATTAAACCCCGTATTTGTATGCCAAGTTTGAATTTTGATTATTATAAGAAAGTGTTTGTTTAACTTATACGTATCTAAACATAAGATTAATCCCAATTTGTAATAAGTTATGGGAGTTCAAAGCTGATAGTTTTGAACATGTCAAACCAATGATTTATATTATAAACAATTTTATGGAGGAAATACATGATGGAGTGATATGACACTCAATTATATTACATTGACCATTCAATGGGTGTTGGAATTCAAATAAACACTTCAATTTCTTGTCGTGAGTAGAAAAAATTATTAGATAGATTTGATTTATTATGTTATTTATAATTTTATCTAATAATATATTTTTATCTTATTTTGTTCTTAAATGGATTTATATTTTTTTTATAAGGTAAATTTTTATCTCTTTCTATATATTATTAAATGAATGAATTATATTAGGTAAGATCATAGATAATATGATGAACCGAGATCATATAATAATTTATATACAGAGAGAGAGCATGAAAATCTAACCCTATAAATCAGTTTTATTGGATGTATAAGGTGTTTAGAGATTTTAGTTAAGAAAATAAAATTTTTCAAGTTTATTTTTGAAATTTAGTGTGAAAATTATAGTGTACATAGAAAAACGCCACTCATAAATGACAATTTGAGAGGAAGATGTCTCTTATAAATGATATTTTTATTTTTAAAATATATATTTTTTAAAGTCCGTAAGGATAACACCATATGTATGTAACGTTTTGTCATGTCTAGTCATTGAACATGAAGAAACATCGTCCCAGAGTCAGTGATCTCACCTATTTCAGATTCATCATCACCATCTTGTTCCATAAAATTACCTTCAATTGATGTTTTTATCAACTCCAGCTCCATGGCTACTTGTTTCATGGTGGGTCTATTCTTTCCATCAAGATGCAAACATCTTTTTGCTAGTTTAGCCACTGATATAATCTCTTTTTCTGGACCATTGTTTAGCACGGTTGAATCAAGAATGTCAAATAATGAATTCTCCTCCATGGAAAGTAGAAAGTACGACACCAAGCTTCTCACTTCCTCAGTTTGTTTTGAGATTGGTTTTTGTCCTGTTAAAAGTTCAACAAGAACAACTCCAAAACTATACACATCACTTTTCTCTGTAAATTGACTTGATCGAAAGTACTCTGGATCCATGTAACCAAACGTTCCTTGCACTCGAGTCGTTAAATGAGTTTGTTCAAGTGAAATCGATCTTGAAGTTCCAAAATCCGACACTTTTGCCCTGTACTTATCATCCAAAAGTATGTTGCTTGATTTGATGTCTCGATGGTAGATAGGAACATAAGCAGCTGAATGCAAGTAGAACAAAGCATTGGCAATTTCAGTTCCAATCCTTAAACGCATTTCCCATGTCAGTGGAAATTCTTCACTTTGATTATGAATGAGATCATGCAGTGTTCCATTTGGGATGAACTCATACACCAGCAAAGGAACTTCATCCTCTAAGCAACATCCTAAAAGCATAACCAAATTCCTATGGCTAATCTGAGATAAAATGATTACCTCATTGATGAACTGCTCAACCTTCTTTTCATCAAATTTATTTCCCTTTGTCGTTTTAGATTTCTTAATAGCCACAATACTTCCATCTGTTAGCATTCCTTTATAAACAGTTCCTTGCCCTCCTTCACCAAGGATTCGATTCCTATTATAATAATCTGTTGCTTTTTCCATCTCTTTTGAAGTAAACAACTTCATCTTTTTCAAATGATTTTTATTACCAAACAAATGTTGTTGCAGTAACAAACCTCCATTCTTTTTGAAGTGTTTCTGCTTCATCATGATGTCTCGTCTTCTTTTCACCACTTTATATATTCCCCAGGTTCCGAGTAGAAAAAATATTGTCCCAAAACTTGTGCTGCAACCTATATACATATAAGAAGCCTAATTTATCACTGCTTGAACATCATATAAAATCTTAATGCATCCATTTTCATAGAAGAAAAAGTAAATCAACACATACCTATGATGATGATGGTCCAGTTTCGAGTATTTTTCGATCGTACTGGTGAAATAAATCTTTTCGGCTCGCACCTTAATCCGGTACTATCGTATTCATATTTAGGAGGACATGATCGTGATGAACAGTAGTTACCAGGAGTATTCAAACAGAGCATGTGACACAAAACATAAGGCCCACAATTTTCTCCTGTCAATAAAAAAGTTGAATTCATGTAAACTAGATAGAAGTAGACATGTATTGAACAGATGCATTAAATTGTACCTTTGCATAACGTCGAAAAATCCCTGGCTCTGTATTCCTTGTTGCATACACAAATATGAGTAGACCCCAAATTTTGCCAGCAAGATTGAAGATCGGAGGTACAAGTAGCGTTTAAACCTTGTTTCAAATGGCACACTCCTGATATAGGTGTGCTCCATTGTAATGATATTGGAACATGTGTCCAATCGTTTATATCAAAATCATGTGGCTCAAACGCCAAATCATAGTAGAGTTCTGATGTTACCAAGGAAGCAAATCCGCAAGATTTTCTTCGATTATACTGGCTAGATTCTACTCTTTCACTCATGTTTATGAAGAAAGAATTGAGACCCTGAGGAACATTAGTAGGGCAGCCGGTAGAAGAGGAAGACTCATTGTGATTCTTACAACTTGGCTGCAAACAACCGCCTATAAGATCACTGGTTTCTTTCTCAAAAATGGTGACCAAATTACCGCAACCTGGAGACCAAAATATGTTGTCGAAATCTGAGTAGTAAAAGGGGGTGCCTGTAAGGTTGAGACTCATCCCATTGTTCTTGTTCTTACGACAATTGAAATGAGTTATTGGATGGTTCACCACAATGTTTCCTAACAAAAAGGAAAATTTGAGTATCTGCAGATCGATGCCATTTATGTTTAAGAAAGGCATAGACTTCCCATTGATTGCTTTCTTGCATATTACTCTAAACCAGCTGCCATTGGGATTCTGTTGGTCGTTTATTTCAAATGGGTACTGAAATGTAACGTTCCCACAAGAGCTTTCAGTATTGGAGTTGATCGGTCCTGGTCCTGGCTCGCATCCTGCGGACTTGGCAAAAAGGTGAAAATTGCATCAAGTTAACATCCTTTAAAAGCTAACTTAAATGGTTGAATCATTTCTGGATTAAAAATTTAGTTGGTATAGCTTAAGCAAATTCTCATGTTCGAGGCATTGTGTATGTAAAAAAATTCACAAAAGGATTCACCTACCAAAATCAAGTGTGACAAGAAGTCGGTACCAAATTGTTTTTTATATTAACTATTAAGTTGCAATAGTAATTTTTGTTATTTATGAATGTGTTTAAGTTTTTGTTTCTTTTCATACATCCTTTTTAGATAGAAATAACTTGTTAATTTATTTCAATATTCCATGTGAATTTTTTAATTAATTATCAACGTACAAAATGATCCTACAAACTGAATATTAAATTAATTATAAAAATCTTTATAGTTAACCGAGTAAGTGGCAGTGAGTGACTGACCTGCATCACCGCAATAGGTTGAATTCCAGCTGAGCGTTGTTGGGACATGCGTGGTTTCAATGTTGACGCCGTTGCCAACAGCTAAAGGGTCATCCCCATGGAAATAGAGCCTGCTAAACAGGAAAGCAGATGTGCATCTCTTGTTCTCATCCTTAGCACCAGGATACATGGTTGTCATGTTTACCACAGTGGAACTGAAATTTCCGAAAACTTGATTAAAGCAACCAGGTTCAGCTTCAAGTTTAGCAGCCCGGTCGCTGCATATCGTTTGAATGCAGCCACCAAGGGGTTCACCATCGTTATTGGAAATAGTGGCCAAATTCCCACAACCTACGGACCCGAACATGTTCTGGTCAGTGGAGAAGAAAAATGGCGTGCCAGTTAGATCGAGTCTCACGGCAGTATCCTTTTTATGATCACAGTTAACATAAGTCACTGGATTTTTTATCAGAATGGTGTCTGGTGAGAACAAGGAACCGAGCACCTCCACATCCATGCCATTTATGTTTATGAAAGGCTTTTCCCCATCATGAGTTCGCTTACAAGTGACTCTAAACCAAGAACGAGTGTAGCAGCTTCTATGGATTCCAAATGGTAATGGAATTGTAACATTTCCACAGACTTCTTCCCCACAGCTAATTTCTTGAGATTTTGTTTCAAGCAACATTGGGCATATCAAGAAGAAGAGGATGTAAAATCCTAGATGAAAACCCATTTGGATGGTTAATTGCTTGGATGGAAATGAGGTTAAATGGATGAAGCTTTAAAGAAAATTTTCTTCTCACTTTTAGTATTTTATTTATGAATGTGAGTGTGTACAGAAATAAAGAATGGTACTGAAGTATCACATGGCATGAATGCTTTTAGATTTTATAATTGATAATGGAAGATGGAGATGCATAAAGAGAGAACCAAGAACATTAAAAAAAAATTGAATTGAAAATAAGATGTAAATTACATCACAAGTAATTTAATTATTAATAAATTGCATTGATAATTATCGAATTTTTAAAATTTATATTATAAATATTAAATTTTTAATTCATTTTCATTACAATTACAATTACTATCATTAATTAATTAATTAAAGTTAATAATTGTTGATGTGCGTGTTAAATTCTTCTCCATATACAAACTTTAGTAATGGGAAGATTTCGTTTTTTAATGACAATTACAATAGTAAAAAATTATTTAAAGTTTAAAGATTATAATATAAATTAAAAAACAATCACTAAAACTAGGGCTGATAACGAATCGAGTCGAGTCCGAGTCTCATCAGGCTCGACTTGAGCTCGACTTGACTCAAAATAGAAAAAAAATACCTAGTTTATTTTGATAGATTTCTCATATTTTATTTTATTGCTTTTCTTTTGTTAAAGAGGTTACTTTTAATATATATGTAACATATATATATAATATAATTATTTCGAGCCTGTTCACGAGCTCTTCGAGCCGAGCTTGAATCGGCTCGACTCAACTCATTAAAGTCTCGAACAAAATCCGAACTCGAGTCGAGCTCACTCGAGTCGAACTTTGACCCAGCCGAATCCGAATAACTCACGAATCGATCAGACTTATTATCACCCTAACCGAAACAATAGATTTTCGTTATTTTATTCAAATCTTGATCATTGTTCACAATTTCAAATACAGTACAGCTATTTGTGAATTATTTAATTATTCTGATCATATTCCTATAGTGTTGTGCTCAGAATAATTAATAGTAATATAGGGAAAGAGAAACATACGAGGAATCTACACAAATAGAGCATGGAAGAGGGACAAAACTATTTCTGGTTGGAGGAAAGCATTTTGGAAAAAAAATATTTTTTGATAAATTTTTAATTTTTTTAATCTTATTTATAGAAAACAATATTAAAGAATACTCTGTATGCATCACATGGTATGAATGAATATAAGTAATTGCATACAATATTTAGCACGCAAACTTGAACATTTCATAGGTTAAAGTTAAAGAAAATAGAATGAGCGGTTGGTTACAACTTACTCACGTAAATAAATTTGATTTGGATATATTTTTAATAATACGAAAATTAATATCTTTAGATCATAGATAGAATTTAACTTAGAAAAGATAAAAAAAATAATTTAAAGGTTCGAACAAAATAGATACAAATATCATCAAAATTTGACGATGAAAGATAAAAATCAACAACAAACAATAATAAAAAAAATTATCACAATAATAAGGCACGTTGACAATACGACCGTTACCACAACTCAATCGTGAATAAGAACTGTGGTTGTGAGAGTATTCTATATCCAGTTCGAAGGTCTAAAAAAGGAAGATCAACGGGATAATCAAAAGACTATCATTTTGATCAGTTGTAACGATACCAAATAAAATATAAAAAAAACGGTGAAATGATCAATTAAATATATATATATATATATATATATATATATATCAAAAGACCAAAGATACGTTTCAAAAGATAAAAGAAAACATGTTACAAAAAATAAAATTATTGAATTAAAAGACTAGAAAAAGCAAATAAATAAAGAGAGAACTAATGACATTACAAGAAAAATGGAAATGAAAATAAGAAGTAAATTACATCACAAGTAATTTAACTATTAGTAATCTGCATTGATAGTTATCAGATTTTTATAACTTGTATTAAAAATATTAAATTTTTAATTAATTTTTATTATAGTATCTATCATTAATTAAAATTAAGAGCCGTTCATGTGATGTATTAAATTTTTTAAAAAAGTTTAATTTTTCGTTGAATTTAGTGATCGTCCGTCAAATTTAACGATAAAAAAACTTTAATATATTACATCAATATTTTTTAACATAGTATTAATTGTGAAAAATTATTTAAAGTTTAATGAATATATTAAAAAATAAAGACTAAAACAAAAAATTTAAAAGTTTAGTGACTACTAACATAATTTGCATTAATTATAATCGAGTGATATAAAAATTTAATGATATACTCCCTCTATCTTAATTTTAGTGTATTTTTTATTTTTTAAATTATTTTATTTAAATTGACTCAATTAACTTTTTTTACATAAATTTATTTTTTATATTTTAATTTTTTCAATCAAAATAGAAGTTAACTTTCTAAAGCTAAATTTATCATTTCAATTATATTATATAATATAATATTTTTTTAGAACTACATAGAAAATTAATATGTAATACCATTGGGGATGAGTAAAACTCGATTCGACTCGAAAAACCAAATGATTAGATTCAACTCGAGGCGAAAATACTCGACTCAAAATTTCAAAAACTCGACTCGATTCGAAAAAATTTAAAATAAAGTTTGAGTTGTAAAATAGAAATTCAAATAACTCGAAATTTTTAATATTTAGAAGATTTATTTTTAAGTTTAAGATAAGTCCCTCAATTTTTTATGATATATATATATATATATATATACACTGATATATAAAAAAATATGAAGAAATATTACCACATATAAAAAATATGAATATATATATTATATAATTAAAAAAAGTTGTTTAAATTAGAATCGAATCGTACTGTAATGCGATAAATAATTACAATTATATTTTTATAAAAACTCGATTCAAATTTTTAAACTCAAATCGAATTGAAAAAATTTCAAATAAAATTTAAGTTGTAAAATATAACTAATCAACTCGAATAACTCAAAAAAAATTTAACTCAACTTAATTCAATTCGATTCAAATATTTAATCTTAAACACCATTATTAAAAAGGAGTGCAACTATCAATTCTAAGTACAGTACAACTCATTATGAATTATTAATTTCTGTCAAACTTAGATTTTAGGTTGACGACAAGATAAGAAAAAGTAGAGTTTATGTGCTTTATTATTTAATTATAATTATTATTAATCTGATCATATTCCTATACTATTGGTGTGCTCAGAATAATTAATAGTACTGATAAGGAGAGAGAAACATAAGAGGAATCTACACAAATAGAGGAGGGGAAGATAAAGTAATTGCAGACAATATTCAGCACAACAAACTTAACATTCAACACGAGACATTTAGTCTAAGTGCTTAAAAGGAATGGTTGTTGTTTCTAAAGATCATGGGTTCGAACATCAACGATATCAGTAAAGTGATTGAACGATCAATGTTAAATGGTGGAGATTATATTATAGAACGGATATAAAAATTGATATCTTGAGAATATTCTAATTAATGAATGTTGATGGAATATTCGAATTAATCCTTATCATTTGACAGTAAGATTAATTTGAATTAAAATTTTGAGAATTCATAACATCATTTTTTAAATGCTTGCATCATGTATAAAAGTGAGGTATGAGATTCGAACTCTAAATTAATCCGACAGTCAAACTTAATTGATATCGATTTAATCTTTGATCCAATATACGTCATCCTTTCAAATTAAATATGTGATTATTTCGAACTCAACAATTTAACAAAAATCTCGTTAAATTGAGTTTATTTTCAATTATGAATATTTAATTAAATTTAATTAAATTTCAAAGATTTTCATCCATTTAGGGCAACATGTATATTTGGTATCGATTTTCGGATGTAATGGGTGCCAACCCTTCTCTATATGTAATTAATTCTCGAACTTAAAAAATCTCAGATTTTATTTTTATGGTATTCGATCTATCATAGTGACTGTTGATAACTCTCGATCGTTTTTCAAGTAGTTAAAACCTTTAAATTTTCTTTTTTTAATCGGGAAATTCCCATTTTAAATATTTTTCACAAAAAAATTAAAGACCCCCTAAACTTTTCAAAGTCAAAACATATTATTTTATTTGATTTTTAAAAAGGGTCCTATAAAAGACTTGAAACAAAACAGATACAAACATCATCAAAACTTGACGATAAAAGATAAAAAAAAATCTATATTAAAAATCCATATTACAATAATAAGGCATGTTGACAACATGGTCGTTATCATAACTCAATTACGAATAAAATCTATAACTGTGAGACCATATCTAAATCTAATTCGAAGGTCTAAATATCAATAAGAAAATCAAAAGAACGTCATCTTAATTATTTGTGACGATGTCAAATTTAATCATGATAAAAAATCAAATAAACAGGAAACAATCAAATGATCAATTAAGTGAAAAAAAAAACATATCAAAAGAGGGAAGATACATATTAAAAGATAATGAAAATTGTACAAAGACATGATTATTTAATTAAAATAAAAAATAAAGAAAAATAAACTACAGTTCATAATTAATATTAAAATTAGTACCGTCGGTCATAAAAAATAAAAAAAATAAACAAGAATGAAAAGAGGATATGGCTATGTTTAGGGGTTTTGCATCAATATATCCTTTTTAACTCTATGTAATTTTTAGTTGTTGTCTCTACTACTCTGTTGTATAAATTTTTTTAGGTAACTTCTTGGTAGGTTAAAAAAAATATACAATTACAACAAAGCTAACACTTATGGAATACTCTTTTTGTAATATTTGTAGTTTAATTTAGGGGTGAGTAAAATTCGACTCGACTAGACTCAAGGCGAAAATATTTGACTCGTTTTGACTCGACTCGAAATTTCATAGACTCGACTCGAAAAAATTTTAAATAAAGTTCGAGTTGTAAAATAGAAATTCGAATAACTCGAATAACTCGAAATTTTTAGTAATTAAAGAATTAATTTTTAAGTTTGAGACGAGTCTATCATTTTTTATGATATATATATACTTATATATAAAAATATAAAGAAATATCGCTATGTATGAAAAATATATATATACATATCTTATATGATTAGAGGAAAGTCGTTTAATTTGAAATCAAATCATATTATAATATGATAAATAATTACAATTAAATATTTATAGGAACTCGAAAACTCGACTCGATTCGACTCGACTTGAATTTCTTAAACTCGACTCGAACCAAAAAAATTTCAAATAAAGTTTGAGTTGTAAAATATGACTCGTCAACTCGAATAACTCAAATTTTTTTGACTTGACTCAACTCGATCGAATACTTACCCCTAGTTTAATTACGGAAACAAAAATGAGGAGAACGAAAATTTAACAAAAATCAAAATATGATAATTCTTATTTTAATTTTAGAAATAGTTTATTTGTTATAATACTTTAATAGTTGGATTTAGCTTAATCCGACTATAAAAAATGTTTTTTTTAAATATCTTTAAAAATACTTAAAGTCTGAGCTCTCTAAATTAACTTTAAGTTGTATTTTATATTTATTGTTTAAAATCAAATTTAGTTAAGATATTATAGCAAATATATTAGTTTAAAAAATAAAATAAAAAAATCATACTTTGGGGGGGGGGGGGGGGGGAACTATGATAATAGTTATAGAATTTCCTTTTATACCAAAAAAGGGAAAAGAATACAGAAGTGATAACAAAATGGCTTCTTTTTCCGAGAATATTCAAGATGAGAAAGCTGGATCATGTAAGTTGTGAACTAACAATGAAGAATAAAAATCTTCTGCACCTCTTAATGATTTCTCCTTTCATGTTTTATGTAAAAAAAAATTAAAAATTAAATTTTAGACTTTAACCTTAATTTTTTATATTTTAAACTTATACCTTAAAAATACATTCTACCCCTAATTTCTTAAGCTCTAACCATAATCCATAACCTTAAACCCTAAATCATACATTCTAAACTCACTAATTTAAATTAAAGACACCAATGGAGGTACGATTAGGAGGTAGACGATTTACACCCAACAATAAAAGCCAACGGCCAAACTTACTCTAACATCAAATCATGACAGAAAATGGGTAGAAATCGTCTACCTGCTAATCATGCCTCCATTTTAAATTAGTAGGTTTAGGGTTTGTGGTTAAGGTTTAGGGAATTAGGTGTAGGATGTATTTTTTAGGGCGTAGGGTTTAGGTTTTAGAATTTAGAAAATAAGGATTAAAGTTTAAAATTCAATTTTTCAAGATTTTTAAGTAGGAGGCATGAAGGAGGCACAGTAAAGAGGTAGAAGATTTTTACACCAGAAAATGGAGTAGAAATCCTCTACAATTTTATCATGCCTCCATTTATGTCTCTTGTTAAAAAATTTTAAAAAATTGATTTTTAAACTCTAACCCTTATTTTTTATATCCTAAACTTTACACCATAAAAAATACATCATACCCCTAATTCCTTAAACCCTAATCACAACCTCTAACCTAGAACTTAAACCCTCTAATTTAAAATGAAGACACGAATAAAAGCATAAGAAAAAGATAAACGATTTACACCCAGAAAATTAACCATCTGGCTCATCAACATTTAATATTTTGTAAGTCTTTATATATAGTTGTCAACATTTTAGGTTAGTAGAAAGAATACTAAAAGTCCAAATATGATTTAAAAGAATGATACAAACTAAATTAGAAGAACTGTAGGATACATTTATTACATAGTCGATCTAGTCATCGAACATGAAGGAACATCGTCCCAAGATTCAGTAATCTCACCTATTTCAGATTCATCATCACCATTTTGTTCCATAACATTACCTTCCTCCGATGTTTTTATCATCTCCAGCTCCATGGCTACTTGTTTCATGGTGGGTCTATTCTTTCCATCAAGATGCAAACATCTTTTTGCTAGTTTAGCCACTGATATAATCTCTTTTTCTGGACCATTGTTTAGCACGGTTGAATCAAGAATGTCAAATAATGAATTCTCCTCCATGGAAAGTAGAAAGTACGACACCAAGCTTCTCACTTCCTCAGTTTGTTTTGAGATTGGTTTTTGTCCTGTTAAAAGTTCAACAAGAACAACTCCAAAACTATACACATCACTTTTCTCTGTAAATTGACTTGATCGAAAGTACTCTGGATCCATGTAACCAAACGTTCCTTGCACTCGAGTCGTTAAATGAGTTTGTTCAAGTGAAATCGATCTTGAAGTTCCAAAATCCGACACTTTTGCCCTGTACTTATCATCCAAAAGTATGTTGCTTGATTTGATGTCTCGATGGTAGATAGGAACATAAGCAGCTGAATGCAAGTAGAACAAAGCATTGGCAATTTCAGTTCCAATCCTTAAACGCATTTCCCATGTCAGTGGAAATTCTTCACTTTGATTATGAATGAGATCATGCAGTGTTCCATTTGGGATGAACTCATACACCAGCAAAGGAACTTCATCCTCTAAGCAACATCCTAAAAGCATAACCAAATTCCTATGGCTAATCTGAGATAAAATGATTACCTCATTGATGAACTGCTCAACCTTCTTTTCATCAAATTTATTTCCCTTTGTCGTTTTAGATTTCTTAATAGCCACAATACTTCCATCTGTTAGCATTCCTTTATAAACAGTTCCTTGCCCTCCTTCACCAAGGATTCGATTCCTATTATAATAATCTGTTGCTTTTTCCATCTCTTTTGAAGTAAACAACTTCATCTTTTTCAAATGATTTTTATTACCAAACAAATGTTGTTGCAGTAACAAACCTCCATTCTTTTTGAAGTGTTTCTGCTTCATCATGATGTCTCGTCTTCTTTTCACCACTTTATATATTCCCCAGGTTCCAAGTAGAAAAAATATTGTCCCAAAACTCGTGCTGCAACCTATAGACATATAAGAAGCCTAATTTATCAGTCAACCATGAATTACTGCTTGAACATATATAATAAATTGTAATGCATCCATTTGCATAGTAGAAATAGTGAATCAACACATACCTATAATGATGCTGGTCCAGTTTCGAGTATTTTTCGATCGTACTGGTGAAATAAATCTTTTGGGCTCGCACCTAAATCCGGTACTATTGTATTCATATTCAAGAGGACAGGTTTGTGATGAACAATAGTTACCAGGAGTATTCAAACAGAGCATTTGACACATAACATAAGGCCCGCAATTTGCTCCTGGCAATAAAAAAATTACATTAAATTCATGTAAACAAGATAGAAGTAGACATGTAGTATAAATTATTGAACAGATGCATTAAATTGTACCTTTGCATAACGTCGCAAACACCCCGGTAGCGGATCCCTTGTTGCATAGACAAATATGAGAAGAACCCAAATTTTGCCAGCAAGATTGAAGATCGGAGGTACAGGTAGTGTTTAAACCTTGTTTCAAATGGCACGATGCTGACATGGGTGTCCTCCATTGTAATGATATTGGAACATGTGTCCAATTGTTTATCTCAAAATCTTTTGGATCAAGGGTCAAATCATAGTAGAGGCTTGATGTTACTAAGGAAGCAAATCCGCAAGATTTTCTTCGATTATACTGGCTAGAATCAACTCTTTCACTCATGTTTATGAAGAAAGAATTTAGACCCTGAGGAACATTAGTAGGGCAGCCGGTAGAAGAGGAAGACTCATTGTGATTCTTACAACTTGGCTGCAAACAACCGCCTATAAGATTACTCGTTTCTTTCTCAAAAATGGTGACCAAATTACCGCAACCTGGAGACCAAAATATGTTGTCGAAATCTGAGTAGTAAAAGGGGGTGTCTGTTAGGTTGAGACTCACCCCATTGTTCTTGTTCTTACGACAATTGAAATGAGTTATTGGATGTTTCACCACAATGTTTCCTAACGAAAATGAAAAATCGAGTATCTGCAGATCGATGCCATTTATGTTTATGAAAGGCATAGACTGTCCATTCTTTGCTTTCCTGCATATTACTTTAAACCAGCTGTCATTGGAATTCTGTTGGTTGTTTACTTCAAATGGGTATTGAAACGTAACGTTCCCACAAGAGCTTTCAATATTGATTTTGATCGGTCCTGCTCCTGCTCCTGGTCCTGTGTCGCATCCTGCGGGCTTAGCAAAAAGGTGAAAATTGCATCAAGTTAACACTCTATAAAACCTAACTTGTGTATATAAATTCTTTCAGTGATATAAAATAAGGCAATACTCAAACAAAATTTATAATGGTCTAAAACTGAAAACTGAAAATAAGGAAATAAAGGTACGTATCAAAAATGCAATTCTTAACGTAATTTTTATAATTAATATTTTGCTTATGATTTTTTTTTTTGTTATGAGTAAGTTTTATTAAATTAATTATAAAAATCTTCATAGTTAACCGAGTAAGTGGCAGCGAGTGACTGACCTGCATCGCCGCAATAGCTTAAATCCCAGCTGAGCGTTGTTGGGACATGCGTGGTTTCAATGTTGACGCCGTTGCCAACAGCTAAAGGGTCATCCCCATGAAAATAGAGCCTGCTAAACAGGAAAGCAGATGTGCATCTCTTGCTCTCATCCTTACCACCAGGATACATGGTTGTCATGTTTACCACAGTGGAACTGAAATTTCCAAAAACTTGATTAAAGCAACCAGGTTCAGCTTCAAGTTTAGCAGCCCGGTCACCGCACATCGGTTGAATGCAACCACCCAGGGGTTCACCATCGCTATTGAAAATAGTGGCCAAATTCCCACACCCCACGGACCCGAACATGTTGTAGTCGGTCGAGAAGAAAAATGGCGTGCCAGTTAGATTGAGTCTCACGGTTGTATCCTTCTTATGATCACAGTTAACATAAGTTACTGGATTTTTTATCAGAATGGTGCCTGATAAGAACAAGGAATCGAGTACCTCCACATCGATGCCATTTATGTTTATGAAAGGTTTTTCCCCATCATGGTCTCGCTTACAAATTACTCTAAACCAGGAACGAGTGTAGCAGCTTCTATGGATTCCAAATGGTAACTGAATTGTAACATTTCCACAGACTTCTTCCCCACAGCTAATTTCTTGAGATTTTGTTTCATGAAACATTGGGCATATCAAGAAGAAGAAGACGTAAAATCCTAGATGAAAACCCATTTGGATGGTTTAGTTCTTTGAGGGAAATGAAGATGGAAATGAGGTTAAGTGGAGGATGAAGCTTTAAAGAATTTTTTTTCTTCTCACTTTTAGTATTTTATTTATGAATGTGAGTGTGTATAGAAATAAAGAATGGTACTGAAGTATCACATGGCATGAATGCTTTTAAATTTTATAATTGATAGGGGAAGATGGAGATGCTTAGAGATTAAACCAAACTTGAACATTTAATAGGTTAAAGTTGAATCCAATAAGTGATTCACTTTTAATATTTTATTTATGAATATGGTTAAAGGTGTGTATTGTCAGATAATTAGGAATATATAATCGAATAGATGTTATCTTGTATTCTTCCTCTAACATTATCTTTGATAAATAGATTTATAGGGGTAATGTGAATAGTGAAAAGTAAGAAATATCGAAGTACATAATTTTTTTTATAAATTACATGTTTATTTTATGATAATCTGTATTCGGGATTTGTAGCCCTGCCTCCGTATATTATCTTTTTCAAGGTTTAAACATAGATCTTCTCCTTGAAAGAGTAACGTGCCTTGCTATTGCACCCAATACTTACTAGTATCACTAGTGAGATACATATTAAATGCACAGAGTGAACCAATGATATTAAAACAATGGAATTGAAAATAAGATGTAAATTCCATCTCAAGTAATTGAACTATTAGTAAATTGCATCCATAATAAAATTTGTATTATAAATATTAAAATTTTTATTTGTTTCATTACAATCACTATTATTATTCGAAGTTAAGAATTGTTGTTGTGGCACGTTAAATTTTTTTTCCATACAAAAACTCTAGTTGTCCAAATTACAGACCATCACAAAAAGTTGTTTTTAGTCTTAATAATAGAAAGATTTTAACATATCACATTAATAGTTTTTAATGCCAACAACGATAATAAAAAATCATTTAAAATTTAATCATTATAATATAAATTAAAATTAGTGATTAAAACAAAAATTCTTTAAAAATTTAATGACTACCGATATAATTTACCCTAATTACAATTGAGCGGTTTATAAAATTTTAATGAGATAGTAAGGACTACCAACCATATTCGCATACTCAAGACTTCGACCTTTGTTTTTTAATCAAACCTTCACCATTGTTCACAATTTCAAGTACAGTACAGCTCATTATGAATTGTTAATTTCTGTCAAATTTAGATTTAAGGTTGACAACAGAAGAAGAAAAAATTTCGGTCTCAAATCCGGTAAGACTCGATAGATTTTTATCTGGTATTGATTTGGTGAAATTGGGATTGGATCTAAAATTTAGGTCTCAGTTATAATCGGAATCAGGACTGGATATTGATTTTTTAGACCCGGTATCCGATGGGTACTCAATAGAACCGGGACCAATACCAAATATCCGGTATTGGTTTTCTTTTATTTATTTTTCTTATCAAACTTTATCTTTGAGTATGACTAGTTTTAAAACTTTAATTTTCAAGCCTACAATGTTCTAATTTTATTATTTAATATTATTATTGGTGGTTGAATTTTTTCTTTAATTTCTCAAATTTTTTAAGAAAAACTAATTAACTAAGTACCTGGTATTGAAATTGGTTTTCATCAGTAATGGGACCGGTTCTTAAAATTTAGGATTCGGTCCAAAACTGAAACTAGTTTCAATTTTCAATAACCGATGATTATCGAAACTATAACTAATTTTATTTAAATTGATTGGGTATCCGATATTGTCTCTGCTTATAACGTTGTTGTGATCGGAATAATTAATAGTACTGATAAGGAGAGAGAAACATGAGAGGAATCTACGCAAATAGACTAGGGGAAGAGGGACTAAACTATGAGAAGTTCTAGGCATGAAGGATTTTCAATTTCATAATTGATAGTGGAAGATGGAGGTGAAGATAAAGTAATTGCAGACAATATTCAGCACACAAAACTTGAACATTTCATAGGTTAAAGTTAAAAAAAAAAAAATCTAGAACTAACGATTACGACTCATATAAATAAATTTAATTCGGATATATGCTTTAATAATACGAAAATTAATGCCTTTAAATTATAAATTATAAATTATAAATACAACTTAACTTAAAAATAAAAATTTTAATTTAAAGGTTTAAAATAAAGTAGATACAAACATTATTAAAATTTGACGATAAAAAATAAAAACCAACAATAAACAACATTAGAAATGTGTATTACAATAATAAGCCACGTTGACAATATGATCATTATCGCAACTCAATCGTGAATAAAAACTGTGACTGTGAGACCGTATCTAAATCTAATTCGAAAGTCTAAGAAAGAAAGATCAACAAGATGATCAAATGAGCAGCATCAGTCATGGCGATGTTAAATCCAACCATGATAGAAAATTAAATAAAAAAATAACGGTCAAATAACCAATTAAGAGAAGAAAAATATGTCAAAAGATCAAAGATATGTATCAAAAGATTAAAAAAAATCGTGTTACAAAGATTAAATATTATTGAATTAAAAAGACTAAAAATAAATAAATAAAAGAAAGTGAATAATAGTCAACCACCACTAAAACTGGTGTCGCAGACGATCATAAAAAATAAAACAATAATAAAAAAAGGATGTTAACAAGCGTCGTATTATCAAATGAATATTTCTTAATCTTAGAAGAAAATACATAAATAACGTTGTAATAGAGATGAAAGATCGATTCACATAAATTAAAGAGTTTTTGATATCACCGAGTTTTAATTCCGATTTTATTGATAAAATAAAATAAATGAGGGTTTATCAAGAAAATAGAAAATAAATATAAAATAGTAAAAGAGAATAAAATAAGTGTAGAGAAAAATATGAAAATAAATATTTAAAAAATATATTAAACTAATTAGCCTCAAGCTTTGTTTAACCCCAATTAAAATTGACCATCAAAAAACATTTTTATTTCAGATACATATAAGTTACAGTCTATGAGATCCAACTCTTATAATATATTTTTTTCTGATAAATTGATAATATAAAATTAATTTTAAATTTTAATTTTTTATTAGACTAACTGCCGTTAAAATAAAAATTTAATAATATAATAAAGACTCCCATATTTGCATTCTCAATACCTTGACCTTTGTTTTTTCATAACGAAACCTTGACCCTTGTTCACAATACAAAGAAACTTGTTTCCCTGTGTAGTGCAACTATCAATTAATTCCAAGAACAGTACAATTCATTATAAATTGTTAATTTCTGTCAAATTTAGATTTAAGGTTGACGACAGCAGAAAAAACAGTAGAGTTTATGTGTTTTATTATTTAATTTTAATTAATCTGATCATATGCCTAAACTGTTGTGGTGCTCAGAATAATTAATAGTAATGATAAAAGGAGAGAGAGAAATATAAGAGGAATCTACACAAATAGAATAGGGAAGAGGAAAAATTATATCATAAGTACCACGAGACCAATCACTAAAAATTATTCATGTTATTTTTTTTTCATGTCATATATTTTTTAAAGTGAATCTTTACTTGAAAAAACTATTTTTAAAACGAATTAACAATAAATATGAGTGAAGATTCACTTTAAACTTTAGAAAATATATGACATAAGAAAAAATGATGATATGAATGATTTTTAGTGGTTGGTCTCATAGATGACGTGGTGGGTTACCCATGATATAATTTTTCAGGGAAGAGGGACAAAACTATGGGAAGTTTTAGGTTGAGTCATGAACAGGGACGGAGTCAGAATTTAGAGTTATAGAACGCAAAACATAAATATTTAAAAGTAAGGGAACAAATTCATTAAAAAAATTAAATAGGGGATAAAAATAGGGAAAAATTTCTTCGAGAGTGAAGAACGATTCTCCCTCGCCATCCCTTAGTAGTTCCATCCTTGATATGAATGCTTTGCAATTTTATAATGAATAGCGGAAGCTGGAGATGGAGGTGTATATAAAGTAATTGCATATAATATTTAGCACGCTAAATTTGAACATTTGATAGGTTAAAATTCGAAAAAAAATAGAATAAGTGGTTACGATTCACGTAAATGATAAGTGTTTTATTTTTTATTATTATTTAATCATTAATTATTCCTTATTTATTCTTAGATATTACTAATTTAAGTCGTTTTTATATGTTTTTGTGCGACTACTATCGATTCCAAATGGTAATGGAAGTCTAATATTTCCATAGACTTCTTCCCCACAACTAATTTCTTGATTTTTTGTTTCATGTAACATTGTGCATATCAAGAAGAATATGATGTAAAATCCTAAATGAAAACCCATTTAGATGGTTTAATTTCTTTGATGGAAATGAGGTTAAGTGGATGAAGCTTCAAAGAAAAATTTTCTTCTCACTTTTAGTATTTTATTTATGAATATGAGTGTATAGAAATAAAGAATGGTACTGAAGTATCACATGGCATGAATGCTTTTAAATTTTATAATTGATAGTGAGAGATGGAGATGCATAGAGATTAAACTAAACTTAAATATTTAATAGGTTAAAGTTGAATTCAGCGAGTAATTCAATAAAAAAACAGATAATATTTATTTTAAGATACTGATATTTAATTATTTTATTCATAAAATATATATATTGTCGAGTATTTAAAAATATGTATAAATATATAATATTTTATGTTCGCCTTTAAATTATTAAAAAAAATAAAACTTTTGCTTCCGCTTATCACGGATGGTTGGGTGTATGACATTTCAAGTTTTTGAATTCTTCAATAAATTTATAGTGGCATGCTCGCAGGCAATGTGAACGGTGAAAAGTAAGGAATATCGAAATATGTAACCTGAATAATTCAAAACGACCTGTATCGTATATTTAATTTTGGTGGGTAAATTTTTTAGTAGAGATTTTCTGCATACATAACGTCTTAGACCCGAGACTTATTTAAGTAAAATTAAATTATTTATCACTTGGACTAACTCATGTTGGTATATCGAGGTATATATTAAATACACATAAAGAGAAAACCAATAACATTAAAAGAAAATTGAAAATGAAAATAAGATGTAAATTACATAACAAGTAATTTAACTATTAGTAATTTATATCGATAGTTATCAAATTTTTAAAATATGTATTATAAATATTAAACTTTTAATTCGTTTTCATTATATCACTATCATTAATTGAAGTTAAGAATTATTGATGTGACATGTTAAATTCATCTCCCATACACAAAATCTAATTTTCCAAATTACAAACTACCGCAAAAATTATTTTTGATGAATTGAGTGATTGTCGATTAATCTTAACAGTGAAAAAAATTTAATGTATCACCTCAATATTTTAAATGACAGTGATAATAATAAAAATTTATTTAAAATTTAGTGATTATAATATAAATTAAAAAATAATGACTAAAGCAAAAGTTCTATAAAGTTATATGACTACCAATTTTATAAATGATAGCGAAAGATGGAGGTGAATATAAAGTAAGTGCATACAATAATTAGCAAACCAAACTTGAACATTTCATAGGATAAGTACGAAAAAAAATCTAGATATATGGATACATTCAAAAGTATTTTTAATGTAATTTTAAAAATTTTATATTTTTATATACTTTAATTTTTTTATAAAATAGGTTTATTAAGCGCATCGAATATTGTTATATACTATTAATGTTAAACACGATTGAATATCATTAAACTAATTAATAAAAATTAAAAATATCAACTATATAAGTTAGTATTTAGGTTTTAAGATAATATGTTAGAGATTTAGATTTGAACCTATAAATCTTAAATTTTAATCTCAAACCTTAAATTTTAATTGTGGTCCCTAAATTTTAAGTACATAAACTTAAATCCCTAAACTATAAATTCTAAATTAGATTCTTAACTTCTAAAATTACGGTGTTTGTAGAAAATAAATCACACCATCAATGTATAATAATAATATAATAATAATAATAATAATAATAATGTAAAATGCATAGTTAATTTTAATTTATGAACAAACATTGATGGTCAGTTGATCAGAGTTGTCCACCTGCTCTCATTACTTTCCTTTGATCCTGGATTCAAGATCCAACATAAGTATTCCTTCCCTTAAAATCTCTCTTCCCCCTCATCTTTAGGTGAAAATAAAACTTAAGCTTTCAAAAAAAATAATTCATCAAGAAACCCCAATTCATCCTCAACTCTATTCGATGTGTTAGCACTCTCTACCCATAAAGGAAGAAACTCTGATCCTGATCTTTAGCCTGTTAGCACAAGCCCCCCAAACCGAGACTGTTTCTTGGACCTAAAGCAATCGAAGAGACCTACCAAGTACCAACCAAGCATATGAGTTAGAGCCATCCTTTACGAGTCCATTGGTTTAATTTTAATACTAGATCATTAATCGTTTGTTTTGATTGATTTAACCTATGTAAACATGACCTAATATCTATTTTGACAATACCATGATATCTAGTTGTGGAGTACTTTGTATGCATGTACTCGTAATCCGATATCATGATGCAATCTTGGTCTAAGTAATTTTAAACTTTGTCCCTTTTTGTATTTGTTTGAAACTTTTATTTAACTATCAACCAACTATTCCAGGGGAAACTTTTATTCCAGGGAAGAGACCAATTGCTGGAGTTGGTGGCATAATTTGTCAAGCTCGCCACCTTCCAAACCTGCTGTTTCAATCTTTTCTCGAAGAGACACGAATGTTTCCATGGATTTGTTTTGTTCTAAAGCCCGTTCCATGGAGCCAAATGGTATAACTACTCCGGCAGGAACTCGAAACGAAGCTGGCACCCCTAGGTCACTGTAGACTGCCATAAAGAAACAAAAAAATGCAAAACAACAACATTTAAATGTACAAATTATAACACAGAAGATTACAGTCAAGATAAAACTAATAACAAATGGATTTATCAAAAATTAGCCTTAATTATTTGCCATAAGAAAAATATTCTGTTGAACATTATTCACGTATAGTACTTCTTATGATCAAAGACTCCAGAAATTAGTTGCCAGGAACAAAAATGTTACCCTTGTGGCATTCAGAATTGCATGAAGAAATGAATAATTTTAATGCTATCCAGTAGTTATTTTGATTCTGTGAAGGTACACTTGAGAAACAAATAAAAGTTTTAGGCTTTAGTTTTGATGATTGAAGTTGGTAGGATTAGGGTTAGGTTCGAATAGAGAATAATGTTCTAAACTAATAGATACAAATGTGTTGAGCTAAATGACTACTCTACTGATATCTTTAAGTGTTATTTTGTTTAGATCAATATGTTTATTTTATACATTGATATGTCAGTGTTAATTGAATGATTTGACTGATATCTTTTTGTATAAATTACTTATGTAGCAAGTTGATAGATAAGACTTGTAGTAGTTGTGTTTGGTAGAAGCTTGCTGGATTTTAATGTTAAATGTTTCTACTGCAATTAAATGAACTGATTTCCAGCACTGAAAAATCTTTTTTTTCCTTCTTTCATTTTCTCTCTCATTTTAGTCTCAAGTTTATTAACTTTGAGAGCTAGAAATCCAACAATTGGCATCAGAGCTTTAATCTTTGGGGGCCTGAGTTTTTTGTTTAAGTTCTTGAGAGTTTACCAACATAGGTTTCTGGTTTTGTTGTTGTTGTTCTCATGTCATCAACCAGCTTTTCTCCTCCACCACCTTTTGTCTTTGCTGAAGAAAATTATCATATTTGGGCAGTGAAGATGAAGACTTACCTGCAAGCTCATGATCTGTGGGAAGTTGTTGAAATGGATAGGGATCCACCACCTTTGAGAGCTAATCCTACGCTTGCTCAAATGAGGCAACACAGTGAAGCGTGTGCCAAGAAACACAAAGCCATGTCTTGCCTTCAGAATGGAGTTTCTGATGTGATTTTCACAAGAATTATGGCTTGTGAGACTCCAAAGCAAGCTTGGGACAAGCTGAAAGAGGAGTTTATGGGGTCTGAAAAGACAAGGCTGCAGTAACTTATAAACCTAAGAAGAGATTTCAAAAATTTGAAGATGAAAGAGAGACTGTCAAGCAGTATTCAGACAGAATAATGGCTATTGTTAATAGAATTGGGCTGGTTGGAGATGAATTTAGTGACAAAAGAATTGTAGAGAAGGTGATTACAATCCTTCCAGAAAAATATGAGTCCAAGATCTCCTCTCTTGAAGACTTAAGAGATCTGTCCAGTATTTCTTTGACTGAGTTGATAAATGCACTCTATGCTCAAGAGCAAAGGAGAGCAAGTAGACAAGAGGAACACTCAGAGGCTGCATTTCAGATGAAAAGTAATCAGAGAGCAAACTTTTCAAACAACAAAGGGAGAAAGAACTGGAATGACAGAAAGAAGAAGCAAAGAAGAGACAAAGACAATGCCAAGGATGGTGAAAAAAAGAAATATCCGTGCACATTGTAAAAAAACCACTCACTTAGAGAGGTATTGTTGGTTCAGACCAGACATACAATGTAGATCTTGCAAGTAACTTGGTCACATGAAAAAAGTTTGCAAGAACAAAGGACAACAACAACAAAATGCACAAGCTCAAGCTGCTGATGAAAATAAATCCGAGGAGGAGCAAATGTTCACTGAATCTTGCTATGCAACCAACAGCAAAACCAAAGAAAATTGGTTAATAGATAGTGGTTGTACAAACCACATGGCCTCAGATGAGAGTATGTTCAAGAACATTGATAGAACCAACATTTCACGGGTCAAAATAGGCAATGGACAGTTTATTAAAGCAAAAGGAAAAGGAGATGTATTTGTCAACACTCCAGCAGGTACTAAAATAGTTTCTGATATCTTGTTTGTTCCTGATATTGATCAGAACCTACTTAGTGTTGATCAACTGTTAGAAAGAAACTATTCAATTGTCTTCAAGAACAATAATTGCTTGATTATTGATCCGTTTGGCTGTGAACTTGTGTCTGTTGCTATGAATGAAAGAAGTTTTGTTTTAGATTGGAATAGTGTAGCATCAAATGCTTATGTTGGTATAGTAGATGAAACTAACTTGTGGCACAAAAGATTGGGACATGTGAATTACAATACACTTTGTCACTTGTACAAAAGTGATCTTGTTTTAAACTTGCCAAAAGTTGTTAAGCATAATAAAATGTGTGAAGTGTGACAATTAGGGAAGCAAAGCAGACTGTCATTTCAGTGAATAAAGCTTGGAGAGCAACAGAAAAATTGCATCTTGTTCATACCGATGTGTGTGGCCTATGAAGACATTGTCACTTAATGGAAGCAAGTATTTTATTTTGTTCATTGATGATAGTACCAAATTTTGCTGGGTTTACTTCTTGAAGCAAAAATCAGAGGTTGCACAAGTCTTCTGAAAGTTCAAAGTGTTTGTGGAAAATCAGTCCAGTTGCAAGCTGAAGATTGTTAGATCAGACAATGGGACAGAATACACATCTGACAAATTTGAAAAATTTTGTGAAGTTGCTGGTATTGAACATCAATTGAAAAACATTTACAACCCTCAACAAAATGGGGTCAGTGAAAGAAAAAATAGAACTGTGATGGAAATGGCAAGATGTCTTCTGTTTGAAAGAAATTTGCCTAAAAAATTTTGGGCAGAAGCTATAAATACAGCAGTGTATCTGCTAAATAGGCTGCCAACTAAAGCTGTGAAAGAAAAAACACCATTTCAAGCTTGGTTCGGATTTAAACCTTCAATGTTTCACTTAAGGGTGTTTGGATGCATATGTTATGCTCACGTTCTAGAAACCAAAAGAGACAAGCTGAAGAAGAAGTCCCAACTTGGAATCTTTATTGGCTACAGCAGTAAAAAGAAAGGGTATAGGATTTTTTATCTTTATACTAACAAGTTGTTTGTAAGCAGAGATGTTAAGTTTTGTGAGTATGTTTTTTGGAATTGGAACAAGTGTGAAGTTGAGCTTTCCAAAGAAAATCAGATTGAAGCTAACATGTCTCGAGAACAAGTTGAAGATGAAAATAATTTTGAAGAATCAGATGATGATCATCCTATACGAGGTACTAGACCACTTTATGATGTTCATGAAAGGTGCAATATAGCCGTCTTTGAACCTGCTGATTTTGAGGAAGCAATCAACTCAGAAGATTGGAAGAAAGCCAAGCAAAATGAGATGTCCATGATTCAAAAAAATCAAACTTGGGTGTTGGTTGATAGGCCAATCCAAAAGAAGGTAATTGGTGTGAACAACAAAGTAGCCAAGGAGAAGTGTTGAGCTAAATGACTACTCTGCTGATATCTTTTAGTTTTATTTTGTTTAGATCAGTATGTTTATTTTATACACTGATATGTCAGTGTTAGTTGAATGATTTGACTGATATCTTTTTGTATAAGTTACTTATGTAGCAAGTTGATAGATAAGACTTGTAGTAGTTGTGTTTGGTAGAAGCTTGCTGGATTTTAATGTAAAATATTTCTGCTGCAATAAAATGAATTGATTTCCATCACAGGAAAATTTTTTTCCTTCTTTTTTTTTCTCTCGTTTTAGTCTCAAGTTTATTAACTTTGAGAGCTAGAAATCCAACAAAATAAAGAAAAAAAGGATTCGAAATTACACCCTAAAGTTACATCAAATGCTGTCATACTCAATCTTCTTGGAAATTAATGTTGATTTTTCTGGACAACTTTGTTTTCTGCATGAAAAAGAATCGTTATCTCTTGGTTGAGGCATGCCTGTGTAAACACAGTCTTAAAGTAAGCAATGACGGTTCATTTAAACTATCATATAATCATTCAATAAATATCAGGAATATTTCGAAAGAGATGTGTATGCCTGTCTTTACAATTTCAAACACAATAAGCATCAAAAGCAGCTTGAAAATTTAGATGTGTACCTACTTAAAAGGACAAAAGAATAGTTCTCAAGGCCAATCTCAGATAGTTTCTACTGACAGTTGCAACACAACAGCATCAGTTAAAATAAGAAAGTGAAAAAGAGAAAATTTCAAGCCAAATTTTTATTTATTAGAAGCTTGCTGAAAATTTTCTTTAAAGGGAAAATGAATTGACCTTTTGACGCATTGCTATTGCTAAGACCACTTTCAAGACCCTTTACAATTACTCCTCTCAAAACACTCAAAGATCGCATTGTCTTGATTAAATCTAAAACGCTACTTGATCCTTCTGCAGCATCCAAAATCTGTAAATTTATAAATGCCACTCAAAAAAATCAAAGGAATGCAAAAAAATCTCATCGAATAAAAATAAATAATTAGAAGTAAACTTATTTCTACAACGAAATTTTTGTAGATTGTAGTCGTAAAGTTAGTAGTGTTGTACATGTTAAAGTTTTAGTAGTTAATATGTACTATGTCTTATGAAAATATAGATAAAGAGTTAACCAGATTATTCCTAATTTTAGTTTTAAGAGACACTAGACTCACTAAAGCGACAAAGGTCTCTAGAGCCTAGGAGCTAGGTGCACTAAAGCGTCAAAGGTCTTTAGAGTCTAGGCACTAAGTGAAAGCGCGTACCTTTTGTAGGCTTTAGTTTTAAAGGGAGATATGTACTCCAAGACACAAAATGTCCTTGGAGCCGAAGCTTTAGGCGCTCACCTTTCGTAGGTGAAACGCACTCTTTATTCTAAAAATGTATATATTAACCCTAAAGCATATTTTGTACTAATAATTATATTATAAATTCTAAAATATCAAAATATTTCCATTGTTCAAAACTATTAAAATTAAATATATTAAAATATTGATAAATGTATATTAATTAAATACATACGTTTAATATTTTATTTAAATTAGTAAATATTTAAAAATATATGTTATTTTACTATATTAGTTTATATCAAAATTTTATTAAAAATAATTTTTTGGTTTAGAATAAATATTTGACTAACAAAATTAATAATATAATTTTAATAAATATTTGACTAACAAAATTTGTTTCATATACACCTTACCCTAGCAATAGAAATATAATAGTAGTCAATGATTTTGTGATCACAATGGCTAGTTAGGGTGATATTGTTATAAATGAAACCCTTACTCTTAAAAGTGTCTTCCATGTTTCAAATTTGTTTACCAATCTTTCATCCATCCAAAAGGTTACCAAAGACTCTAATTGTAGTATTGCTTTTTATCCCACTCGATGTGTTTTTCAGGAATAAAATACAAGGAGGATTGAACATGCTAATGAGTTATACTTTGGGTCACTCATTTATGGGTAAGGTTACATTTGGGTCACCCAATTATTAAATGTTACATTTAGATCACTCAATTATAGGTAAAGTTACATTTGGGTCACTCTTCATATTTGAAAAAAAAAAGTTTATCAATTCATGTATTAGATTAATTAATGATTTCAAATGAAGTACTCTAATATTAACAAGGGTATACAAGTGATTTAGAAGAAAAAACAACCAAATTGATGTACTTTTTCAAATACAAAGAGTGACCCAAATGTAACCTTTAATAATTGGGTGACCAAAATGTAACCTTACCCATAAATGAGTGACTCAAATATAACTTTCAATAATTAAGTGACTCAAATGTAACTATACCTATAATTAAGTAACCTTTGTTGCAATTTACCCAATTTTTTATGATATATATACACTGATATATAAAAAAATATGAAGTAATATTACCACATATAAAAAAATATGAATATATATATATTATATAATTAGACAGTTGTTTAAATTGGAATTGAATCGTACTGTAATGCGATAAATAATTATAATTATATTTTTATAAGAACTCGATTCGAAATTTTAATCTCAAATCGAATCGGAAAAATTTCAAATAAAATTTAAGTTGCAAAATATAACTAATCAACTCGAATAACTCAAAAAAATCTATCTCAACTTAACTCGATTCGATCAAATACTTACTCTAAACACCATTATTAAAAAGGAGTAATCCGTAAGGAATATCATATTCGCATACTCGAGACCTTCACCTTTGTTTTTGTTTTTGTTTTTGTTTTTTAATGAAATCTTGACCCTTGTTCACATACAAAGAAAATTGTTTCCCTGTGGCATGCAACTATCAATTCTAAGTACAGTACAACTCATTATGAATTATTAATTTCTGTCAAACTTAGATTTTAGGTTGACGACAAGAGAAAAAAAAAAAGTAGAGTTTATGTGCTTTATTATTTAATTTTAATTATAATTAATCTGATCATATTCTTATATTATTGGTGTGCTCAGAATAATTAATAGTAACGATAAGGAGAGAGAAACATAAGAGGAATCAACACAAATAGAGGAGGGGAAGATAAAGTAATTGCAGACAATATTCAGCGCAACAAACTTAACATTTCAGCACGAGCCCTCTATCGATTAAAGAAACAGTTGTTGTTTTTAAAGGTTACGTGTTCGAACATCAGCGATACCAACAGAGTGATTGAGCAATCAATGTTAAATGGTGGAGATTATATTCTAGAACAGATACTACTGTAATCACTATTAGCTTGTTAAAAAAAAACTTGAACATTTCACAGGTTAAAGTTTGAAAAAATCTAGAATGAATGGTTATAATTTAACTAACTAAATTTAATTATGACGTATTTTAATAATATAAAAAATTGATATCGGTTAAAATTGATATCAATATTCAGCGATCAATGACGGTAAGATTAATTTGAATTAAAATTTTGAGAATTCATGACATCTTCTTTTAAATGCTTGTATCATGTACAAAAGTGAGGTACGAGATTTGAACCCTAAATTAATTTGACAGTCAGACTTAATTGATATCGGTTTAATCTTTGATCCGATATAACGTCATCCTTTCAAATTAAATATGTGATTATTTCGAACTCAACAATTTAACAAAAATCTCGTTAAATTGAGTTTATTTTCAATTAAGAATATTTAATTAAATTAGATTAAATTTCAAAGATTTACATCCATTTAAGGCAACATGTATATTTGGTAACGATTTTCGGGCGTGACGGGTGTTAACCCTTCCCCACATGTAATCAACTCCTGAACTTAAAAGTATCTCTGATTTTGTTTTTATAGTGTTCGACCTACCATAATAACTGGTGATGACTCTGATCGTTTTCCAAGTAGTTAAAACCTTTAAATTTTCTTTTTTAAAAGGGAAATTCCCGTTTTAAATATTTTTCACACAAAAATTAACGACCCCTTAAACTTTTCAAAGTCAAAACATATTATTTTATTTGATTCTTTAAAAAGGGTCACTACAAAAGACTTGAAACAAAGAAGATACAAACATCGTTAAAACTTGACGATAAAAGGTAAAAAAAAAAAAAACATTAAAAATTCATATTACAATAATAAGGCATGTTGATAACATGATCGTTATCATAACACAATTACGAATAAAAACTGTAACTGTGAGACTATATAGAAATTTAATTCGAAGGTCTAAAAAATAAATATCAATAAGAAATTCAAAAGAACGCCATCTTAATTATTCGTGATGATGTCAAATTCAACCATGATAAAAAAAAAATCAAATAAAAAAGAAACAATCAAATGACCAATTAAAAGAAGAAAAACGTATCAAAAGACGAAAGATACATATCAAAAGATAATAAAAATTGTATTATAAAGACATGATTATTTAATTAAAAGAATAAAAAAAACAAATAAAAAAAAGTGATCTACAATTAATAATTAATACTAAAATTAGTGTTATCGGTCATAAAAAGTTAAAAGAATTAAACAAGAATGGAAAGAGGATGTGACTAGAGAAAAGAGGATCGGGCTATGTTTAGGGTTTTTGTATCAATATAAAATTCTTAAATTTTATATCATTTTCTCACTCGATTATTGCTTGTAATGGATAAATTTAATGACAATTAAAGATAATTCTACACATTTTTCATATTCCAACATCCATACACTTAATTTATTATTTTATCTATTATTTGGTATAAAACAAGTATGGTTAATGGGTTTTTTTCTTAGATAAAAAATAACCATGCAAGTAATACCAGATAGTAGAATGGATGCTAGAATTTATTTTTAACTGAAGCTGAAATGCAGAGAAGCACCCACCACGGCAACACATTAACTGTTGCGGCAGCAGAGAAAAGAAGACAATTGGTGCTCGATAGGTAGAGAATAAAATGTTGATTCCAGTGGACATAATGCGAGACAAAATGGAAGTGAAGAAATAGAGTCAAGGCATGGTCAAAGTCAATGCAGAATTTAAGGAGTTAAATTAGGAAATATAATAAAAAATTGTAATTTAATATGAACATGTATTCTTTTCCTTTTAGAACTCCTACCTTATTAAAAGACTTTAACCTAAACTTAGCCTATATAAAGCAAGCTCTTAGATTGAGAATAACAAGTCGGTTCTTTTAGACAAAAACCTTAGCCGCCGACAAGTCCATTATGTTCTAAACTCCCATCGAGGCTTCGGTGATTAGAGGAGTAGTTGGTGAAGAAAATTGTATTTTATTTGAGAGTTATTAATGCAATTCTTATTTTCATAGTTTATTCTTTCTTTGTTTTTACTCTTCTTTACTTACGAGCTCGAAAGATAAGTTTGTGAAGAAAAATATATTTGTCTAATATCGGGAGAGTTAGGCACACGAAACAAGAGAATATGGTCTTTGCTCACGGGCATCAACTAATCCGCAAGGGTTTCAGCGACTGAAAGGAAGCATACAATTGGTTGTTATTCATCCTTGATTCACATCCTTGATTCACGTCGGGAGGTATTATCAAGACATGTGTTTCAATAGTTCTCCGAGCTTAGGGATAAGGAGAAGACAATTTCGGATGCTCTGTCAAATTATGGAAAGTTGAGTTGTCCACAAGGCATAACCCCGCCGAGGTAGCTGAGGCGACCCTTCGTGCGACCCGCTGCAGCGGCAGTTCAACTACATGCGTTAATAACTGGATAATAAGTACAACTGAATTTCCCTATACAAAACAAATTATCTAGCCTTACTTATTTCATTATTATTCTCAACAATTATTTAGTTTTCTTTTATTTTCAATTAAATCATTCATCACCAAAAAATTACTTGTGTTTTTAATTTCAAAGTACAGAATTATTATGCAACGTAGGTAATCCAGTCTCTGTGGATTCGGTATCTCAAATACTATAACTTGACAAAAGGTGAAAGAATTCAAGTACTCCTAAACCCTCACCATGTAAGAAGAATACTAAAAGTCCAAATATGATTTAAAAGAAAGATACTTTAAATCAAACTTTAAAAGTCATTGAACATGAAGGAACATCGCCGCATATCGGTTGAACGCAGCCGCCAAGGGGTTCAGCATCGTTATTGAAAATAGTGGCCAAATTACCGCACCCCACGGACCCGAACATGTTGTAGTCGGTCGAGAAGAAAAATGGCGTGCCAGTTAGATTGAGTCTCACGGTTGTATCCTTTTTATGATCACAGTTAACAAGGAACCGAGCACCTCCACATCCTTGCCATTTATGTTTATGAAAGGCTTTTCCCCATCATGAGTTCGCTTACAAGTGACTCTAAACCACGAACGAGTGTAGCAGCTTCTACGGATTCCAAATGGTAATGAAATTGTAACATTTCCACATACTTCTTCCCCACAGCTAATTTCTTGAGATTTTGTTTCATGTAACATTGGGAATATCAAGAAGAAGATGATGTAAAATCCTAGATGAAAACCCATTTGGATGGTTTAGTTCTTTGATGGAAATAATGGTACTGAAGTATCACATGGCATGAATGCTTTTAGATTTTATAATTGATAGGGGAAGATGGAGATATTATCTTTTTCCAAGTTTTTGAACACAGGTAATCTCTTTAAGAGAGCAACGTGTCTTATCATTACACCAATACTTATTGGTGAGATACTTATTAAATACATAAAGAGAACCAATGATATTAGAAAAATAGAGCAGAAATCCTCTACCTCTTTTCCATACCTCTTTTCATGTCTCCTTTGAAAAATTTCTAAAAAAATATATTTTAAATCCTAAACCCTACACCTTAAAAAATACACTCTACCCCTAATTCCCTAATCCCTAACCAAAATCCTTTACCTAAAACCCTAAACCCTAAACCTTCCAATTTGAAGTAGAAGCATAAACGAAGGAATAAGGAAGAGGTAAATTTGCACCCAAAATATTGGAATCGAAAATAAGATATAAATTCCATCTAAGTGATTGAACTATTAGTAAATTGCATCCATAATAATCAAACTTTTAAAATTTGTATTATAAATATTAAAATTTTATTTCGTTTCATTACAATCACTATTATTATTCGAAGTTAAGAATTATTATTGTGGTACGTTAAATTTTTCTTCCATACAAAAACTCTAGTTGTCCAAATTGAAAAACATCACAAAAGGTTGTTTTTAGTCTTAATAATAGAAAGATTTTAATGTATCACGTCAATAGTTTTTAATGCCAACAACGATAATAAAAAAATATTTAAAGTTTAATGATTATAATATAAATTAAAAAACAGATTAAAACAAAAAAATTTAAAAGTTTAATAATTATCGATATAATTTACCCTAATTACAGTTGAATGGTTTATAAAATTTTAATGAGATACTAAGGACTACCAACGGTAGCAGATGCACATGTATGATAGGGTGGTCTAAGTTCACCCTAAACTTTTTAAAATTCATATATTTGTCTTTAAATTCTTAAAATTTTATGAATGAGTCCTTAAATTTTTTTTAATATTTATGAGTTGTGTTTACTCTGAAATTTTAAAATTTCATATGTGTTCACTCTCAAATATTTTTTCTAGATCCGCCATTGACTACTAACCATATTCGCATACTCAGGACCTCGACCTTTGTTTTTTTCATCAAACCTTGACCATTGTTCACAATTTCAAGTACAGTACAGCTCATTATGAATTATTAATTTCTGTCAAATTTAGATTTAAGGTTAACGACAGCAGAAGAAAAAATAGAGTTTATGTGCTTTATTATTTAATTATAGTTAATCTGATCATATTCCTATACTATTGGTATGCTCAGAATAATTAATAGTACTGATAAGGAGAGAGAAACATAAGAGGAATCTACACAAATAGAGGAGGGGAAGAGGGACTAAACTATGAGAAGTTCTAGGCATGAAGGATTTTCAATTTCATAATTGATAGTGGAAGATGGAGGTGAAGATAAAGTAATTGCAGACAATATTCAGCACACAAAACTTGAACATTTCATAGATTAAAGTTAAAAAAAAAATCTAGAACAAGTGATTATAATTTATGTAAATAATTTTTTTTCGGATATGTTTTTAATAATATGAAAATTAATGTTTTTAGATCATAAATAGAATTTAACTTAGAAAAGATAAAAAAATTCAACTTAAAAGTTCAAAACAAAGTAGATATAGACATCGCAAAAACTTGACGATAAAAAGTAAAAACCAACGACAAATATTAAAAATGCATGTTATAATAATAAGGTATCTTGACAACATGGTCATTATCACAACTCAATTGCGAATAAGAATGACTATGAGGCTGTATCTAAATCTAGTTCGAAGGTCTACAAAAAGAAGATCAGCAAGATGATCAAATGAGCAGCATCAGTTATGGCGATGTTAAATCCAACTATGATAAAAATATATAAAAAAAAAGCCAAATGACCAATTAAAAAAAAATATGTCAAAAAGATATGTATCAAAAGATAAAAAAAAAATTGTGTTACAAAGACTAAATTATTGAATTAAAAAGACTAAAAACAAATAAATGAAAAGAAAATGATAGTCAACAACCACTAAAATTGGTATCGCAAACGACCATAAAAAATAAAACAAGAATGAAAAAAAGGATGTTGACAAGCTTCGTATTTGTAAAATATATATTTTTTAATTTTAAAATAAAATACATAACTAACGTTGTAATAGAGATGAAAGATCGATCCACATAAATTAAGGAGCTTTTGATATCATCGAGTTTTAATTTTGATTTTATTGATAAAATAAAATAAATGGGTGATTTTATCAAGAAAATAAAAAATAAATGTAAAATAATAAAAGAGAATAAAATAAGTGTAGAGAAAAATATGAAAATAAATATTTAAAAAAATATTAAACTAAACAGCCTCAAGCTTTGTTTAACCTCAATTCAAATTGACCATCAAAAAACATTTTTATTCCAGATACATATAAGTTACGGTCTACAAGATTCAACTCTTATAATTTATTTTTTTCGATAAATCTATAATATAAAATTATTTTTTAAATTTTAATTTTTTGATTAGATTAACTACGACTATCGCCGTTAAAATAAAAATTTAACGAGATAGTAAGGACTCCCATATTTGCATTATCAATACCTTAACCTTTGTGCACGAACCATCTAGCCTCATCGGTTAAAAGAACAGTTGTTGTTCTTGGAAGTCACGGGTTCAAGCACCAGAATTGTCAGCATAGTGATTGAGCGATTAATGTCTAATGATTGGGAATATATACCCTAGAACAGATACTACTGTAATCACTGTAGTTAAATAAAAAAAAATACCTTGACCTTTGTTTTTTCATAACGAAACCTTAACCCTAGTTCACAATACAAAGAAACTTGTTTCCCTGTGTAGTGCAACTATCAATTAATTCCAAGAACAGTACAATTCATTATAAATTGTTAATTTCTGTCAAATTTAGATTTAAGGTTGACGACAGCAGAAAAAACAGTAGAGTTTATGTGTTTTATTATTTAATTTTAATTAATCTGATCATATGCCTATATTGTTGTTGTGCTCAGAATAATTAATAGTAATGATAAAGAAGAGAGAGAAATATAAGAGGAATCTACACAAATAGAATAGGGAAGAGGAAAATTATATCATAAGTACCACCACGAATTTATGGGATCAACCACTAAAAATTATTCATATCATCTTCTTTTCCAATGTCATATATTTTCTAAAGTGAATCTTCACTTGAAAAAAAATTGTTTTTAAAATGAATTAACAATAAATATGAGTGAAGATTCACTTTAGAAAATATATGACATAGAAAAAAATGATAATATGGATGATTTTAGTGGTTGGTCCCATAGATGACGTGGTAGGACTTACCCATGATATAATTTCTTAGGGAAGAGGGACAAAAACTATGAGAAGTTTTAGGTTGAGTCATGAACAGGGACAGAGTCAGAATTTAGGATTATATGGTATAAAACATAAATATTTAAAAGTAGGAGAGCAAATTCATTAAAAAAATTTAAATAAGGGATAAAAGTGAGGGGAAATTTCTTCGGAAACAGAGAACGATTGTCCCTCCCCACCCTTTAGTAGTTCCACCCTTGATCATGAATGCTTTATAATTTTATAATGAATAGTGGAAGATGGAGATGGAGGTGTATATAAAGTAATTGCATATGATATTTAGCACACCAAATTTGAACAATTGATAGGTTAAAGTTTGAAAAAAAAATAAAATAAATGGTTACGATTGACGTAAATGATAAGTGTTTTATTTTTTTATTATTATTTAATCATTAATTATTCCTTATTTATTCTTAGATATTACTAATTTAAGTCGTTTTTATACGTTTTTGTGCCGCTACTATCGATTTCAAAGGATATGGAATTGTAACATTTCCATAGACTTCTTCCCCACAACTAATTTCTTGATATTTTATTTCATGCAACATTGTGCATATCAAGAAGAATATGATGTAAAATCCTAAATGAAAACCCATTTAGATGGTTTAATTTCTTCGACGGAAATGAGGTTAAGTGGATGAAGCTTCAAAGAAAAATTTTCTTCTCACTTTTAGTATTTTATTTATGAATATGAGTGTATAGAAATAAAGAATGGTACTGAAGTATCACATGGCATGAATGCTTTTAAATTTTATAATTGATAGGGGAAGATGGAGATGCATAGAGATTAAACCAAACTTGAACATTTAATAGTTAAAAGTTGAATTCAGCGAGGGATTCAATAAAAAATAGATAATGTTTATTTTAAGATACTGATATTTAATTATTTTATTTATAATATATATTGTTGAATATTTAAAAATATGTATAAATATATAATATTTTATATTCATATTTAAATTATTAAAAAAATAAAAATAAAACTTTTGCTTCCGCTTATCACGGATGGTTGAGTGTATGACGAGAAATTATATCATAGGTCAGTTTTACCACGTCATTTATGGGACCGACCAATAAAAATTAGCCACCTCATTTTTTTTAAATTTTTCAAGTGAAAAGTCACTTGGGAAAAAATATGACATGAAAAGATGGGTAGTTTTTATTGGTCGGTCCCATGGACACGTGGTGAGACTAACCCATGATATAATTTTTCGTGTACGACATTTCAAGTTTTTGAATTCTTCAATAAATTTATAGTGGCATGCTCGCAGGCAATGTGAATGGTGAAAAGTATGGAATATCAAAGTATACAACCTGACTAATTCAAAATCGATTCGTGTCGTACACTTGATTTTGGTGGGTGAATCTTTCAGTAGAGATTTTCTGCATACATAACGTCTTAAATCTGAGACTTAAATAAAATCAAACTGCTTACCACTTGGATTAACCCATGTTGGTATATCGAGGTATATATTAAATACACATAAAGAGAAAACCAATAACTTTAAAAGAAAATTGAAAATGAAAATAAGATGTAAATTACATAACAAGTAACTTAACTATTAGTAATTTATATTGATAGTTATCAAATTTTTAAATTGTGTATTATAAATATTAAAATTTTAATTCGTTTTCATTAGATCACTATCATTAATTGAAGTTAAAAATTATTGATGTGACACGTTAAATTCTTCTCCATACAAAAATTCTAATTTTCCAAATTACAAACTACCACAAAAAATTATTTTTTTAATGAATTAAGTGATTGTCGATTAATTTTAATAGTGAAAAGATTTTAATATATCACCTCAATATTTTTAAATGACAGCGATAATAATAAAAATTTATTTAAAGTTTAATGATTATAAAATAAATTAAAAAAATAATGACTAAAGCAAAAGTTCTACAAAATTATGTGACTACCAATTTTATAAATGATAGCGAAAAATGGAGGTGAATATAAAGTAAGTGCATACAATAATTAGCAAACCAAACTTGAACATTTCATAGGATAAGTACGAAAAAAAATCTAGATATATGGATACATTCAAAAGTATTTTTAATGTAATTTTAAAAAAATTTAATTTTTATATATTTTAATTTTTTTTATAAAATGGGTTTATTATGCACATCGAATACTATTAATACTATTAATGTTAAACACAATTGAATATCATTCAATCGACGCTAGTTTCTGATTTATTTCTTTGTCGGTGGTCTTTCAAAAAGTTATATCCCCACTTCGGTTGATGGTTGTTTGCCGATGGAATCAGTCTTGGGTAGCGATGCTTTACATGACAGTTTGGATCGTCTACAACTCCTTCCTTCTTTATGCGTCTCGTTTGGACAGACACAAGGAGATTCAAGAAGCTTCTGAATTTTATTAGTATGCTTAATTCCATAAGAATTTTTATTTTCTTTGTTCTTTAGGTTGTAAAATGTTTGGATTGTTTAATCCAGTTTTTTACTTCTCGATGTAAATGTAATTTTTATGGATCTAATAAAAATTCAGTAGCATTTGTCAAAAAAAATATCAACTATATAAGTTAGTATTTAGGTTTTAAAGATAACATGTTAGAGATTTAGATTTTAACCTATAAATCTTAAATTTTAATCTCAAACCTTAAATTTTAATTGAGGTCCCTAAATTTTAAGTACATAAACGTAAATCCCTAAACTATGAATCCTAAATTAGATTCTTAACTTCTAAAATTAGTGCGTTCATAGAAAATAAATCACACCATCAATGTATAATATAATTACTTATATATATAATCATGTAAAATGCATAGTTAACTGCAAATATTGATGGTCAGTTCATCAGAGTTGTTTACTTGCTCTCATTACTTCCCTTTGGTTCTTGGATTTAATATCCAAGAGGTGTATTCTTTCCCCTAGAATCTCTCTTCCCCTTCACCTTTTAGTAAAAATAAAAATTAAGCTTTCAAAAAAATTCATCAAAAAAAACCAATTTATCCTCAACTCTATTCGATGTGTTAGCACTCTCTACCCATAAAGGAAGAAACCCTGATCCTGATCTTTAGCCTGTTAGCACAAGCCCCAAAACCCTAGACTGTTTCTTGGACCTAAAGCAATCAAAGAGACCTACTAAGTACCAACCAAGCATATCAGTTAGAGCCATCCTTTACGAGTCTATTGGTTTAATCCGATCTGAAATGAACCTGAAATTTAACTCCTTGATCGTTTAATTTTAATAGTAGATCATTAATCGATTGTTTTGATTGATTTAACCTATGTAAACATGACGTAATATTTATTTTGACAATACCATGATATTTAGTTGTCGAGTACTTTGTATGCATGTACTCATAATCCGATATCATGATGTAATCTTGGTCTAAGTAATTTTAAACTTTGCCCCTTTTTGTATTTGTTTGAAACTTTTATTTAGTTGAACTTCCGATTTTTAGAGTTTCGTCTTAACTAATTCGAATTGACTAACATCTAACACTAGATTTTGGTGGATGTCTCTCAGTGAGGATTTTTTGTTATATACAATGCCTTAAACTCGAGACATGCTTAAACGATATCTAAGTTGAAAGAGATTTGTAATTTGAAACTGCATACATTCCAAACACATCAACAGCATGCAATTACGAACCAAATCAATCCTCTTCTTTCATAGCTGTGTCCAAGAGATTTGTAAATTCATAAAAATCACTGAATATCTATTCTGATCCCACACTCCAAAAAGCATATGATGATGTCAATGACAATGTTATTACCTCAAGAGAACATATGCAAGCACAAAACATTCATGTAATGTAATCAAACTGCAATAGAAGACATGAAGATGGCATTTTATTGTTTTATTCCTAGAGGCCAGAGGGTACACAGTCCCACAGTTTATTTTAAACAGGACAGGAGCTTCGAATCCAAAGCTGTTCATTACAGAGAAACTTAAACAGAGGTAGGGATGTCAGTAAAATCTGAAATACAAGATATATTTTTTCTTAAACAACATACACTGGATGGCCCTGCACCAATTTGCATGTGACTGAAGAAACAATCAACTGAAAGCGATGGGGAAACTATTCCAGGGTTTTAAACTATCAAAACATGGATTACTCAACATATTTGCAGCAGTACTTCTATCCCGAGTCTATACCGGTTATGAAAACATAGGTAGGTTAAAGTGCATATATGCTAGATATGTAGGGCGTAGGAAACTTGAAAAAACTGCAAGTAATGCTTGTGGTGGCAAAGATCAAATGCTTTGTTTCAATCTTGTGAGATTGCGTACCTGATCGGGTAAAAGCCGTTACAGGGGTTGGGGGCGTGTCTGGACTATATAAATATCTTTTCCAAGAACACATCCTTCCACATCCTGTGGGCAGCCAAACTTCCGCTCCAGGAAAAATCCAACTGCACACAGACGCTGACTAAGCTGTTGACGGAATATTGGATCAACTGTTAAGGGTTTTTTGCTGTAGTCTACTGTCAAATGGATTACTTCCCCATCAGCAGGACCTGCACCTGATACAACCATCTCCTCACTGAAATTTGCAAATGCTAGTGTTTTCACAAGCCCATCAAACTTCCCAGAAGATACACGCCATGGTGTGCCCCTAGTTCCTGACGCAAGGGTTTCACCAAGCCCTGGTGCAATCTCAGCCTCAACAGTGTTATGGTCACGATCTGTTGGGCTGAGCGTGTGGAGTACAAATGAAAGATCAGGTGAAAGCATTTCTTGAACCAGGATTGCCATTGTTGCATCTTTCTGAGGCACACCAGCAGCTCGGCGACTTAGTACTGCCCTTCGAGTATAGAGTGAGGCCCATACTTGGCTAACAGCACCGGCAAAAACAGTTGGATTTGAAGGACTGACATTTGGGATTGATTCATAAAGTCCAGCAGCTGACATCCCTGCCAAATCCTCAACATTTGCACTTGAACGGACAATTAAGCGTACATTGCCCGGAAACTCTCTAATTATGCCATCAATTATGTCTTGTGGTGGCTGCAGGGAAGAGACCAACTGCTGGAGTTGGTGGCATAATTTGTCAAGCTCGCCACCTTCCAAACCTGCTGTTTCAATCTTTTCTCGAAGAGACACGAATGTTTCCATGGATTTGTTTTGTTCTAAAGCCCATTCCATGGAGCCAAATGGTATAACTACTCCAGCAGGAACTCGAAATGAAGCTGGCACCCCTAGGTCACTGTAGACTGCCAATAAAGAAACAAAAAAAAATGCAAAACAACAGCATTTAAATGTACAAATTATAACACAGAAGATTACAGTCAAGATAAAACTAATAACAAATGGATTTATCAAAAATTAGCCTTAATTATTTGCCATAAGAAAAATACTGCTGAACATTATTCACGTATAGTACTTCTTATGATCAAAGACTCCTGAAATTAGTTGCCAGGAACAAAAATGTTACCCTTGTGGGAAACTGCCGCCAAGGAAGTTAAGCGACCACAGGCTTCTGCCTTTGCCCCTGAAGTTTGTGCATCTGCATCAGCAAGCAGTACAAGTCCTGAAGAAGAACTACCCTGTATGAGAAAAAAAAGCCATTAGCAGTTTGACATAAAAATAACAATGAGATTGCTGGTTTCTTGCAATTAAAGATAGAAGAGTGCAAAACTTGCCTTATAGGAGTAAGGGGCTTTAACAGTAGATGAATCATGAGGTCCATTCACTTCAACGGCAGATGAACCATTAGTTGAAAGATTTTTGGCAACAGAAACAGTATCACGATCATCTAAAGAACACGGACTTATGTTCACCCCACTTGATGATGCATCCAGTCTTCATGAGTTTAAAAAGAAAATTGCAAGTAAACAAAACAAAAGATTCTAGTAGCAGATTCAATAGTATACATAGCTAACTCCCAATAGTTAGATTGATGAGAAAAAAGTTTATCATACTGAGGAAAAGTTCAGAAATAACCTCAAGTATTTTCCTTCGAGTTTTTGTATATAAGAAACTTTTTCTTCATCTTCACATGTAACGAAAACTACCTTTTCCTGTACAAAAACTTATACTTTTATCAGTCTGTCACCGACTAATAGATTATTCGATCACAAATTCTATAATAGAATTATTATCACAAGAGGAGAGAACTTGCTTGTCGGGCCCTAACACCGAGATGAGATAAGTGTGGCAGCTCCTGCAAAAGTACAACTCCTGCAATATTGGATCCGGCTGCTGTCACCTGCAACATATAAATGAGATTAGACGACCACTTGTATGCGACAAAATGGAAAATAACATTCAATGATCAAAGAAAATAGCTAATTAAAAACAATCTTGAACCTCCTCATCTCCATCAGCTTTATTAACCACAAGAATAATAGGTCCTTCTAAAGATGACGGTAGTGATCCAGGGACAATGTTCTCAACCTGAAACAAAACTAATTTTGCATCGCATACAAACTCACAAATTTGCAAAGGTATACAAGTAAAAAAAGGGAATAACTTCACATGTACTTATCGGAAGGATTACCTTTGACATTGCACTATCAGATAATAAAGTTAAAAACATCATAATCTCTTACAACTTGAGGAGTTTGGTGCAAGACATGCTAGTAACATGCATTTGGCCCTTTATATTTTGGTTGAGTGCAGGTTGTGCCAGTTGTTCTTTTCTGAGGGAGAATTGTGGGAAAATCTAGTGGACAAATTCATGAACTAAATAAACATCATAAGTCCGTCCGTTATCACCTAATATTTCCTTTCAGTTGGCCCTAAAAAGATATTATTATTGTGTATAAGACCATTACTAAATATTTCCATATTTCAAGGGAATAAAAATCCATGTTACATCAGAATCAACTCTAACTGATCTTAAAACAACCGGAAATCACTGTTTGGTTCCTTCTCTAGCACTAAGATTATATATAAGACTTTTAAAATCCACCTAAGAATTTTTCAGATAGAAGTTAAATAGTTTGGTAACACCTACTTATTTTCAACAGCCAACACATAAATAGGACTTGCTTCCTAATGTAACGTACTGCCTTGTTGACATGATAGTGTGTTTATGGATTCAGGAGGGGCAGACTGAGAGACAAATTGTAAATAATAACATCGTAGTAACAAAATGCATTCACATTAAAGTCATTGAGGTACCTGAATCAATGTTCCAGACACCACTCCTGGAACAAGGACATCCCACCCTTCAGAACCAAGTGTTGCTCTAACAGCTTTCAAAAGAAGTGAACAAAGTTTTGAAACCTGAAAAATCACCCTACAAATGAACTTTTCCAGTTAGGAAAATAGAGAAAGGTAAACTAAGAACGAGTAATATGAATTCTTCCATACAGTTTAGATAGAAAAATCACAAACATAAAGAGTATAGCATTCAGGGATCCACCAGGAAGGTAAATGTCACCATACCCAGCCCGAATTTCAGCTTCAGCATATGTCCTTACGCTGTTCTCTGGAATTCCAAGAGCTCTCCCAAGCATCTTCAATAGTTGAAAAAAAATCTAAGGATTCCAGTTATTTCATTTATAAACCTTAAATTAAATAACTTATGAATGAAGCTGCACCAGTGGAAGTTGGAACATTCAGGAAGAAATTGATCTATAAATTGAAAATTGCATATCCATCCAAAGTTTATCAGACAAACACTAAAGGTTATGGTACAAACAGTTCATTAACTTTAGCATTAAAATAGTTGAAACATTTGGCTCTATATAAAAACATTTTTCTAAGCTTACATTGATCTCAGGTATCTACAATCACAAAAGTTTCATAAACTAGCACAAAACTTTGCTTTTCACAAGAATATTTCTTTACGTGCACTTTTTGAGGGAATAATTGCAGGAGGACTTCAGAATATTCCTCAGTCATCCTCCTTGCTCTGTCAAGTGTAGCTTTCAGTCTTAATGACCAAATTCTTTTGCCATCTTCACTTCCTTTATGGTAAACAAAAGGGGACAAGAAAATGAAATAAAGAAATGTAAGTAGAGCTATACAACAAACAAAAAAAAATCAAGATTTAAGAGAAAAAAGAATGAGGAAGGTACCTTCCTTCTCAGAGAGACCTGTTTCTCTCCATGCAGTAAGCTCATTCTCAATTGCGGCGCATTCTTCTGGTTTCCAACCAGATAAACTAAGCTGATTAACACCAACAATCAAGGCACCAAGTGGTTCACTCCAAGAGCTTATATTCTTTGATCCCAGGTTATTTGCAAACCAATTGGCTCCTCCCATAGCTTCAAGCATGTTGAGTAGCCTAATTCAAAGCAAGTCAGTACTGAATAGATGAGAAAAATGGAAAGAAAAAGAGCATAAAAGTAAAGCTAAAACAAACTGCTTGCAAAATCTCAGTAGAAGCATGGGAAACCAGAAAGTAAAATAATTCTGATTCAACAGAAATCTTAAATAAAATGTTGTCAGTAGAAATGTAACAAAGGCTTTCTGTTAAGGCTGAATAGGTGTGATGTACATGACCACAATTCCCTGTTATAAAGAAACCAATGTTTGCAGGTTTGATTGCAAGGTTGAGCATATGTCTAGCTTTTTGCATGCATGATATTGCAGATTTTATTGAATGAATACCAAGCAGACAATATCTATTATGTGCTAGAAAATGAGCAACATAATAGATTCATATCTGAGGCTGGAAACTCAGTTTAACTACTCTAACAAGACATATAAAAAATTGAAATAATTTCTTCAAGTTTCAGTTTGTTGACACAAAGGTTGTCAAAATACATTAACACGACATCACTCCATCCAGCTTAGTTTCATGACTGTTGGAAGTAGCAGAAGAGAACCAGCGTCACGATTGAGAATCCCGACATGGTTGCCAGAAAAGATGAACGACAAAGAAGAATGAACAATAGAAGTGAAAAGATAGTTTAACGATATAACCAAAATAGAGATAAAGGAATAAATTTCTATGTAATTCCTAATATTATTTGATATTAATATTGGCAAAAATAACACTTATTTATAGAATTATAGTTTACAAAGAGTACCTAAACTATGAAAGGTTTAATTACACAAGAATCATCATTCTGCATTAACTGCAGAAATTTTATTCCTATTTTATTGCTCGCATTGATTTAGTTATTAGGAAACAATTTCCTAAATATTAAGAGCCATTTATGGTATATCATTCCCAAGCCTTCTGATGGAGAAATTATATCATGGGTCAGTCCCACCACGTCATCCATGGGACCAACCAATAGAATTTGGTAACTAAAATGATAGATTGATTGGATTTTGGCAATTGGAGAGTAAAACGATGAGGAAGCAAAAATTAAAATTAGAGTTTATAATTAGAAAAGCTATGGCATTCAGAATTATATGAAGAAATGAATAATTTTAATGCTATCCAGTAGTTATTTTGATTCTGTGAAGGTACACTTGCGAAACAATTAAAAGTTTTAGGCTTTAGTGTTGATGATTGAAGTTGGTAGGATTAGGGTTAGGATCTAAAGGAGTGAATAGAGAATAATGTTCTAAACTAATAGATACAAATGAAGAAAAAAGGACTCGGAATTACACCCTAAAGCTACATCAAATGATGTCATACTCAATCTTTTAGGAAATTAATGCTGATTTTTCTGGACAACTTTGTCTTCTGCATGAAAAAGAATCGTTATCTCTTGGTTGAGGCATGCCTGTGTAAACACAGTCTTACAGTAAGCAATGACGGTTCATTTAAACTATCATATAATTCATTCAATAAATATCAGGAATATTTCGAAAGAGATGTGTATGCCAGTCTTTACAATTTCAAACACAATAAGCATCAGCTTGAAAATTTAGATGTGTACCTACTTAAGAGGACAAAGGAATAGTCCTCAAGGCCGATCTCAGATAGTCGCCACTGACAGTTGCAACACAACAGCATCAGTTAAAATAAGAAAGTGAAAAAGAGAAAATTTCAAGCCAAATTTTTGTTTATTAGAAGCTTGCTGAAAATTTTCTTTAAAGGGAAAATGAATTGACCTTTTGACGCATTGCTATTGCAGCATCAGGAGCATCATTCCTAAGACCACTTTCAAGACCCTTCACAATTACTCCTCTCAAAGCACTCAAAGATCGCATTGTCTTGATTAAATCTAAAACGCTACTTGATCCTTCTGCAGCATCCAAAATCTGTAAATATATAAATGCCACTCAAAAAATCAAAGGAATGCAAAAAAATCTCATCGAATAAAAATAAACAATTAGAAGTAAACTTATTTCTACTATGAATTTTTTGTAGATTGTAGTCCTGTAAAGTTAGTAGTGTTGTACATGTTAAAGTTTTTTTTTTTTTGATTTAACTACAATGATTATAGTAGTATCTATTCTAGAGTATATACTCTCAACTATTGGACATTGATCACTCAATCATTGTGCTGACAATACTGGTGCTCGAACCCGTGACCTTTAGGAACAACAACCGTTCTTTTTTTAAGACATGTTAAAGTTTTAGTAGTTAAGATGTACTATGTCTTATGAAAATGTAGATAAAGAGCTAAGTAGATTATTCCTAATTTTAGTTTTAAGAGGCGCTAGGCGCACTAAAGTGCCAAAGGTCTCTAGAGCCTAGGAGTTAGGCGCACTGAAGCGTCAAAGGTCTTTAGAGCCTAGTCCCTAAGCGAAGGCACGTACCTTTTGTAGGCCTTAGTTTTAAAGTGCGATAGGTGCTCCGAGACGCAAAAGGTCCTTGGAATCGAAGCGCTAAGCGCTCGCCTTTCGTAGGTGAAGCGCACTCTTTATTCTAAAAATTTATATATCAACCCTAGAACATATTTTCTACTGATAATTATATTATAAATTCTAAAATATCAAAATGTTTCCATTAAAAGTAAATTTCAAAACTATTAAAATTAAATATATTAAAATACTGATAAATGTATATTAATTAAATACATAAGTTTAATATTTTATTTAAATTAGTAAATATTTAAAAATGTATGTTATTTTATTATATTAGTTTATATTAAAACAATATTAAAAATAATTTTTTGGTTTAGAATAAATATTTGACTAACAAAATTAATAATATAATTTTAATAAATATTTGACTAACAAAATTTGTTTCATATACACCTTACCCTAGCAATAGAAATATAACAGTAGCCAATGGTTTTGTGATCACAGTGGCTAGTCAGGGTGATATTGTTATAAATGAAATCCTTACTCTTAAAAGTGTCTTTCATGTTCCAAATTTGTTTACCAATCTTTTATCCATCCAAAAGGTTACCAAAGACTCTAACTGTAGTATTGTTTTTTATCCCACTCGATGTGTTTTTTAGGAATAAAATACAGGGAGGATTGAACATGCTAAGGAAGTAAATGTACTATACTATCTTGAAGAATTCAGTGGTCAAGTTAGTTCTCTAAATTCCTCATCATTATCCTTCATCTCGGAATCAGTTAAAAACAATAAAGATCAAATTTGGCTTCATCACCTCCGTCTTGGTCATCCATCATTTAGAGTTCTTAAAGTTATGTTTTTGTTATTGTTCAAAGGGTTAACTATTTAAAAGTTCCATTGTGATGCCTGTGAACTTGCAAAACATAAACGTGCCTCTTTTCTAGTAAGCAATATAAGAATATTCATTTCTTTTACTCTTATTCATAGTGATATTTGGGGACCATCCACTATTTCAAACTTTTTTGGGACTCGATGGTTTGCATCCTTTATTGATGATTGTCGACAAGGTAGGTCAGATGTCTTCCTAATTATATTTGCTTTTAAACTTTGCTTGAAATTGTCGCCAAGGTCATACCAAAGGATGTCATGATATGAAAACAGGTCTTTTCTTTTTAAACAAGCTTTGTTTGGGCATAATCAAAACATCTTCTTTTCTCTGGACTCTTCTATTTAGAAGGTTTTAATCAAGACTTTGCTACTTCATTGAAACAGCCAAGAAAACTGAAATTTCAAAATAGACATTAAGGCTATCATCATAGATCTCAACCACCAGTTGAGACATATTCATCAAACGATCATACCCAAAATGCCTTGGCATTTTCTAAAGATGTTACAACTTACAAGGCCATTGAACCCATTGATTGTACTCTTATACCGATGCACTAAGATCCCCATATCATGCAAAAGATGTTTCCTTTATTTTCTAAAATAGAATTTTTTTTGTTCAAATACTATGAGTGTTGGCATATTCCGAGCCCGGTTCATGACCATAAAAGCTTGCACATTATTTACTTAAGCATAAAGAATTTCATTAATCAAGAAATAATTTGCTCATATATGGCACAATAATGTGCGTTTGAAATAACCAGATTAAAGGTAGAACAGTTTTCTTGACACAGATGAAGACAGCAACCATATGCAGGTATTTCTTAGCATAGAGGAAGCCAGCAACTGAATGCATGTTTTTTATTCAGGGGTGAACTTTATGCCAAATTTCAGTAACCACTAGATAAACCTCTAACTACAAAATCAAAGCAATAAATGAAAAGCAAGAGCAAACAATAACAAATATACCTTTTTGCATTTAATAAACATTGCAAGAGCTGAATTGCCTCGTTCATCTAATGAATCTTTGATTGACTCAAGTTGTTCAGTGAGGCTGCAATAACATAAAATATTAGGTAGATGCAGAAATTTTTAGCAAGGAATCTTAAGAATCGAGACATGGCATCAAAAAAAGATTACAAAGTGGAAAAGTCAATTACTTCGCATGCATAATACAAAAAGTTCAAAACGCCAGCTACATTTATGTATAACTGAACAAAGCAAGTAGGACATCCCCTCTCCTTGGAAAAGGGAACTTTGCATGGTAAATTATAGAGAGGGGTTGATAACATAGAGTGGAAGCTAAATTCAGAACTTCTAACAGTAATAAAAGTCTTGGAAGTTTCAACACAGAACATTAGAATTTTTAAAAACTTCACTTAGAGAGCAAAAAGCAAATTTATTGTTTCAGTATATATCATAGAGAACGTGATGTTCTGTAATGTTGCTTAATACTATCTTCAGTGAGATTTTTCATTAATGTCTAACCATGAAGGAAAAGGAAAAGCAAGAAATACTAATCATTCAAATTGAACCTTCCAGCATTGAAAAAATCTTTTAGTTCCTGATGGAATATCTTGAATTGTTCCACAAATGCTTCACTATATTGTCCAGGATCCTTGGTGATTCTTGCAAGCATTGCTTCAGTAGCGACTAAGTCTTCTGGGCCAGCATTTCGATGAAGCTTGTTCTGTATTGTATGCTTAATTTCTTGCTGGAAAATGTAAATTACATATTAGTTGGTGATTTGAAAGAAAAATTGTCCTGGTGCTTGTAAAATCTGACCTTGAGATCATGAGGGATATCACCCCGGTGAGCAATATCTCTAATCCGAGTAAGGGGGACAGATGCTGTAAATTCTGCTTTAAAAGATGGCAAACAAGGATGGATCTTGCGAATAACAAGCAGTTCCTACATAAGGGAAGAAAAAGGTAACTGAGAAAATTAAAGATAACATGATAGACTGATATGCATAAATCATAAGATAAATAATATTGCCCTTGAAAGTGCATGAAATTAGTCTAGTTTGTCATTCTCCTCAATATTTGGTGCTTGCAGCATCTAGCATACTTATATTTCCTAATTTCCTAATATAAAAAGCTTTAAAAAAACATACAAAAATCAAGAACGGACTAATTTGTAAATTATGCTAATTGTAGAACAGATGTATATATGTTCTCACGAAGATACTCACTTATTGAAAAAAACTAAGAGTAGTCCTTTCTTTAAAACCCTACAAGGTACACATCCACACACACCTACCAAAAGCCCATTTTGATTTAATCAACATAAGGTGCCATCGATTTGAACTTTCAAAATACTATAGACTTCAATTACACCAGCTCGTTAATCAATTAAAGCCTAAGACCAAGTTATTGGCGATAAGATAAAAGTTTAAGGACTACAAGATAACTTACTGACAACAATAAAAACAACGCATACAATCTTTACTCATTAGAAGACATTAACTTAGAATGTTCTTAAAGCTACTAGAACTCAAGCAACGAACATATTGTCTCCTGACACAGGTGTCTTCATTTAGTGTACCTTAAGTTCCTTGTGAACAGAATATATAGTCTACAAATAAATTTTTAACAAGGAATCTTTTGCCTGGATCATCAATATTTTCTTCGGTCCTGACAAATTCCAAGATAAAGATAAGCACTACCTTATCCCCGTTTCTACAAGACTGAAACCCAACTCTCATTTGCTAAAGTCTTATGATTATCCACTATATAACGAGCATAAAGTAGATAACATCTAACATATCAATTTCTACCATCCTATGCTAAATGCCAATTTTCTTATCCAGATTCTTGAATACGGTTACGAACAAAAGTCTTTAGACCATGCAAAAAGGATGGGTAAATTATGAACTATAAGTTAACATAAATTTACAAACCAAGAGAATTGGGGAAACAAGCAATGGGGAATCATGAGATCAATTCTAAGACATGAAAAAAAAAAACATATAAACTATGCTAGAATGTGCTAGCGTTAATCTCATTCAAAATATAGTTTAAATTGGGTGAAACAGAATCCACATAATTGACCCCAAGCCCCGGAAAAAAGCACCTGAGGTGAAGAATCTTTCCTACTAGAGATTCGTTCTAATTCGCGAAATATAAGCCTGGAAATCTCAGCATGTCTGTTTGGACGGTGATGACCCCCATCTTCAAAACAAGGAATTTGCCCCGTGTTTATCCACTGCATAAAAAGAAGATTTAAGAGCAGAATGGAAGAATGAATAACAAAACTGTAACAAAAGATATGTAAAAGACCTTCAGATAGATAGCAGAGCATATTAGAGCCTCCAAACGTTCCCCATTTTGCAAACTTCCAACTAATAGCTCACGGACCACTTCAAGCTTTAATAAGAGAAAATTGAGGAGGAGAAATTTCAATGGAAAAGAAAGAAAGAAATATAAATCAAAACCAAGAATATTGGCACAAAGATAGAAGTTGTACAGTGTGTTATCTGTTAATCTAAAGAAAATCATATTTCATGGTTTTGCAGTTCCTTATTCCCAAAATTTGATCACACCTGCAAAACTTCCACAGGCGTAGCTTGAGGCACATGATATCATCAACCAATGATGTACAATGGCATGTACTATTAAGCGCAACCATGTGAAAAGCTAGATAGATTTCATGGAACTTCATACCCATAGCTCATGAAAAAGGATTTTGAGAAATATAAGGTTTAATGAAATTGATACTCAACTGAATGCATTAATACAATCATACTACATATATCCATAATGCAAAAAATTCATAAAATTATACTGACTGTTAAGTAAATTTCAAATTCAAGTGCACAGGCGTGAGTGTATTGATTATGACATTTCTAGAAATTTTTCTATAAATTTGAATTTCACAATCAATATAAAAACTATTAGTACCTTTCTCCACCAATTCCTTGCACTTTTATCACTTTCAACTAATGTCAAAGCCAACCCTTCAAGACCAGTCGTATCCCATCTTCTCTCCAATTCTCTGTTGTGATGTTCATTTGACCGCATGAAGGAAGCAGGCCTCCCTTGCCATTGTCCAACAAAAGGACTTGTCTCGACCTCCAAGGCATCAGTAGTAGATTCACTAAAACCAACATCATCTGCCATCTCATGTGCATAGTCTTCTGAACTTAAAGGCAATAGTTCCAGTGTCTCCTCTGTCGAATTCCAGTGACACACCATCCCAAAACTCCCTCCCTGAGGAAGTTTCAGAACACGGTTCTTTCCACCTTCCCACACTACACTCTTGCCCTTACCAACAACCACAAATTTGAACTCAACAGACTGACCCCCTTCCAACTCCAAGTTGCATACCCATCCGCCCTCACTCCAGTTCATAGGCACCTGCTTCTTCCAGGATCCCAATTCTTTCGTGGACCCCAAAATCACTACATGCTCTCCAAATTCAACTTGGTGATCTAAACAAACGTTAATTCCCACTTTACCAAGTCCAGACTCTGGTTTCACTTTCATCTTCTTCTTTTCTTCTTCTCTGCTCCAAAAAAATATATATAACCATTTTAGTAATATCCATTCTTAAGAACCTTAGATAGCATTAGATAAAATCAATCATGAAAATAACAATCCCATTAGCTGTTTCAATCATGATAAAATTAAAACTCAAATAACCAGTCTATTTTCAGACATTTCCCTTCATTACTTATAACTAAATGAAGCCATAAAAAGTATATATAAACTTTCTTATCGAGTTTCTAAACTCCATCACCCATACACTCGTCATAGTAAATATTGAAACCGAAATGGCCACTCCATTTAATTTCATTTTCAGACATCTTTCAAATCAAGAGCAGTTGAAAAAGATGAAATGAATGAACGCCTGATTACAGTTTTTTCTCCTAAAAAACAAATCATCCCCAGACATTTATTCAGCCTTGACAACGTAAGTTGTAAGAAAGAAAGGAAAAAGACGAAAAGGGTACTTAGTGGGAGTAGAGGAAACGGCAAAAACGAGACGATGAGAGAGTTTACGGTGGCGGTTGATTCCCGGCGGAAAAGGGAAAGGAAAAGAAACCGTGGGGAGGGATCTGAGTTGCTTCCGAGCTTTTTTTAGGATTTGGAAATGGAGTGAGCGCAGAGGAATAGAATCCATTGTTGTTTCGTTTACTTTTTCTGAGCAAAGATATCTCAGAGTTCAGTGATTCCTGATTGGGATTTGTGGGGAGATGGATTGAAGGAAAAGTCAGGGTGTCCGAAGTGATGGGTTTGCGCCACGTGGCATGCTCAAACCAATTGAGTAGATTGATTATTTGTAAAATTCCTATTTTTGATGCATTTCTCAAATTAAAAATAGTAAAGAAGATATTTTATATCTGGAGTACGTTTTAGGTTTTTTTTTAAATATTGTCTTTTTAATTTAAATTTTAGAATATAGAACACTCTATTTATTGAGAGATTATATCATACATCCGATTCGTTACATTATATGTGGTCATTAATTAATAAAAATTATTTATTTCATCAATAATTATCTATGTCATTAATCTAATTTCTAAAAAATAAATTTTTTAAATGGCATAAAAAAGAGAATAAAGATTAAAGATTTATTGGTTGAAAAAAAATGACATGGAAAATAATGGTGAAGTGAGTGGTTATGATTGGATAGGATCATGGCTGATGTGGTAAGTTAGGCTCATGATATAATTTCTCTCGCGACTCAAATTTCGTAATTTATCTCAAGACGTCACCTTCAAGTGGCGTTGTCTCCGGTTGATCCGAGATCCAAAAATTGAATTGACTTGCAACTCGAACCGAGTTGAATTAATATCAATATAAATTCGAGTTGAATTAATATCAATCTAAATTCTAGTTGAATCGAAAATAGGCTCGAACCAATTTTCAATCGAATTGAATAGGCCTGAACCGATTTCACCCGAAATAAAGAAAATATATTAAAATAATAATTATAAAAGATAGGATATGAATTGTCGCATAATTCACCAAAAACTAAATATGCATATTATATAGAATGATATATAGGGTATAAAAACCTAACTTAATCTAATAACCCGAGTGAAACCGATTGATTTCTTACTAACCCGATATTGACCCGATTCGAAATCAATTGACACAAAATAATTTAATAGAAACTCAACTGACTCGACCCAATACCTAAATTAAACTTTAGTTTTAGGGTATCATAACACTAAACTTTAGTTTTAGCTTCATTTATACCATTGGGTCGTTAACTCAATAACGTTGTAGTGGCGTGAACAAAACAATATCATTTTTGGTACTAAATTTTAGGGGTGTATCAATTTTTTTCACTAAACTTAAAATGATCTATTCTTACCACTAAAAATTCTAGTTATCGCTACCGACCAATCACAACCCTTCAACAATCCCTATTCACGACAAGATCGATATTAAGATATTCATATTTCACTTTTTTTTCTTCTCTTTGGATTGATTTGAGACAAAATCCATTTAAACCAATGAAATTAAGCATAAAAAATATTGTTTTTAAGGATTAACGACTTTCTCGAATTTAAAGTTTTAGAGTGTTTGTTCCAAAATTTGAATAGTTGAAAGCATTGTTTTTAAGAAGATAAACAATATACTCAAAATTATATTTTTGGATCACCGTCAAACGAGAGTGAAGTATTAGCATGTAAGATTTTTTTGATAATTTTTTATTGATTTCGAATGATTGAAAACCAATATAAAAAGTAAGAAGAGTGAAATATAAATGTTTTGATACCGATATCACAACAAATGATGATCAATGATAGGCGATAATTATTGATAATGGATTCCATAATGTTTAGTGATAAAAATATAATCATTATAAAGTTTAGTTGCAAAATCAATACACCTCTTAAAGTATTAATCTATAATTAACATTTATTTGAGTATTAATCTATAATTAATATTTTTTATCTATTAATACTAATTAGATTATAAAAATTATTTTTTAATATAACATTACTAAGTATATTTGAAAGATGTTTAATAAATTAATATCATCCTTTATATATATACACTTAGTAATGTTAATTTAATAATTAATAATATTATATTAAAAATAACTTTATAAATATCTAAATTAACAAATTTAATTGATCAAATCTTTAATTTTAACTCAAAAAATTATTTACTTTCACCATATATGGTCTAAAGGACTCAAGTTAGAGACAACAAAGTTGACTCTTTTTTCAAACAAGTCTAAAATTTGTTATATTAGGAAACTTGAAATTGACTATAAAAAACAACTAGCAAATTGAATATAGAAAGATCCATTATAATATTTTGTTTTGGAATATTAAAAAATTAAAATTGAGTAAAAAAAACAATTAAAAAGTTAAAAATAAAATTTAATTATACAAAAATAAAGTGTTATTAATAGGATGGTAAAAATACTCGTCTCCGATCCGACTCGACCAGTTTTTTCACTTTAAATTTCGGGGAACGACGCGGGGCAGGGCAGGGCAAGGCGGAGAAATCATTAATTTGGGTCGGGTTCGGATATTAGTTTGAAATTTCTCATCCCACGCCGGATATTTTTATTTATTTTTATATATTTTATTATATTTATAAAAAATATCATTATATAAATATTTTTATGGGTTTTAAGTAATTTTTATACTTTTTGAGCTTTATTATTATGATAAAAAATTATTAAATGTTGTTCAAGTTTTAATATATTTGATTCGATGATTCAAGTTTTTTTCTTTTAAATATGTAATTTAACATGTGGGTAATTTAAATTATAATTTATTTTATTTTTTTCCATAGATTTAAAGTTACTTAAAAACTATAATCTATGATTGTGATGAAGGATTGATCGAATCTAACTTTTATCGTTAACGAAGATTTTTTTTTTGGATCGAGTCGGGTTGAAGTCAGGTTTAAGAAATAATATATCGGGGCGGGACAGGTAAATTAATATTTTAATCTGGATCGAGTCAAAATCTGGTTTAAGAATTACTAAATCGGGTCGGGATCGGGGCGACCAAAAACTCGGCCCGGCCCACCCCGTTGCCATCCCTAATTATTAATATTAAGCCGGTAATTATTTTGAATTTTTTAAATTTAAATATATTTATGAAGTTTGGAAGTATTTTTCAAAATAGACTGTTAACGGTGTTAAGTGATTTATGGTAGTGAAAGTAAACAATGATCGACGATATAAAATTTAACTAAAATTTATAAGAAAAATAAATATTTTATCTAAATTTTATGATTCAAGTTAATAATAAACCCTTTGAAATAACGTGTCACGTTATTGTACCAACGAGTGTTAACGACTCATTGATCAAAATGTTATAAATAAAATAATATGTGACCAAAGCTTAATATTTTTAAAACGGGTGACCCAAGTCAAACAAACAAAATCAAGAGGTATCAATATTGTAATTTACCCGAAAAAATATTACACAGTAAAAACTATATGAGCATTGAGCCCCCGTTTCTCTCTTTCTTTGCAAACAAACTTATAGTTGCAATTTGTTAGCGAAAACGAAAAAGGCAAAGTTTGAGAGAAGGCAGGCAAAATTTCCACTAATGGCGGTTGTTCCAGGATTCGTAACGTCGTCGTCGTTTGCTATGGTGAAGTTTCAGCGCAACCCATCGGCTCATACTACCGGGAACTTCTGGGGTGCGAAGGAAAACCACGGAGCTGTCAAAATGGGTTCGAAAATTATGGGAGTGAAAGCTAGGTTTGGTCCTTTCAGGACTGGTGGTGCTGGTGTTTTGGAACGACCCAGTTTCGATCAATCCCAGTTCGACCCTTCTACTCAAATTCTTGAAGGTCGGGTTCGATTTCTTGTATTTCTTGATTTTCAGCTTTTACAGTTTCGTTCTTGATTTTTTGGGGTTAAATAAAGCTATGAAATGGGAAATTCTCACATGTTTTCTCCTTACTTTTCTTTGATTTTCTTTAATGTGAATCATCGTTTGTTTTTCTTGAATATAAAACTATGGGTTTTTTAGATCAAAAGATTGTCAAGAAAGAGATGGACGAAAGATTACACGTTTCCATTTTTGTTTCTTGCTTCAACTTTCTATCAAATTTATTTTCCGTGTTTCATATTTGGTGAAACATGTACAATTCCCATGCCTTGTTTATCAGTGACTTGTGTTTAGCAATTCAAAATACTGTTGTTGAATTGAACCATTGTTTGGATGATCATTCCTAATTCCATGTTTGAATATGTCGGATATAAGTGGCGGGAACTGTTGCTTTAGATAAATAAAGGGCTTAGATAATATTAGCTTGGTTAAAGCCCACAGAGATTGAGTGTTTGGTTATATCCAAGTAAATAGGACTTATATGTTGTGCATGGATGCTTCTATATATGTGTATGGCTGTGTTTTCATTTTCTTCTTCTTATGCTTGTGTTATTTGGATCAAATGCTTGTACACTTTTTCTACGATTAATGGCCTAACACATCTGAAATTTCTTATAGCTCGAGCTAAAAAATGGGTGTTTATAAATACAATAAAACAGCAACTCATTTTCCGGTTTTGAGACCTGTTATGGACAACTAACATACCATGTTTGTTCCAACAACCACAGGTGGTGATATCGGGGGGTCGACAGAGAGGAAAGGTACTGGCAGTGGAGACAGTTATAGAGTTTTGCTGGTTGACGATTCTTGCCATTCAGAAATATTAGGTAATTTATTTGCATAACATTAAGGATACCTAAAAATATGGGTTAATGTATAATTACCATCTGAAAAAGCATATGTTTGATGTTCTTTAATAAAATAAATTATTTTGATGTGATTATGTGCTTAATATCAGTACTTGGATGGTTTCAATTAGCCCTGTTATCAATTTTGCTTGTTTGCATTTTGTATGAAGCATACAAGGACTGAAATATGATATCTAGAAGTTAATATCTAATTCATTTGTAATCAGCCTTTCGAACAGACTAAGTTGTTAAAACATAAAACATCTGTCTTATCTGGTGGTTATCATGCCATTTCAACCAATTTGTGTTTTATTATACTTATTTATTGAAACTTTTATCTTGTACTTGTGCCTGTTATTTTCTTGCAGTTGCGAAGGTTTTGCCCCAAGTTGTTCCATCTGTTACACCTGATGATGCAAGAAAACTGTTTCATGAATCGCGTGAAAATGGGGTGGCAGTTGTAATAGTCACGGTTAAGGTATGTTTATTTGTCTGGATATGTCCGTAATAAAGTGATGAGGATGCAGCATATATTTTCTCTCTTGCAAGCATAGATGAAATAATTTGTTGAGTCAAAATTCTAACATGACCGAGTTTCTGCTTACTGTATTCTCCAATTTGCCAATTTCGCATATCATGACTTCTTCTTTTAAAAGCATATTATCCGGAATTAGGATAAAGTATAAAACATTTTAAACAATGTGCTAGTTCATCATGTTAGGGAGATCCTACTATAAATATTCAGTTTTAAAATGCAATAAGCTGTCAAAGCCTTCCCTTTGCTCATCTGCACCCTCACTCACCCTTTTATTTCCTCATACAAACATTGTCTACTATTTCTGAACACAATTTTTTCTTGCCACTTACATAAGCTATAGTTATTGCACATTTGATTTTCATAATTAAGTGGCCGTGTGTGTCTTTAGCAGGATTAAAAATTGCTTATCTCGTCATTTTGTAGGGCATAGGCTAATGATCAAGCTCATTGAAACAGATCTTTCCTATGAGCACCATTTATTGGATGTCCTGAATATATTACCAAAAGAATAATTATAGTCTATAATAAATAAGATTCATGTAGCTTGATAAGTTACTCTCTAGGTATACAGAAAGCTCTGATATGTGGTTTCAAAATTTATGAATAATTAACAATTGGTGGTTGTGTATGGGTTAGTTGTTTCTGATTGACCTACTTGTGTGTGATATCGTTCAAAACACGAAAATATAGCGCAACCTGTTTTGCTAATCATTTATTAGTTGGAAACTGAGAAAATGCAGTTAGAAATTCAAAAAGTAGCATCGAAAATACCAATTTAATATGCTTAAGCAATATCTAACATGTTAATTGTCTGCTGTAGTTATGTCTTATTATTGTATATGGTGATGATTTGCGTGCTTGACCTTTTGAAACAAGACAGTTGTGATGGCATTGACTAACCAACTCCATTTGTTGTTTCACTAATGCCTGTTATATATATAGTGATACGGATATATTTATTTGTCTTAATTTCCAGGAGCATGCTGAATTCTATTCACAAATGATGGTTCGTGGGGGATTACGATCAATTATAGAGCCGGATTCGAGTGTAGTGTAAAGTGGTTGCCTCCTACGAACTGCAACAAGCGAAGACTTTGCTGCGACAATTTTGGAAAACTTCAAATAATATTGAATTGTAGAGCCTGATAAACTGGAAATATTAGGTGAAACATTGATAGTTCATTGTGATGACTTCAAATGCGGCAAGTTAAATACAGATTTTGCATACAATCTATAGTTTTTGTTTCAATGATATCCCTTGAAGTATATCTCTCCTTATGTTTGAAAGGCAATCCTATAGACAGGGAGGAGCTGGTGTATTAGGCACTGATAATCTAATTTTCCCTAATATAAATGGTTTTTGAAAGTATTTTTTAACTTAAATCCTTTTCTTACAGATTCAAATATCATTTGGATTTTAATGTTCAATTTATTGTTCGCTATGGATTTTGTGCAGATGTAGATAGAAGTGTTTGGATATCCATTATCTGAATAAAGATTATAGAATAGGATGTGCAGCGCCATCGTTTATATATCTCAAGACCTTTTTTTTCTTTTTGATGTGGAATTAATGTTCTTTGGTTATTTTCAGGCGTGACACATGTATAATGCCTTCTCCATACTAGATATAAGAAGTGGACACTAAAATTATAGAGTTCTGAATTCTGATCATAATGATCTTCCATATAAATAAATATTCGAGTTAATTGCATCGTATATCTTTAAACTATGATTTTTATTTTAAATTGGCCTCTAAACTTTTAAATGTTTTAATTTTATCTTTGAACTACAAATCTTATTCTAAATTGGTCACCAAATTTTTTAATATTCGAACTTCATCCTCATGTAATCATTTATACCATATCATTATGTAATACACATAAGTGTTTCATGATAATTAACATTTTTTGTAACTATTTTATAACAAAAGATATGATTAACAAGTAATGATAATTTAGGGATGAAATTAGAATGCTTAAAAATTTTGAGGATCGATTTAGAATGATAGTCTTAGTTCAAAGATGAAAATAAAACATTCAAAAATTTGGGAACTAATTTAAATTGAATGTAATAGTTTTAAGATGAAATTAAAATATTTAAAAGTTTAAAAACTATAGGTCATAATTTAGGAACATGATAAAAAGAACTCAATATTCATAACATCTAAAAATTTGAATTCAAATATTTTAGATATTCATGGAGTAATATTAATTAGACTTTGGATAGTTATCATAAAAAATAATAGTAATAAGAACTATCATCTAATTATTGCTTAACATGTTACATAAAAATTAATTATTTCTTATTTCTAAAATATCCTCAATTTTTTTAAAAAATAATTAATCCTTAATTTTTTTACTCGATTAAATTTTTGAATCAATAAATTAAATCAATAAAGTTATTTTTAAAATATCCTTAAACTTTTTTTAAAATTAATTAATCCTTAATTCTATACTGTGATATTTATATTTTTAAATTTTTTTTAATAAGTTTATAAGTTTTTTAAGAGTTATAGGATTATTAAATATTTTTTAAATATAATTTTATAAGTTTTTTTAAAGTTTTTTAGGATTATTAAATTACTTTTAAAAAAATATTTTTAAAAAAATCATATTATGAGACAACATACTATACCAACAACTGATAAAAAATCTCATTTGATTTAACGATCATTAATGGATTTAATTAATTCACCTTATTGATTTAAACACTTAACAACTAGGTGAAAAAAATTAAGAATTTAATTATTTTTTTAAAAGTTGAAGAATTCTTGCCCATTTAAGCCTATTATATATATATATATATATTATCAAAACTAATTTCTTAATACAATCTCCAAAAGAAAAATATCTCATAAACTAGCGTAAAAATAAACATTTTAGTTTTAGAATTTAGAGAAATGATTTAAGGTTTAAATTTTAAAGGTTAAATTTTTAAAAAAGTTATTATAATTTAGTGTTTATAGCTAAAATTTAAGGTTATAATTTAAAGTTTAAATGTTAGAATTTAATTTTTAAAATATATAATTAAATATTTAAATTTTAAACTAAAACTTTAACCTTGAATATTAAATTTTAATTATATCTATAAATTAAAAATTCATAGGCTAGAATATGAAAAATTATTTTATAGACTAATTCCAGCACGATCCATGATCCTTAATCGCTCTAAACAAATTTTAAAACCATGTGCATCGAATAATTAGTAATTACCCAACCCCAAATCCTCAACTAAATTAATAAACAAGAAGTTATTAAAATAATAATATTTCCTAATCCCTTCCCCTCCAAACAAATGACTGCTGTATCTAGGGGATTTCCACTTCGTTTGGGTATTGGGTTACCATCGGGAGGAATGAAATCGAACAGCACAATGTCAAAAACAAGAATCTCTGTCAAAGCCCTTTCTTCTTCTTCACACCATAACCCAAGCACAGGTTTTTAAATCCATATAATCGTCTTCTTGCTTCTTTGTTTGCTTTTTTTTGTTATTATTTTCAGGTTCTGGATTGACCAACAACGCTACTTTGCCAGAAGTTCGAGTTTATACGAGGAAACAAAGGGTTAAAAGGACACTGGATGATGCAAAAGAGGATAATACCGAAGCAGAAAACAAAAACCATATCGTAAGACCATGGGTTCTCCCCACTTGATTTCGTAGTTCTTTATTATGCATCATTAATGGGTTTATATTTGTTTGTAATCTGCTGTTAAGATTTTCCTTCTCGAACAAAGATTCTTTTGTTCTTTGTTGATGATTCCTACTTTACTCGAGTGATGCCTCCTTTTTAGAATCAACGCTCCAAAAACTATATGGAAGTTGAAGGCTCTGGGACTTGATTCTCAGTTGTTGGAAAGGATTTGGTTTTTATTTTACTTACCAATAAAGCTAGTTGGGTTCTTCTCTGACTTAGAAAAAGATTTGGTTCTTGACCATACAATTATATTGCCTTTTTGCACAGCGATGTCGCCTACCTGACATAGAGGAATTTGCATACAAGAAGGTAGATGGACCTGCTCGGTCAGGTAGGATTTCCATTTCAATGTTATGATGGACTGACCCGCGTTTTACATATCATGGAATAATTTCAGGATGCTATGCATTTCACCATCTCTTGAGAACTTGCACATTGGTATAATGCTATATTCGTATTGTACCCATGGGAACATATGGACCACTACATAACATTTACACCCAGGCATGTGGATTCATAGATGCATGGGTGTGGTATATACATATGCTCTTTTTTATCTATTTTTAATGGATAATCACTCCAGCTCTGTCTAATTTTACATAGCAATGGTTTTGCAGTGACAGGGAAGTCAAAGTCTACTTGTGATGAGCTTAATGTGGGTGTTGATATTACTTCTCCGATTGGAGCGAGAGGTAAACAATGTAAATCATGTGCATGCAGAAATGCTACTTGGAATTGCCGGAGAAGAAGAGAGTTTTTCTAACAAAAAATTTATAATGTATAAGTGCATACCAATTTGCTCTAGCTTGTATGTTTTTTCTCCTATAAATAAATTGAATAGTCTGTTTATAGTTAATGATGTCTGCTGTTGGTGTTCACAGCCTGTCATTATGATCCAAATTATAGAACTTACAGACTGCTGCCCGTAGAGAATGTGTTCAGATTGTTAATTAGATTCTCTCTTCTTATTGGAAAGGCCCTTGTAAAAAAATGTAATGGTGTGACAATTTTGTTTGAGAAGACTTTTTTCCTCGTACATTTGTTTTGAGGGTTAAAACACAAAAAACTGATGCATTTTCTGTTGACTTGTTCTGTATGAAACAGGAAAAGCACCTGTCAACTGGGATAAAGTGCTTGAAGGAATAAGAAAAATGAGGTCCTTAGAAGATGCACCTGTAGACACTATGGGATGTGAGAAAGCTGGAAGTGTTCTCCCACCCAAGGTACAATCTTTTTGATCATTTGTAGGTAGATAGTTCATCGGTGATCAATCATTTATCCTTTTCTGCTGTATTTGTTCTTGTATTTATGATGCCACCTTTGGTTCTTAAGTTCATGGGATCAAATCTGGGATTTAAAGGAAAGGAACTGAAGTGCTTTATATAATCAGAAACTACCAAAGTGAATTATTGAATCGAACAACATTTATTAGCCAGAGAAACTGCATAATGTCAACATGGAATGTGCTTCATATTGTAGTTTAAATATCATTGGTTCTTGTAGAATAATTAACTTGAGCTCAATATTTCTTCTTTGCAGTACCGACTATTATATTAAATATTCAATTATTGACTGCGAATATGATGGGTGGATGTACCAGTATCTTTATCTCTATGTTAAGCTTTTATTGAAGGGCATTGGTTTTAACTTATTAGCCACAACCTTGGCTCCATGCTCCCTCAGTGGAGTCTGGATTCCAGAACTACAATTTCATCTTTCTTAATATGACGTAATTCCATTGAAGTTACTCTGTATCCTAAAGACATTTGTTTTAGATTCATGTTTACTTATTCTTTTCTATTTCATGGATTTTTAATTATATATGCTTGAAAACATGTAACCAATTTCTATATCTTTTAAATCTCACTGTGTTAGGAAAGAAGATTTGCTGTCTTGATATCGTCACTACTATCTAGCCAAACCAAAGATCATGTTACTCATGGTAACTCCTTAATCTTTTAGTTTAGTTTATTATATCACTTCAAGTAATCATGCTCTTGAAGTAGTGCACATTCTATTTATAACTTTCAACAGTAGGAAATTGGGGCATCTGGTTCAAGTTTCTGTGGAGAGGGTAAAAAGTGTTGCACCAGAAAGTTCTTAAGCATTATACTTTCACGACTTTTTATGACAAAAATTTCTCTTCAAAGCGTATCATGGTTATTATGCTTGTAATATAAATTTTTGATAATAAAAAGATCTATAAAACCTCAATTCTCAGCCAGGGATTTTAATGTTAATTTCTAAATATGGGTTCATTTCCGTTTTTCAACTTATCCCTAAGATTCTTTTCTTGTTCATGTCCTATTTTTGGTGAAGAAGTTTATAATGGATGAAACTCGATGCATGATGATTAAATTGTTACATTGTGGTTGCATGGTTGGTAAATTTCTATCCTAATATCTGGATACTAAAAAATATCTATACACTTTTTAATTTAACTGATGCATTAAGAGGGTTGTGCTTGTAATTTTAACTGTGGAAGAAAATGATATTGCGAAAGTTTTAGCAGCTTATATAACTTTACCGTAGTATTAATTAAAAATTCTAAAATAGCAGATGATTATGAGCACTTGAAGTAGGAAAAGGACGTTATCAAATCAAATTAGTTAAATTGAGATGAAAAGAGAAAAGTGTTTTTTTTCTTCTCTGTGGTTTGGACTCGGGACATGAGCATGTATTGGTAATGGTCATGAATGACTAAAAAATAGATTTGAATAATCACTCAAGCCCGCTACACAATGGTAAAGAAATTTCATTGAATGAAGTTCTAGTTGAGGTTAGGTAAAGGGTTGTTTACTGGGAATCCCTTCCCTCCACTAAAAAAAAAGAACTTTGAATTGAGCCCCTGCTACTCTTAAATTTTGCCTTAAAGATTTAGGTGAGGAATATCTTCGCAACATATGAGATGTAATTGATAGCATGTTATGTATTCTATCATTGTTGGAACTTTGTATAGGCTTCATATTTTCTGATATAGTCATATGTGTACCCTGACTTTGTCAGTTGTGTTGTTAACAATCTAATAAAGATGCTCTACGTGCAGGAGCCATTCAACGTCTAGGTCAGAATTGTCTTCTGACTCCCGATGCTATTGACAAAGCTGATGAAGCAATTATTAAGGACTTGATCTACCCGGTATGTTACACTAGAAGTCACTTAAAAAACTAGGCATCGATGGTTTTCCTTTTGACCTGTCTGTGCTAGTCCTGACTAGGTATAGAAGTTGTTTTTTTTTTCCTGTAAGCTGTAACTTTATCTTATTCCCTATTCTATTCTTTTCTCTCTCCCCTCCCCCTGCATCTTTTTCGTCTACTGCAGGAGTTATGAGATTTCATTTTGTGTTTTAGGTTGGGTTTTATACACGGAAAGCTACTAATATGAAGAAAATCGCAAAAATCTGTCTTATGAAGTATGATGGGGACATTCCAAGGTCATTGGAGGAATTACTCCTACTTCCAGGGATAGGCCCGAAGATGGCTCATTTGGTAGGGTAATTGCATAATAGATTATATGTATACTGGATTTTTATCACCATTTGATTGTTTGGTGCTTTAGGTTATGAATATTGCGTGGAATGATGTTCAAGGGATATGTGTAGATACTCATGTGCATCGCATTTCCAATCGGCTTGGATGGGTGTCTCGACCAGGGACAAAACAGGTACCTCAATCTTATACATTGGTGATGGCAAGAAGTTAGATGTATTTTGTTTGGTTCATCCGTCTTTTATGTACACTTGAAATTGTTCTGTCCTTATTTTGATTAATTGTACAATTTATTTATAATATACTTTTTGTATTGAAAGTGCTCAATTTGGATACCTATCTGAAATTCTGAATTTAATCAGGACTGTAGGTAACACTGAAATATGGAACTTATAATGAGTTTCAGTGTCTGAAGATGGGTGTCTTAGATTTAGTGCCTGTAATTATTTTGATAAGTGCATTGGTGTCATTTTAATAAAGATATTAGGAAATAAACCCGGTTAGAAGTTATCTGAAAATATTTTACTCAACTCAGTTAACGTAGTGGATGTAAGGCATCTGGAGATATACTTCATGACCGTAATTCAACTTGAAAGTAGCAAAAAAGATATTTGTTCCTCCCGCTTTCCACATTTTTCTTAATCACCACTTACGAACAGATATTTCCGTACAACATTCAAGTGAAGTTTCAAACCATGGAAGATTTATTCAATTGGATGCTCTTTCCCTTTTCGTATTTAAACAAACTGCTTGTATCATTACTCATTATCGTGTTGGTTTGCTAGAAAACTTTATTTCCGGAGGAAACAAGAGTGGCATTACAACAGTGGCTTCCAAAGGAGGAATGGGTCCCAATTAACCCTCTTTTGGTACGAAGCTGTTTCATTTATTTGATCTGCTCACACATAAATAGCACCCTTATATTCTCAGAATTTAGATGCATGCAAATGGTAAAATTTATCTTTATCTATGAATGGTTGTGTACGTGCTACATTCATTGGTATACGACTCACATCCATGGTTAGCGCCTTAACTAGTTAAACTATTATTTAAGTTCACCCAAGACACATGAGGCATGCTTTCAAGCATCCTTCTTTTCGTAAATTTTCCCATCTTTATATTACTTGTGATTACTACTGTAGTTCCTGTGGTCACGTGTTTCATTCGATCCAACTGCCAATCCCTGAATTTATGCAACTATGGTCAAACACCGTAATGCTTGCATGACTAAATTTGAGTTGGAACAGGTTGGATTCGGACAGACGATTTGTACTCCACTGAGGCCACGCTGTGATATCTGCAGCATTTCTGAGATATGCCCGTCAGCCTTCAAGGAAGCCTCAAACCCTTCATCCAAGGTTAAAAAATCCGGTGTTAGCAAAAAGCTTTGATCATATTAATTCTTGGAAATGGGATTATAGTTTCCTTTTTGTCCCCTTCAACTTATAGCTTTGTTTTCACAAAGCAACCCTAGGAAATACCCTGCCGGGTAAATTGAATTGTATTATAGTGCAAGTGTATATCCTAATATCTAATTATATGTATCCATATCTAACAGATGTTATCCACCTATGTTTAAGTCTTTTTCCATTCGTCAAACTCTGAACTTTGAATTCAACTGTTTTGTTTTACATGAAGAAACACTGTGTATAAAAGAATCTGGTAAGAAAAGGAATACAAGTAACATTTATCTTCCACTAAATTCTTCTTTGATATCACAATCCTATTATTACTACTAAAAGAATTGAAATATATATATATATATATATATATATGATTCAGTTACACAATATAAAAGTTTTAAGTTTACATATTTCCTGAATTAAAGGGTGAAACAAATAATTAAAATTAACAATAAAATATGTGGAGATTATCAATTAGAAAAAAATAAAGAGTTAATTTCAGACATTCATTTATTTCGTTCAACAATTCAAAAATCGTGTAAAAACTTTTACACCATGCAAGTGGATCATATATATATATATATATATAACCCCAATAAGTTATTCATAACTGAACCATTAGATTATATCTGTAATCAGTTTAGCAGCATTTTTGTTTCATTTGAGAAATAACTTCCAAATGTCTACATCAGCTGATTCTTTAATTAAATGAGCTCCAAAAATGCCTTCTTCATCAACCAGACTTCTCAGATGTCGGGCTGCGTTGTTGAAGCCGACATAGTTTTTCTTCGTTGACATGTATACTACTCCATACGGGGGCCTCACACACTGGTTGTTCATCATGATGACCGAAAATAACAATAATAAGTTGGAATACAGAGAAAAACAGGACTGAAACCCCTAATCTGCATTTATTTATATGTAATGTGTGTAGATAGGTAGGTGTAACCAATCGTTCAGGTCATGTATGTATGTATGCATATGGAAAGCAAAAGTAAGAAACAAACCTTCTTAATCAGTGCATATAACTTCTTCAAAGAGGAAACCGAGTATGGAATTTCAGTCTTCAAAATAACATCATAGCCACCGTCTCCCTGATCTGTCTCACTAGCTCTCTCCCATGCCTGGCTCCCCGAAAGATTTCTCGACCTGCTTGAGGAAGTTTCTTGTGTTATGATGCTACCGTCTAGGGTACTGCACCTGTCCATGAAATCCTCCTCAGAAAAGCTCAAATTCATCCCTGTAATCACCTCGGGCACATCATTACGAACAACAGATAATACAGTGGGTAGTTCTTCCCAGTCCCCAGCATAGAAGTGCACAGATGGGGCAAGAGTTTGTCTGGTTGGGGTCAAAGGACCCTCAGGCTGTCGGCTCTGCCTGTCCCGAGCTTGTTCGAGGTTTGCAAGAACATTCGGTATGGTAGTGCATCGAAGAGTTTCTGCACTGAGGTCCTGAAAGTGCACTGTACAAGCACCCTGTACGATGAATAAAATGGAATATGAGTAAATCTTTCATAAAATAAAATTGCTCTTATACTATTATCCAGCATATGACACAAGCCAATTGCTTTCATTTATCGGACGACAAATGTGAGTGTAAAACACACACACGTAGGAGGAACAATCAAATATCAATAAACAGAGTATACCTTCAGACAAGCAAATATTCCTGGAACACCATAGCCACAACCCAACTGCAAGAATTATCGAATAGGATGATTAGTGTACATTCTATACATATAACTACAAGACAGACAAATTAGTTCATTAACTCTTAAGATTTATTCCATGCATAGAACGAGAATTGTTGAGAAACACAACCAAGAAAGCTTATATCATCTCGAACTATTCTAAAATTAGTCACTCAAGTTTGAAGTTGCCTGAAAAATTCGGCGAAGGACAAAGACATTGATTCATGTGTGAATTTAATTTGATTAGCCAAAATTCATTCAGCTCTATGAATACATTTATAGATTGGTGAACCATTTTACTTCCCCCATTCAATAATATCATCAAATGAACCCAAAACCTCTTTTTCAATGAAGAAAAGGAAAAATGCTAATTTATCATTTTAATAGTTAAAAAACAATTAAAACAAATGGCAACAAATGCTGGATGAGATGATGACTAGTGTTTTTAGATTTTTCTATGATGAGATTACCTCAAGCACCCTTTTCCCTCTAAAGCTTAACTGTCCATCACGGATCTCATGCTTAAGGACGTTAACAAGATCGATAGAGCTGTTCCAAGATTTTATAAACCCTGCAAAATAAATTTATTTTGTAGCTGTCAGTTGCAGCTAGTTAATAAGACCAGTCGACATTTGAACTGACATCGATACTTTGTAACGTACATTATTAACTAAAAATGCCATTATCAGCATGCATATCACAAGCCTTACCATCAGCTTTTGAGGATAACATTTCGGAACCGGTGAAACCAATAATATCGGCAATACTGACTCTTCCCTGTAAAGGGTTAACAAAGCATTATCAGCATGCATGTCACAATCTTTGTTTCTCAAAATGGGCTGCCATCGAAGGGACGACCACACATATAAACACAATATATGTATGCCCTCGATATAACAATGAGAAAATGGAATCGACATACCTTGAATACATCGAGCCCTTGCAAATCCCCAGCATATTTACAGGGATGGGCAGTCTGCAGAATAACAAAATGTCTTAATTTTGAAAGAAAATTCAACCACTCACAATCACTAGCATAACAAGCCATCACATTCCTTTGGAGGTCAACCAACAACAATTTGTATCTCAATTAACAAATTTAAATTCCACAAGTAGTTTGCCAATTCTTAATAGGGAGATGAAATACACCTTTGATGGGATAATCTCCACAGCCGGTGAAGGGAGATGGACATCTCTATCTGATACAGGGGACATGCTTTGGCTTCCTCGGTCATGCGGTACCAAGCCTGGCAAACATTGTGCAATAAGTGATGGTGCACGCATAGCTGTCTGATAATAGGAACTGTTATTAAGAAATAAAAACCTGAAAACATCAACATTTCCCATTAATACATAGATCATAAGTAAAAAAATCACAATCACACTATCAAATTAATAAGGATAAAAATACATTTATGCTTAACCCTACACAAAACTCCATAATGCTCCATCTGGGAACATGGATTTCAAAATTTGTATTTTATTTTTTATGTAAATTGGTGAGAATGAAATGCATGCACTGTTGAGATTCTATATAGTCTATAGTTAAAAAGTATAAAAAATTTGGATTGACCAAACCCAAAAATAAACTAGGAATTTCAAAATCACTACTATTATAGGCATCTAAAAATCCAAAGATTTGAGAAATAATCATCAATATTACATGTCCAAACATTTTATTTACTCAATGTAAGAGGCAACTCTTCAGGTACAAAACAAACCCATTTTTTTAACTTCAAGAAATTAAAACCATAAGGAAAGTTCACACAAAATTCATAAAAGGAGAATGTTATGAACTAAAGAGAACCAAGACGAATTCAAATCTTAATTTCCATCAACAGAATCAAACTGAATGAATTAACATGCTAAAAATGAAATGTTTAAAGCATTCCAACGAAATTCAACCTAAACTGACCAAAACATGCCAAAAAGATGAAATTTTAAGAAAATTAAAACAGACCCACTTCAAAATTATACATAAAAACAAAACCCCAGAAGCCAAAAACTAGAAACCGGAAAGAAACAAACTTACCCAGAATTAGAGAAATGATCGGCAAACAATCTTCAACCCAAAATTCAATTGCTTGAGAAAAAGGAACTTAATTTTCTTTTTATATTATAATTAAAATCAAAGCTTTGTAATTTCATAGAAAAGAGACTGCTCGTCACATTGGAAAGTCAAAGAAACCAAACAAATCAACGACCAGTTCACACTCAAATGAGAAGTAGGTAGGAAGAAAGAAGCTTCGATTTTCAGACTGTTACATTTCTTCATTCCCCTATTTGAAGTCGTTGACGTTTATGAAAATAATGTTGAATTCCATTTCCAGTCCACTTTGTATTTATACGCGGTGTATGTCACTCAAATATTATTGATACTGAATTTTAAAAGGTTATAAATGAATTAGTTAATTATTTGATTGCAATTATGAGAGAATAATACTAGATTCAATTTAAAAAATCAAATAATTTGATTTTATTAAAAAAAATTAAATAAAGTTTAAATTATAAATAAAAATTTTGAATAATTTAAATTTTTAATAATTAAATGATTTATTTTTATGTTAGAGACAAGTTTTTTATTTTTGTATTATATATGTTGATACATAAAAATATGAAGAAATATTATCACGTATGAAAAAAATATATAAAGAAATATATATATATATATATCTTATATGATTAGAGGAAGTTGTTTAGTTTAAAATCAAATCATACTATAACATGATAAATAATTATAATTAAATTTTTATAGGAATTCGTCGATTTGACTCGAATTTTTTAAACTTGAATAATTAGGGCGAGTAAAACTTGATTTAACTTGAAAAATTAAATAATTTAATTTGATTTGTCTTAATTTGACTCAAAATTTTATAAACTCGGTTTAACTCAAAAAATTTCAAAATAAAGTTTGAATTATAAAATGAAAATTTGAATAATTCGAATAATTTGCTTGATGAAGCTTTTCCTCGTAGTACGGGATGTCAATATCAAGTTTTGTTTGACGAAGTGCATCCAGAGTTTCCCTTTTGTCTTGAAACGGGTTCTCTCCACCGTAATGTTGGTCTCATCCCACTCTGTGTTCTAGAAGCAAAGATCTTTTAGTAGAAAATCGGGGTTTTGCCTCAACATCAAAACCACGAAAAGAGAGTGTTTGTCCTCTTCTTTCACTCCATAAAATTTGTTGATGTCCTTTGCGATGAAGGGAATAAAATCACACACGGAGTGTCTTTTGACTAGGCCTGGTGAAGTGAGCGTAAAACTCTTTCACCAAAGAGACGTTGATAGTTTTCTTCGTTTTTTCTTTGTTGTCGAATTGGCAAGCAAGTTGCTCTCACTTGTGCGCAGTCATAATTTTCGAAACAACTTTTGCTACAAGAATTTGATATTGAAATAAAGGATAGTAAAAGAACCGAGAATCAAGTTGCAGATCATTTATCTAAGTTAAAAAATCCAGATAGTATTACTTAATGAGATTAAAGAAAATTTTCCTAATGAGAAAATTTTATATGCTACAGTATTACCTTGGTATACAAATATAGTTAATTTTCTTGTGAATGATATTTTGCCTCCTGATTTATCTAGTCAAGGTCGAAAGAAATTCAAACATGATGCCAAAATTTTCTATTAGTATGAGCTATACCTATTCAAACAATAAGCTGATTAATTGCTTCGACGATGTGTACCGAAATAAGAATAAAAAGAGATTATATTCCATTGTCATGCAACATCGTATGGAGGGAATTTTTGTGGATCAAGGACTGCTTGCTGCAAAGGTCATTCAATCTGGATTCTATTTACCCACACTCTTCAAAGATGCTCAAGCATTTTATAAGGCATGTGATAGATGTCAAAGGACCCAAAACATCTCGAGAAAGAATGAAATGTTGGTATAGAACATTTAGGAGAGTGAGCTTTTCGATGTATGGAGAATTAATTTTATGGGACCTTTCTATCATCATACGGTGATTTATATATCTTGCTAGCAGTGGATTATGTGAGCAAATGGGTTGAAGCGGTGGCAACACCTCACAACGATTCGAAGACAGTCATGAAGTTCTTGAACAAGAATATTTCACAAGATTTAGAGTCCCTAGAGCAATAATCAGTGATGAAGGAACCCACTTCGATAATAAGCTCATTGCTAAGGCATTGCAAACGTTATGGAGTCAGGCACAAGTTACTACAACTATCATCCGTAGACGAATGACCAAACTGAAATTTCCAATAGAGAAATCAATCAGATCTTAGAGAAAACGGTCAACATGAAGAGAAAAGACTGATCTCCAAAGCTTGATGAAGTTTTATGGGCATATAGGACAACCTATAAGACTCCTTTGAGAACGTCTCTGTTCAAGTTAGTTTATAGAAAGGCTTGTCATTTATCCGTGGAGCTCGAGCACAAAGTTTATTGGGCTATCAAAAAGCTCAATATGGATTTCAAGTCGGCTGGAGAACACAGACTTTTATAGTTGAATGGGATGGATAAATTTCGATCTCAAGCCTATGAGAATGCCCGAATTTATAAAGAGAAAACAAAAAGATATCATGACAAATATCTTTTGCCACAACATTTCTCTGAAGGCCAACAAGGAAGATCAAATCTTCAAGGTGATCAGGACCTTTCCTGATACACTTGATTTATCCTTATAGAGCTGTGAAGATTAAAACACTTAATGGAGATCGAATATTCAAGGTTAATGGTCAAAGATTGAAGACCTACAATGGAGCTCACAATTGCGTGACAAGGAAGATCACTGTCTGCAAAATACCTGAGCATTTCTATCCCAAGTTTTTATTTGCTTTAGTATTTTAATTTTAATTTGAATAAAAAGTATCTTTATTTTCATGAAATTTTTAATTTTTTTTTCTTTTCTTTATACCTATTGTTTTCCAACGTAACTCAAAATTATTTATTTTTAAATATTACATTTTTATTTATTTATTTTTAAAAGTATCTATATTCATTTGTTTAGATTTTACGAATGTATTCGTTTAAGTATTCACAAACATATCCATTTAAATATTCGTGAATGTCTTCATTTAAGTGATCATAAATATTTTTGTTTATTGGTTCGCGAACATGTTATGTTCAAAAACATTAACTAAATTAATAATAAAATAAAAACAAAATAAAACTTACATTTCAACATGAACTTATATATTGTCTTTAACAAATATATATATATATATTTTAACACATCTACGAACATTTTCATCCTACAAACAGGCTTATAAACGAGCCTATAAACAAACTTATAAACAAGCATATAAAAGAACTTATAAACAAACCTATAAACGAACATATAAACAAACTTGTTCATGAACATAAACAAACAGAACACACCTCTATTTATGTTCATTTACTTATTAAACGAATATTTTTTTTGTTTATACTTATTTATTTAACTTAGTTGATAAACGAACGTTATACGAATGATTCACACAAACTGCAAGTCCCCAAGAAATAACAACAACAAAAAAAAAACAATGCCTTCTCTTACACTTTGTCTATGAAACACGAATACAATAACACCTTTCAAAGCATTTCCACTAACAGAAGAGCAAATGGAGTCTCAAAACTATAAAGCAACTTAAGCAGAAACCAGTCTATTAACCAACTAATTTTTTTGATTTCATCCAAACTATAAAACAGATTGTTTGCATCAATTGCTCAAACATTTTGATCGATAATCGTAACTATAACGTAACTTAAGCAGAAACCAGAGTTTGCTCTACCGAACCTTTTGTCTGATATTGTTCCTTGAAACCCAACATCTTATTTACTGCACCAACATAAGCCTTGACACTGGAAACAACAATATCCATACTTGCCCCGGTTCCACTGGCACAGAAGAATATCGAGTTTATGCACTGAATTCCAGATGCAGTAGTAAAAATGTTGAACGGAAACAAGAGTGAGAAGAAACCATACCTAAATGTTCGATGAACAGCTTCACCCGTCAAAGCATGAGTAGAAAAGTGACTTTTCTCAGCACGAATTAGAACACGAGTGGTGGCTATAGCATCAATGCCTTCTGTAACAGCATTCATGGAGTACTCGAGAAGTGTAACTGGTTCCTGCAAAATGAAGGAAGAAATGCTGAAGTATTGCTCAAAAATCTTAGCAAAGCAAAGAGGAGAACTAGTAATTATTGTTATAATTTCGAATCCATCTTTATATAGCAGATGCCACAGAACACCATTATGAATGCAGGAAACAGTTCACCAAAGGATACTCAGTTTGGTACAAAGAAGCTCACAGCCTGAGATTACGGGAAGATGAAAATGGCTGATGGTACAAAGAGAGCAGAAGATATTCAATTAGGGAAAACCTAACTTCTAAATCAAAATGAGAATAAAATATTTTTAAAAAGATATATGGTCCGAATGACAAATTAAGTTTGGATAAAAATATCTATTAACCAACTAATCAAATAAACAAAAGATAGATGCTCTGCTACAAAATTCAGGTAGCACAGGACCATGTGCTCCAACTCTTCATGTTTCTTGAAATAACTGTATCCAACACATTTTTGGGCATATGTGAGGGATAGGACCTTCCAAGGATCCTCAAAATTCGAGGAAAAATTGGAAATAATTGAGCATACATGTTAGACACATATACATATTCAACCATCACACGAGTACGAGTAACGTAGGCATGGGAAGATAAGTAGGGAGTGAAGAAACAGAGAAATCAGAGGCGAAGGACTAAAGTGAGAAAATTGTGGGGAGAAAGGGAAAGAAGTTTTACAAAAATGATGAATAAGCCTAACTCAAGTTCAATGTTTAAACTGAAAATTATGAACCAAACACTCCAAGTTAGAGCCAATGAAACCCTATATTGAAAGAATAATCTCCATATTAACCTAGAATCTAATAAAATCAAGAACTCGTGGACAAACTCTTAATAACCCTGACCATCGTATCTTGTTGATCCCCAAAAGAAAATTATAGCAGTAAAGGGAAACTTATGATCTTCGGTATCAAACCTTTGTAATGAGATCAATAGCCTTTATAAGCTGAATCTACTGGCCCAGTTCCAACTGAGCATGCAACGTGCTCCACCCCAGCAGCATCAATGAGTTTAACAGTGGCAGTAGAAAGGCCTAGAGTTCCACAAGTAACCTGCATTTGATGTTTTCATTTATATATAATTCACATCAGATGATCAACACGGTAAAATCTTGATAATTCTAATACAGGAAGCTAACATTGAGGCAAAACAGTTGGGGATTATTTCAGAACACGAGTTAATGTCATGATGTTCAGTTTTGAATTATTTTGGGATTTAATCAAGCTTATAAATTGTAGATATTATATTCTCAAATTCTCATTGGTAAATAAATAAATTGACAGGCAGATTGTTTAAAGAATGAGGAAAAATTACTTCAAAACATACTGCTATGATTTTCTCTTTAAAAGAAAAAAAAAATTAAATAAACTGAAATAAACCACTCTAAAAATAATGCATTTTCTTATAATGGTGTCTATTAATGATTTATAAACTATATATGCAATTATATCTACATATTCAAATTAAAGCAAAAGCAGCAACACCTCTTATACAATATTGCATTCCGAAATAACAAACCAATGAAGTGTACACTTACTATACCATGAAATATCTGTCGCACATCCCATGTCACATTCATGTAACTATGGTTCAAAAGTATTTCTAGTTACCTGCAGATCATCAAGCTTCCAAACAACTTCTGGTTGAAAAACTTCATCCGAAACCAATGCTATAAGATCGGCATCGGTGACTCTCTGGAACACCAGCAAATAAAATAAGTATAGACCATGTCATCATCATAAACAAACCAGAAAAATCATGCATTTATATAGCACTTCTTCAGAACAACAGTTAGTGTTGCCTTTTAAGATCAAGATGTAGTACAAAACAATACAAGTCAACTAAAATAAACTAAATTTCCAAATAGAACTATAAATGCCATGGAAGTAAGGCAACTTCAAAAGCCAATCAACCCTACGTGGTCATTCTCTAATCCCACAGACAATTTCTCAAACAAAAATCCTCTTTAACCATTAAATAACAAAGGTGATGCCATAATTCCATGAGGGATTAAGAAAGAAAACCACTGGCATATAGTAAACAGGGAAAAGAAAAAGTAAATTTACCGATAAAAGCCTTATCTATTTCCTGTCTCGGTATTTGTATCTCAATTTTTTTCTTCCCATACTGATACAGATAAAGAGTTAAATTCCTAAGACTAGAAAACCAGTTTTTAAAATTATTAAAAAGATATGAAGAAACTAGAAAACTGTTGAAAATATAAATCCAAGATAATAATGTCAGATTCCCAAGGAAATTTTTATGCAGAATTGTTCTCTACGTACCTCTCCTCATTTTTCATATTCTTTGAAGATATCATTAGAAACGGAAATTCCAAAGTTGAAGACAGCTTAATTTTAAAACACAGTTCATTCAATTTAAATATTACAAATAGTTGTTTGAAATGAGATGTTACGGGGGAAAATCCAGGAAACAAGTAAAGAATCTTGTTCACCTTCTTTTGTTCAGCTACTTCTTTGAAGAGCCAGAATATGTTTCCAAGCTGTTCATCGTTAAGCTCATAACCAAGCTGAGGTAAACAGCAAGAACTAGGCAGTTAGATGAAGGAAAGAGAGGTACTTACATCGATTCTACACATGCCGAATAGCAGCATACCTCTTTCAATCGGTCTCTTAAAGCATGACGTCCACTTTACCAACGAATTGCAAAAGAAAAAGAATTAAGATAAGAATCGTAAGCTTTGCAACAAATGAAATCCTAACAATAAAAAGTGGATAGGAAAATACAAACCACATGGGCGTGACAAATATCATAACCACATAAATTTTAGTATCAGCAAAGGAAAATAACAGATGATGGAATCAATCTCGCAAAAGAAGTCAATTATTTATTGGTGGGAGAAGAAAGAAGTCTATATTCAACACGAACAGAAACTTACAAAAAATCTAACAAATGGAGTGACACTTTATGCTTCAAAAATATTTCTGATAACATGCAAAGCTATGTCAAGAATATAACTTAAAGTTCAATATATTAATAAAAAACGCTAAGAAGATGTACCCCATTTTACTTGGCCGATAGACATTTTGTGCCTATCAACTCATGTGATATAAATAACCCCTTTGATTACCTTGATATAAGCAACTGGTCTCTTCTTTTTTTTCATATGAACACAAAAAGGCCCGAGAATAACCTATTAAAAAGATCACCCCATACTCATCAAGACTGGCTAAAAGATACTCCCTCCATCCAATTCAACATGTCCATTAGTGACTTTTTTGAGTCAAACTTTTCAACTTTGACTCATTATAAATATAAATTTATTATTGATAAAAATATGAAAAAAAAAAGGTTTTAGAAACTTTTAATCAAGTAGTTTAAAAATATATATTATAAAATTTAATAAATTAAAATATTTAAAATAACTATGGTCAAAATTAAAAAAATGATTTTTAAAAAGTCAGTATTGGACATATTGAATGGGACAGAGTGAGTATATTAAAACAAATGTAATATAATATTCTGAGTACCAGTGACAAAACATAAAGATATGTTAAATCCTCAGCTATTTTTATCAAATTGGTTGCGACATTGCATCCAACATTGAAAGGCAACTGGAAAACCACTTACAGCATTTGCTGCATTAAAAATATCACCACTTATAGCATCCGTCTACATCACTTTAAACACTGTCTAGAACATATCAAAAGGAAAAAAAATATCATTGAGGAAAGCTTCTTGAAAGCTGAAATACCTACCTAAGTTTTCCAAGGACAATACCAGCTTCATTGGACCTTTCAAGCCCTATATCTTCAGGAGAAATAATTTCATAAGTCCCTTTGTGCTTAAGCATTCCATCCTACTGAACATAAAGCAAATTTTGATTATATAGCTTATTGCTTTTAAATTTTTGGAAGCATACACACGCACACACCAAAACAAAGAAAATATTTGTTCGCCCTCTTTCAATCTTTCAGAGGATAGTCCTTCGCCAAACAGATTCTTATAACCGAGCACAGTTAGTTTGGGATTAAAAGTGAGTTTGATTGAGTTGGATCTTAACTACACCTTCACTAACTGTCAACAATTTCACTCAGAAAGCCTGATTTGTAGAAGAAATTACCAATGTAGCTAAACATATTAAAACCATTATCAACTAATTTTGTAAATACTCACTTAGTGGGAGAAATAAAGAAACAGAAGGGCAACCAGTAAAACACGTTCAGTAAACTTAAGTAGTGTTACTATAAAAGAGTTAGCAAGGAGAAATTGTTCCATTTCTACCACATCAATCGGTGGTTCAAGTGTTCAACCATAACGACGAGGGCCAGCCTTTTAAATTTCCATGTTGGTGCAAATGATATCACCACATTCTAATGATAACCTTTACTATAATAATAAAATCGAGGTCCAATTTATACTAGCATCTCATTTTCAAAAGACATTGCACCCAGAATTATGCTAGAAAATAATTCTATAATACTTTCTCTTGTCATCATTGTTTCACTCACCAAATATAAATAATAACATGAGATGGAATAGTCATGTACAGTCAACAACATTCATATACTTGCATACAAGGATATACATACACAGAAAAAAGTAATCAACGTAAGGAAATTTACAGATCAAGTAAACATGCTGCTAATGGGTAGACTACAGAATCTAGCATCTAGTCGAGACTCCAAACATGTATAAATAGCATGATACCTACATGACTTTATATTTTATGTAGAAGATGGGCATTTCCAATAGGAGATAGGGATTAAGAACAGAAAAGAGAGAGTATCCTCAGATTTTTCTTATTCTGAAATAATGCAGTGTAAAGCCTTTAAATAGGCTGCTTACAACAATTCAATTATAACTAAAACTACCTTAGTCTTTTAATTAAATTTTACCTTAGAGAATAAGATAAATACTAACTAGTACTTACACATAGGAATTAAAATTTTAATCTATTAAAATTCCAAGGTTCTAATTCCTTAATTGTGCATGGCTTCAATCTATATTATCATCTGTATTTAGCAACTTGAACTGTAAGCAGTTTGGTTGAGCTAGGGTTTTCGTAAACAGAATCAATCTTTGAGTTTGTAAGAATGTTTTTCTTAAAGAGTTCTATATTTAATCCTGAAATTTATCCCACTAAATACTAAAAAGTAAAAAATGTACCAAACAATTAGACTTCAAGCCCAAACATGCTTTACAGTTAAAATCCTTTACCTAGCAAGTGATTGTTAGCTAAACCCTCAAGCATTTTAAATAATAGAAAAATAAAAGAAAACATGCACAGATTCCATTTTTAATTTCTTCAATGTGTCAAAACTTCATGCAAACTATTAATGGAAGGCAAAAGAGGATAATAAGTTTAAACAACAAAGTTGTATTCATGCAATAAAATTTACAGAAGAAAAATATCACCACAAATGTCAGTGCATTCTATTAATTTTTAACTACAATAGTAAATACACTACCAAATCAATCAATAAGATCAGCCATAAAGAAAAAATTTCCCATTTACAGAAAACATTCAGAGGTTCACAACATATATGCAGTCAAATATTACAAAAAGTCAAAAACCAACCTGGTGGATACCACTTTCATGAGCAAAAGCATTGGCTCCAACAATGGCCTTATGAGGTTGTACGTGTAACCCCGTGTACTCCTCTACCTAAACAACCATATTAAGTCAACAAAAACTACCAAAGCTAATTTAATCAAAAGTAAGGTAAAAAAATTGTAACTGAAGTTCATAAATGAATACCATTTTGCTTGCCATCACAATGTGTCGAGTATTGATTCCCGTATAAAGACCTCCTAATACATGCTCACCGCGACATTTTATTGCCATCACAACCTGGACAAACAAGGAAATAGTTAACAACTTCATTACTAAAACAACAAGCCTGTTCCCCCCGTTGCAGCATTTTTTATTATCAAGCACATTTTTTTCACCAAAGAAAAATTGGCTTCAACTAAAAATGGTCAATGAAACAAACATAAACTAAACCATAGTTTGTCTTTATCCATTATTAAACTTCAACTGCTTATTATACTTTAAAATCAAATAAAACTATTCTCATAACAGCAGTCGTTTCTGTTATTTCAATTATTAATACAAACAAAAGGAAAGATAGTAGAAGTGAAGAAGAGAGGAAATGAAGAACCCCAAGGTTAATTCCATTCAACAAAGATGGTTAACAGCAATTACAAAGAGCTATTTGTAGCTGATAATACTACCAATGGTTAATAGAACTGTTGTACCTAATTAGCTAAAAGTGATTAACTAAGCCCGTTGCAGTTTGCTGTATTCTGTTAAGCAAAACAAAGCAGATAAAACAGCTTTCTACAGTAGTGTGAAGAAAGGGAGATAAAAATCCAAACCTTCCGGCATCTTCGGGGCTAAACTCGACATCATTACAGCCCAAACTCCTCGCATACCGAACCATACTTCTAGCAATATCCAAAACTTCCTCCTTACTCTTCCTTAACTTATACTCCAAATGGATCCCACTGGTAGCGATAAAGGTATGAATCCTCGGCCTTTTCGCATACTTAACCGCCTCCCAAGCCGCCTTAATGTCCTTCTCATTACACCGGGAAAGCCCACAGATGACAGGCACATACCCATTCTCATCCTCCGCATTTCCAACCTCTTTAGCAATGGCCTTCACAGCTTCGAAATCGTCTTTGGAAGCGGCGGGGAACCCGGCTTCGATTATATCAACGCCGAGCTTGGCAAGCTGGCGAGCAATATCGAGCTTTTCCTTGGAAGTCAAGGTGGCTCCCGGGGATTGCTCACCGTCTCGGAGGGTTGTGTCGAAAATGCGGACGTAGTTGGGGTCGGGGATGTGGTTGGGGATGTAAAGGGGGCGGCGGAAGGGAGATGGGGGGTTTGGGTTCAAGGAAGAGGAAATGAAGAGTGATTTGGAAGAGAATGAAGAGAAAGAGAGTGGCTTGGGAGGAGGGACGTGAAGGGAAGTGGGTTGGTGGAGGAAAATGGAGGACTTTGGGGAGAGGAAAGGGGAATGGAAAGGCAACTTGGGGGATGTTAAGAGGGAGGAAGCCATGGTGGCGCAGTCAGCACTGTGTAATGAGGAGGCGCAGAGGGTTTATGGAGTATTAAATATGTATTTTTCCTTGGGAGTTTGGAGGAGGCGCAGTCAGCACTGTGTCAAGACTCATGAGAAACGAGATAGAGAGACGTGGATAGAATGAGTTCACATATTTTTTTTTGTTTAAACTACAACAAAGGTCACTTTATTGTTAAAATCATATTTAGATCACTAAATTATTAAAATTTATAATTCAATCACTAAAAGGTTAATTTTAAAAATAATAAGGGTTTAAGTTTATTTTTAGTATTATAAAGACATTTGAAAAATAATTGGGAAAGTAAGTCAATTACTACAGTAATAAAAGAACATCGTCACCTTTTCTTGGCGAGTTTTTCTCTCTCTTCCTGAACCACGCCAAGAACAGATAGCGAGGTACTGTTGATCCATTTAATTTATTCGATTGAATGAGGAAGAGAGAGAAGACCTCGCCAAGAGAAGGTGACGAGGTCCTTTTATTACTGTAACAATTGGTCTATTTTCCCAATTATTTCTCAAACTCCCTAAAACCCTAAAATTAATTTCAAACAATAATATTTTCTAAAATTTTCCTAATTAAAATTTCAATTACGATTAGATCTAGGACCATAAATGAGATGAGATAGATCGCGAGCTACTCGAATTCAACTCTAAATCTTGACTTGATTAGACTTAACTCGAGTTTTTAACAAATTAAGTCGAACTACTTAATACTAGGGGTGATAATCAACCAATACACAAATAAGCCCATTTTAATAATCAAATCGTTCAAATATTTCCACATCGAAACCCTTAAAAGGTAGAATAAAATACCCTTGTTTTTTGGCAACCCAATATAAACCGATATCTGCTCCGCCGCCCTCTCTTACTTCAACACCGTATCTTAGGGTTCCTCCCGAATCAACTCAGTTCCAATGGTAAACAACACTCTTCTTTTCTTCTCCTTTGTATTATTTTTCTGCCCACGATCTGCTCGTGTATATTCGGCAATGAAATGGATTTGGTTATTTGCAGGGAAAAGGAACCGGGAGTTTTGGTAAAAGAAGGAACAAGACCCACACTCTCTGCGTCAGATGTGGCCGCCGCAGCTTCCACCTCCAGAAGAGCCGCTGTTCCGCCTGTGCTTTTCCCGCTGCCCGTAAGAGGACTTGTAATTTTCTTGCTGCCCTTCCTCTCTTTCAACTTTAAAGCTTCAATTTTTTGTTTGTGTGTTTTATTGGTTCAATTTCCTGTCCCATCTGGGTTTCTTTTTTCATAGTTGATTGATTTTCTGGGTTTGCAGTTTTCCTTGAATTGTGTGTTGCTTCTGGTTAAAGTTCATTTGCCTAGAAATAATGAAAAAGGGGTATGCTTTGAATTTTTGTTTATTTGTAAAAGTATGAACTTGTATGCTTGGAAGAACATATAAACTTGCATATGCATTCATTTCATTAATTTTTTCATCTCTGATTGATTGATTTCATTGATTGTGTGGCGGGAACAACCCACGATATAATTTCTCCGCTAAACAGCCTATTGTTATGAATAGGGCATGCTGGTCAGATTCCTCATTCCTCTTGAAGTTCCATGCATTATGTGTTAATTGTTAAACCCTATTGGATATTTTTTCTTTAATCTTGGTTTCAGATAACTGGAGTGTGAAGGCAATCCGAAGAAAGACGACCGGAACCGGTAGGATGAGGTATCTCCGCCACGTCCCTCGCAGGTTCAAGACTGGTTTCAGAGAAGGTAGGGAAATGCTAATTCCCTTAAGCTCATTGCTTTCTGATTTTAATCATGTGTTTCTTATTTTTTGATTCTGGGATGCATGGTGATCTATAGGTACTGAAGCAGCACCAAGGAAGAAGGTTGCAGCAGCTTCTGCTTAAAAGCTGATTGGTATTGAGGTTTTGTTGTATCTTTTTGAGGAAAAGTTTTATGGAAAACATTTAGTCTTGAGGAGTGGCATTATTTTTCATTGGATGCTTTACTGTATTTTTCCCTCTATTTTGAACAATTACATAATACCACATCAATTACGAAAAAAAACTTATATGAGAATATACATTACGATAATAAAAATAGAATTATATAAATAAATATATTGAAATATTACATCAATCAAAAAATAATTTTATAAAATATAAAAAAAAATTTATTGTATCTTTCTATCAAGTTATATCCAGTGAACGAATATAAATGAACATAAACAAACGAACATACATGAACGAATAGGTTATCGAACGTTTATGAACATAAATGAACGAACAAGTTTTTTGTTCATATTCGTTCGTTTAATTAAACGAACGAAAAATCTTGTTTACGTTTGTTCGTTTAATAAATAAACGAACATAAATGAACTTCCCATCGAACGGTTCACCGAATGTTCGTTTCGTTTACAGTCCTACGTAAATATTAAAAAAATTGAAGGATTAACTCATAAAATTTTAAAAATTAAAGATAAATGTGTGAACTTTAAAAATTTAAAAAGGATATGAGCTCACCTACACTATAAGTCTATAACTAGATCCACCACCAGTTTTATCAAATGATTTCTTGCTAGTTGATTAAAGTTTTTCATTCATAATATAATTATTTAATTTAAATAAAATATTAAAAATTAAATTATTTTTAAAAATATAATGACAAAATTACTGTTCAATCGGACAAATGAGCATAAAATTATACCTTTCAAAGATTTAAACTCAACTTATAGTTGAAAAATCAAATAATTTAATTTAATTCTCTCTCAATCAAACGATGAGTTTTGTGTCAATTTTTTAAATTCTTTATTTTTCCTATAATTTTTATTTCTTTTCATTTAGTCCAAAAAAAATTACAAATTGGCTTAATGATGATGGCAGCTGCCTGCGACTTTCACCATGGAGCTGGTGACTAATTTAATTATTTTTTTATATCCATACACATAAATGAATAATTAAAAACATTTAATAATAAACAAAATAAAATTTTAAATATACATTTAATACATGAATTATGTATTTTCTCCTAAGATAATACCTATAAATTATGTATTTTCAAGTTAATATCTAGGTTTATTCTCACATGTTATGATCTAATTTTTTTCTCAAGTATAATAAATATATAAAGTAACTTATTGTTTTGGGACATAATTCAATTATTCAATTAGGGATAATAATTTGACTCGTTCTCGTCGAATTTTGATCCAACATGATCTAATAGGAGCATATTTTTATTTAAAAATTGGGTTTGGGTCGGGTTATTATAGAAATAAAGTTGGGTCGAGTCGAATTAGGTCAAAGTCGAGTTTAGGATAAAAATTCTCTAATCTGACTCGGCCTGATATATTTTTATATATAATATATAGTAATATTTTTATTAATTTTTCCGGACCAGATCGTGTTTAGTCGAGTTTTTTCTTAATATATCGAGTTTTTTCTTAATATGTCGGGATCGAATTATAAATTTTATTATTTCGGGTCAGGTCGGATATGACCGAGGAAAAATATATATTAAAATCGAGATGGGATAGAATCAAGGCAATCAAAGACCCACCCCAATCCAATGCATTGTCATCCCTATATTTGACTGCCGTTTTAATTCGACAAATAATTAAATTGATAAAAAAAATAAAAAAAAACGGTTAAATTTATTAATTATTTTAAAATAAGACTAAACTACTAAAAAAATATAAAATTTATATACTAAAATTATTAAATGAAGTAATAAAATTGTAAATAAAATTTAAGATTATACTGATTTGAAAACAGATTTCTTTAGATACCAATGAAGAGAAAACGTCGAATTGAAGAACATCATGTATACTAAAACACCTTTGGGCTGAAATAAATCAGACTGAAAACACAAAAACAAAGCAGACCCTAAACCGAAGCGGCCATTGTAAATCCTTCGGAAAAACCAGTTTTTTAGAATACCATCTTCTGAAAATGACTGCAAAACGGTTTCAACACCCAAAATTCCTCTTTTGAATCCCAGAAAGGCTTCTGAATTTGGAACTGTGAGTGTAGAAGAAGACAGGTATTGTTTTTCTGCAATTCATTTAGTTTTATATTACTGTGATTGTTAAGTAGCCTTGCATGCGACTGTGGAAGCATATGATCGTTGAGAATCAGCCTTGCATGTGACTGTGGAAGCATATTTGACTCATTGTGTTGTGGCCAATTGTCGTTGAATTTCATGAAGCTTGTTGGCCGCTATTGAATTGTTTAAACTTTGTTGTTTGAAGTGGTCCCTTGTTTGTCTGTAATATTTACAGGTCTGGCATGGGAAGAGGCAAAAATCTATTAAGCCTTTAAAATATAAAGGACAAATGCCTTATTTGAATAAGAATTAAAATATAAAGGACCAAAAATGTTATTATACCAAAAATTTTGGAGCCCCTCCCAGCCAATACATGGTTTCGTCCTTGAATATATGTTTTGTATTAGTTTACTTCTGCTCCTCATGCTTTTGATGATATTATTTTGTCTTAAGCTAAGGCTTTATTAACAAAACTTATCAGTTAAAGCATATTGACTGTCGAATTGGAATTAGTCGTGGAAAAGCTTGAAACTTGGAAAGAACCTCTGGAAATTGAACTTCCTTAGGGATGAGTTGACCATTCAATTTCTATATAGGTTACTATGAAAAATTATGATTCAAGTGGTATCAATTTAGTTAGTAAAATAATTGAAAAGTTAAACTCTATCATAAAATCAAGTATTAACATAAATACGTGTAGCTAAGTTCTTTTAGTTTTCTTTTTTATGTCATTTTGTTCTAATGGAATCTCAACAACCAATGTGGTTGTGACATGTGGCAAAAATACCATGTCATCACATGTTAAAATTGTCAAATTGAAGTTAATAAAAAAGACGTAAATCAACAAGTAATTAACAAAGCAAAATAGCCTTTGCTCAACCTGTGAAATATGTTGTGTTTAGTTAATCCTTACTCAAAAACGATAGGAATATAAATATTTTATGATAGAAACTGTAAACACTTGTAAAATCACTTTGTTGCTTGCCATTTATTATGATACAACCTTTATTGCTTTCCCCTTTTTTGGACACAGTGTTCTGTTTGTTATAAAACACTTATACTTCAGAGATAACTAATATATTTTTTATCAGTATAGTTTAGTATATTTTATTTGCACGGTTATATGTCTTGTATTTGTTTTAATTCTGTTTGTTTGTTTATTTGTGTATTGTCTTTGTAGCATGACTGCTGGTGTTTGTAAACTAAGGTATCATCATGGGGGGAAATTGTTGAGAACCCCAACAGTTCAATACATAAATGGGTCTGAAGTTGAGTATGATGAAGATATTGATTGCATTTGTTATTGGACTATACTAGGAGCAGTGAAGTCCTTAGGATACGATATAGGGATGGCAGTGAAAGTATACTATGTAGAGGAGGGGAAGTCTTTGGATGGAGGGTTGAAATTAATATTGGATGATAAAGGGGTTCTAGAAATGTCAAGTCAGTTAAGGAAGACTAAAGTTGTAGATATCTATGTTGATCACTTAGATGAGAAGGTTAGTGGAACAGAGTTGCCTGATGCTCTTAGGCAACCGATAGAAGGTGGCGAACAATCTGTCAGTTGCGATGACACATGTCAGTTGCCTCATACACCCCCTACACCTATATATGATGATTCACACGCTGAACTAGAAAGGGATGAAACTCAGAATGAGAATGAATGTGGTGAAGATCTAGCCAAATTTAAGGAGGTGCCTGCAGACTTCTCCACAGGACAGAGATTTGAGTATAGGTTGAAAAAGAATGATGAAGTACATCTTTCTTTGAGGAAACATCCCTTTCTTGAAATCCAAAAAACCAAAACTATGGAGGGAGGCATTGATGCTGAGTTATTTTTGAGTGAAGGCAGAGAGGTTGAAGTAACCTATGATGAAGAAGGGCTGAGAGGAGCATGGTTTACTTGTACCATTCTGAAACTCCCAGAGGCCAAAACTAAAGGCAAGGTCTTGGTTCAGTACAAGCACTTACTTGAAGATGATAATCAAACGCCATTGACCGAGCGTGTTGAGCTTTCCTTCATTAGGCCATTACCTCCAGAGCTCAAGACCCCTAGGGACAAGTGTTTTGAAGTAAACGAGGTTGTGGATGCATTTCACCTTGATGGGTGGTGGACTGGTTCTATTTCTGCAGTTCTTGATAACCCAAAGAGGTATATTGTGTTTTTTCCAGATCCACCTGAAGAGATTGAGTTTTCTTCTTCTAGTTTGAGACCTCACTGGAAATGGAGTAATGGCAGATGGGTTAAACCCTCCAAATTTCAGGTTTTCCATTCTTTGTTTTAAATGTTTTATGCTTTTTTTTCCAAATCCATTTGCTTTCCCGGCTCCAAATTTTCAGTGGATTTCATGTTTAATGTATATAGGTTTTGGCTTCATGTGTAATGCCCAAGTGGCTTGGCACTTACAGTTGATTATTAGTCTTTTGCTTTTGTTACCTTTTGGGTGACTATGCCTGGCAAGGAGTTTTTATAGTTCTGATTTTGGTCTTCCAATTTGAACGCGATTCTGCTCAACTAACTGCGCAACATAAGTTTGTTGAAATAAATGAATTATTTTCCAAGTTGGCCCATGTATGAGGCATATAATCAACAAAAATAGTTGCCTGCAAAATTTTGTGTGCTCAAGTTGCTTTCTGCTCACTTAATTGGACCTTTTTTTCAGGAAGTTTTCTCTTCATATTGTCAAAAACTGGAGCTATCTTGCAACATAGCCAAAGATGCTGAAACAAATATTCAGCTTGAAAGTCCTCATGCTGTAAAATATCGCAGCAAAAAACATGAACTTTGCTATGTATCTTCTAGAAAGAATAAGATGTGTCGATCGACGGCATCTAAAGAACCAGCAAAGAGTAAGCAAGTAAGGTTGACAACACCTGAAGGTGATGCTATACCTTTACATCCTTCCAAGAAGTTCAAACGTGTAAGCTTAACAAACTCACACTCCTTGAATCTGATAGTTTTTCCTAACAGCTCTTCCTTGTTTGAAATGTAGGTATTGTATCTCAATATAAAAAAAATCTATTTTTTTTGAGTGGGGAAAGGATTAAATCTGTAGAGTACTCTGTTTCAAATCCTTAGTCTGTTTTTTTTTTTGGGGGGGGGGGATCATCACCTAAACAATTAGGATAATCTGAACAGTTTACTTCCTTTTAAACACAATGTAAATGTGTTGAATTGTGTTAAGTATTGTCAACTAGTATTTTTTTTCTATCCATGTGTAGGTTAGCTAGAGCTCCTCTTAACTATATATTTTTAAATAAAAGGCTTGTGTATGGCTGCAAGCAATATTTATAAAACTCAACCGATTGGTCTATACCTTTACATGAAAGTTGGAGGTTACATCCCGTAGGTGGCACATGTATATGTGAATGCTCAAAATTCTCTTATTCTTTTCTGTTAGCTTTCAAGAGAATTCCCTTACCGTCCATTTCTCTTTTCCTTTCCCCTTCCGTTAGTCGGAGCTTCTAATCATTTGTCCCCTCCCCACTAAACACATTTAGGCCACTGACCAACCAAAAATTGATGTTATGCAGGTAGGTGTTGGTCGGCATAAAAAATATGGAAGAATGCTAAAATTTCATGAAGGTCCTAAGCATCTAGATGCTGGTATACATTCTCTGATAGCTTGAGAAACTACACTTTCTTTGCATTCTGTGTAATAATTCACTAAGATGAGCAGGAATGGCTTGCAGGAAAAATGGATAATTTAAAGGTAGCAGCAAGTATTGAAGTTTCTGAAGTTCAGAAAGTGACAAAGAAAGTTGAATCTTTAGTCACCAGAGGATTGTCAGTTGAATGCATGAGTGGCTCAGTGACTGAAGAATATAGCAATGTTCCAAAAGAGGTATGCATAAAAGTCTAAAATTAAGTCGAAAAGAAGGCTGGTTGATCAATCTTGAAACTTGACATTGGATATAATGAGAGAAACATACTCTTTTTCCTATAGTGGGGTTGGTGGATTTTGGGTCGGAGGAGAATGGGATACAGTGATAAGTAGGGGCTTCAGAGTTTTCTCCCCTAGTACTGAACCATTTTTATGGGAAGTGATTTCTTTTCTTTAGTGAACATTTTAGAAAAAGAAATTAAGATGCAGGAACACCCTTCAATTTCTCTTTGGTGGACAGAGTGAAATTATTACTTCCTTTTTTAGACATTCTCAAATTAACCCGAACTAAAATTTGCATTTTTTTAATATTTTCTTGCCATGTTCCTTGAAATTGCCAATAAAAGCTTTGATAAAAGATGTATCTATAAATCATCTTCTCTTTGTGCTAAAAAGAAATTTATGTTGACCTTTAAATCACTATTGTTCTAATATCTCTTATTTTCTTTAAAAAAAATGGTAGCACTATTTGTTTCTATGAAGTTGTAAGGAACAATTGTTTCTTCATGTCAGCTTTTGAATTTTACTTCATTTGATTTAATTTATGAACATTGGGGAAAAAAGATCATGAGGTAGCCTTAAAATTCATGCATTGTACTGACATAATAGAGTGAGACTGAAATTATTTATTACTTTAGGTTTACCGCTGAAAGGGATTTGCTTTCCGAACTTGTTTTCTATCCATGCAGCAGATGAATTTGCACAAGGAACATGGTATGAGCCGACATCAGAAAGAAGATGGTTTGCTCGAAAGCAAGCAACCAAAATCAGTGCTTAGAACCAGCCAAACTACTCCTGTTGGTAAAGAAATAGAATAACATGTCGCTACCGGTTTCTTTTATCATCTAATTTCAGAACTTACTTCTACTGCTTTATTTTTTATACGATATAAATGCTTCTGCTGGTATTCTTGAAAAAATAGTTCCCGAAGAATACAAAGCCACGGAAGTTGAGTCATCTGTGATCTCAGGGTTGGAGCAAGCAGGTTGGGCACAACTTAAAATCCTCTTCAGCTTAATGAATATCAGTGTTGTTTTAGCATTTATTAAAAACTTGTGAATGAACCAGTAACTCGTATGACTATTATTTGGGTAGTAGGATATCAGCTGCATCTTGCAAATTAAACTGTTGACAATGTTATAACTTGCATATACTAGTCATGACTTATTCGAACTGATAACCGCTGAGAAATGCATAAAATAGGAAGGAACATGATAAAGGTAGGATGTGATTTTCATGCTGTATTTTTCTTTTTGTTTTGATTTTCAAACTGGTAATCCTTCCTGGCTGTGTAGGTTCTCAAACAATGTCAACAGGGAGGGCAGATTCTCAGAGAAAGATAACCAAGGTGGGTGGAGAGTCTGGCACAATTCTTCATAAAAAGGATGAACAACCTCAATTAATATGCCCCGAAAATGATTCAGGTTAATAATGTAACATATTATCGTGATTCATGTTCCCTTTTTCAGTAAAATTTTCTGATTCTGATATCATTTGTACCTAGGAGATTTCCCCCCTGGATTTGAAAATTATTGGAATGATCCAAAGGAGAAACCACTTGAATTAATGGTGCAGTCTCCTTTAGTTGGCCCGACAGGTGACAATGAGCCAGAGGAGGGTCAAGGTTTACCTTTTGTAAAGAGCCTAGAAATCTGGAAAGCAGTTGAATCTATGGGAATTTTCAAAGTCATGCCTCAAAAGCCGCATTTTCACCCCTTGGTTAAATCGAAAGAAATCCTCCGTGAAGGTTTAGCTGTAGCTCATATGTTGAACTTTGCATCCTTGGTGCAGAAGACTTCAGAGTTGACAGTTGCTGATCCTAGGAACTGTTTCACTACCATTTTGGATGTTCTTCCTGAATTTGAAATTCTCGGGTTTGATGTGAAGGCAGTAAGGGACCGAACACGCGAGTTGGTATCGATAAAAGATAGACATGCACATCTTCAACAACATTCAAAAGAAGTTGTACTGCAAGCCAAGCACTGTTGTGATGAGTTAACTAAAATAAACGAGGAGATTGATGCAAACCAAAAGAGACTGAGAGAACTAGAAGAAAAGCAAGCATTCCTGTTGTCAAGTAAGAAGAGTAAAATATCCGAAATCGCTTCACTTAAAGTATGTGCAGATGACACTACTAAAGACATTCAAAATATAGAGGCTGATTTTGAGAATCTAGCTGGTAGTTCATGGTAACTGATCTCATACTTGGATATTGGTCTTCATCCTTGGTGTTCTGCTGTTTTTGTAGGTTTTGAGCATTTTGGGATTTCAACTGTGATTATGGTCCTAGACGACCCATTTAGCTGTGATGATGTCTGGTTCTTGTAAGTAATTTATGCTAAAAAACATATTTTACATCTTTTGTTTTAAAATTAGTTGTTTTTCCCCTATGCTACTGTTTGCCACTTGATTTCAAAAGCTTCAAATCTATTTTTCTATGCTACAGCCATATGTGCTACTAGGCTTCATGCCAAAATAGATATAAGGAATTCTCCAATTTACACATTACTTTTTTTTTAACAATGTTTTTTGTAATTTATTAAAAAAGATATTTTAAATATAATGCATTAAAGAAAATAAATTTACTAAAAATTTCATACAAAACCATAAAGAAAAACAAACCCTTGTATAAAGATTAACATACAAATCTTCTTGAATTACTTTGTTTTAAGTCAAATAAGATTATTTTACGAAATAAAAAAGAGTTACTTTGTTTTAAGTCAAATAAGAATGTTTTACGAAATAAAAAAAAAGTGATAAACGAACTAAACTATTAGACAATTAGATAAATTATTTTGTTGTACAGTTCTTATTTATATTGACCAACAAAACATTAAACAAGTGATGATTAATTTTTCTATAATCATTGACAAAATCAAATAAAAAAAACTAGTGTCGGATCCTTATATGAGCACCAAAGGTCTACTAAAATTATGTCAAATTATAGATAAAATAAACCATAAAAGCCCTGCATGTTGACCACGATGTTGGGCTTGTTGGAGGCTCAAGTACCCTCTAGTGAGCTCATTGTGGTGTTGGGTTTGTAGATGATGTGAGAAAAGGATAGAGGGGTAATAAAGTAAATTCCTACCTTTTTCAAAAGGGGTTGACTAATTACCATTTATTTGTTGAAAAAAAAAAAAGAGAAAGAAGTATACCTTATTCTTGTCTTTTTTTTTCACTCCATCTCTCTTCTTTATCTTAGTCTAAAACCCAAGGTAAATGTTGAATCTTTGCACTTTCAAGTGGTATTTTTGGAGTGTATATTAAGAGGATTAGATTTTCATCCATAGATCTTTGATGTAAGATAAGAATGATGGTAGAAGAAAAATATGGATTTTTGTGAGGGGTGTGAGATAAATAGATCAATGTTAGTTTTAATCTCGTTTTTTTCTCATCCTTAAGAGTAAGTTATTTTAATTTTTGATCTCTTGTAAGTTATAATTCGTTTTACAACTTTTTTATGTGGTGAAAGAAGTTAAAATTTTTTCTAAAGAATTTGAAAACAAAAAAAAACTTGAGGAGATTGATTGGATTTTTTTCGAGTAATTAAAGTAAGGTTAGTACACTACTAATTCCTTTATTTCGTGCACATCCTATGGATTATGTTGTTTGCTAGTTTTAATGTTATTGATTGTTGTTTGGTGTTATGAGCTTGAGACCCTTTTTAATGGTAAATATCGAATTTTATGTTAATAACTTATATAATGATAGTAAACCATTATAAATACTTTTATAAGATGTAGGCTCAAGTAATGGGGTTAATGGTTGTGATTTATGAGTTTTGAGAGCGATTTTTTATGTTTAAAAAATCATTTTTAGGCTTCGATATCGATACGGAGGGCCCATAATGGTACCCTAGTTTTCTAAGTGTAACTAACATTGTTTTATCAATATAAACTGAGAGAAGGATATTGCTATGGTGTTTAACTTATCCCCGCAAGTCATGCAAAAGAGTATCAATACAAGATAACCTATATCGATACACTGTGCATATCGATACCAAAAAAAAATCATATTGATACATGAGGGATAATATCATTATCGACTAGATAATCTGTCTGAAAAATACAAGAGGCTAATATTTTTATATAAGTACATAGTATATAATATAATATGACAAATTTTGTAATATGTTTCCTAAAATCTTTTATTGTACTTTTCGAGATCACGATCAATCTATGAAACTATAATATAAAAATGATTATGAACATCAAAATTATAAAATTCAGTGGTACACGTCTACTCTATCATTCTTCATACAAATGATAAACATAAGCATCTAACTAGTATTAATAAAATGACAAATTATATTAATAAATGATGTTACTAGTAATCGCCTAAAAGCATGATTTGTCAAGCAAAGATAAATTTATCATATATTAAGATTTACATACAAACCACACAAACACATACTTTGAGTAAGATTTGATATCACACGGTCTTAGAAACATATATTCTATACTCGATAATAAAAAATGTATATTCAACGAAACATTTATTGTAACACTCATTATTTTGTCTAAACGAAATAAACTCGAACGACGAATGTCACACTGATCACCGAAGTGATCTTAACACGAATGTACTAAAAACACGTATAATTTAAAAATTAATTAAAATCTAATATACATATTAGTTTATTAAAAGTTGAATCTTAAATCTAAACCCTAATTTTTAGAGTAAGAAACCTAATTTGATTTCTCCTTTTCATGCACAGCCATTGAATCAACGGTTGACATGTTTATGTCCTCACTTACCTAAAAGCTGAAGTAATGAAAAATTATTCACAGTAATCAAACAAATTATTATATAAAAGCAATTCAAGGGTAGAATTTTGACATTTAATAAAAAAGTTATTATGAAATTTACTAAGACCTAATAACTAAAAATATTTATATTATATTATCTTGTTTAGATTTAAATTTTAATATAAAATATAATATATCTTTATTTATACTTCCACTTGTTTTTGCAATTTAAGTGAAAGCAAATTAGTAAGCATTTTCATGGTGTTGGAAAGTAGGGTGTGCATTATTTGGTTTTAATCGAATTAATCGATCGAACTAAAATTATTTTGGTTAATTCGGTCGATTAATTTTTGGAAAATTCGGTTAACGATTAATTTTTTTAAAAATTCGGTTATCGGTTAATTTGGTTCGAAATCAGTTAATTAACCGAATTAACAAAAATTATTATATATTAAATATTGTATATATTATATATATTTATTTTTAGTCATTTTTTTAAAAAATTATAAAATATTCATTAAATTTTTTTATATTATAAGATGGTCACTAAATTTTGTATTAAATTAGTATAAAATAAAAGTTTAGTGACTACAAATTATTTTAGTATAATTTGGTAACCTATATGTAATTTAACCAAAATTTATAATAAATTTCGGTTAATTCGAATAATTAACTTAAATAATTTCGGTTCGGTTAATTCGATTAAAGGGTAATTCGGTTCGGTTAACGGTTAAGATTTTAAAAATTTAGGTTAATTCAGTTTTAGTTAATTCGGTTCGCCCACCAACCGAATTAACCGAATGCACACCCCTATTAGAAAGGGTATTAAAATTAATTTTTATATTAATAATTATATAACTATTATTTAATTTAAAATTGAATCAAAATTAAAAAAAAAATCTTAAAACACTTTTTTAACAAATATATAATATATACATGTTTAGTGAGTTGTCTTCTAATTAGGAAATAGAGTTTATTTCCAAGAAACAAAGTAAAGGGATAATGGCTTGTGTGGGTGAATTTATATTAAATGTTTTAAGACATAAATTTAATTAGATATTTAAGAAAAATAATGGGGTCCAAAAGATAACTTGAATCTTCAAAAACACGAATAAAAACTTTAACATTTTTTTATTATGCTCAAATAAAGACATATTATTTTAAAAAAATATTTATTTTTTTCCTTACATGATTATATTTTCCTTTTTAGGCTTTTCTATTTGGCTAAGGATAGTATATAAGGGTTGGTAGATTAAAAAGTATGAAAATAAAATTAAATAATAAACATTAATTTGGATTATAAATTGAAATTAATTTTTTGAAATTTTAATAATTGATAAAAAATATACATGATAAGTATATTCAAATTTGAATTAATCCGTTAATAATAAAAATAATTTCCCTTCCATTTCATATCTTTTCATATTCCTTGAATTCTGATATTTTTTTTTTCTGTACCTCATTTTGAAAAGATGTTTAAAATTAAAATTTAAACCTTAATTCTAATTTTCATGTACTAAATTTTAAAACATGCATCCTAAAAATATATTTTACTCTTAATTTTCTGAACCTTAACCACAAGTACAACCACTAATTTTAATCTTTAATTCTTAAACCTTTAATCTAAACCAATTTTTAAAAATAAATATTAATAAAAACAAAATAAAAGAGCAGACTATTTACGCTAGTCGCAGTCTTCACCTACCCTTGCTTTGTATATATTGGATTCCTTCCTATCTTTCCTCCTTTCAGACAAATCTAGAGTCTCTTAATCTCTCTTTTACTCCCTCAACTGAAAATGTCGTCCAATGTGTTTATGCCAAGCTTAAACCTAATCCATGCAACTTTTCATGGGGACAAGCAGCTTCAATCACATTCATTTGGGCATGGCTATTTGCCTAGAAATACTGGGTTTTCGTCCTCAAGACAATCGGTTATTGCTAACAACTCCTCAGTGCTAAAACCTGTATCTTTCGCGACGAGTACAGCATCAAAAACACCATACACTGGTCATTTCTGGAGAGAACTTCAGGGTTCAAACGACTGGGAAAACCTACTGGAACCCTTGGATGCACATCTTCGAGACGAGATCATCCGATATGGAGATTTCGCCTTCGCTTGTTACAAGGCCTTTGATCTCGATCCGAACTCGAAAAGGTACTGGAATTGCAAGTATGGTAAAAAGAGTCTTTTGAAGGAAGTCGGGTTGGAAAATTCAGGTTACCAAGTAACCAAATATATTTACGCTACACCAGATGTGAACATCCCAATCCAAAACGAGGCTTGTGTCGGGAGATGGATTGGATATGTGGCTGTCTCATCGGATGAAGCTGTGGAAAGGCTCGGGAGAAGAGATTTGCTCATAACGTTTCGAGGCACGGTCACAAACCACGAATGGTTTGCCAATCTGATCATGAGCTCACTCACGCCGGCACGCCTAGACCCTCATAACCCGAGGCCCGAAGTGAAAGTCATGTCGGGGTTTCTGAGCTTATACACATCTGATGGAGCTGATAGCAAGTTGGGGTCCCATAGTTGCAGACAACAGCTTCTCTCCGAGGTTTCCAGGTTACTACACAAGTACAAAGGTGAGGACTTGAGTATAACTTTAGCTGGTCATAGTATGGGGAGTGCTTTAGCTCTTCTTTTAGCATATGACATATCTGAGCTTGGGTTGAACAGAACTAATAATTCAGACACCCATGACAGAATACTAATCACTGTCTTCTCCTTTGGGAGTCCAAGGGTTGGGAACATGGGATTCAAGCAAAGATGCGAGGAACTTGGCATCAAAGTGTTGAGAATACTGAATGTGAATGACCCAATCACGAAGCTTCCGGGGGTTTTCTTGAATGAAAAACTTGGTGGTTTGGGAGGAACATATGAGTTCCCTTGGAGTTGTTCATATTATGTTCATGTCGGAGTTGAACTACCCCTAGATTACTTCAGTGTCCAAAACCCTATTTATGTTCATGATATTGAAACCTATATCAAACTACTGAAATGGCCCGAAAGAGTAGAAGACAAAATAGAGGGGGTTAACTTGTTGAATAAGGCAAAGGGATTGATTGCTCTTGGGTGTCCCATTGTTTTACAATTATTTGCCCAGGATTGATGCTGCAATCAACATGGTAGACATGGTTCACTCTCAAAGAACATAAATCTTAGAAAAAAGCACCATAAACCCTAAAGGTATGTTTATTTATGTTCGTGTTTATGCTTTCGAATGTCTTTAGTCAATAAAATTTAATTATATAAGGGACATAATTTTTTAATTGAAATGGAAGATGCCTAGTGAAACTAAGTAGCAACAGAATTGTAATAAATGGAGCTGAGACATCCTATGTAACAAGATTTTAAGATTTGGAGGCAACAACATATAAATCATTAGGGTAGCGTTCGATCGAGTCGAGTCAAAAAATTCCGAGTTATTCGAGTTGACGAGTCTAATTTTATCATTCGAACTTTCATTCGAAAAAAATTCGAGTCGAGTCTAGTTTCGATTTCTTATAAAAATTTAATTGTAATTATTTATTATGTTACAGTACGATTTGATTATAATCTAAACAACTTTCACTAATCCTATAAGTTATATATATATATATATATTTCTTCATGTATAGCAATATTTCTTCATATTTTTATATATCAATATATATTATAAAAAATTGAGTTATTCGAATTTTCGTTTTATAATTCAAACTTTATTTAATTTTTTTTGAGTTATCCGAGTTTATAAAATTTTGAGTCAAATCAAAATGAGTCGAATATTTTTATCTCGAATCGAGTTATTTGATTTTTTCAAGTCAAATTGAGTTTTGTTGTTCCTATAAATCATAGTCTATAGATAGTAAGATCCTTTAGTTTAGGAATACCGTCGGCAAACTTGTTGCCTTATGGAACAAAAGAATTTGAGGATTATTTTTGCTTTAAGATTTGTTTTATCTATACTCTTATCCGATGTGTCTACTTTAAAATATAAGATGAAAAATTATTAGATGAATTATATTCACCGTGTCATCTGTGGTCCTAATTAATCAAGACTGTTTATCTTAATTTTTTTAAGGTGAATCATCGATCATCTCTTTTCTACATATAATTAGTGGGTGAACAGTTCTTAGGTAGTTATTTAAAGATGAACGGTCTTGATTGCTTGGACTATAGATAACGTGATGAATAGAGTTCACCTAATATCTCTTCATCGAGTGGCTCTTGTAGCACTAATATTAAAAGAGATTTAAATTAATTTAACATTCATCCAATTAATTCGGACATAAATTAAAGGCACAAAGATAATTTTTACCCTTAACGTTTATAATTTTTATCATTTTGGTCTTTATTTTTTGGGGATAATTTTAACCCTTAACCTATGTCTTTTTGACAAATAACTTATTTTTTAACTGACATAATGATTAGACCGTTAAAAGTTTAACGACATTAACATGTCATATATATGTGATAATATATTTTAAATAACATGACATCTAACCTCATTCTATATATATAACATGTCATTATCGTTAAAATTTAACGATAATGACAAATATATACATGTAAAATATAATTTTATCCTAACATAAAATATAAAACAATTAAAATTCAAATAAAATATTAAAAAATAATTAAATCTAAAATAAAAGGCTATTAAGCATTTTTCAAATCTTAAATACCATTCTACATATATATATAACGTATCATTATCGTAAATTTTTTAACTATCTAATCATTATGCTAGTTAAAAAATAAGATATTTGTCAAAAAAAATATAGATTAAGGGCTAAATTTATCCTAAAAAAAGAATGAGGGCCAAAGTAACAAAAGTCATAAACGTTAAAGGTTAAAATTATCTTTATATCTAATTTAAATTAATTAAATTAAAATTTTAGACCCTAAACTAACATTAAAGGCTTCACCCTAACTAAACCTAAACTAAACTGAATTTAATGTAATTAATTTAAGGTTACACCCCATTAAGTCTTGAGCATAATTTAAATTAATCATAGACATAAAAATATATAACAAATAAATTTAAATAAAATAAAAAATCATCAACCAAATCAACTATATTTTCATATAACCATAATAAAGATCACGTAATAAATAAAAAATATTAAAATTTTAATATATGCTCGATCAATTAATCTACGAGTCGAATAATTCTAGAGGTTAAGTGTATGATTCCTTACTGCATAAAAAATAGAAATGGAAATGGGAAAAAGAATGCGGCTAAGGGAAAATATGGGTCTGTTAGGGTAAATATTATATATATTCGATAAAGGTTATTATTGTAGGAATAAAGTTAAGATTTAAATTTTAATACCGAAAGTGATGAAGAGTATTTTTGATTTATCCCTTTAAAAGTAAAAATCGGTTAAAAATAAGACCCACCAAGTAAGGAATTTTATATTATATTTTTTTTATATTTTTAATTATATAAAAAAAGTGATGAGTCATATTTATAAAATTAGACTATATATCTAATAAAACATTATTTAATATTTATATCTATATTTTTTGTTTTAATAATAATAATAAAATGGGAGGATAAAATTATGGTAGATTATAGGATTTTGAATATTAAAAGGTGACGTGGATTGATTTATTTCGAATATAAACTCGGATAAAAATTATTTCAAGCATAACCTAGACAAAATTTAGTATTACAAGAGCCACTCGATGGAGAGATTATTAGGTGAATTCTATTCACCACGTCATCCATGGTCCAAGCAATCAATATCATTTATTTTTAAATAACTACATAATAACTGCTCACACACTAATTACATGTAGGAAATATATGATGATTCATCTTGAAAAAATTAAGATGAACGGTTCTGATTAATTGGGACCAAAGATGACATGGTAAGCACGAACCATCTAGCCTCATCGGTTAAAGGAACGGTTGTTGTTCCTAAAGATCACAAGTTCGAGCTTCAGTGATGCCAGCATAGTGATTGAGCGATTAATGTTTAAAGGTTGAGAGTATACTCTGGAACAGATATTATTGTAATCACTATAGCTGAATAAAAAAAAATGACATGATAAACATGATTTAAAATATTTTTTAGGAAATCTTTATCGGATGTCCCTTTCGTTTAAATCGTGTTATTTTGGTCATCCAAATCGGAAAAAAAAAAAAGTATGATTATTTACGTTTTCAAATGTTATTATTATGGTCACCTGTGTTAGTTTTCATTAACTTCCGTTAAAACAATGACGTGGCATACTAATAAAAATTGTTAATTTTAAATTTGATCATCAAATTTTAATTATTTTTTTAATTTTTTTAAAATTCCCCGACACAAATCCTAATCTCTTCCGGGTAAATCCTAATCTCTTCCGGGTGATTCTACGGTGAAACCATTAAAATAAGACTAATTTAAGGCTGACCTATTCAGCAGGTAGTCAGTTTGTACATATTTTCTTACGAGGTTTGTACATAAATAATTATAATAATTGTAATAAGAACGACATATACATAAAATATTGGATGAGTCTACAACGAGCGTCGAACGCCGCTGAACATCGTTAATGTTGAACACCGCTGAATATTATTAAATTAATTTATAAAGAATAAAAATCTAAAAGACTAATCATATAATTATTAATAATATGTTGAGTTTATCAAACTTTTATTAATTACATACTGAGTCCTTGAGATTTTAAATTTTTATTAATTAATTTAATAGTGTTCAACAATGTTCAACATTAGTGGTGTTCAGCGGTGCTCGACGCCCGTTGTAGAATTTTCCTAAAATATTACGATGTAAAGATTTATGTACATACCTATTTTTCTACGATAAACTTTATTTACTAGAAAAATGATAAGAATTTTAGTAGGTACATAAATTATTATAAATTGTACATAGTTTATTACCTAAAACATAATAAAAGCGGTAAGTACCATATTTATTACAAGATCTCACCCAAACTTAAAAGAGTTCAACTTAGGGTAAGCATTTATGTACATACATATATTATAAAAAGGGTGAGAATTTTAGTATATACATAAATTATTACTAGTTGTATATAGTTTATTACCCCAAAACGTAATAAAAACGGTAGGTACCGTATTTATTACAAGATCTCACCTAAACTCAAAAGAGTTTAACTTAGGGTAAGCATTTATGTACATATATATTTTCCTACATAAAAACCTAATTTATTACAAGAAGGGTGAGAATTTTAGTAGGTATATAAATTATTACAAGTTGTACCTAATTTATTACCCAAAATGTAATAAAAACGGTATATATCGTATTTATTACAAAATCTCGCATAAACTCAAAAGAACTCAACTTAGGGTAAGCATTTAAGAAAAATCTACGACGGGCGTCGAACACCGCCGAACATTACTAACGTTGAACATTGCTAAACATTATTAAACTAATTAATAAAGAATAAAAATTTTAAGCTAACGTATAATTAATAAGGAAAATTCTACAACGGACGTCGAACACCGGTGAACATTGTTAATGATGAACACCGCTGAGCATTATTAAACTAATTAATAAAGATTAAAAATTTTAAGGATTCAACGTATAATTATAAATTATTTAAAATAATTTTTTATTAAATTACTTTATATATATTATTTTATTTTTTAAATAATTAAATAAAATAATAATTTAAATTAATTTTAAAAATAAAAAAATCCTAAACTCTAAACCCTAAAATCAAAATCCAAAACTTGAATCACTAAACATTAAACTCTAAACCCTAAAATATAAAATCTCAAAACCCTAAATCTAAAACATAAAATCAAAACCCCTAAAAATATTAAACCCTAAACACTAAATTTAAACCCTAAATTCTTAAACCCTAACATAATCAAAACTCATGTATCTAAATCACTAAACATTAAACTCTAAACCCTAAAATATAAAATCTCAAAATCCTAAATCTAAAACTTAAAATCAAAAACCCTAAAAATATTAAACCATAAACACTAAATCTAAACCCTAAATATTAAACTCTAAAATATCCAAAACCCCTATATCTAAATCTTAAACTAATTTTGGGTTTCAAGTTTAGGGTTTATATTTTTTAGAGTTTCAAATTTTCTATTTAGGGTTTAGGTTATGGTTATTTTTTTGTTTAGTATTTTATGGTTTTATTGTTTTAGAGTTTAGAGTTTATGATTTAGGGTTTTGGATTTTAGGATTTAATGTTTTGTATTTTTAGTTGAGTTTAGGATTTTAGGTTTTAGATTTATTTTTTTTTATTTTTAAATTAAAAATTATTTTAAAAAATTATTTTTAAAAAATAAAATATAATATATATAATTTGTTAAAAATTTATTTTAAATAATTTAAAATTATATGTTTAGTCCTTGAAATTTTTAATTTTTATTAATTAAGTTAATAGTGTTCAGTGGTGTTAATCATTAGCGGTGTTCAACAATGTTCGACGCACGTGATAGACTCATCCAATTAATAATTATTTAAAATAAAATTTTAATTAAATTATTTTTCATAAGAAAAACTACACATGTGATCACCCAACTATCACCTTTTTTATATATCGGTCACCTAATTAAATTTTTCATCAAAACTATCACTAATATTTTATTTTATTATCGTTTTGGTCACCAATCATTAAATATTTAACGGAGATTGTGATATGACATAATTTAATAATAATTTTAGGGACTAAAATTATTAAATTATATCAGATTAATCCTAATAAGAAATAAGTCATCAAATATTTTCATTAAACCCCAAATTCCCTATCATTTTTCTTCTTCCTCTTGCAACACTATTTCAAAAATTAATTTATCAATTCTCTCTTTTGTTCTTTTTTCTCTAACTTCTTTAAATAAGTTATTAAGTTTTAAATTATAAAATATTACTTAATTTCATAATGTATACTTTTAAAATCTAATTTAATTTCTTCAAAACTATTAACATACACCACCTTTTTTATCATTTGGTATGTTTATCCGTTCTATGAAAAAAAGACTTGGTTTAATAATTCATATGAAGATTCATATAAATATCAAAAGTCCAAAAATCTTTTAAAATATGAATATTCAGTTTAATAGTATTCAGTAGTATTCAACGTTAATAATTTTTAACGGTGTTCGATGCACGCGGTAGACTTATCTAAATATTTATGTATATATATATTTTCTTACGAGAAAACCTAATTTATTATAAAAAGAGTGGGAATTTTAATATGTACATAAATTATTACAAGTTGTACATGATTTATTATCCAATTAATTATAAAAATGGTAGGTACCGTATTTATTACAAGATCTCATCCAAACTCAAAAGAGTTCAGTTTAGGGTAAGCATTTATGTATATACATATTTTCTTATAAGAAAACCTAATTTATTACAAGAATGGTGATAATTTTAATAGGTACATAAATTATTATAAGTTATACCTAATTTATTACCCAAAACGTAATAAAAACGATAAGTATCGTATTTATTACAATATCTTAAATTATCCTTATTTCAAATTAACCGGTTAACCAGATTACCTTTCTAAAATCATTCTTTTCCCTTTTTAATCTAATGGCTATAAAATAAGATGACTAATCAAACGGTTAAAAACTAATAGTTTTATTTTAAAATATTTTAGAAAACATGAATTCGTCCCTCTAAATTGTTTTTTTTTCAATGATTTCTCTGATTCAGTTTCTGATAATCTTGTTAAAAAGGTTTTCATTACTATTCTTTTTCTTTATCAACTTCAAGCAACTGAATCTACATATTCAGATGTAAGTAGATAAACTAAAATTTTGAAGATGATGAAGATAGAGTTCTAAAATTTTGAAGTTTAAATTTAAAATTAACTTTTTATTAACGTGTAATAATAGCGTTTTAACAAGAGTTAATAAAGGTTAACGTTCGGGTAGGAGTATTCATTATTAGATACTCGGATTTTTCAGATACTTATTTTTCGGTTTGTGTCTGACCTATTTAAATCGACACAAAACTTGGGTACTCAGTTAATTAGGTCTCAGATACTCAATTTATAATTTTTATTCTAAAATTAAAAAAAAATCATATATTAAACATATAAATTTTAAAATTTTATAATGCAACCAAATATAAAAATTAGTGATTTAAAGTTAATTTTAAATATTTTTTTGGATTAACAAATTAATAAAAATATATTTGAAAATTTTAAAACTTAAAAATATATAAATCAAACATAGAACTAATTTAGAGATATAATTTAATTTTAGATGCAAATATTAAGGAATCTAAAATAAAAATATAATTTAAAACTAAAAAAAATTAAAATTAGTCGGATCCAGTATCATGTAATTAAAAAATAGGTCCAAGCCTGACCCAATTATTCTCGGATCGGGTATCCAACTCAATCGGATAATTTTTTTTCTAGAATTACTCAATATTTTTCTGTTGGGTTATCATATCGGGTCAATCGAATTGAATAATTTTAAACACTCCTACATTCTGATGACCAAAATGATAATGATTAAAAATATAAATTATTAATATAATTTTTTTTATATTTGGTGATCAAAATAGAACAATACCCTATACAAAGGGGGTATTCTAAAAACCGACGCACTAATTAACGCCTAACAAACGACCAATTGATTTTGGTCGTAGGATTAAACCAAATCTTTATTGACCGTTCGATTAAAATAAGAAACTCATAGGAAACTTATTTTTCAACAAGTCAATCCATTACCCCTTAAAAAATTACAAAATTTACTTCAAGCGGGAATCCCTCTTCCAAACTCCATAACCCCTTCTTCCAAACCCTTCTTCTTCAATCTTTGAATCCAATCTTTCTCCTAGTTGTCTCTCTTATTTTAACTTAAAACTAGAATCCGACGTTAAAAGGAAGATCAATTTTGAGGTAAGTTTCATTTCTTTTATTTTTTTTCAAAATCTTATAATGTTTGTTTATTTTTTCTGGGTTTAGGGTTTCTGAGTTTATTTTTTTAAACTATTTTATGTTTGTTTAGTTTCAAAATCTTACCTTAATATTTTTTGTATCTATTTCATGTTTTAGGGTTACTATCATATCATGTTTTACCATGTCAAACTTACGCACCTTATTATGTTTAAGTACCATGCTTTAATTTTTTGTTGGATTGCAAATTCATGTTTAATGATATGGATTATATGTTCCTTTATCTATTTGATTTTGATAATCAAAAGGTAAGAAAGTTTCTACTTTATAAGGTCATACTTATTGACAACTTGAAGAATTTTTTTAAGTTAGAAGAATAACCCAACACCAATTTCCTTAAACATCTTAAAATTGAAAACAACCATATTTTACAATATGTTTCGATACAACTCTAAAAGGTATCGATACCGTTTCTTATTCTCGATGAATGATATTAAGTTTTCAAAGAGATTTTGATACCTTCCTTCACAATTTATATACCATTTTATTCAGATCGAAAACATTTGCATTGTTAAGCAACTATGTAAAAGAATTGTTTACCTATATAGGTAACTACAAAGAATGAATTGAAAAGATTGTTTACCTATACAGGTAATTATAGAGAATAAATTGAAAAAAATGTAAATTCTATTGATATAAGAATGTAAATTTTATTGATCTAAAATATAAGAGTATTGCATGTTTATTTATACAAGTGGCCTATGGTGCTCAACTAACTACTAACATACTTAACCAATACAAAACCTTACATTTCTTGTACCATATTATGTTTTCTCGTAATAAATTACGTATGTACACAATTCCTTACATTAAGTTGACCTCATTTCGGTCATAGTGAGTAGGTGTAAGAAATTCGGTATATACATTTTTTCTTACAATTTCTGTAAGTATTTATGTATATTTTATAGTAATTTGTGTACATACATAAAACCTTAGATTTTTTTATATCACATTATGTTTTCTCGTAGTAAATCACGCATGTATACAAATCCTTACACTAAGTTGAACTCATATAGCTCATGGTGAGTAGGTGTAAGAAATTTGGTATATACCTTTTTTCCTTACAATTTTCGTAATCATTTGTGTATACTTTGTAATAATTTGTGTACATACACAAACCCTTATATTTTTTGTATCATATTATATTTTCTCGTAGTAAATTGTGTATGTGCACAAATCCTTACACTAAGTTCACCACATTTAGCTTATGGTAAGTAGGTGTAAGAAATTCGGTATATACCTTTTTTCTTACAATTTCTGTAAACATTTGTGTATACTTTATAGTAATTTGTGTACATACACAAAATTTTATATTTCTTGTACCATATTATGTTTTCTCGTAGTAAATTGTGTATGTACACAAATTCCACTAAGTTGAGCTCATTTAGCTCATGGGTGAGTAGGTGTAAGAAATTCGATATATACATTTTTTCTTACAATTTTGGTACGGATTTATGTATTCTTTATAGTAATTTGTGTACATACACAAAATTTTACATTTTTTGTACCATATTATGTTTTGTCGTAATAAATTATGTATGTACACAAATCCTTACACTAAGTTGACATCTTTTACTCATGGTGAAAAGGTGTAAGAAATTCGGTATATTCTTTTTCTCTTACAATTTCGGTAAAGATTTGTGTATTCTTTGTAGTAATTTGTGTACATACACAAAACCTTATTTTTTGTACCATATTATGTTTTCTCGTAGTAAATTGTGTATGTACACAAATCCTTATACTAAGTTGATATCATTTAGCTTATGATGAGTAGGTGTAAGAAATTTGGTATATACTTTTTTTCTTACAATTTCTGTAAGGATTTCTATATAATTTGTGTACATACACAAAACCTTACATTTCTTGTACCATATTATGTTTCCTCGTAGTGAATTGTGTATGTATACAAATCCTTACACTAAGTTGAGGTCATTTAACTCATGGGTGAGTAGGTGTAAGAAATTCGCTATATACCTTTTCTCTTACAATTTTAGTAAGGATTTGTGTATACTTTATAGTGATTTGTGTACATATACAAAACCTTACATTTTTTGTACCATATTATGTTTTCTTGTAATAAATTGTGTATGTACACAAATCGTTACGTTATATATTAAAAAATATGTATATACATAAATCTTTACTTTCGTAATATTTTATTTATATATACATTTTTTTTTATAATTTTTATAAGAAATTGTGTACAAAGGACCTTTAACAAAGATTTTTTTTTTTTTTTTTACTTTGTTTTTCAGAAAAATATAGACCCTTAGTCAAGTCTCTGCAGACAACAAGTGTAACCAGTCAATAGTCATCGGTTTCTTTTTGTTGAAGCATATAAACAAGCAATATGAAAGTGGAAAAACTTAGATCCAAGCAAAAAAAGTAGTTTAAAACAGGAGATCATCACACTGGCAACGGGGAGAAATGAAATAGGCGTTGAAAGCGGATTGTTCTTTTTTCCCCTTAATTTGTTTTACTTTTGCTTCGATTTTGCTCCCCAATCGAAGTACTATTAACATAGTTTTGGGGATACCACCAACTCCCGTAGGCCATGGCCCCTGCTATGAGGATTGTTTTCGGACTGTTAACATTTGTCACTGTTGGAATGATAATCGGTATGTCTATCCATTAGATTGAGAAAAAAAAAAAGCATTTTTTTTTGTGCTCAACAAATCTTTTTTGAACTTCTAATTCAAATACCTAGGTGGGTATATCTTGTCCTTCTATGTTTAATTAATGTTGGCTGATTCCACTTTTTTATGGTTTGTAAATCATGGGTTTTCTTTTCTTCTCGAAATATGAATTCCCAAGGGGGGATTTGGCTGATTCGATAGATGCGTTTGGTTGAGATTAGAAATGGGGTTTTGGTTTTCTTGGCTAGTTTTTTATTTTTATGGAACATAATTTTAATTAAGTTTCTAATTATAGCGTGTAATTCTTGGTTGAAGAGAGAGAGATTTCATTACAGATTGAAACCTAATGTGCTTTGGAGCATGGATTGATTTTTTCAATTGTTTCGATCCATAGATTTGTTGTGTTATTTTAAGTGTTACTGATTTTAAGAAATGCAGGGGCTTTGTTTCAGCTAGCATTCATACGCCAATTAGAAGATTCCTATGGTATACTTTTTCATCATTCTATATTTTAGCAGTATGTATTTTATGTATGTTGGTTTCTTTATTTACTTGATTACCTTCTATGTTATTGTGCAAGAATCTGACTTTTAGAAAAATGAAGTTTCTTTGTTAGGCTCTCTTCATATTTATTGAAGGTTCAACATAAATATTTTTAGATTTTGTATTTAAAATCAGTTTTTCTTGTTTGTAGGCTTAATTTACAAAATTCTAAGATTTGCTTTTCCATGGCTTTTAAAAATATGACATCTTTTGTAATTTGGAGAACTCATTCTCGCGATGCCATCTTTAAAAGCTATGGCATTTGTTTTTGGAATTCTTAGAACTCATCCTTGCAAATTGCGGTTGCTCCCTTTGTTTTTAAGCTTTGATTTTATTAAATATTTTGCTTTTTACTGCAATATTGAAGTATTAAGTACAACTACTTACCATAACCATTGGAAAAATTTCAATGACGGTTCCATTTTTAAATTTATTTCACATGTTTAATAGGTGACGAGTATCCATCTACAAAATTGCGAAGAAGTCAGAGTGATGGATATCTTAAGTTGCCAAGAGGTTGGTGTGGTTCTTATTGGTTCTCAAACAATGAAGTAATTGAAAATTGTTTAACATATATTGAACTTTGGTTAAGGAATCTTTTATTTTAGCCAAACTGTATTTTTTACTGTGAGGTCATTGATGCATTTGTCTCTTCACATTTTATACTTTCAGTTATGAGTCATTGGCATGGTGACAAAGAAGCAGAAAGTTTGCGAATTGGATTTGTATGTTTCTTGTACTTTTTTCCCCTTTCATTTTTGAAGTTTAAGGATAGCTACGAGTCTGCATTCTATGATAAAATAATCTTTTTAGATTTTCTAGGGAAAAAGGAAAAAGAGAGCCAAATAAATAGATAAAGTTTATATTGAAAACTTTCCCTTGACAACTACTGCATTGGACTTTGCTTTGTCTTGTTTTATAATGTCCTAAGCATTCATGTAATAATCTCATTTATTTTTATAGTTTTTCTTAAAATTATCATAAGTTTATATTTTACATTCATTAATGCTATTGAAAAACCATGGTACGTGTTTTTGGTAAGTTCCTTTTCCCTATTTTAGGGAAGGAATATGTTCTATTCTATTCTCTAACAAGCCCTCTCATAGAAGCTCCATGGATTTGATGTTGTGGACTAAGCTCAAATGCACCAAAACCTTTATGTTATGCAACTCAGACATTTGAGAATATAGTTTATACATAAACTTGTATGCATTTATCATAGAGAAGAACTATCACAAATTCTTGTTGCCCATCCTATACTGGAATTTTATTTGCCCAGAAATTATATTTGTTGAATTAATATACCAGAACTTGGAGGGGATTGATGGAGGAAAGGAGGTGGGGAAGTCTCGCCGCTTTTATAATAGTGTGGGTCAAGTGGCCCTTTCATGATTTCTCATGGAGTAAATCGAGCAAACTCTGATACGAAGGGAAGAAAAAGTGGAGGAGGGGGTGGGGGGCTTTCTATGCATATTAGAGGCTGATAGAGTATGGATGTAACCATAAGCTGAAGTGAATTATTTACTCTTTATTTGGATTTATTATACAATTTTCTTATTGTGTGAAATTGATCCGGAGATTTCTTATGGAACAATTTTTTTGACTTGGTATTGGTTTTGATGATGTAGGTCAAACCCGAAATAATTAGCTGGTCACCTCGGATTATTGTTCTCCATAGTTTCCTCAGCAATGAGGTATGTATCTCATCAATGATTGAGAACTCGTAATACTAGAAACAATCACATTGTGAATCTGATTTGCTCAATCACTATCTGATATAGAATGACATCTTTGAGAACTTTAAGGTTTTAATTTGTATGAAATTGTGGACAATTGAATAAATAAAGAAGAAAATATTCATTAGTGGTAAAGCTTGGATTCCTTAGGAGACGGTAGATTGCATCACACAATGGTAAGAACAATTCAGCTGAAATTCTCTTATAAGGGGTTCGTCTCTCTACAATATGGTAGAACCGTAGAAGTAAAAGTTGATGTTTTTACACTTAAATAGTTAGATATATATATATATGGTTATGGCAAGAAAAAAAAAGAAGAAACTCATAATGATTGGGTGCTAGGTGGAAACGTATTTTGAGACCACAAAAGAAATTTTGTTAGGATTTAGGAAAAGCAAACTTTCCCTGCTCCCACGGCAGGTGGGTAGAAGACTGAAAAGCTCCTTTTCAATATCTGTGCTCTGTCACACTTCATCCATCGACTACTTAATGATATGGAAAATATTCTAAAACAATCACATTTACCTAAGTTAAGCAGTTTGGAAAGCTATCTTCATTAGTGATTCAACACAAAAGAGTTTTAAACTCTAGAGTTTTGTTCTCTGCAGGAATGTGACTACCTTAGATCCATTGCTCGCCCTCGACTTCAAGTTTCCACTGTGGTAGATGCAACAACTGGGAAGGTATCTTTATTTGAAAACCCTTTGTTTGCCTTGAATTACTTGTTAATGGTGTAAAAGCTTTTTTGGCAAGTTAATTTCTTGCAAATTGAAAATAGTCTTCACTATTATAAGTCTCATATCAGGTTTCCATATTTATTGAGGTTATATACCTAAACATGAAAGTTATCTTTTCTTTTTTAAATGTCGATGTGTAAAATGTCTAGTTTGTAAAGTTCACTGGAAGTTAGTGAGTGGATATTATCTCGCTCTTAATTGGACTTGATAGAGGGCATATGTCCTATAAAACTCTATGATTACGTCAAATTTTTTGAAGTAGGTTTGACTTGGAAACATGATTACGAGGCTTCTTCTTCTTTTTTTAATCTTTGTGCTTTTGTCACTTTCTGGGTAACTATTACTTAGGCGCTTCTTTTGGCCAATCAAGCTTCCACCTTACTTTAAGGGGGAATTCGGATTGGGGAATGTTTGATTTCATGTGGTAATAGGATTACTGAATTCAGAATACTTGGCACGCGTCTGGGTATGTTATATTGCCCTGTTTAGTTTATTTGGCTGGGATATAAGATTCTGCTGTTTGGTTGACAAAATATAAGATTGCTTGAAAGCACATTTTACTAAATTTTCCTTAAACATAAATAAGGTTTTACTAATTTGTCCTTAACTTGAATAAGGATGAAAAAAGTTATTAAACCATGCTGGGTGAAATTGAACTTTGAACATATAGAAAGAAAATTAAGTTCCTAGGCACAAGGTAATCTTCATCATCTAAATTGTTAATCTTGACTTAAACCAAACGTCCTCTAAGGCTGTCTAAAGATGCCGGACTCGGCCCTTCTTTTGTATTACTTCATTATAAAGAATACTTAAGCAAAAACTATTTTGAGTTTTAGGGTGTGGGAATTAGGTGAATTGGCTTACCTTCTTTAGCTGCATCATGCATTAAGTGTACATTAGCCAAAATTTAAAAAAGACACTTCTACGTATGTTGCTATTTTTTATGGTTTTAATGCTCTGAATAATGATACTGAATGAAGGCAGCTATGGTCTTAAGTTTTATCACAATAAATATATATTTCCTACCTTTGGCATATAACTTTTAGATTTTAGGACCTTATTTTTCATAGCAAGAATTGATCTGACTGCAGCTACTGTTTTTCAGGGAATCAAGAGTAATGTCAGGACAAGCTCTGGTATGTTCTTGAATCCAACTGAGAGAAAGTATCCAATGATACAGGTTAGTTTTCAAGGTACTTCTCTATAACATAAATGTCTATATCATCAATACATTCTCAGATAAGGGTAATGCTGGAAACAAAGAGAATGTTTTTGGTTCCCACCCTAGATCTTTTGGATTATGCTGATGCATAATGCGTCTATTAAAAGCTAAGGGGGGAAAAGTGCACAAGCATTGGTCTAATTTGGCATATGAATGATGCACTGAATACATATCATAGCTTGTTTTATGGGAATGCTGATGAAATTTGTTTCTAACATTGCGTAACTATTTAATGGTAATTGCTTCATGACGAATCTTCCTGTGGGACTAATTTCTGGTACATGCCATGAACTGATCAAAGTAATCTAAAGTATTAAACTCAGATCCCGCCTGACTGGAAATAAGTAGAGAGTGCATCTCCTAGTTATTTGATTTAATTGTTCCCTAAACCCCCATGGAATATTAAAAAAAACGTCTTATATGATTTACTTGTTACTAGGCTCTGGCGCTCTGCAAATTATTTTGATGGGCTAAGGGGTAGTTTCTAAAACTGCACTCTGACAGTTTTTTCAAAAATGTTTGCAATGCTCTTGTTCTCATTTAGGAAGGAACTATGCCCTTTTTTGTTGTAACTACTAAGCTTCCTTTTATGGGACTTAAAACAAATCCCTCCCTGATCCTTGTAACTTATAGTGAATGTGATTCCTATTAGTTCCTTATTCAAACACCTTACCCGAAGAAAGATGGTCCTAATTGAATCTGTCTGACTAACTTGGTTGATGTCACAATAGAGGTGTCAAGAGTGTGACTAGAAGGGTAGATTCTTTCTAGTAGAGGTAGTTCATCCCCTCCCCGTTCCACTCCAGTGCTTTCAGAGTCTGGTGAGAGAATGCCAGACCTAACCTTAATGGGGGTAGCAGATTTGTTGAAGACAGAATGACTGGCTTGCATATTTAGCTTGCCTTTCTGATTCACATGTCATCTATTCTTTTCTTGCTTGTGACATGATTTTCTAGCTGGGATTCTTGTGTACATACTATTTTTTGGAGGATTTACATTTAAAAATATGGTTTTGTAAATATTGGCACTTTATATGCTTGTTGCAAGTCTTAGAATTCAGAAACATAATCTCCCCTCTATATGATAAATAGAAAATTAATGCCAACTTGGGAAAATATATAAATATTAGAAATGGCTTTGATCTGCTTACCCCATTTTTCAATTATACCATATGTTTAAAGCAGCTCAGGATGAATTTCCTTCTGCATGTATGTTTCCATTCTGGCATAGCAATTGTTTACAACTTTACATCTATCTTCAATTTTGTAGTAGTGTTTAACTCTGTTTTTCCCTCCATTTTTTTCTTTGAACTGAAAGGCAATTGAAAAGCGGATTTCTGTCTTTTCTCAAATACCAGCTGAAAATGGGGAGCTTATCCAAGTTTTAAGGTGGGATTCTGACCTTAATGTCGTAAAATATTTCTCAAAAGAAAGAGAACTGATATGTTCTTTATCAAGGCTAACATTTATTGCAGCACAGGTATGAAAAGGATCAGTTTTACAAGCCGCACCATGATTACTTTTCTGATACTGTAAGTTGATAGCCTTTCCCAAAATGGACTTGGTGAATTTATCGGTTGTGTCAGATATGTCTATTCTTATGATATGGAGAAATCCTGATCCATTTCTTTGCTGTCATTATTTATTGCAGTTTAACTTGAAGCGTGGGGGTCAAAGAATAGCAACTATGCTTATGTATCTAAGTGATGATGTTGAAGGGGGAGAAACATATTTCCCTATGGTAATTATTTTTTATTTAAAAAAGAATAGAACAGAAAAGAGAAAATATGACCTGAAATTCGATGCTTGATTATTATTCATATTAGGTAGATGGTGCATTGATTGCATGTAAAAGGGCATTCAACTTATTTGTCTTTCATAGGTATTTTGAGAATTAACTGACAATAAACCTTTGCTACTTATCTTGACTTGCATAAGCGATTTGTAGATGCATTTGTTCTAGAAAGAGTAAGGGTAGATATTTTCTGAAATCTATGGGTGTCAAGGGTACTAAAGTTACAAAGAAAGTTGATTAGCTTTGAGGGATGAAAATTAGTATTTTAATTTGAATGATGGGAAAATGGATTTTGGAAGTGAGGATGAGTTACTTGAAAGCAATGGCATAAAATAGAGTTCAATTTTCCACGAGGAAGGCATGGAGTTGGAAAATTATGGAGATGTAATGGTTCAATGGAAAAGAATGGATTCGAACCCACTAGAATTCTTAATTTCTTTCCTTGTCTCTGCACAAGTGGTGGTTTATTCCGTGAATAAAAATACTAGAGAAATTTACGAGTTTGCTCTTTACGGAAAATGGTTGGGAGTGTAATGAGGGAGTAGGGTCTAGAATAATGGATGGTAAGAAATATTTGCTGTTGGAATGATCTATTCTACACTGCAACGGATGCCCTGCTTTTCAGTCTTATCAGATTCTAATATGATTTGACTAATGGATCATTTTTTTAAAAATGGAGACTAGTAGTAAATTTGGCCGACTTCTCCAGTGATCCTCTATTGGTAGCTCGTATTTTATTTCTCAGCTTGTAGTACTTAGATATTAATCCTATCAGAGAGGTGTATTATTCGGTCTTTCATGCGTTTATTTTCTATAGCTACTTCAAGGCTTTGGATTTTCTTCAAGATTCCTGCTCCTTTTACATATAGGAAATCTGATACTTTGCCTTGCGAATGGTTACTCGTTTTCTATAAATGCTAGTGCTTAATATTTAGTATGATTTTGTATTGAATCCTCTTATTTACATTTTATTGTCAACTTTTCTTTGAAAATACCATTAAAATCTGACGAGATGAAAAGAAATTTTATTCTGATTTTTTTTCCTGTCAAATACATGTTTAGGCCTGTAGATATAGGCAGGTTACAACAGCAGTAAGTCCTACTGAAAATACAATCTTTAGAGTCCTATTTTAGGTTTAACCTGCTTAGAATTCTAATCTAACTCCTATTCTTATAAGTTAGAGTACAAATTTAATAGGAACTGAAACACTAATTACACAGTCCTCTTTGGACTGTATGGCTGCATTCCACAAATACCTTACCTTCGATGTTATATTTTTCATAATATTGGTTTGTCACATGTGGTGTAAAATCTCAGGCTGGTACGGGTGATTGTAACTGTGGTGGGAAGACTGTAAAGGGGCTGTCTGTAAAACCAATCAAAGGAGATGCAGTGCTTTTCTGGAGCATGGTTCGTTTCCTTGCTCTTTATTCATAAATTTGAAATACCTGTTTACATGCCTTTGTATGCATTGAACTTTACTTTGCTCATCCATTATTTGGCATAATTATAAATCTGTGGTGCCTGAACTTGTAATCTATTAGTAATTTGCAGTACATCTCTTAAGATTTCATGTTCTTTTTTTTTTTGTTTACCTTATTCTCGACACTCGAAACTGTTATTTCTATTTGTTACCGCTAGGGTTATAAACTTAATTCATTTCGTAGATCAAATTGAGAATTGTGTAAATCAATATTTCTGGTTTCAGTTGCAAAAGTGCAATGATTTTGTTTGTTCATAGTGGAATTTCTGCTACTCATACAATAGTTAAGTTGAATCTATTTAATTGCCTTGTCTTATTCTTGTGGACTTACTAAAGGTGTCTTTGGTATGTAGTTAGAAGGATTTCACTAATTTTGTTGTTTGTGTATTATTTTCTTCTTTTAGGGACTAGACGGACAGTCGGATCCAAATAGCATACATGGAGGATGTGAAGTTTTGTCTGGTGAGAAATGGTCTGCAACAAAATGGATGAGGCAAAAACCTACTTTCTGATGTTACATACATATAGTGATAGGGGGCCACTAGTTTCACTATGTCTAGAAACTCACATCAAATGTTTTAGGGAATGAGTAATATTTTGACACTTAAAGTAGTAGGATAGTATTGCCTAGATACCAGAAATCGAGTTTGGTCGTCCCTCGGACGATCAAAATGTCCTAAAGAATAGGTCACAGCTTCAAAATGAACAACTTGGTATATTTGCATCACTCAATTCTCGGATCATGTTTACCCCATGACACTATCCCTGACCGGAGAACACAAGTTTATGTATGCTGATTCCATAAACATTACTGCCTTTGCATCGATGGTCATTAGTACTTGTTAACAGTAGTTGTGAAGTGCTAATTCGCCTACACAGAACCACCCTGGTTAAGTCTGATTGTAGGCAGCCCCTTGGCATAGAACATAGAACACGAGCTATGGTCAGAAATAATCACTACTACCCAAGACTCACAGTAAAAGAGGAGTCGTTGCCACCTTGCACTAGGGAAGGAGAAAACTGTTCTTACTTGGTTTAGAACTCAGGTGTGAACCAAGAATTTTTAATCACTAGCTTTAGTAATTATTGAAAATGATTTGGTGCAAAGGGTGGAGATGAAGCTAAAGAGGTTTGGGTGTAAATCTTTGAACCGTGTTAAATTACTTGATGTTGGCATTGTATAGTTGAAAAAGGTGATTTGAAAAGGATGGTAAAGAAGATATTTTTAATAAGTAGTGTTGTCATTGACATTAAAAAATAGTTTTAAAAAGGTAAAATATCTATTTTACAGTTGACATTGTAAGGTATAAGTGAATTTAAGTTATAATAAAAATTTAAAATTTTTGTTAATGTTATAATTATTAAATAAATCAACTTAAATTATAATAAAAAAATTATTTTTTTATATTTAATTTGAAAATATAAATTATATTTTAGATTATATATAAACATAATAATTATAAATTGTAAATAAAATAATTTTATTTTTAATAAAAATATTATAAAATATATAAGTATTTTATAAATATATATAAATATTATTTTAATAATATATTATAAGGGTAAATAAGTAATTTTAATTTTAAATTAATTTATCCAACTCAAAAGCCATAAATTCTAGTTTTTGGTTTTGGATAAAAAAACTGGTTTGAAAAACAACTAAAAACAATCAAAATCTAATAAAAACACTTAAAAAGTGTTTTATAAAAGAATAGAATAGTGTATTCTAATATTTTTAACATCCAAATATGTTGTCATGATAAATTATTTTCTTCGAGTCTTTTAATAATATACACGTATTTTTTTTAAAAATCTCAAACTTAAATCTCTTAGGAACAACGAAATATTTTTATTAAAACCATTCATAGTGTTTAAATAAAAAATTATAAAATTAAATTAAAATTTTAATTAAATTTATTTCGTGCGAGTGGAGAAATATATTTAAATAAAAATAGTAATGTTGTTAAAATTAGATAAAAAAATTTTAAAAGATCAAATGAAATATAAAATGAAGCATATAAAAATATGATAAAATGAAATATCTTTTGAACTAAAAAAAATCCCACAGCAATTAATTAATCACAAATATCCAAAACACTACCTATAATATAATCATTTTCTATTTGCTTTTCATGTACATATGAAATATACTATTAGGCAAAACAACTTAAATATTATTGTTATTTTTTTTATAAATATGATAAAAATCATTTTATTTTTTAAAATATTATACTTTAAACAACAATATTAAATTCGGATTCATTAAAATTCGACTATAAACATTGATCGAATTAAAAAAAATAAAAATATTGTTCAAAGTCGAAGTCTTTTGTTACTGATTTTAGTGTTTTTTTAGAGTTTTTTACTATATAAAGTCGGAATCTTACTTTAAACTTTAATTTTTTAATCTAAAAAAATAAATTACTATTCAAAATCATATTCTAATGAATTTAACTTTAATATTATTGTTAAAAATATAATATTTTAAAAAATAAAATAATTTTTATCACATTTGATTTTTTTAATAATAATATTTAAATAAAAATACTATTAGAGTAAAAATGACTTGACTGCGATTGAAAAAGTAAAAACAAGTAAATCAATGGTTTTTTAGTTAAAAACAAAAACTATAAGCCCTAAGTATGTAAATAACCCCTTTCCTCTCTTCTTCTCAAACTTTAGCTGTGTCTCCGCAGACTCTTTATTCTTATTGTTTTTCTTATGTATATGTTTTCCCCCAATTTCCATCGCTTTCTCCAAGTATTTAAACCCTAGACACTCATCTCATTCAACTGAATTTGAGCAGTTAGGGGTTAGGTTCTGTTCTTTTTTCAGATTCTTGGACTTAAAAGAATGGATCTTCCAAGTCTTGTTCTTGTTCTTCAAGCTGTTCTTAGTTCCAATCCCGCTGAACGAAAAGCTGCCGAGCAAAGTCTTAATCAGGTTTCTTTTATTTTAATTGTTATTAATTGGTTTTGATTATTTGATTTTAGATCAAAGCATCGATTCATTCATTTTTTTTTTTTGGATTTTGTTTGCTTTCAGTTTCAGTATACGCCGCAGCATCTAGTGAGAGTATTACAGATCATCGTTGATAATAACCTCGAGATTGCTGTTCGTCAATTTGCTTCTATTCACTTTAAGAACTTTATTGCTAAGAATTGGGCTCCTCTTGAACCAAGTATTGAAAATTTCTATCACTTAATATTGTCTTTATTTATTTATTTATTTATTTATTTGATATTTATGTTTATGAGTATGAATATTTTTGTTTTCTATTTAATGAACGTAGATGAGCAACAGAAAATTTCTCTTCTTGATAAAGATGTGGTTCGTGATAATATTCTTGTGTATGTGGCTCAGGTTCCTCCTTTGTTGAGGTACAATTATTTGCTGTCCCCTTTTTCATTGTTCGTTTAGAATTGTTTACTGTTTCATTGGTGACACATTCAGATTATGTGCTAAAGTTGTAAGAATCATCATATCGGATTTATTGCAGGGTGCAATTAGGTGAGTGTCTCAAGACTATCATCAATGCTGACTATCCGGAGCATTGGCCACGTGTTCTTGAGTGGGTGAAGCATAACCTACAAGATCAGCAGGTTTATGGGGCTTTGTTTGTTTTAAGGATTCTTGCTAGAAAATATGAGTAAGTATACAGTACACCATACTTTTCTTTTCTTTCACTGAACGAATTCTTTAGTTTTTTTTATATCATTTGTTTAAAATTGTTACATTGTTTTAATTCAAAAAAAAAAATGTTTCACTTAATTTGGTGGCCAGTGCCTTCTCATGTTGTTTCTATTCATTTTTTCAGTACTAATTCCATCGTTTTCTTTATTCTAGATTCAAGTCAGAGGAGGAGAGAACCCCTGTTCACCACATTGTTCAAGAGATATTTCCTCATCTTCTCAATATATTTAATAAACTTGTGCATATTGACAAACCATCACTGGATGTAGCAGATCTTATTAAGCTTATATGCAAAATTTTCTGGTCATCCATCTATGTAAGTTTCTATTTTGCTAGTTTTATGATGCACACCTAATCTGTTAATGGGTTGCTAAAGGGAGCTTCTGATGTTTTTTTTTCCTATACTCATTCCTATTTTCCATTTTCTGTTTTTTACTTTAACTTTTTTGGCATACTTATGTAATGAATTTATTTTTATTTGAGATTTTGCTTATTACCGTTTGTAAAAAGTATTTTTGATGCGGATTTGACGAACTTATATTGTGCTATTTTGTTATGAACTCTTGATCTCTCCTTATGTTATCACCAATAAAATAGTAGGCACTCTTACTTTTCATTTTAGTTCAGTTGTGCAAAGTTTTCCAATATATTACTAGCATTATAAATAAGGGTTAATTATAGCGGATGTCACGTTTGTTTGCCTCCAGTACAAATTCAGTTACCGATTTTGAAAATCGAGCAATATAGTCACATACGTTTTCGGGCTGTAAATTTATGGTCACTGAGACGTTTATTGCCGTTAAACTTTAACGGGAAACTGATCTGTCATAATAAGAAAATGATAAACTACTTAAATAGTCCCTAAATTATTTTTTTACTTATGTTTTATCTTTAATTTGACCCTCAAGATTTTAAATCTTTATATTTTCACCATCTTCTCAAACAATAAATTTACAGAGAACAATAAATTTGCAAAACATCTTAGTACTATCCAATTGCTGAACAGGGCACAATAATTTCCCCGCAAATAAATCATCTTATAAGCTTAATTTTCAAGATTTTTTAATTTCTTTTACTTGAAATTAGTTATTAACCAGTGTTTAAACCAGGGGTGGCAAACTAGACTGCATCCTGGATGGGCCATCTAATTCTGAAATCTATGACCCTGCTGCCGCTGAACCAAATCTGTTCCAGTTTGCTGTGAATAACCCATAGAGGTTGGCTGTTGCATATTGATGGAGGAACCACTAAACTGCTATGCTTGATCCATATTATAACATGTCTGTGGCATCTGAATTGAATTAGTTTCAGCAGATTGATTCGGAGAAGATGCTATGCCTATCTGTTGAATACCGGACTCACACAGAAGAGAAGTCAGCGCCAACAATGCAATTTTTGTGACGACTTCAACCTTAATAATGGAAAATCAAGTTGTTCATCGTAAAGTACAAGCATTAAATTACTCTGAGGATAACATATTGAGAGCCAAGGGCTGGCCGCTGCAGATGTTGATCAAGCAAGACAACAACACAATTGGCCAAGACTCGAGGCCGGTAAGTGTCTCTAAGGTGGGGTTTGTCAATAAAAGAAAGTTGACTGGGTCCAACAAAACAACAGAGCAACACGAGATCACTGAAATGGTTAAACGGGCAAACCGGACATCATGTCTGGATCTAGATTTGAACATTCCAGCTGAAGAAACCAATGATGGAACCGTTGAAAATGAGACTGTTCCTGAGAACACCACACCTTGGTTGCAACATTTCTTCGAACAACCAATTGAAAACGTGGTTTTCAAGCCATTTGATTTTGATGCACTGGCACAGAAAGTATCAGACGAAATGAACCATAGTTTCCGCGAGTCTATAGGCTTCAAATGGTCTCTGGAGATCGATCCGAAAGTCATGGAACAACTACATGCAGCTGCATACATATCAGATAATAACATGGTGGTTACAGATTGGATAGCGAAAGTTCTTACCAAGATAATATTTCCGGAGAAGATGTTGTGCCCTTCTGAACTGTATAGTACTAAGATGTTTTGCAAATTTATTGTTTGAGAAGATAGTGAAAATATAAAGATTTAAAATCTTAAGGGTCAAATTAAAGATAAAACATAAGTAAAAAAATAATATAAGGACTATTTAAGTAGTTTATCATTTTCTTATTATGACAGATCAGCTTCCCGTTAAAGTTTAACGGCAATAAACGTCTCAATGACCATAAGTTTACAGCCCGAAAACATATGTGACTATATTGCTCGATTTTCAAAATCGGTGACTAAATTTGTATTGGAGGCAAACAAACGTGACCTCCACTGTAATTAACCCTATAAATAATAATTTTTGTGCATTCTTATTGATTATTTTGATCTGAGGAAAAATTGCTTGCCAAATATTTTGTGCACACTTTATTATTATTTCTTCTGCAAGTTGTTTCCTGTGACTTGGCGTTTACGAGATTTGTTTGATTCATATGCCATCTTTGGGCTATATCTCTAATTTTCAGTTGGAGATTCCAAGGCAGTTACATGATCCAAATATATTCGATGCTTGGATGATGCTTTTCTTAAATGTTCTGGAGAGGCCTGTACCTGTGGAAGGCCAACCTGTAGATCCTGAGCTCAGGAAATCATGGGGGTGGTGGAAGGTGAAGAAATGGACAGTTCATATATTAAATAGACTGTACACTCGTTATGACTATGTTTTAAAAAATTGGAACATGGTTCGGAGTAATTTCTGGTGGGCGTGTTATTAGTTTCTTTTTTTTTGTGATTTCGTTGAGTATTTGATAGGTTTGGAGATTTAAAGCTTAGGAATCTAGAAAACAGGGCTTTCGCCCATATGTTTCAGAAGAATTATGCAGGAAAAATTTTGGGATGCCACTTAAACTTATTGGACTTTATTCGTGTTGGGGGCTATCTCCCTGACAAAGTTACCAACCTTATTCTTCAATTTTTAAGCAGCAGGTTTGCACCATCTTTCTGCCCAAGTCGTGTCATTGACTGGTGCCTCTGATGTTCTTTAGTTGGTATACTATGTCCAGTTATTCTTTTTTGTTAAACAAAGAGTTGAAATACTCTGTCGACTTAATTTTATTCAAACACTTAAAGTCTAATATATAGACTCTAAGAGAAGAGTTTACAATAGAATAAATTACCTATCTCAGATAGGTCTCTAACATAATTTAAAGATAAGTAAACTAACTAATAAAGCTCCTAAGAAATAGGTATTTATCTCTAGATGATAAGATCCTATAAAATAGGAGACTTAATCCTAATAGATATAACCAACACTCCCCCTCAAATTGGTGTATATACATTGTATATACCCAGTTTGGACGAAATTTCATCAAAAGTTGATCTTGGAAGAGCTTTGGTGAAGATGTCCGCAAGCTGCTTTGTTGTGGGAACATACTTCAAGTTAGCTACTCCATTATTGACCTTCTCATAAATGAAGTGTCTATCTATCTCGATATGCTTCGTACGATCATGTTGAACCGGATTTCTGGCTATGCTCATGGCTGATTGACTATCACTAAGAACCTCAAAACTTTCTTCATTATCCAACTCAAGTTCTGAGAGTACCTTCTTGATTCATATTCCTTCACAAATTCCAAGAGCCATTGCTCGAAACTCAAATTCTGCACTACTTCTAGAGATAACAGATTGTTTCTTGCTTCTCCATGTGACAAGATTGCCCCAAACATAAGTACAGTAGCCACTAATAGACCTTCTATCAGTTAATTCACTTGCCCAACTAGCATCTGTGTAGACCCTTACACTTCTGTCTTGATATTTTCTGAAAATAAGTCCTGCTCCCGGTGTAGACTTTAAGAATCTCAAAATTCTATTTACGGCTTCCAGATGTTCTTCTCGGGGATCACTCATATATTGACTAACAATGCTAACTGAGTAAGCAATGTCAGGTCGAGTGAGTGAGAGATAGATCAATTTTCCAACAAGTCTCTGGTACATTTCTTTATTTATAGGATTTCCTGCTCCTTCTTTGCTAAATCTCAGCCCTGGTTCCATTGGAGTATCACTTGGTTTACAACCAAGTATTCCTGTCTGGGTAAGAAGATCCAACACATACTTGCGTTGGTTTATAACTAGTCCTTCCTTGGATCTTGCAACTTCCATGCCTAGGAAATACCTCATGGTTCCTAGATCTTTGATCTCAAATTCTCTTGCAAGGTTCTCTTTTAGTTTTTCTATTCCTTCATCATCATTGTCAGTAACAATTATATCATCAACATAAACAATTAAAAGTGTAATTTTACCACTTAGGACCTTTTTCTTGAAAAGAGTATGATCAGCTTGACTTTGTACAAATCCACTTTGAACCACAGCTTTAGCAAATCGATCAAACCAAGCTCTGGGAGACTGCTTTAGACTGGTACTTTATAGTAAATATCCATCTACAACCCACTGCATTCTTTCCAACAGGCAGGTCTGTCAACTCCCAAGCGTCATTCTTTTGTAAAACCTTTATTTCTTCTTCTACAGCTTTCCTCCACTTTGGTGATTGAAGAGCTTCTGTCACATTCTTTGGTATTATCTCATGATTAACATTAGCAATAAAAGCCTTGAATTCAGACTTTAGTTTTCCATATGCTAAATATTTATTTATAGGATGTACCGTGCACTTCCTTACCCCTTTCCTGATGGCAATAGGAAAGTCATCAAGGTTTGTATCAACAGTCTTTGGAAACCCTTCACTGCTCTCTGCTCCAGCATCACTAGCCCCTTCTTTGCTCTCTGTTCCAGCATCATTAGCCCCTTTTTCAGCAACAGAAATTAAATCTGATTGTTGGACATTACTAGGCTGACAAATATCATCTACTGTGTTTTTTTTCTCTCTTGGAATACACCTTAAGTTCAGATGGTAAGGTGTCAAGATCATTAGTGGATGGATTTTTCGCAGTGGCTGGTGTTTTACAAGGGCTTGGAATAGATTACTGTGATAAAGAAGGGTTTAACTCCTCAACTGAGACATTTGGTATTTGTGGATCAATAGCAACTGTAGGAACATTAGGACTGCTAGAACCAGTAGAATCACTATTGCTAGGACTAGTACTGCTACTGGAACCAGTGGGATTGCTGGAACCAGTAGGAACTGGTCTGCTGCTGGAACCAGTAGAATTAACACTCGGTTGAAAGGTTATATCAAGCTGAAAATCCTTATGATTCTCCCCCTGAATTTTAGCTTGAGAGAAATATGATGTATTTTCAAAAAAGGTGACATCAAATGACACAAATGTTTTCCTTGTAGATGGGGAATAGCATTTATATCCTTTTTGAGTAGGTGAGTATCCTATAAACACACATTTGAGAGACTTAGGATCCAACTTGCTTCTAGCATTGTGATGTACATGAACAAAAACAGTACATCCAAATACCCGAGGAGGAAGTTTGGAATATAAGGGTTTAAAATGAGGAAAAGACTGAAAAAGGACCTCTGTAGGGATTCGAAAATCAAGGGTCTTACTTGGCATACGATTGATAAGATATGTAGCTGTAAGAACAACATCCCCCAAAGATATTTAGGTACATAAGTAGTAAACATTAGAGACCTGGTAACCTCAAGAATATGTTTGTTTTTCCTTTCTGCAATTCCATTTTGTTGGGGAGTATTGACACATGAAGTAAGATGTACAATCCTTTTGTTCACAAGGAAAGACTGAAGAGAAGTACTCAAATATTCACTTCCATTATCACTGTGAAGTATTTTAATCTTTGTGTCAAATTGAGTGAGAATTGTTTGATAAAATTGACGAAAAATAGAATCAACCTCAGATTTTTCTTTCATAAGGAAGACTCAAGTGGTTCGAGTGGAGTCATCTATGAAGGAGATGAACCACCTATATCTAGATAGACTTTTAACAGAACAAGGACCCCAGATATCACTATGAATAATAGAAAAAGGTTTGGTGTGTTCGAATGATGCAGGGGAATAAGATTGTCGAGTATGCTTATCTAGTTGACAAAATTCACAAGAAAATTGAGTAGGAATTTTATTAAGAAATAAAGCTGGAAACATTTTTGACAAATAGGAAAAACTAGGATGGCCTAAACGATAGTGCCATAATAAAACATCATTAATTCCTAAATCTGAATTCCTAAGTTGAGTGGACAAGGCCATAGTTTGGGATGCAAGGTTTTGAAGGATGTAAAGACCTTTGTCAAGCCTAGCATTGCCAATCACCTTCTTCAATTCTTGTTCCTGAAAAACACAACCACCAGAACCAAATACCACATTACAATTGGAATCACGAATTAACTTACTTATGGATAAAAGATTGCAAGTAAGTTTTGGAACATAGAGCACATTATGGAGCACTAAACCATTAGTCAATGTAACTGAACCAGTCCCTTTCACACAATTTAGAGAACCATCAGCAATACGAATGGATGCTGGCAACCTATTCTCACCATAATTTTCCAGTAAAGATCTATTGCCTGTCATGTGATCTGTCGTCCCTGAGTTCACTATCCAAGGGACTGATGTATTAGAGGAACCAGTACCTGCATTAGCAGCGAAAGCCTCTGTGGATGGTTTTGCTGACATGGAGCTGAGAAGTCTCTGTAGTTCCTCAATTTGCTTAGGACTAAAGTTGTTGTCCGAGTCTCTTTGAGTAACTATGTAAGCCTCTTTGTGAACTGGAGGTCGAGGAGACTTCAAGTCTCCATGCAGTTTCCAGCACTTATCCACCATATGTCCTACCTCTTTACAGTGTTCACACCAAGGACGATTCCTCTTTTATGGAACTCTAGAATTGGAACCGGTTACCAAAGCAGAAGCATCAGATTGCAGGCTTGCTGATGGCATCACTTCTCGTCTACTTTCCTCTCTTCTTACCTCAAAGAAAACTTCTCGAACCAAAGGAAGAGGTTTTGAAGCTAGTATTCTCACTCTTGCCCCATCAAATTCATCATTCAGTCCAGATAGGAACTGAAAAACACGTCTCTGATTCTTTTGTTTGTTAAAAAGCATTTGATCTTCTTGACACCTCCACTCAAGATTTTCATACAAATCTATCTGCTGCCAATACTTGTTCAATAACCCATAGTATTTAATAACAGAAAGTTCTCCTTATCGAAGATTTTTGATCTGATTTTCCACTCCAAACAACTCTGAAGTGTTATCAGCATTGGAATATGTATCCCTGGCTGCAATCCAGATCTCTGCAACAGTCTTATATAGCATAAAATCCTCTCCAACTTCAGGAATCATCGAGTTGATGAGCCATGACATTATCATGGTGTTCTCACTCAACCAAGTGTTGTACTTAGGATCTATAGGGGCTGGAATAGGTGAGGATTCATCAAGATATGCTTCCTTTCTTCTGCCAGTGATATATAAGCGAACAGATTGTGACCATGGAAGGTAATTGTGGCCATTCAATTTGTAGGTGGTAATAAGGGTGAGAGATGAATCAGAAATTTGAGACTCTGATTGTGAAGGATTGTTTTGACTACTAACCTCAGAAGTCGATTGATCTGGGTTAGGATGAGAGAAAAAAGAGGAACAACAGATCGATACTCAAAGGAATAGAGACAGATGAAGGATCGACCTAACTGATACCATGTTAAACAGAGAGTTGAAATACTCTGTCGACTTAATTTTATTCAAACACTTAAAGTCTAATATATAGACTCTAAGAGAAGAGTTTACAATAGAATAAATTACCTATCTCAGATAGGTCTCTAACATAATTTAAAGATAAATAAACTAACTAATAAAGCTCCTAAGAAATAGGTATTTATCTCTAGATGATAAGATTCTATAAAATAGGAGACTTAATCCTAATAGATATAACCAACATTTTTTTCCAGCTGGCTATTGTTTCAGGGTAAAGGTAGCCCACTTTTTACTGAAATGATAGTATTGAGATACATATTTTCTTTCCAGTGTTGTCTGCTACGTTCTTTCTGTGTCTGAGAGATAGAGAGCAATATGCTGATCTTTCTTATGGATTATGATTAACTAACTATTACGCAGTTCTGACGATTTCAAAACATGATTTTTGTAGCAGTGTAATTTGAGTCATTTCTTTCTGTCATAACTAATTCTACTTCTGTTCCGTATGTTAATAAATTATGATGTTTTGGCCATTGATAAGAATTTATACATATTCGCTTTACTCTCACTTTGTGGTGGTGTAGAATTGTTTATTGGCAGCCTTAGTAGTTGTGTAAAGATTCAAGACTAGATGATATTGCAGATTTCACTGATGTCATATCCTCTTTTTCTATGATTCTGTATTGTAAGTTGTTTTAATGTTTTCAGAAATGATAATAATGGACTTTGACCCAAAAAACTATTTGTGCAGCGTTTCAAAAAATAGCATGTATACATTGTTGCAGCCACAACTTGATGTCCTCCTTTTTGAAATAGTTTTCCCTCTCATGTGCTTCAATGACAATGATCAAAAGCTTTGGGAGGAAGATCCACATGAGTATGTGAGGAAGGGCTATGGTAAACTACTAAACCTGTTAGCCTTACCAAACCCTGTACTGATCATACTGATTCATACATTGAATTTCTGTACTGCAGATATAATTGAAGATTTATATAGTCCTAGGACTGCTTCCATGGACTTTGTTAGTGAGTTGGTCAGAAAACGTGGAAAAGAGAATCTTCAAAAGCTCATTCAATTCATTGTGGAAATTTTGAAAAGGTGTCTTTTTACATAGACCTAATAGAGATTGGGAGTGTTGGTTTTCTTTGATGTTAGTTTGTTTTTGTTTTGTTTTGGTATATTCACTGTACTCTTTGTTCCAGATATGATGCAGCACCAGTAGAATATAAGCCCTTTCGACAGAAAGATGGTGCTCTTCTTGCCATTGGAGCACTTTGTGATAAACTGAAACAAACTGAGCCCTACAAATCTGAATTGGAACATATGTTGATGCAACATGTTTTCCCAGAGTTCCGAAGTCATTTTGGTCATCTAAGGGCCAAGGTTTGTTTTCCTATCTTTCAGTCTTGAAGGCATCTTATTCAAGGTCTGCAAGAGATATTTGTATGTGAGAATTTTATCAGTTTTGTACCTTTTTTGGTATGGATATTAGGCTGCATGGGTAGCAGGACAGTATGCCTATGTAAACTTCTCAGACCAGAATAATTTTCGCCAGGCACTGCATAGTGTTGTTTCTGGGTTGCGTGATCCAGAGCTTCCTGTTTGTGTTGATTCAGTTTTTGCATTAAGATCATTTGTAGAAGCATGCAGAGGTATGCAGCTTGTACTTTTCTCTCTATTTTGTTTTGTATGAGTTGGGATTGGATTGAGCTAGCTTGGGCCAAATCTGAACTTGTAGTTTCATTGCTGGTTACTTCTTTTTCTTCTATCCATCTGCACCTACATTTTACATCATTCTGAGTGTTGAGGGCTTAACAGACAAGAAATGGTTTTATATGCAGATTTAAATGAGATTCGTCCTATTCTTCCTCAGCTACTTGAGGGTAAGTGGTATTTGGAGCTTGATTGTGTTTTATTAATAGCCCCTAATTATTGATGGTTGTCTTAAAAATAATTTTGCTCTTCGGAACACTGTTTTCTGTTCTTTCTCTACTTTGGTTTCATGTACATGATTCCAGTCAGCTTTCACACTGTACATGGTTAATTTTCTTTATTAAAAATAGTCAATTCATTTGCAATTTCTTTTCTGTCAGAGATTTTCAAACTTATGAATGAAGTTGAGAATGAGGACCTTGTCTTTACTCTGGAGACTATAGTCGACAAGTTTGGGGAGGAGATGGCGCCTTATGCTCTTGGATTATGTCAGAATCTGGTAATGCATGTTGCCATAATTTTCTTAAGCACTAAATATCATATTTTTTATACTGACACTATCATGCATCTGTTTCCAGGCAGCTGCATTCTGGAGGTGTATGAACACTGCAGAAGCTGATGATCCTGCTGCTCTGGCTGCAGTTGGATGTTTGCGTGCCATAAGCACAATACTTGAATCAGTTAGTAGGCTTCCGCACCTTTTTGTTCAGGTGGAGCCAACTTTGCTTCCAATCACGCAAAGAATGTTAACAACTGATGGACAAGGTAAAGTGTTCCTACTTTTCTCTCTTGTCTGTTGATTCCTTTTATTTGTCTGATTTTCTTAATAGTGATGCATACTTTTGGGCAACAAGAAACCAGTACTGAATATAGAGTCAAGTCAATGAAAGAATTTAAAGTTCAAAAGTGAAATGACAATTTGCCATGGTTTAATGCTGTTTTCCCCTTAAAATTTGCATTATTGCATATAATAGGACTTGCACGTGAACACATCAGGCATTTGTCAAATTAACCCTGAAATACTGTCTGTAAGCAGGAAACTTTTTGGATGAGTTAATAACTGTCATCCTCATCTCTGTGAAAGCTTAGCATTGTGGTAAAGATACCACCAAACCTATATGTCACCATGGTTAAGATTTGTTTAAAACAACCTTGCAGCTGTAGCATTATTGAATAGTTTTTCAACCGTAGCATTTAATCTTGCAAAATTTGACTCACAATATTGTACTAGGGCCTATTTTTGTCAAATTTATGTTTCTTGTTCTTCTGCAGATGTTTTTGAAGAAGTCTTGGATATTGTTTCATATATGACCTTCTTTTCTCCAACTATATCATTGGATATGTGGAGCCTTTGGCCTCTGATGATGGAAGCATTAGCTGATTGGGCTATAGACTTCTTTCCAAGTATGATTCCGTCTACTTTTTCTTCTTTTCTTTTCCTTTATTGTTTCCATATATGAATGTTTTAGGGAATTTTAATTGGACTTTGTACTCAGCAGTTTAAAAATTCTTTCATTTAGTTTTCAAGTGATACAGAGTGATGCATTATCAGAAAAAAAGAGTTACATAGTGATACCTTTGCTCTTCGGAAAACATTATGCCTGACAATACAGATGTTTCTGGTATCCACATTGTCAATTAAGTTCTAAAAACGTAATAAAAAAACAGTGTCAAATAAATTGCAAATATTTTGTGTCTTATTTGTTGATGGAATTCATTATGTTTGTTAACTTGCTTGATATTGAATATTTTGTTCATGCAAGTACTAGGACCTAGAGTAAACACTTTTGTATGAAACAGTCGGTCATTGTATCAAGTTTTGGTATCTGGAATAATTTCTAAGACTTCCTTGTGTTAGTTTGGGATTGGATCACCAAAGGCAATGTTGATGTTCAGATCTGTTTATGACAGTATGTGGAAATTTCATCTCTGTTGGTTCTACTGGGTCCTTGTAAACATTTTATATGACAACTACAGAAGGGGTTCAGACTTTTTTCGGCTATCCAATTTCAATTTATCAATATCTAGTTTTGAGTTCATCTGGAAATTGTCTTGTTTCTAAGTTATAAATGTTTTCATGCAGATATTTTGGTTCCTTTGGACAACTATATATCCAGGGGGACTGCTCATTTTCTTAATTGCAAGGAACCAGACTACCAGCAAAGTCTTTGGAATATGATTTCATCTGTGAGTTCCTTCCTTTGTTAAAAGTTTCCTGTAGATAGACAACTCTCGTGGGTTAATGAAAATGAACGAGGGAATATTTCTTGGTGCCAATCCCTTTGGTTTACAAGGCCCATGCTATTTTCTTTTCTTGGGCAGATTATGTCAGATAAAAATTTAGAGGACAGTGACATTGAGCCAGCCCCAAAGCTGATAGAAGTAGTGTTTCAAAACTGTAGAGGGCAGGTAGATCATTGGGTTGAACCATATCTGAGAATCACACTTGATCGTTTGCATCGAGTGGAGAAATCACAGTTGAAATGCCTTCTTGTACAAGTGGTAAAGTGGCTGGACCTAGCTGTATTTTCTGCAAGATGATGTTCTTCGGATGGTTATATCTTGTAAATATTACAAATTTGATGTTATTCACGATTCACCAACACAAGGGTACTTAATGTTACAACTAGTTGATTTATTTATCGTCAATTTAAGTTAATTTTGATATGTATAATGTCTCATTTTTTGTTTCCTCTTACAAGTTCGAAATAATGGACTATGTTGTCTCAGCATGTTCTTGTTAGGGTCTAGATCGTCCTTTTATGTTAAAATTTGTAGTGCATTGGCTATTGCCGGCTATTTATTCTTACGAGCATAAAAACTTATATTTTTTTGCAAGTTGAACACTGTTCCTGGAAACAACATTTCCTTTTCCTGTGATTTTCTAACACTGCTGGTTTTCTTTAACCTAGGTTGCCAATGCAGTATATTACAATTCGACTTTGACAGTCAGCCTATTGGACAAGTTTTGTGTTACATCGGAAGTGTTCAACCTTTGGTTCCAGTTGTTGCAGCAAGTTAGTAGGAGTGGTGTGCGGGTTAATTTTAAGCGGTATGTCGTTTATATTCCCTTTAATCATCTTCCATCTCCCCTCCCCATACAAGCCTTTAGTCTTACAGCGTTAGTTTTATTATGAATTTTTTATATTGGCATGTCTGGCTGTGATTTCATAACTGGGTTCTACAGGGAACATGATAAGAAAGTGTGCTGCCTGGGCCTTACTTCACTGCTTGCACTTCCCGGTGAACAGTTATCTGGGGAGGCTCTTGGACGTGTGTTTAGGGCCACCCTTGATCTCCTTGTTGCATACAAGGATCAAGTTGCAGGTCTCTCTCTCTCTCTCTCTCTGTAGGTTTGCATGAGTGTGCATGCACTATGTGCAACTGTTATGTGTCTGAACCTGCAAACTTTGTGTTTTTTTGTCTTCATTTTCTATCTTTTAGATTTTATCATTTTCCATATTTTTCTGTAATACCTAGAGTTTTCTCTATTTATGCCAGCAGAAGCTGCAAAGGAGGAAGAGGCTGAAGATGATGATGGTATGGATGGTTTCGAGTCTGATAATGAGGACGATGATGCTGATGGCTCTGACAAAGAAATGGGAGTTGATGCAGAGGATGGTGATGAAGCTGATAGCATCAGGCTTCAAAAATTAGCTGCTCAGGTATGCTTTATTTTTGATCCTTAAGAAAAAAGGATTCCTGTTCTTTATTTAAGATCACCGGACTTTGTTTTCTACAGGCTAAGTCTTTCCGTGCAAAAGACGATGACGAAGACGATGACTCTGATTATGATATTAGCAATGATGAGGAGTTACAGTCTCCAATCGATGAAGTAGACCCTTTTGTTTTCTTTGTCGATACTGTCAAAGGTAAATATCTCTTCAGCCTAAAACAACTAATACAACCATTGATTTTTCATGGCATTGTCTGAAAAGCTGACCTTTTTCTTCCCCAATTGTAAATCTAGTTTTGCAAGCATCAGATCCTATGAGGTTCCAGAACCTTACACAAACACTGGATTTCCACTATCAAGCTCTTGCGAACGGTGTTGCTCAGCATGCCGAGAAGAGGAGAGCCGAGATTGAAAAGGAGAAAATGGAGAAGGCATCTGCCGCCTCTCTTCCATCATGAGTTAAGTTTTGGATTTAATTTTTTCATTCATTTAGAAATGGTTTGATGAAACTAGGAGTCATTTCATTTCTGAGCAATTCAAAGCATTCATTAGTTCATATGGTCTTGAGTTGATTGAACCCCAAAAGGTTGTGGTTCAAGTGCACATAGCATCGAGTGTACAATTTCTTTCGAATCATAAGCCGAATATGGGTTTGGTAATCGTGTGTCCGGCAAATTCTTTGGAAGAAAATGCCTTCCTCAACCACTGTGCTGTTTCCCCATACTCCTTTTCCATTTGTTTCTTGTTCTTCCCCATCCTCCAAGCTCGTTTTCTGCATAGTTTATTCACATGTTTGTTCATTCCTCTGCCTCTGGTTGAGGTTTTCCCAGATTGGTTGTTTCCGGGAGGCCGATCTCTCTGGTAGTGACCAAGTGGTGTCGATTGTTTCAGAGGGTTCATAGGGGGATTTTTAGGAAGATATACATTGACATTTATTCTTTATATACTGTTGAAAAAAATAAATATTTTTGTGTATTATCTTAATTTTTGTGTGAAACAGAATGTGTTGAAATTATGATTTCCAAACAATTGGATCTTTTTGAAGTTGTAAATTATTTTTTTTACTATAATGATCCAACAATTTTCTTAAGAGTCTTAGCCTTTGTATCAATTATGTTTATAATTTTTCATCTGCTCATCTCCATCATGGTCACCATTGGTTTGTCTCTTGAATCCAAAATCATCTTGACATGTGATAAAACCCCATAAATTATCATTAAATAAGTGAATAGAAGAATATTGAATAAATTATAAATTAAGAGTTTAATTTGTTGGCTTATTAAAGCTTTCACCAAAGTTTTTGATGAGCATGTTGTATTAAAATGATATTTTCACCATTGAACAGGGTTGGTCTTCTCTAACAACCAATTCCATACATTAACAGTAATTCACCTCATTCCATTCAATGCATTGGTGAAATCTTTCATGTAAATCACACTTGCAAAACTCTAAAATACATCTTTTAAAGGTGTATTATAGAGATGCTCGGATGAAGGTGCAAACTACCGAGAATGTATATTAGAAATGTAGGAGTACAAAATTACGAGAGTTAAGGGTAGAATTAAATTATCAATAAAAAATATAAAATAATATAAAAACTATATAAAAAAATTTAAAATTTTTAAGGAGTACGATTGCATTAATACCCTTATATTCATTTCTAACGTTTAGCATTGAGAAATACTTCACCGATTTCTTCTGTCAAACCCCATAAAAATAAAGAATTCATTAACCATCTATAAATAAAATTATAGATAATTATAAAAAATAAAATAAAAAATAAACATTTACTTTTTATTTGTCAGACATGAATGTATAATGATAAAGACCTTGTAACTCTAAATCTACTTCTAAATTTTTAAAAAACTAACAGATGAACAAGTTTTCACAAAACCAATATTAAAAGTTGAGTTAATAAATGTCGAGCGATCAGAATAGAAGTAAAAAAAATGTTGAATGATGATTTATACAATTATTCAAAAAAATACTTTAGTTACGTAAACGTTATAATTTTGATATCTCAATTATTATTTTTGATAAATGATACTTATTATTATGTTTTTATTTTGTTTTAATATTTGACCGTTAAAACTAATGAAAAATAATAATATTGTTTGGCGTAATCACAATTTTAGTTTAAAACATTTATATATTAATGTAGATATCTAATATTATGTTTTTGTCTTAGTATTCAATCATTAAAAATTAACAAAATAATAATAATATCAGTCTATATAATTACAATTTTAGTCTAAATCATTTATATATAAATGTAGTCTAAAATTTATCAATTTTAAACATTGTAACTTTAAAGATAAAATTACAAATTACGTTTGAATGAAAAAAGAAAAATTATGTCTGTCTAAAATCTTACTAGTTCTACTGAAATAATAATAATAGTAATAATAAATAAGATTTTATAATCAATTGTCATATTTAAGAAATAGTTATGACGTTTTAACAATTATAATTTATCATTCTTAATAATGTTTTAAAAAAAAATTTAATGAATTTCGAGACTAACATCATCTAATGAATATATTTTATCAGAATTTGAAACCTTTTTTCGGGGGCTTGTACGGCGCTCTTATTGCGCTTGTCCAGAACCCTATTGACTACAAGGGTTCAGTAAATCATGACTTCTTACACTGACATAAACAAAGATGAAACCAGGATTTGAGGTTAGAGGAAATAAAATGTAAATAATTTGGGAAAACAAAGGAATGGTGATTCGAAATCGAGGATGCCTCGTTGCGAAAAACCCGAATCCGATGGCGAATAATCATCGAGGAATGACGTAGAATGCTATGCAAGCAAACAAAATGCCATAGACAATGAAGTAGCTCTGGGATCTCTCCAGCTTAACATAGAACTAAGCCTCTCAGCTTGAGTTGCCAAGTCCCCAAGCATTGTCATCCTCCTCCCAGGCAATGTTTCTCAATCTGTCATACCTCTTTTTAACATCGTTATCGCCTTTAGAAGTCAGAAATGTATCGAATTCCTCATCGAAATCTTCGGACTGAACGGACTCGACGAGTGACAACTTGGTATCCATGTGTGGAGGATGTCTAAGGGTAATATCATATCAGGGGAGAGAATTAAGAACACATTGAAAGTGAACCACCATGGTTGACATCGGATTCTTTCGTTTACGAATCGTATCAAACTATTTCCATGCTTCAACAAGTAGACTGAATGCAGCCAGGGGTCTCTCGAGATTGGCTCTGCCCCTTCCGAAACTCCATACACTGGAGCCAACATCCAGCATAGACTCCACAACTTCTCTACATAACGGTGGCTCGGCACGATGCAATCTCGAGGACAGAGTTATGAGTAGCTTGGTGCCGTAAACTATCGATTTGATATACCGATATCGGAAGAAGGTAATGCATTTCGGGGAACAAAGGCTGAGTATTAAGACTGTAACATGTTCCATGTAGATGAGCATGTAAATCTCACTGACAATTGAATTTCACCTGTTTTCTTCACACCATGGTGTTCCAAGACTATAAGTGGATATGAAAGTGTATAAATCCGATCGGCATTAAGTGTAGACAATCGGATTCGTACCTTCCCAATCCTTCGAATCTGCAGTGTTACTTCCTCCTTGCAACTTGCAAGTGACAGTTATCGAAAACTCCGATGGTGATAACAGTATAAGGATCATAGACATCCCAAGTGTATTGCTCATTCCATTTCGGAGAAAAACTGTCGACAATCATCCTCGTTCTAACCCATTTAGGACCGTATTTCACGACACCATAGGCATCGGTAGTCCCGTGTCCATCTTTCGATTTCATTGGAAGCAAACCGGATGCATTCAAGATTCCAAGCTCTAATACACCAATGGCAGGAGGCCATAACAATTTGGATGTAGCCCTGAAATCAGTACTACTGTAATAAATGGACTCGTCAAGAACATGATAGCCTCCATCTAAACAGACCCTCAAATGGAGCCTGCTGGCAAACCTTGCATCCTTATTGCTTCTATTACCCTGCACTGATTCTTCGAGAATATACCAGTTTGCTCCGACAGGTATCGGCATTAGCCTCGTCTCGACTTTCGACAAATGCATCGAGCAAGTCCTGAGAACATCCTCTTTGTTATTACCCAACTTATCTACCACACTCGAAATCAATGAATCATCGAAAGGCTCCGTTACAACGAACATAATATCCTCATTCCATGTAGGATTTAAGTTCTTATCGGGCGAAAATCGACTCCTTAAAACCACATTCCCAAGCATAGCTTTGACATAAACTTCAGGGACCCTATTGTTATTCATAGGTACCAAATCTTGTGCTTGAATTATATCGACTCTAAGATACCATAGTCTAGGTGAAATATACGCTTTCGATCGAGTATTCACGATGCTTTCACCGGGAACGGTTGCGACATCCGAATGCCATGCATCAGGGAACACTTCATCAGCTTGAGTCCCCATCCAAATAGCCAGTGTACTCAGCTAGGAATGTCCGGTATATCGAAACTAAGTTTACCAACACAACTCTCTTTATCCATCACCGTAATCTCTACCGTCACGGCCTGAATTCGATCTTTCGAAAAGGCGAAAACCCGGTTCCATTCGGGATCACGACTCTTCCCCAAGCACTTTCTTGTGCCTTTGTAGTTACCAATCTTTACTTCAACAAATGCATTGCATGGTGCACCAGGTAAATCTTTGCCCCTCACCATTTTTACATACAGAAAATGTAGCTGTTCGACGAGGTCGAACGACGACGTAAGCTTTTCACTACCGGAGACTCTTCCTCCGCCGATATTTGGTGAAGTTTCCTTCAATGAAAAGTCTACGTTTGATACAGACATCAATCAAAACTGTACCTGCACAAAAGTTGGTTTTAATAACAAAAAGAAACCTTGTTTTCAGACATGTCAAAAGTATTCAACCATTCATATCCGACATTTATATTTAATTTCGACACATATTTAGATATGAATATACGATTTAATTATTCGATTATTAAAAAAGTTTATAATGAATGAAATGCAATATTGCTTGCCTGGATTAAGAATTGAAGAATGAAACCAAAGTTGAAGATGGATATGAATATACGATTAAGAATCGAACAACTAAAAAATTTCGGTTTTGAGGTATTGTGTATGTAAAAAAAATTATTGAGATTTCATCCATTAAAACTAGATGTGTTACACGAATCGGTCCATATTAATTAAGGCGAAACCAAAAAATCGGAAGAGCAAACTGAAATATTTTAGTCTAGTAACTAAGAATCTTCGTCTTGCTCATTTTATATAAGTTCGAATATATTTAGGATACGTTTGATCAATAATTTTTGACTCAAAATTAGAGATTTAATCGATCAAATTTATTAATTTAGATGTTTATAAATATATAATTATAATAATGGATTAGGTGAAACTATTCTAATTGCACATATGAGCTTTTTATTAACTTGACTTTTATTTCAGTTTATACCTAATGTTATTTTTATTAAATAGTTAATGTTATTTTCAAATCTAATTTGATACGTATAAAAAAATTTATCAAAATTTTTTATGATTTATTATAGAAAAAGTTTTCGAAAAGTTGTCAAAAAAAAAGTGATAATCATCTTTTATACATGTTTTTAAAATCAACGATCTGCTACAGATTATATCACAAAAAACTCAAAACGGGATCAAAATTTACGTGATCTCCGATAAATATAAAACAAATCAAGTATCGTGAGAGTTATCTTATGAATATCAAAAATCAACTAAAATAACCATAAAAAGATATCATAAGACAGAAACATATCATAAAAACAGAAAAAAATATATCATAAAAATAAGAAAAACACAATAAAATATATAATAAAATAAAATAAATAATAAAAAATTTGATTATTGGTATCAAGATTTTTATAAATATATATTTTTATTATAAAAAATTTAAAAATTTAATATTTAATAATATTATGTATTTTTATTAACTAAGAATATTATTTATGTTTAATAAAGTATCTGATACAGTTATGAAGTTTTAGTAGTTAGGCAGCTTGATTGTCTTGCAGTCCATTCCATGTTATGGTCCTTGGCGTAGGAAATGAAAGGCGAAGGTCAAGTCCTTATAAATAGGGCACGTGATTCGGTGGGGTTTAACAAGGCAGAGGTACATAATTTATTCTCATAAATAATAAAATTTGTACTTAATAAATCATAATTCATACTTAGTGTTATAAAATATTTTTTATTAAATATAGATAATTACTTTCTCAAAAATAAATGATATAAATTATTAATTAATAATCTTCAATGTAGAACCGTAAACGAACCGAATATTTGGTAAATCGTTCGGTGAAAAGTCTGTTTATGTTTGTTTATTTATTAAATGAACGAATATGACCAAGATTTTTTGTTTAATTAAATGAGAAAACATGAACAAAGGGCTTGTTCGTTCATTTATGTTCGTGAACGTTCGGTAATTCGTTCGTTTATGTTTATTTATGTCCGTTTGTTTGTATTCTTTTATGTTCATTAAGTTTATTAACTTAAATAAAATAAAATTAGTTAATCTATTGGATAATTTTAGGTTTTAACTAATGATCATTAAATTTTTTTTAAATTTTAATTATCAATTAATTCGATTTAAAATCGGTTAATTAAAAAATATGTTCGTTTGTGTTCGTTTATGTTCTTTTATGTTTATTTAAGTTTATTAACTTATGTTTATTTAATTTTTTAAATATTTTTTAGGATAAGACATAAAAACATATTAGCAGTAGAATTTTTTTATTTTTTAAGATAAATATAAAAAATTATATAATAAAAAATTAACGATTTTCACCGACCAAAACTGAAAAAAAATGACAATCATTTTAAAATCATAACCCTAATTTTAATACAAATTATCATCTTAAACACTATTATAATTTTAATGCCAGCCAAGGACGAGAAAATTGCATGTATATGATGAACTGCCCGTGACGTTTAAGATAAAAACGAAGAAGCAAAGAAAAAAAAAAGAAGAAAGGGTGATGAATATGATAATGGTAGAGAAGGCATGAAAAAGATGAAATGGCATTAATTTCTCATTAAATGCTTTCAACAACATTTGCCAATATTCAGAAACAGCAGTTTGATCCACATTTATTGTGCTTTCACTTTCCCTTTCTCACTACATTCTTCACTGCATAATCTACACCAACCTTCCCTTCTCCACTAGATTTCTTGTCTATTAGTTTCATCATCTTCTTCTGTTTTGTTTTGGGTGTTTTTCTATTTTCATTCTCTGTCAAGAAACTACATGGAAAAGCTAAAAGTATGGGATAGTACACAGGGTTTGATGTCTTATCAGTGACTGCTTCAGTGGTTGTTTTACTTGTCTGTGGCTCCAAATTCCAGAAATGGTGAAGTTGTGTGGTTTCCATGCTACAAAAAGTTGTGTTTTGATCTGGGTTTTAAGGTAAGGAGCTTCTGATACTTTGTTTTGGTCTCATTTTCTCAACTCCATTGCTACTTTTGGTGTTATTCTACAAAGGGTACGATAGAAATGTGTTATTCAAAGTGTCTGAGGTATAGTGTTGATTCAAATTAGTTTTGGATAGTTAGGTTCATCTTCTGTTGCAATGGTAGTTTTCAGCTTGCTGATTAGAGAATCTTCTGTTTGGGTCTCGCTTGTGGCTTTGTTAAATCTGTGGTGTGTAGTTTCGGGTCTAGGCTCCATGTCTAGCATTGCTATTTCTTATGGTGAGAATGGTCCTGTTTTTTGTGGTCTAAAACCTGATGGTTCACATCGTGTGACCTGCTATGGATCAAATGCTGCAGTCATCTATGGGACCCCTTCTCATTTCCCATTTGTGGGTCTAACTGCTGGGGATGGCTTCGTTTGTGGGCTGTTGATGGATTCGAGCCAGCCTTATTGTTGGGGAAGCAGCAGCTATATCGAAATGGGGGTTCCTCAGCCGATGATCAAGGGAGCCGAGTATGTAGAGATCAGTGCAGGAGATTACCATTTATGTGGTTTGAGAAAGGCTTTAACAGGAAAGCGTAGAAATTATGCTTTGGTTGATTGTTGGGGTTATAATATGACCAAGAACTATGTGTTTGAAGGGCATATCGAATCGCTCTCTGCAGGCTCGGAGTTCAACTGTGGGTTGTTTTCTCAGAACATGACAGTTTTGTGTTGGGGTGATGAGACGAATAGCCATGTCATTAGCTTGATTCCTAGAGAAATGAGGTTTCAAAAGGTTGCAGCTGGTGGATATCATGTATGTGGGATTTTGGAAGGGTTGAACACTAGAGTGTTTTGCTGGGGAAGGAGCTTGAACCTCGACGAAGAACTGTCCATGGCAATTGCATATTCTCATCAAGGAAATGTTGATTTGCCGCCGAAAGATCCAATGCTTACGGTTGTTGGAGGGAAGTTTCATGCTTGTGGAATCAAGAGTTATGATCACCAAGTGGTTTGCTGGGGTTTCATTGTCAAACCAAGTACCCCACCTCCAAAAGGTGTTAAAGTGTATGGAATTGCAGCTGGAAATTACTTCACCTGTGCTGTTATAGCCAAACAATCCTTTCTCCCGGTTTGTTGGGGCGTCGGATTCCCCACCTCGCTCCCTGTGGCTGTCTCACCCGGACTTTGCAAAGACACTCCTTGCGCACCGGGTTTCTATGAAGTTAGTCCCAAGAATGCACCTTGCAAGTCTCCTAACTTTCACATTTGTATGCCCTGCAGCATTGGTTGCCCTGCCGAAATGTACCAAAAATCAGGATGTACTTTGGAGGCTGATCATGTTTGTGATTACAATTGTTCTAGTTGCAACTCAGTGGAATGCTTCTCGAATTGTTCTTCGTCTTCGAATTCTGGTGCTGCTAATGGAAGTAAAAACGAGAGGTTTTGGTCGCTGCAATTGCCGATCATCGTCGCGGAGATTGCCTTTGTTGTGTTACTCGTGATTATTATGTCGTTTACTGCAGTTTTATATGTTTGATACCGGTTGCAAAACTGTCACTGCAAAGCAAAAGAGTCAAAATCCAAGAAAGCTAATGAGATTGCTTCTTGCCAAAAAGTAGTAAAAATCCGTCCCGACTTCGACGAGTTTAAGATCAGGAGAGCTCAGATGTTCAATTACGAAGAACTTGTGAGAGCCACCGGTGGATTCAAAGAAGACTCTGTGGTTGGAAAAGGAAGTTTCTCATGTGTTTATAAAGGGGTATTGAAAGATGGGACTGTTGTTGCAGTTAAAAAGGCCATAATGTCTTCGGATAAACAGAAGAATTCGAAAGAGTTCCACACCGAGTTAGATTTACTGTCAAGATTGAACCATGCCCATCTTTTGAATCTGCTCGGATATTGCGAAGAAGGTGGAGAACGGCTTCTTGTTTACGAGTATATGGCTCATGGATCGTTGCACCAGCATCTTCATGGAAAGAACAAAGCCCTGAAAGAGCAATTAGATTGGGTCCGGAGGGTCACCATTGCTGTCCAAGCTGCAAGGGGAATTGAATACTTGCATGGTTATGCTTGCCCGCCAGTGATTCATAGGGACATCAAATCCTCAAACATTCTCATCGACGAAGAACACAATGCTCGAGTGGCTGATTTCGGTCTCTCTTTACTAGGACCTGCAGATAGTGGCAGTCCATTAGCCGAGCTACCTGCTGGAACACTTGGTTATCTTGATCCAGAATACTACAGGCTTCATTACCTCACAACAAAATCCGATGTCTACAGCTTCGGTGTGTTACTGTTGGAAATTTTAAGTGGACGAAAAGCCATTGATATGCAATACGAAGAAGGGAATATAGTCGAGTGGGCGGTTCCATTGATTAAATCGGGAGACATATCTGCAGTTCTAGACCCCATTCTGAAACCTCCTGCAGACATTGAAGCTTTAAAAAGGATTGCAAATGTAGCTTCCAAATGCGTTAGAATGAGAGGTGAAGAGAGACCATCAATGGATAAAGTGACCACCGCATTAGAGCGAGCTTTGGCTCAGTTGATGGGCAGTCCATGTAGCGAACAACCGATTTTGCCAACCGAGGTGATCCTGGGAAGCAACAGAATGCACAAGAAGTCTTCTCAAAGGTCTTCAAACCGATCGGTCTCGGAAACTGAAGTCGCAGAAGAAGTTGAGGATCAAAGGTTTGAGTTTAGAGCTCCTTCATGGATTACCTTCCCTAGTGTAACTTCATCCCAGAGGCGAAAATCATCGGTATCAGAAGCAGATGTCGAGGGAAAGAACCTAGAAGGAAGAAACACCGGCCACGTAGCGCATCCCGGGGATGGTTTGAGAAGCTTAGAGGAAGAGATAGGCCCTGCATCTCCTCAACAAAGTTTGTTCTTACAACATAATTTCTAAATGATACCAGAACATGCATTTAGTAGTTGTCTTTGTTCAAGGAAATGGAACTGTAAAAACATGGAGAATGGTGGTAGTAGGATGCAACATTCAGGATTTTTATAGTATCACATCCTGGTTTGCATCTTCCATGTGTGCCATCCAAGGCACATAGCATGACACTGTAAATTTATCCGCGCCGTATCGAACGCCGATCGTGATCTATGCGTCTGTTTCGAATTTGTTGTCTTGTGTTGTTAATTTGAATTCTTTCTTGTGACTAATGAACTTGTACTGAGTGTAACTTGTTTGATCTGTTTCTTCTAATGCTAATGGATGAGATTCTGTAATTTTCAGGGTGTTTTCTTATGTTTACATATATGTAAAAGTGATTTCCATTTTAAAAGAAAGTAAAAATTATTAAAACTCATTAAAATATTATTTATTAAATATGAAAATCATTTATTTCAATGTAACGGGAAGAGCTTACGTTACCAACGTGTTATCTGTGGTTTATGTAATAAGGTATGTCTATTTTTAAGTAATTATCTGATAATTATTCATTCACTATTTATATGTAAAAAAGAGGTAATAATTCACTTTAAAAAATAAGATGAATGAATTTGATTGGTTGAGATCATAGATAACGTGGCGGAAAGTATGTGTGTTAAAAAATATCCGGCCCGAATTATCCGATCTGTCGACCCGCCTACCATATTAAAAATTACTGGATATTTATAATAAAATACTCGAATTTTTCGGACTGGGACGGGACCCATATTTTTTCCTGGAAGATTGGATTGGGTCAAGGTCAAAATATTTTAGAACCGAGTACCTGATCTGGCCCGATAATTTTAATAATTATATATTTTAAATTATATTTTTATTTTATATTTCTTATTATTTTTCCCTAAAATTAATTTTAAATCCCTCACTTCTTTTTATACTTGTATTATATACGTTTAAGTTTTGAAATTTTTATAAATATTTATATTAATTTGTCAATATAAGATTCGAAAGAAAAATCATGATCGAGATTAATATATTATTTTATCGATAAACTTTAATATATACATATATATCCAAATATTCATCTCTTAAAACTAACTTCAAATTAATATTTTTGTGTTTGAAATATATATCATGAAGTTATATATGTTTCATATATATATTTTTAAAAATAGATTTAAAAATATATAAAAAGTAAATCGAGTACCCGATACTTAGATTTTGTGAGTATTCGAATTTTGTGGGTACTCAGATTTTACGGATACTCGATTTTTATGAACCGGGTCACGGACCGATGTATTGATACTCAAAATTTTCAAGTACCCAAAATCCTTGGTATCCCGATATAAACATCACTAATTATAAGGATTCATGAAATAATTTTCTGGGTGTTAATTTAAGGTTCAAATGGTTTGGATATAAAATAGAATAATTTTTTTTATTTTAAATATTTTTATATTTAACAATTATACAATATTATTTATTTATTTATTTTAAATTAGTTTTATATTTTATAACAGTAAAAATGTCATGCATTAGATAATGATAATAAAAAATTTAGACAAAAATAGGAATAATTTAAAAGTTTAGTTACTAATTTAAAAATATTTATAAGTTAAGTGAGTAAAATGAGAGTGAGAAACTAATTGAGGGATGATCTGTGTATATTATTCTGTTTATTTATAGTTTATTCAATATTTCTCTCGAAATTTCCTACCCAAACGGCCAAATCTCTCACTCTCTGTACGTTGCACGTTACCGGCGTCAAGATCGTTGGTGTTGCCGTCTCCGTCGTTTCAGCCGCCGTACTATTTGTCTATCTAATGGCGATGCTTTTCCTTCTTTCTTTGTTTCACTGAATTCTCTCTCGCTTGTTTTGTGTTTCCGGAGGCTCTTGTTTCTTTTTTCTCGCTCGGCGGTGTACGCTTAACTCTCTGGCAGCCTCGTTGTCGCCATTCCTCATTCCTCAGCCTTCGCCACGAGGTATCTATTTCACTGTCTTTACTCTTGATTATCCGCCGAATATTTGTTTTCTTAAAATTGCAGTTTTTTCTTCTTCTTTTTTTAGTTCATTTTTTCTTTTATTCCGCTAGAATTGAAGAGCAATCCAAAAGGTTATTTGTTGAATTAATTTTAAATTATTTGCGTTGGATTATAATTTTATGCGTTGGAAACCATACTTTTGAAGTATTTCAAAATGACAATGGCAATGGATTAGTTTTTCTTCAGTATCAAATTTCATGACCTTAGTTTTATATGTGAAACAAACGGATGAAAATCATCTACCCCTACTTTAAAATAGTGGTTTAGGGTTTAAGGTTAGTGTTCGGGGTTAGGGATTAGACTTCAGAGAATTAGGGATACCTGTGTTTTTTAGGATGTGGGGTTTAAGACGAGGAAATTAAGGATAAGAATTTAATTTTCAAGTATTCTTTAGGATGGAACATAAAAGGAAGCATGAGTAAGGGTAGAGGATTTTTGTTCGAAACAAAAATGTTAGAATATGTTTTGGTGGTTGTGGCTTTATTCATTAGTTTATCTTTGAAGAAAATTGTGATTTTGCTTTAACAACTTTCAAGGAACCAAAAGTGAATTAAACATAATATTTGAAGAATAAAAGATTAGGACAAAATGGAGCCTTACTTTAGAGATGTCACATTTTATTGGAATGTCTGGATGAATATATTATCTTTGAAATTTGGAGAAAAAAGTTGATTTGTCTGGATGTCACATTCAGGTTCATAAATTTTGATCCTAAATGGGGTCTGCTGAACAAGTTGAGTATGCTGCTTTCAATGAGAAGGTGAAGCGGACGGTTTTCTTGGACAACCTATCACCACTTGTAACCGAGTCAGTCGTGAGAGCTGCTCTTGATCAGTATGGAAATGTCAAGAGTGTTGAGTTCATTCCGAACTATCTGGAGCCTCAGAAGATTCCCCGATGTGCTTTGGTGGAGATGGAGAAACAAAAGCAAGCTGAAGTTGTCATCTCAACGTTATCAGAATTGCCGTTCATGATGTCTGGAATGCCAAGGCCTGTGAGGGCACGTGCTGCTGTGCCTGAGATGTTTGGTGATCGCCCGAAAAAGCCTGGTAGACAGCTGTTTGTCCAATGGTTGGACCCTTCTGATCCCAATTTTGAGGTAGCAAACAAGCTTAAGCATCTTGTGAAAAAGCATGCCACTGAAAGTGCAGTGATGCTCAAGGTAAATTCTAATCCATCTGCTTCTAGGTGTTATTTTATAGTGAATGAGTTTTTTTGTTGCATTGAAGCATCAACTGGAGAAGGAGGAGAAGCTTGCAAAGCAGCAAGGAGAAACTTTGAAATCAAATTACAAGAAGTATGAGATGATCGAAGCTTTGATGGCTGATGGAACTGTTCGACGTTTGGCACGACGCTATAATTTGAGAATTTCAGATGAGTCGGGCCCTTCTACCTTTCACTGACAGGCAACAACTTTACTTACTAATGTAAGTAGTGAGGATATTTACTTGGCATGTGTTGGAACAGTTTAAATCACTAAAGTTATGCTCAATATACGGTCTATTCCAAGTAACATCATCATCAAACCAAAGCCATGAGATTTAGTTAATTAAAATTTATGAGATTCTCATTCTTATCTTCCCCCCTCCTTAGCCTTAAATAATATTTCTTTCATATTGTTTAGGGAAATAATTAGTGTAAACACAATGGTTAACCTTACCATTTATGAGAGCATAGGTTATTAGTGCAGCTGAACATCATGGCTCTTTAAATCCTATAGAACATTAGCACTAGGAATTAATGTATGCATTGACTTCCTTGACTAGCTGCTGTTGGTAGTTTGGCATTAAGGTTGTAACAAAGGAGTTTGCAAAAGAAATCTCTGATTTTGGAATTTAGAGAGGATTGAAATTCGATAGGTGATTTCATTAACGTTTTCTATTTATCTTTGTTTTGTTTGGAGGCCGGGAATCTGAACTTGATATCTCCTTTCAATGCCAGGGCTGCCAATTGTTCAAGCTTTAATTAGCCATCTCAGATCAATGACTTTGCATTATCATTTGGAGGATCTCGCTTTTTGAAATGAAATTGTGGTAGATTCCATGAACATTTGCTGATTGTTATGACCATAAAATACACTCTTGAGTTTTTGATTTGGTTGGACAGGTACTTAATTTGTATTTGTTAATTCTCTCACAATATATTTCTTGATTTCTTAGAAATTAAATAAACTTTTGTGACTGTACTTCTCTTAGTTCAGGACCTTATAGCAGAAGAATTCAAGAGGGCTATAAAATCTTATTGATATTGTCCAAAATTATCTCAAAGACTTTAAGTTGTACTTAAAAAATTGAAGAATTTGTGTGAAAATGATTTTCTAGTCAAAGTAGGAAGAGTTAAACTGTACCAAAATAGGTGTTTTAGTTGAAGTAAGCATTAAGAAGAGTTTTTTTTTTTTTGAATGAGTTTCGGTGTTTATAATAGTATCTGTTTTAGAGTATACTTTCAATCATTGGACATTGACTGTTCAATCACTGTGTTGCATTATTGGTGCTCGAATCTGTGACTTTTAGGAACAAAAATTTTAGAGTATACTCTTAATCATTTGACATTGACAGCTCAAATATTGTGTTGCATTACTGGTGCTCGAAGCTATGGCTTTTAGGAACAAAATTTTTAGAGTATACTCTCAATCATTGGACATTAACTGCTCAATCACTGTGTTGCATTACTGGTGCTCGAATATGTGGCTTTTAGAAACAAAATTTTTAGAATATACTCTAAATCATTGGACATTAACTGCTCAATCACTGTGTTGCATTACTGATGCTCGAATAATTAATAAACTATTTAAATAAATATCAAATATGATGATATCATTGTATGTTATTTTATTTGTTTAAATAATATAATTTAACTAAACAGAGCATACATCTCCTTGGCAAATGTAAATCTCAAAAAGGTTACGTGGTTTAGAAAACAAAGAACCTCCTCAATCGGACGCCTATAGACTATAGTGTTTCAAATTTTTAGACTCACCTAATACTATAGTTAGAAAATCAAATAATTTTCATTTTAGTCACTATAATTTAATAATTTTACACTTTAATCCAAAATGAAGAAAAAAAACTAGAGTCGAGAAAAACAGTCGAAGACTACCTTATCACCCATGGAAATCAGCACCAGCTGGTGAGGACTTACCTTTGCACTGTAGAATTCAACGGTTTCACTAAATAATTGTTTGAATGTACCATTTCTTAAATTAAAAAAAAAAAGAAACAAGCCCTTTTCCCTAATTTAACCATAAACATAGCTTATGAATTATGACATCAGATTACTTGGAAGAAAAACCAGTGATAATCCCCCCACCCCAAAAAATAATCCACTTCCATTTTGATCTAAAACATAGCATGTCAATGGCTCTTTTAATTTATACAACAATGTCCAGACATGCACAACCTTAAACATTTCTCTTATAACAGATTCATATCGAAGAACCGACAATATAGGTCCCATGCAAATATTTGTATCCAGAAAATCCAACGTCGTCAGATAAATAGACCGATTTAAGACATGATTCATCTCAGAAATTGTCCCAGCAATGTTCTAACAAGATCGCATTCGCATGCAGAAACAATGCAGGTAACTTCTGACAGTGAAAAGATATACTAATAGTTGATAAGAAAACCAAACTCACCAAAAATATGCACTATGCACAGGGGCAAAGTCTACGGGTATGCCGATGAGAACCGTCACAAGACAACATTGATTGTGTTCGAGTATACAAGCATGCTCCTGGATTCTGAAACATAGGGAATGTCATTCTCAACTTTAGTATTAGATTTCTCGTTTTATTGATAGGATTTATGACAAGATTTGCATTTCATAAAACAAAACAAAAGCAAAAATAATCAGTTTAGCAGAATGTTCGGCAAATATAAAGCAGAACGAAGAAGGAAATATACCAAATGTTTGGGAGCATCATCTACAACTTCTGCAGGTTGATCGGCTCCAACACTTGCCAAGCATGCTCCTTTGCAGCTCATATATTTCTGCATACTGTTTACAAAGAACAACTCACCAAAATTTAATAATAGAAGAAGCTATTGGAAGTGCAGGAGATGTGTAACATTATAAAATGACATGAACAACAAATTGTTGAGAACCTCCAGGTTTTGGTTACACCTATACTCTTAGACGAAAAGGAAAATGGAAGGTGGAAAAGCATCGACAAAATTCAAAATACAAGAGGGATAACCAGGTAAGTGTAAAAACAAGGATCATATAATATACCTAACTGCAATGGCAGATAGATCAACCAAACGGAGGAACACACTCAAGATGGTATTAGACATGTACTAAAGCAAATAATGAACAAAACCAACTAATAAAAGAGGAAATCTGATGAAGAACTTACATTTCACACTGGTTAAGTATCAAAAGCTTATTTAGTACACAAGATTGTCCATTTGACTTGCAAACTGAATCACAAGACTCTCCTTGCCTTTGTACCATGGGAAGAAGAGAAAAAAAGTATTACATCAACAGTTATTACATGTTCGAATGAAGAAAAAGAACTAATCACAGTGAAGATTCACCTTCCAACAACAACATTAATACCATTTAGTTTGGCTTCTACAGGCGAGACAGTGGAACCTGTTGCAAGTAAAACTCAATCGTGTAATTTAATGCTAAATTACTGCGTACTGAATTAAACCAGAAAGGGTGTATCACTGTTCTGCACAATACACACACACACATATAAAGATCTTGTTATCGTTTATGGGCTCAACAATAATTGTTGTGTATTTGATGTTATTTAATATATGGGTCTTTGGAAAGCATACTAGAGTTGTGCTTTTGGATTATTGAGATCCACTATATTTATTTCCATTCCCTGGTTAGCCTTCAGTTCCCTCTATTTCTCTATTTAATATCTCTGTTGTTTTTCCCCATATCTTTTGCTACGTCAGAGGAGCAGAATTTAGGAAGGAATATACAAGGTATTCAAATAGAAATCAGTGAAAAGGATCCAAAGTCAGAATATTAATGTTAAAGGGTAAGTCATGTCTATACGTACCAGAAGAATTTGATGGCAGAGAAAAGCAATGATGAAAATCACTAACATAGGCATTTTCGTGAACCTGAAAACAAAAGTAAATTTAACCAACCTGAATCATAGTTGTAAAACACAAAAAATAGCTCTTATTTGAGTCACGTATATTACATATAGAAATGTCACTAATGAAGAAAATGAAAATAGCCATTAAATTAAACAGAAGCCCTTATTGTGGTATGTGACTTATATCATTAGCATGACAGTCTTCACCACCAATGGTCTCCAAGAAATTATACCTAGATAGTTCCTTTTTTCTTAAAAAAATTAAGAGAGCGAGAGAGTTGACCATAAATATATTCATATATCTATATAATATCACTTACAACACTTTCAGAGTTATGTCGACACCTCCCAGCACAAAAATCAAAGACATTTGGATAAGTCCCTGTCAAAGAGAGGAGAAAAAGATTATAATGACCCCACACCTCATAGAGAAACAACATGGTAGCAATAACATTGTTGAAAGATAAAGTACCAAAATATTTCTAATTGAATACATATTCAGTGGGGAAACTACCACATCAAGAAGACAAACTACTCAGGAACAGGAATAGATCATTTAGAATAGTTTTTATTATAAATATATAATTTTGTAGTCCCAATATAGGCACAACCTTCACATTCAAAAAAAAAAAATATTGCAAGCTAGGACAGAGCTAGGATTGAACTACGAGGGGGCAAACCGATTAATTTTGAAATTTATAGGTCTTAAAAAGTAATGAAACAATAAAAGTTAAGAGAGTTAAGGTTTAATGTTACTAATTTTAAAATTGAAAGACCTTAAAAAGTAATTAAACGAGAAAAATAAGGGTCAAAGTTTAATTTATTATTTTTAAATGACAGGGTCCAAAAAAATAATAAACCATAAAATTTTGGAAGGTCAAGGGCTTAACTGCAATAGTTTCAAAACTATTAGGGCCTTTAATTAATTCATCAAGTATTTTCTGGGGGGGGGGGGATTGCCCCTCCCACCTTACATATGCCTCCGTATTTGAAAGAGGTTCTCTGTAGGAGAATTTTAAATTGTTATTATAGTGCCAAATGAGCCATCTCACAAACTGCTTCTTAGGAAAGGAAGCAAAAGAATTACTTCAAAAGGACTAATACGATGTATAACCATCACAAATACGAAAATCCACATGGGGAAGGAAAAAAAAGCTCAGCAAAATTAGACTGGCTAGGTTTTTTATTGTGGCAGATGACACAGGTTGAGAATTAACTTCTTATTAATCAGAATATGCTGCAATACAAAATGCCATCAACTTAGACAAGACAAGTATCCAAAATGTTTAGGACAGACATTCATGCCGTGAGAACCAACATAACAAAATGTCCTATCAGAAGCAGTAGACTTCATACATTTCCCATCTTCAGAAGTAAATGAGCAATTGTGATTAACTAAAACTATAAATTTACCTGATGTCGATGGCTTGGCTATTTTTAGTTTCAGTACTTGTTCCTTCTGTGTCTGCAAAAGAAATCTTGGAGTGAATTTAATTACACCTAACATATATGATTATACAAAATAAGGAATGCTAAAAAATATACTTGTTCAGGGTGTAGGCAGCACGAAACACAAAATTCATAGGAGTTACAACACTTGGAAAGAACATTGCATCCGCTGCAAAGGAGAACCGAAGGTGTTACAAGCCACCCTAAAGAATGTGTTTAAAGCCTGCATCATAGAGACCATAAGAATGGGGGAAAACTCACTGGCAAGAGAATTTGTCTCCTCTTTCAGGACAGCAACGGGACTGTGGATCCAACGAGAGAGCATCACACACATAGCCTACAAAATAAAAACTATTGTGAATCTAATCAAACTAAGAGATAAGATAACAGGCCAGACTTATTAGATACAATATGTAATACAAAAGCCAAAATCAGAATCTAGAATAAGAGTTCCACAGACTCTCAAGTAGTGACAAGACACAGAGTAATCAGAAAGTAGAATGCAAATTAAACACACGATCATGAAATTTAACAGCTTGGATCAAACTTCATAATGCTCTAGTCAATTACACTCCAATCTTTTTCTTGCCCTTCTCTTTGTTTGTGACCATTGTCAGAATAAAGCAAAGGATTAAACAGCATAAGCCACAGGTCTATTATATCTTTGGTTTTTTGAATCAGTTCTATAAAGAATCATAATGCTTTTCTTGAATGACTATGGCAAGAAGCCATGTATATAAACCCAGATTTTGCAAGAAAGTAATCAGCTTTCAGTTCTTTTCATTCAATTAATCATACCCATTTTCCTATAAACAAGTAAAAAAGTTAAATCAATATGTTTCTTTTCAAAATTTACAAAAGTTGAATATAGCAGTCCAAGAAGAAGAAAATTGATGAACAGAATACCTTACCATTATCATCAGATAATAAATATCTTCCTTGAACTGTTGTTCTGCAAAAGCGCCTCTCTGGAAATCCAATCTCTTTCCTACGGTTCAATAAATTTGAAAACGCATAAACCAAAACTATTTCGATAACAAAAATTCCTAGAAAATACTTTGACCCAGATAATTTAGATTGTAACGGACCTGGAAGCAGCAATTGTCGATGACGATTGAACAAGGAATTGTATGTAGAAAACCCAGGATAAAATCAACCTGGATTTGAATTTCGACATTCTGGTCCTGGATTTTAGCACCGATCAACCAAATTTTTTTATCATTCTTCCTTTGTTGTCTCCCCTTTGAGATTCGATGCCCGAGCCGAGGCCGAGAGGACAATACACGTTATTCGGTTGAATTTTGCGATTTAAATATTTTGAATTATTAGAATTGATTTATATATTTTATAATTTAAATTTTATTTAAGTTTTTAAAATTTTATATAATTTTATAAATTGATTTTAATTTAAATATCTTTTAATTATATAAAATATGTATATATTTTTTATGTTTTTTTCATATTTTCATATTAATATATATTAAAAATTAAAGAATTTAATTTAAACTTAAGAATCAACTTACTAATTATTAAAAAAATAGATATTTGAATTTTTATTTTATAATTAAAGTTTTATTTTAAAAAATTGAGTAAATTTTATAAATTTTTTTATCGAGGTAAAACGAGCTAAATTTTTTTTATCTCGATTTAAGTAAAAAATCAATTTTTTTTTGGTTTGAATCACTTTTACCTCCATTTTTTTTCCATGTAATAATCTTCATTTGGAAAACTATTCTAGTTTAAATTATTTTGAAACCTAATTTCTTCTCCGATTTTTTTATAAATCATAATTAATTTGAGTATTTAAATTCTAAAATATTTTTTTATAAATGTCATCAAATTTTTATTAAATTCACAGAAAAATCATTATTATATCGTATTCAATAAATAAAATAATTGAATTAAATAACTCAAAAAATTTTACAATCCAAAAATAATGAAGAAAAAAAAAGATTTCTATGAAGATAAACATACCAACAAAATTTAGAGGCTTCTTAAATCTTCTTGTCTCTGTCCAAACGAGACGCATAAGGAAGGAAGGAGTTGTACATGATCTAAACTATCATGCAAAAAGTATTGCTACTCATGACTGATTTCATCGGCAAACAAACCATCAACCTATTGAGATATAACTTTCCAAGTGATCACTGATAAAAACATAAATCAGAAACTAGCATCGATTGAATCTCTGTGCGAACAACAATTGATCGTTAGGATATACTAAAACATACCACAAAGACAGATGAATCAAAACACAAAAACAAAAACATATCATAAAGACAGAAGAAAAACGTGTCACAAGGTCAGAAAAAACGTGTTATAAAAGCAGAGATTCTTATTAAAAATTGAAAAAAACCAAAGAAAATAATAAATTTGGTTATCGACAATCAATATTAAAATTAATTGTCAACTACCGATAAAAAAATTGAACAAAGTAAAGAGTGAATAAGAAAAAAATTGAGAAAAAAGTGAAGAGCAACTAGGGTTTAGTTTAAATCCTAAAATGGTTTTGATTTTGTAACCTCTTTAAAATATTATAAAACTTCAAATCGGGTTATCTTGCACAAGAACTGACACATACATATTTAGGTTCTAATTTGTCTAGAGTGAATTTTTTCGCTTCTAAAACACAATTATATCAGTGTAAGATAATTTTAATTTCTCAAACATGTTTATACGAATTAGTCCTTAAATATCTATATCCGACTATAAATCATATTTACTTACACAAAAATTATCACTTATTAATACATTATTACAACTGTACAAATTAATTATAAATTATTAAATTAATGAATAAATTACTAAATTTAAATTTTTAAATTAATCAGAATAAAATTTCGTAAATCGAAAAAACACCCAAAAAAATAATTATGCAATGTTTCAAATAAGCCATAAGAATACTTTCTAATTATTTTGAGCAAATATTTAACCATTGAAATACAAGTTATGTAAAAAGTAACTTAATTGAAATAGATGTTGTTACAATAATCTAAAAAATAAAGTTTAAACACATTTAAATCTACAATTTTCTTACATTAGATTATTTAGGGATTAAGTATTATTATAGTTTAAACATTGTAATAAAAATAATTATATTATTTTTATATTTTCAAATTAATGACAAAGTTCCCTAATTATTGTAAGTTGATGAGTGACTTATTTTATTCCGAAAATAATTATATATTTTTTTTCTTTTTGTGGTATCCAAAGCGTTTGCTGTCAATCCTTTTTATCAAATTAAATAAAGTTAAAAAAATTTGGAAAAAAAATAAATTTTTAAAACAAAGTTGGATTTTATTTTTTAAAAAGAAGCTTTTGTCTTCATCACTATGTTCCCTTCATTTTAAAGCTAACATGTTTTTTTTTCATATTTAATACCATTTAATAATTTGACAAACAAAAGTGTCAGAGACGAGAAATTATATTATGAGTAAGTCTTATCACGTGTTTGTAGGATCAATCACTAAAAATCACGTATCTCATTAATTTTTTTATATCGTATTTTTTTTCAAGTGAATATTCACTTGAAAAAGTTATTTTTAAAATGAATTAACAGTAAATATGAGTGAAGGTTCACTTAAAAAATGATGAGATGGATGGTTTTTAGTGGTTGATCTCATGAATGATGTGGTGGAACTTACCCATGATATAATTTATCGTCAGAGACAGTAAAAAAATATACATGTTTTTTTATTGTTATATACACGTGTTTTTTATCAATACATACCTTAAAAATGTTATTATACAATTAAAAAACGTACTAAGACACGATATTTGAGTAAATTATTATTATAATATTAGATATTTTTTCGTTTAATAAAATTAGCGGCTTTTATTCTAAAATAAGAAAGCATACTAGCACACTATACTTAAGTATCAGTACAGGTTATTGTGTATCGGTACTGAGATTTAATACCAATACTAACAATTAGTTTTTGACATTTTAAATGAGTTGAAAATATTTGTTCAAATTAAAAATATTTTAATTTTTTAACATATTTTTAAGTTAAATAGATTTTGAATTATTTTTGTTATGCTTTTTAAGTTCAAAAATATTTACATTAAATTGTTATATCAACATCTGAATAAAATGATAAAAAAAAATTATGAACATATATTACTTTATAATCACCTTAAAATTATTTATAATTTTTTTATAAGTTTATATTATAAAAGGGTAAATTACGAGATCATATTTAAACTTTACTCTTAAATCTATTTACTTAGTGAAGTTTAGATATTGATTGTTCTTTATCACTAAAGTTTAGACATTAAATTTTTCGTCACTCTTAAATCTCAACGGTCGTAGATAGTGGTCGTTTGGTTTCAATTTTCACTAGTCACTTACTCACTTTGTCTCGACCCGTTGAATCTGAATTCGATCTCTATTTTATCAAAAAATACGTTGAAGTTCATAAATCATCCAAAAACTTTATATTTTTTCTCTCTTCATTCTCTTTCCTCCTCTATCGGGTGAACTCATTTTTTAATATATTATTTTTTTTATGTCGATAAAATTTTTCATCGTTTAGATCTTAAAAAAAATTATATGTTCACCTAATAAAAATAAATTTATAAACAAATTCAACGTTTAAAACTTTAATAATTTAAATAATTTTTATAATTTACTTTATAAAAATAACATTACATAAAGAGTATGATTAATAGTTTCATTAATCATCAAAAAAGATTAAAATAGGAATAAATGGTTACTTTTGTTTGTGATTAAAACTTTATCTTTGATTATAATTTTTCTTATAATGTGGCTAAGATTAGGGAAATGAAAGTAGCAATTTTATTCAAAAGAAAGCTACATTTATTGTGGTGGTCCATATTAATTATTGTTGATTAATCAGCTACAGACAAAAACATGATTGTAGTATGTGTAAAGCTAAAACAAACAAAGAATTAAAATAAGGGGAAAATTATTAGGTGAAATTTATTTATTACGTTTGTCTCAATTAATCAGGATTGTTTATTTTAATTTTTTTAAAGTGAATCATTATTTTTTTTTATATGTAACTAGTAGGTGAGAAGTTATTAGGTAATTATTTAAAGATGAACGATCTTTATTGCTTGAATCATGATTAACGTGGTGAATAAAGTTCACCTAATATTATTGATATTTTACGAAGTAGAAAAATTATATAATGAGTTATTTTTATAAAAAAATATAATAAAATTATTTATTTTAAGTCGAGTCGAACCCCACGAGTTTTAAGCCTGAATCGAGCTCAATATCATTACTTTCGAACCAAACCTAAAATTTTGAACATGTCAAATCTCGAACCTGACCAGATTCGAGCTCGGATAATTATCACCTGGGTCCACTTATAAACCTTTTTAATTATATCTGTTGGGTCGAAATTAAAAATAACTAAATCAATCAACAATTATCCCTTAATTTTCGGCACCGTTCGTTGGGTTTTGTGATGAGTCTGTGCAGCAGCTTTCCATTTTCAAGTAACGTGCGCGGAAAAAGATGCGACAGTGGCAATAAGGGAGAAATTATATCATGAGTCAGTCCAACTATGTTATTTATGAGATCAATCAATAGAAATTGTTCATCTCATTATTTTTTAATTTTTCAAGTGAAGATTCACTTGGAAAAAAATTATAACATGGAAAAATTGATGAAATGGACAGTTTCTATTGATTGGTCCCATGAACAGGTGGTGGGACTGACCCATGATATAATTTTTTCAATCGAAAAATTATATCATGGGTCAGTCCCACCACGTCATTCATGGGACCAACCAATAGAAACTGTCTATCTCATTATTTTTTAATTTTCCAAGTGAAGATTCACTTAGGAAAAAATTATTACATGAAAAAATTAATGAAATAGATAATTTTTATTGGTTGGTCCACAGACAGGTGGTGGGACTAACCCATGATATAATTTTTTCAATCAAGGGGCAGTGAAAACACGGGGCACAAGTAATGAGAGTGAAACACGTGGGACATATACCTGTCAAAAAATATAAACGATAGGGGAATGAATTTCTATATTTTTCAATTAATAACAATTAATTTTATTTTAAAATGAAGTATAATGAAGCTTTTTAATATTATAGAGATGAAAGAAATTATAGTACGTGTCTGACTTATCACGTTATTTATGATCTTATTTAATTATAATTATCTATTTTACGAAAAATTATATTATAATTTTTTTCTACCACGTCATCCATAATCTTAACCAATCAAATTCATCCATTTCATATTTTTTAAGGTGAATCATCACCATTTTTCTACATTTTCTACATGTAATTAATGAGTGGGTAATTATTAGACAGTTACTTAAAAGATGAATGAATTTGATTGCATTAACCATAGATGACATGTTGGAAATGTTTCATGATATAATATTTTTCCACTTAAAAATATTTTTTTTGTTATTCACTTTAATAAAAGCTAATAGAATATAATTAATTATATTTTTAAAAATTTATATTTAATTAATTTAGATCATTTAATGTAATTTATACTAACCTAAAATAATTTATGATTTAAAGTTTAATATTTAAGATTTTGAAATTAGGATTTACAATTTAGTGTTTTAAGGTTTATGGCTTATGATTTACTACTTGTAAATATAATTAATAGAATATATTTTTTTAAGATGTAATTAATTAAATTCTATTATATTTTATTAAAAAACAAAATAAACATTAATGATAGAATCTTTAAAGTTCTATTTAACAACTCTTAGGATTAGTTGGGATGGAGCAGTGGGAGGAAATCCTTTGGTTGCAACCGTTGAAAGAATCATTCAGGACGCCGACGATGAGTGGATTCGTGGCGTTGGGAGGCACATTGACCGTTGCTCGGTGATCTATGCGGAATTGTGAGCTGCTTTTGACTGTTTAACCTTGGCCTGGGATTTAGGGTACCGTAAGGTGGTGCTTGAACTTGACAGCACTACGTCTGTGGCTTTGATACAGGGGTTGTTGGTTGATGTCGCCCATCGCAATCTTGTTCAACTGATTAGTGGGCTACTTGTACATGCATGGGACGTTAGGATTGTGCATGCGGGAAGAGAGGCTAATGGTGTAGCAGACTTGTTGACTAAGATTATGCGAAATACTGAGGATTTGGTACGGGTGTTCTTGGAACCACCTAATACAGTTCGGATTTTACTTGATCGGGACAAGTCCATAGGTTTGGCTTGATGTTTTGTGGGTTTTAAGTCTTTGTTTAAGTTTGTATAATGCCGCTACGAGTAATGAGGCTCATAGTTGCATTCCTTTTTACATAAAAAAAACAACTCTTAGGACATTAACCCGTAATAAAATCTGATCATATAATGAATACAAAAATTCAATAAAAAATAATACAATTTGTTTTTAATCATTAAAAAAATACTAAATCATGGCACAGGCGAATAATAATTAAAAAATATCTGAATAAAATAATTACAGGATTTCGTATAATTTTTAATATTTTTATATTTTTAAGTAATTTATTATTTTATTAAAAATAAATAAATAAATTTTATGTAAGTGGGAGTCTATTGATTTTTTTTAATTATATTTTAGTTTGACTATAAATTATATAATTGTATATTATATATAAAGTGGTAGAATGAGCATTGAGTTGGATTTTCTTTTTGAAAAAAAAAATAAAATAAATATTTCTGGAACTATATTCTTTGAGCCACTTCTCTTTACAGCTCCTCAGGGACAAGCCAGATCGGGGATCTTTTGAACTAGTTTTCTTTTAGTTGATTAAGAGTTTCGAAGACTTCAATTGGTGGGTTTCATTCATTTATTGCTCAATTTTCGATAAATTTGATTTGGTTTTAGTTTATAATCTTTATAACAGGTTTGATGGATGATCATTCTGCTGTCCTAGATGCTAGAAATTTAATGGATCTTTTTAGTTTCTAGTGTTGTTCTAAGTTTGGACGTTTTGATCAATGATTGATTCGGCATGTTTTGTTCATGTTCTTCGAATTGTTGTTTAGTATTTCTTAGTTGATTTTGCTTTTTTGTGTTAGTTTGGATTTTCAGATAAGTGTGCACTTGAATTTCCATTGAAAAAAATGGGGGTAATGTCCAGACGGGTTGTGCCCGTCTGCAGTAACCTCTGTTTCTTCTGCCCTTCGATGCGTGCAAGGTCGAGACAGCCTGTTAAAAGATACAAGAAGTTGCTAGCTGAAATTTTTCCCCGTAACCAGGTAATTTTCTGCTCATTAACTGTTAATTTTTACTAGCTATTTTGTTAATGTTTGGTTCTTCTAGTGAAAATTGCATATGGGTGTTAGTCTAGCTTGTTTGTTGTTTTTTCTGTACTGAATGATTGGCGAGCGGTGTTAAATTCAGTTTAAGTGGTGACTTCAAAACAGAAGGACAAAATGTTTATAAAGATCAACTTCTACAACTACTGCCGCTGCTATTTTGGTTTTGGCTGCATAAGTTTCTAATGTCCGTGCCTCCATGGTGTTAGATATTGTTGATGATTGCTGAAGAAGTGACAGTATTGATATTAGTTTTTCTGATATGTGGGAAGTAAGGCATATATGCTTCTAGAAATGGTCTTTAAGTCTCTTCACCCCAGATCCTGCACAGAAATCTTAACCCAGATCACAGGTACCTAAAGGGAAAGGAAGGAAGAAAATGGGTGTTTGATATGCTTAACGTTTTTCCAATTATCTTCGGTTTGACAGGATGCTGAGCCGAATGATAGGAAAATCACAAAGCTCTGTGAATACGCTTCAAGGAATCCATTAAGAATACCGGAGGTGTTATGGCATTTCTTTTTGTTCATTATTCTTGGAATATTTTGATTCTAACATGGAATTTCTAAATTTTTTATTTTCTGTTTGCAATGTTTGTTTCCTCTATTTTGTTGCAAGTTTTTTTTTTAACATTTTATCTCTGTTTTCAACACACATGCACACATTCTGCAAAGTCAGATTCCAAAAATTTGTGGCAAGTGTTGATCTTTATCTCTGCTAATTTAAATGAAAAATACAAAACTTGAAAGTTATAACATGGTTACTTTTTTTCTATTATAATTGGGTTCTAAAGTAATAAGTTTAGTGATGTTTTATATCTTGGAAATGTTTAATTGGTATTAGTCTTGGAAAAAAAATCAACTTAATTTAAGTATCCTTGATATGTTCGAATTAGTTTGAAATTGACTATATCATGAAATATATATATAAACTTACTTATTGCTTGTTTTTTTCCACATCTCTTAACATTTGTCTACACAGATTACAAGTAACCTAGATCAAAGATGTTTCAAGGATTTACGGAATGAGAACTTTGGATGTGTGAAAGCCGTATTGTGCATTTATAGAAAGCTGCTATCGTCATGTAAAGAGCAGATGTAAGTTTGATGTGTTGAAGTATTAAAATTTTAATGATGTAAAAAAATGGCATCAATTTTCAGCCACATTTCATTTTAGGGTGAGCAGCTTGGAGTAGGGTAGTTTGAAAGAATGAACCAATGACTTTATTAACTAAATCTTAGGTAGAGCATAATATTTGGCTTGTAATTGTAACTGTCACAATATAATTTATTGAAGGGGCTTGTGTTGCAGACCAAATTCTAGAAGGGGTTGAACTTTGGAAGATAACTACTTGTTACTTAATAATTTATGATTTAATCACTAACCTTCTGTGTTACTTATTTGAAGTTTCACCTTGTTTTTGGTTGCACAGCAAGAATACTGGTAATATAAAGATGATTGTTTTGTTTTTAATATTTAAATTGGCACTCATGTTCGATAAACAGTAATTTATTGCTTTTAATGTTTTGTGAGATCATACTACTACAGTGCAGAGGCCTCCTTAAAAGTTCTCTCTTTGACATGCCAACTAAACTTTTGAGTCTTTTGTTATTCTAAAATTTTAATCATATTTATGCAATATAAACTGGGTTTACCCTGTGGAACAATATCCTTCTCAGTGAAGGATTACATTATTTAGAAAATTAGTCTAGTAATTTTATGCACTTTCATGAATTCAGTTTTAATGTAATGCAGGGAATTAATGTGGTATTTATGATTATCTTCATTTTATTATAGTTACCTTAGTTTACGAGGTACCTTTGAAGTGTAAATGTGGTGTAGGATATCTATATTTTATATGCAACATTCACAGAAGCTCTTTATTCTTGCAGGCCACTTTTTGCTAGTAGTTTATTAGGGATCATTCGGACTCTTTTGGAACAAACACGACAAGATGAAATGCGTATTTTGGGTTGCAATGCTCTTGTAGATTTCATAAACAGTCAGGTGTGTAGTAGTACTGATATTGCAAGTAGAAAGTACAGATGTGGCACGGGTTGCTAAGTAGCCCTTCGAACTTTAAAGGTTTCCACCAATGGACTTTTTAAGTTTTTGATGTAGACAACTTACTGGATTTACCCTGCAGAATGATTATGTAGCACTTCACTTCTTGGCTTTTAGATTGCAAACAGACTATAGACAGAATGCTTTACATTTAGATGTGACTAGCAAAGCTTTTCTAATTCTATTGGATTTGAAACTAGACGGATAGCACTTATATGTTCCAATTAGAGGGCCTTATTCCTAAACTTTGTCAACTGGCTCAAGAAGAAGGAGATGATGACAGAGCTTTGCATTTACGTTCTGCAGGATTGCAAGTTCTGGCTTCCATGGTACTGTTCTCTCTTGAATTTTGATTTTTTTGGCTAAAGTAACTCTTTTGTCCAGAATAGTAAATGCACTTAAATTAGCACAGTTAGTATTTTTATGTGCCCATAACTTTTCTTCCTAATGACACGTGCATGCATATTCAAACCGGTAAATTGTTTGCTCTTTTATCTATTATTTCATGTATCTAATACTTGTTGGAGTTGTGTGCTTGTCTTTCCTGTCATTTCCTTAAAAATTTCCTACTCTGCCGATTTAGATGTGTTTCCAGAACAAATTTACTGGTTTAGCTGCTGGCAATGTCTATTGTCTTCCAGTTAATTAAAGGATGGCTCAGCAAGATTATTATACAGTTTATTTAAAAATTTTCAAGTAGCTTCTGCTTTTTCTACTTTTGTGCAACGGTCCAAATCCTCTGTTAGAATATATCCTTTGAAACAAGAGACTGACCTTTTGCAATATGTTTTAATGGAAAGAGCCTTGGCTTTTGTTGCTTTTGTTATGATATAGGATAAGTTTGAACCTAGACTAGTTAACAGTTCAAGCAATTGAATTCTTCGATTGACCTTTTCTTAGATGTGATTGCTTCTATAAGGATTGTAGGGGAATATAGTGTATAGATTTCATTACCAAGTGCTGGGGCGGAGCCAGGAATTTATTTAAGGTGTGTATTTTTTAGTGATACTTAAGGGGTTAATTATTTATAGTGGGGTGTCATTTATTTGCCTTTTTCATTTTTATATACAAATTATATAGGGGAAAATTTCCAAAAAATTTTGGGGTGTCAACAGACACCCCATCTTTCAATGTGGCTCCTCCCATGACCAAGTGTGTATCAAGTGTGCTTTGTTGAACTTAAAGCTCTAATAAACCTGTAAATAACTTTATGTTGTAAAATATATGAGTTAGCTTCGAACTTGATACATGTTGGATTAATTCTTGGTTCTCTTTTCCTGGAGTTTTTCTTTTTAAATCATTTTATTCAGTTACCGTATTTGTTAAATTTGTTCCATTTTCTGTACTTATTTTCTTATTTATTATTTTTACTCGTATTTATTTTCTTTGACTTTCAAGTCCAATCACTTACTTTTATCTTCTCTCGTTGCTTCTGCCTAGGTCTGCTTCATGGGTGAACACTCTCATATATCAATGGACTTCGATAGTGTAAGTTATTATTTCTTATGGTGGCTTTCCTATCATTGCACTTTTGTTTGAAATTTGAATATTTGATGCATTTCTGATCCAGTAGATTTTAACTGTACAAATATAACCAAGTATATTGTAGTCCTATCTGTAGCTTCATTAAAAATATTGAAATAAGTAGGACTCTCTTTTACGTAATTGGAGCTTCATTAGAAAGATAGAACAGATCTTTGAATTGTTCACGGAGAAGTATATTTTTTTCCGATAACACCTCTACTTGTTTCTCTCAGTTCTATTTTGGAGTTTCAGCTTTAGCTTCTTGAGTTTCCTTCTAGATATTGTAAAGCACACACTAGAGAAATAGATGAGCAGTATTTATTGGCCTTTTTGTTGATCTTAAATTCTTTTTGTATCTTGTATAGATCATATCAGTGACCTTGGAGAATTACATGGATATTCAAATTTCCCCTGTTGATGGAAGGAAAGTGGTTGAAAGTTGTTCGCCTGTCCCAGATATCAATGAGAAGGCATTGTCTGTACCAAATCTTGTAATTAACTCAGAATTTGATCCAACCATGTAAGGGTTTATTTCATTAAGTATTCAATTCATCGAGATATATTTATCATATATCCAAATGTAAACCTTTGCTTCATTTGGCTCATTAGCAGAGATACTTCCAAGAGTCCCTCTCATTGGTCAAGGATTATCTTGCGTAATATAGCCAGATTGGCAAAAGAAGCAACAACTATCCGGCGTGTTCTTGAACCTCTTTTTCATAATTTTGACGCTGAAAACCATTGGTCCCAAGAGAAGGGAGTTGCCTTTTCTCTTCTAATGTACTTGCAGCTGCTGATGGAAGAAGAAGGTTACTACGGAAGTTTTAGCATGAATACTTCTTGTTAACTTTTTCTGATAAATATTTTGCAGATATAATAGCATTTATTTTTCAATGGCAGGAGAAAAGTCTGACCAACTATTGGCCATCTTGGTGAAGCACATGGAGCATAAGAATGTAACCAAGCAACCTCATATACAAGTTTACATTGTCAATGTCATAACCCAACTTACACAAAATGCAAAGCTTCAGCCCTCAATGGCAATCATTGGTACAATAGCTGATTTGATGAAGCATTTACGAAAGTGCCTACAAAGTTCAGCTGAATTATCAATTTCCGGGGGTGATAATGATAAATGTAACACTGATCTTTTGTTGGGCTTAGAAAAATGTATTTCAGAACTCTCAAATAAGGTTGGGAAAATTCTCTTGTATACATTCAAGTTCTAATTGAATCTAATTATTTTAAGATACCTAGGGAAGCTAGTTATTCTTGTATTATTATTTCTTCCCATTTAGTTGAACTCCTTTTCTGTATGTATTTAACAGGTTGGGGATGTGGGACCAATTCTTGATATGATGGCTGTGGTACTAGAGAATATTCCAACCAACAGTATTGTTGCAAGAACAACAATCTCTGCTGTTCAACGAACAGCAGAGATCATGTCTTCCATCCCAAACATATCATATCATAAGAAGGCAAGTATTCTTGGGTAATAATATATGTTATATTCATTCTTTTTTTTGTACATGTATCTAAGTTATGAGTTCTGACATTGTTAATCCGTTCCAGACCTTCCCTGATGCTCTATTTCACCAGTTGCTCCTTGCAATGTCTCATCCTGACCATGAAACTCGAGTTGGGGCACACAAAATTTTCTCCATTGTGCTTATGCCATCCTTGCTTTCAGCTCTGTCAGATCAAAATCAAAAAAATTCTGAAGATGTTTCATACGACTTGTCTGTTAGTGCAATTATGAAGGTTAGTGCAACTGACTTATCAGTCGGTCACATAGAAACTCATTTCGTATCAAGCATGCTCTGGCTGATAGAAAAATGGTGTGGATTTTCTTTCTTTCTGATGTTTGGTGTTAATTAATTCACATATTATTTAGTTTTCTTGTGCATCTGAATTTTTCAGCATCCCACTTCCCTCCGATTAAGTAGCCATCAAGTGAATCTTCTTCTTTCATCAATATGGGTTCAGGCAAATTCCACTGATAATACCCCTGCAAATTTTGAGGCTATGGCCCATTCCTTCTATCTTGCAGTATTGTTTACCCGATCCAAGGTAATTAGTACTTTTATGCTGCCTTACTTCCTCAAAAAGAAAAGATCTTTTATGCTGCCTTTGTTCTAAACCTTTGTTCTAAAATATCAACCCCCTTTATTAGTGCACGTGGTTCAAGAAATATTAGTTGTTTATGATATTACTCTTAGTTATCCAAGAAGTGTTAAAGCTTGAGGAGAAGTCTAAGTTAACGAGGAGTGTTAGAGTTTTTATTTAATATATAATTAGAGTTTATTCCTAATTAGTAGTTTAGATTTATTAGAAGTCTTATTTAAATTAGGAATAAATATTATTTAAATTAGAGATAAAGTATAATTTTAGTTATATTAAAACTCTATTTCAGCCTATTTAAAGGCTTATTCTGTAATCATTTGATATTGAAGAATAAGAAAATACAGAGAAACACATTGTTCTCTCTGGAAAATATCTTGTTCATCCTATTCAAACAACAAATCCCTAACCACCAATCACACACAAACTACCATCATCCGTTGCATCTACGGCCACCATGGCCCCTTTCTCACAATTACTTTACTCTTTTTATTGATTTTATTTTGTTTTTGGTGATGATGTATGATAAAAAAGGGTAGAATAGTGAAATTGGAAAATGAGTTGTTCTTGGTAATGGACAAACATTTTGGAGAAGAACCCAAAAATAGACGAATGATCAGCTTATTTATTTGTTTTACAAAAACTTTCTGCTTTGTCAATTGCACATAATTTGATGTTAAAAATGCCCTTTTCAAATATCATTGAAGTTCGAGTTCTCATCATGGATGTTTCCATGAATGTAGAAAGACTCTCCCTTTAATGTCTTGTTTCGTTCTAGTTTTCAGCACCATCTATCATTACCTAGAAAACTCGAAGTGAGATAATAGTGTCAACCTTGCTGTTGAATGCACCTAATGACCTAAGTTAGGTTTATCATGTGATATATAACTTGTTTCTGCAGTGAGGTGTGCCATGGGCCAATAACTGGGTTGGGATAGAATTTGGATATTATGTTGATTTTCTAAAAGGGATTTCTCAGGTCTTTTGCTAAGAAGTTAATCTTTTCTTTTTCATTTTGTCTATTGAATGTATTAAATATCTTTTAATGTTATTAGAGGTTTCTTTTCATTTTGGTAGCTATTTCTGAACTGGTCTAGTGATCAATTTTCTGATGATAGACTTCCAGTCACATGGCCCTAGTTCGGAGTTTTCAGCTGGCATTCTCCCTGAGGAGCATCTCTCTGGATCAAGAAGGTATGTTACATCTATTAATATTAGTGTTTAGTTTTTTATCATGTATTTTTATAGAGTGAAATTATTCCACACACTTCCATATTGTGTTTATCCTTGTTGACAATGCTACTTTATTTTTCTCCCATCTATCTCAAGAAACATCACAAGAAAATTGTGGCTCAAAAAGTTTATTCTAATTGTTGTCTAGATATTTATTCTAGCTAATCTAATGTTGGCTGAATTTTAGGTGATTCGTTGTAGATTTCCTAGATGTGAATACTGATGTAATCGTTTTAAATATAGATTAATATGTGTATATTTCTTTTCTTGTTTATTTTTTTATTGTTTATAAATAGGATATATATATTAGACCTTATGCGGGTAATGCAAGTTTGAAATATTCAGATCAATTGTCTCTCTGTTTTAACATGGTATTAGTTTAGGCATGTTACTCCTGCGTGTTACCTAGTTTGTAAAGTGGCATGGCATGTTCCTCTGTCTCACCTTGATTAAATTTTAGATTGCATTTGGGTCTTTATATTAAACTTGGGCGTCTTCACCTTTTACCAAATGGTTTTAGGTTGGATGGTTGTTCAATTTGGTGAAAAATTCTCCTGACATTTGTGTTTTGCATGCTTGTTGAAGGAGGTTTGCAACCATCTCGCAGAAGGTCTCTCTTTACATTGGCATCCTACATGCTTATTTTCTCAGCCAGGGCAGGCAATCTTCCAGAATTAATTCCTATTGTTAAAGCATCTCTGACAGATCAAACAGTCGGTTTCTTATCCTTTATCCATATCAAAAGGTTATCTTTTCTGGCATGCTGATACTAGAGTCTATCATCCTTCATACAGGTTGATCCTTATCTCAAATTAGTTGAGGATGTGAGACTCAAGGCTGTGGGTGTGAAATCTGATGTAGCTGGTGTATTATATGGATCAAAGGAAGATGATGATGATGCATCCAAAACTCTCTTGGCAATAGAGATAGATGATCTTCATTTGAAGGAGACCATCATTTCTCATTTCATGACTAAATTTGACAAAATTTCTGAGGTAATGTATTGGTTTCTGATTGTTACTCTTTTGTTTTAAGGTTTATTTGCCATTTTGAGTATATTATTTTTTTGGAAAGGTAAGTGAGGGCTTCATTTAAAAACTCTTTGTAACTAATACCAAAATTCAGTATCGAGTAGAAAAGGAGGAAAAGTGTACCCTATATATTATTATACTAAAAGCAATTAACAAGTATTGCATCCCTGCAAGTCCAAATGCAAAACCAAATACAGCCTTACATACCACTTACTGCAAACTCCTGAGAAACTTCCCAAATCAAAAGATGAAAACCACATACCATGTATCAAGTTACAAAAACTACACAATAGTTCCACGAAAAACAATTCAATTGTGCCAATTGACCAGTAACAGGAAGCGACAAAACCAGAATAGCAATCACCCATAGATTTCAACATTATCAGAAGTATATTACAAGTTACATTTTTATTTTCTTGAAGTGGTAACAATGTTGAACTTAGGTGCGTAGGCTAGATATTTGAGGATTCTTCATTTAATGAACCTCTTATATGAAAGATTTTGGTTGTGAGCAGCTATTGGTTAGCAATAGAAAGAATCATCATGGAACAAAATTTAGTTAGGAGTAATGTCATAAGTGACTTGTTGACCTCTCCCCCGTGTTCAGGTGTGTGGCTTGTAGGGGGTAATAGTGACATTTATCGTCAATGCTGGTGAACAAGGTTCTCATCAACCCTTGTCTTCTTCTTATAGGATGAATTATCAAGTATTAAGAAACAAATTCTTGAGGGCTTTTCACCAGATGATGCGTACCCATTCGGCGCTCCATTGTTTATGGAGACACCAAGACCATGTTCTCCTCTTGCGCAAATGGAGTTTCAGCCATTTCAAGAGGTAGATCTTACCTGGATTACATACACTCCTACAATAGGATGAGGTGGCTGACTTGATTCTTTTTTTTTTTTTTTTGTCAGATTATGCCTCTCGCTGCAATAACAGATGATGAAACCTTCCCTGAAACCAATGGAAGTCAGTCAGATCACAAAGCATCACTATCCTTCAGTACACTAGATGTTTTAAGTGTCAATGAACTTTTGGATTCGGTAAGATGGCAGGTTCTTTATATATATACAGTATAATTCCTCAAAGAATTTGGAAACAATAAAAGCTACTAAAGTATAGTATGTCATTATTCAATTTCTCAGGTAGAGGCTATAGAAGGTCCTCAGGACAGCTTGAACCTTTGGATTCTGTAGGCCTGCCTTTCTTCATCTTAGCTATTATAATCTATAAAATCTTAAATCAATAGAGGCTATATTATGATTGTGTGTGTGGAATTAATTGTTCAGCTCATCGAAATGAGTGAAACCTTTCAGCTCATCAAATGGAGATTGAAATCTTAGGTTTGTTAAAGAGAAACCCATACCGCTTTTAGGGTTTTGATGAAACTTCAACTTATCTTTCATAATTCCAAGGTAGTCCTACCAAAATCCTTTTATTCTAAGAGTCCTAAAACATTAACTTCTCCTAAGAATTATAAAACAACTTTTTTATTGAGAGTCCTACCCAATTTTATTAATTATTGAGCCCAACCTAATTTCTCCATAGAAAAATAAAACATCCTTTTATTAATTATTAAGAGTCATACGTTTATACTCCCTAGAAAAGGAGCTTGTCTGCAAGCTTAGAGTCAGATAAAGTATAATATGTTTTGCTACATTATATTGCAGTTTTGAAATTCTGTGTTCCATGCCTTCAAGATTGTTTGAAAGTGCAGAGAGCTAATATTCATATTGTTTACAACCATCTCTAGAGATTTCTCTAGCTTTCATTTTCTCACGAGGTATATTGATTTGTTTGCTGTAGGTTCTGGAAACAGCACGACAAGTTGCAAGCTTTTCGGTTTCGCCTACACCCATTCCTTATGACCAAATGAGGAGTCAGTGTGAAGCTCTTGTAATGGGTAAACAGCAGAAAATGTCAGTGCTTCAAAGCTTCAAGCAGCGACAGGAAGCCAAGGCATTCTTGGAGGAAAATGGAAAGGAGGTCCTCTGTTTACCTAATGTGGTGCGTTGGTCTTTAAACACACAACAAACATTTGTATTAATGTCTTAATTTCTTGTGTGATGTCTCTAAATCCCTGAAAATCCTTTCTACGTTCTTCCCTAAGCCAAAGTACAACATGTATACAATCGATAGTTAATAGTACTAATAGGCATGGTACTACAACATCAGCTAATTCAATTAAATCATATTTGATGCAACCGATAATATTATTTTTGATGGATTGATCTTTTTCTGTTTTAGGAAGTAGAGTTGTATGAAGACCTCAAGGCAATTGGCAAGGAGCAAGTTCATGCAGGGGGACAACTTGCCCTCTGTGCTCTAGAATATGGGCAGCATCCTTTCAAGTTACCACCATCAAGTCCTTACGAAAAATTCTTAAAAGCAGCTGGATGCTAAAGAGGTTTGGTAGTTTTCAATTCTTTTCATTTTCTTGTTACCATGGAAGCTCATCATTATTGATGCAACAAATAATGGTAGTTTTTTCTGGACTCTTCTTTTTTTCTACATCAGGAAGTGGAGTTTGAAAAGATCTGAAGTTAATTAGCAAGCTACAATCATTCAGATGACTACCATGAAGCCCTTAAGACAAGTTCTTGAAATCAACTGGTTGGTAAAGAGGTTGGTATATGTTTCATAGATGCTATGTCAGAATCTATAGTTTCCGGATAATTGTCTATTCTTTTCATTTGTTGTGTATCATTGCATTTGCCCCAAAATCAAAGAACTTAGTAGGGTAGAGGTAGGATGGATTTGATATGGCATCATTTGAGCATAGTTGTTTGTCCCCACTATTGTTTTATAGTAACTTGTATAAGAGAGCATTGTTGGACTCAAATGATTCATTTTATGACATTTGTTTGATAATGTATTTTTTTTTTCTTTAGCAAATTTTGGTTTATCTTTCCATGTTTGTAAATATAAAACTATTACAGTTGATGAATCTAGAATGATGTTCCAGTGGTCAAAGATGTTTTTATATGCTTTCACCTTATATGGGTTCAAATCCCGATATTGACATTAGTTTTTGTTCTATTATTTTAATATTTACAATTTAGTCCTTAAACCGAACATGGTAGAAGTATCTGAATTGGATGAAATTAAATATGCAGCCCAATTAAGTGACATAAGATCCTATTATGCATCTAGATTCGTTGTTTTGATATCATGCATAAAAAGCTTAAAATTATTTGTCTTTTCGATTCGTTCAAATTAAAATCATTTTGATAATTAACGTGACATTTGTCATTTATATCTATTTCGTTAATCTAATTTCGTCTAAACCGAGTGATAGGTGTCACAACAACTCACTTGTACCAAAGAGTTTCTCTTTCCTCATATGTTAAGATCTCATCTTGGCATTCCATACCATCATCTTAACATTCCATTATGTCTTCATCATCGCTGTCCTCTGGTAGAATTGCATCGTGCATTGTCACCAGATTCTAAAGTTCCTTGAGCAGTAAAAATAAATTTCTCCCCATTAAAGCAAACACTTGTAGATATCGATTAAACTCTTTTTCGACTCTCGTCATAAGAAAAAGTCATCCTAAAATTATGAAAACATCTTTATCGACCTCGATCAAGTCTACTAAAAAATATATATTTGTTCGTTCTAACAAGGACATCTTTAATTTTTCCTTTTAGGTACATAATAAACCGATCTTGAGGTGGATCATACTCTACAATTCCATGCTTCCTGAAAATTTACCAAGGAAGATTGCACTTCATTTGTTGAGTGCTACAGTTTCAAAGTAGTTTATCTTTAAAGTAAGTCCTGCACCATATCTGCATATTTGATGCTAATAACTTTTTGAATATTTTTTTGTCAATCTTGTTCTTATTGTTGCTTCTGTTTTTGTTGATGTTCATGAAGTAATGGAGGCCTCGCCTTCAATAAAGTAGTTAACAACCTAGAAAGACATAACAAAGTAGATGTTACTACTACATCAGGCAAATGGTGTTGGGGGAGGGGTGGAACTGGTGTTACAGCTTGTAAATCAGTTCAAACTATCCATACCCAAAACTAATTTTCTACATAAAAAATAAATTGGGAATTAGTAATCTCAATTTGACTTAATTTTAAAATTAGGGTTCGGAAGATGATTAGGGTTTGAAAATTAGAAAAATATTAGAATTGGGAGGTCCGGTGTCTCACACAAACAGTCTTTATGATTGTCGGTGTCGACCAATGAATTGCCGACAAGTCCATATAAAAAAAAATCTTATTGAAATTATTGCGCGAAAGGTGAAGAACGACAATTAGACTTGAACGACAGTAACTCAGGGAAGAAGGCGTGACGACAATAATCTCAACGACGTATGATGATAAGGACGACGACGACAAAAATGACATAAGAAAGAGATTTTAAGTTTTTTTAAACCGACTAAAATATGTGCTTGGTCTAATTATTTTAAAAAATATTAATATATAATATAAAAATAATTTAATTATAAATTTTATTATAATTAATTTATAATTATATATTAACTTCTAGAATTTTTTATTTTTATTAATTAATTTAATAGTGTTTAGCGATGTTTAATGTTATTGACATTTAATGATGTTCGGTACATACGATAAACTCATCTGGTAATATAATATCTTCAATAATATATCGAATAATGAATCATTGTTATTTAGATATCTTTTTTTTTTAATAATACCACCGGCTTCAATAAAAAAAATAATGAGTAAATTAAAAGAATTTAAAATTAAGTGACCCAAAAAGAAATATGAGCAAAATTAAGTGACGAAAAACTCATCTACCCGAAATTGAATTTTTTGTTTCCATTACAACGTTCCGCTAAAACTTTCCGGTGAACTCGTCCTTCCATGCCAAGACCGAACCTTTCGGTTTACTGGCAAAGGGAGCGAGTTTTCCGGTGAAGTATTCGGAGAGAGAGACAGAGAAAACATAAATTCAGCTAACAGAAAGAGAGAAAAATGTTCTTGTTTCCTTTCCCGATGCATTCTCGTGCATCGATTTTTATCAACAAGAAACAAAAAAGTAATTCTTCTTTTCTTTCTCAATTAGCAATTCCCATACAATCATGTCGTTTCCACCGGGAAACCCACGCCGAATTCAGACGAATCTGCTGTTTTTGCTTATCATCGCTTTGTCATTCGCTGTTACCGCCGTCGCCGGTGACCCCAAGTCACCTTCCTGTAACAATCCTAGCGAAATGGTAATTTCATTTTTTTCTTTTTTCTAAAAAAATAGCATTTGGATTTACGACATTGCTAAGTGTTCTTGCTTCGTGCTTTATTAAATTGGTTAATTAATTTTTATCTGAATTTCCACTTGATTTGGAATTGTTCTATTTTTTTTCTTAGTTCCATTAAGATTCTCTATTTTCATTTCTGTGAGAGAAATAGGAAAACAAAATTACCCATTTTCTTAATTGGAGAGAACAATGAAAACAAATGTTGGTGTAGATAGATAGACAATGGGGATATTTGTTGCGCCAACTTGTATGGTTTAAGTGAATTCTACATAAAAATTATTACAAACTTTGTTCTGCTTAAAAGAATTCGGATAATCTGTTCGATTGGGGTTGTTCAAGCTATAGGAGTTCTTTGTATTAATTTTGTTATCTTATGAAAGAAATTGATTGCTTTGTTGGTTGGTGTTGAAACGTAGTCTAGAGAGACAGATGACAGGATAGTGAGTGCATCTTTTGACATGGTAGGCTTATGTGAATTTCTTATGTTTTAGCAGACAATGGTGAAGATCTGGGTTGATGGCGTTGAAGATGAATTTCTATCTGGGGTATCGGCAACCTTTGGAGCAAAATTGCCTACGGAACTGGACAAGAGTTCCAAATTGGTTCCTGTTTTCTCAAATCCTCCAACTGGTTGTTCTAATTCTTCTTCGAAGGTTTTGTCTCAATTTACTTTGTTCTCTAAAAATATTTCAACTTGCCTCACCAATAATTGTTTGGACTTTTTTATTTATTACTATGGCTTAAGTACATCTTTGTTTGATTGAGTTAAACATATGAAAGTAATAGTACATACCTTCTAAAGTTCTCTAAGTTCTAGGAGGAGTGGAGGACCATGCTAGCCTATGATGTTTAGGAAAAAAATAAAAGAGTTTGGAGATGATAATCTATTGAACTTTTGAATACTTCTTAATAGTTTCATAACCACTAGGTCCACTACACTCTGATGTAAGCCAAATGAAAATTTTTGAAGCATCACAGTCAGAATTTTTTGATTACAGCTAACTGGCTCTGTGGCCTTGTCTAAACGTGGCGACTGTGACTTTGTAACTAAGGCAAAAGTTGCACAATTAGGAGGTGCTGCAGCTTTGCTGGTGATAAATGACAAAGAAGGTTATAAATTTCGTATTGATGCCATATGTTATTTGCATTTTAAACTTCTTTTGAAGTTCAATTGGATCATTTTGTTAAAGGAATGTAATGGTTTATTAGTTTCTTACATAAGCATTCTTTCTAATATTAATATAGTGGCTGAAACGATGGATTGTTCTGATGATGGTACTCCTTTAAATATTTCGATACCTGTCGTGATGATTCCAAAATCTGAAGGAGACGACCTTAACAAAACTATGGCAAACAAACATGGTAAGCTCTTGACCTCATATGACGTCTTTCTTTCCTTTTCTTTTTGTTCTGCAGATGTATATTAGATACTTCCTTGATTGTTAGAAACAAGATATCCTTTTCAAAAATTGGTTTATAATGTTCTAGGAAGGAATGCACCTGAACATCTGGAATAGATTTGGGCTACCTTTTTACTGGAAGGTTTAAACCTGCCAAATGCAACTATTTGATTAAGTTGTTAGGCTTAATTGAGTGAGTTTAGTTTAAATATATGTCTATCCTTTTGTTTGACAAAACATTTTCAGGAAACATTTTATCATTCTTTAATCAGTTAAAAAAAATTAAATGGTTCAGATCTAAATGAAGAAATTACTTTCACCCATATAAGTTTTTCATTTTGGTATTATGTTTACGTCTTCCACAATATGCATGTTTGTGTGACTGCACATGCATGTGTTATGTATTTCTTTTCTGAAAGGTACACATGTCTGTATTATGTACCAGTGTCAGTGAACTTTAAGCTTAAAATAGATAAGAAAATTCGTTTGGTTTACTACACAACATTCAAAGTCATTCCCTTATCTGTGAACTTTTAATATAAGAATTTATGGCTTTCTTATTTTTCTTGAAAGTAAACCTAAGCTTTACGCTAAGTCCCACTAGAATAGTATTTTTCAGAATATTTTTCCAAAAATTTCAAGCAGATAACTGAGGATTTAAGAGTAGAATGTCTTGATAAGAAGGCTTAAATTAAAAATCAGCCCTAAACTACGTCTTTTTTTTTTTTTTTTGCTTTTAGTCCCTAACTATTTTTTGGTCAAAACAAGTATCTAAGCTATTATTTCTAAGCATTTCAAGCACTTCAACTATTTTTTGGTCAAGAAAATTATCTAAACTATGTTCTTTTTTGCTTTTACTCCCTAAACTATCCTTTGGTGAAAACACGCAAGTAAATCTTTGTGACGTGTCAACGTCTCATTGGCCAAAATAATTTTTTGAACTTAGATAACGGTTGGACTTAAAGTGGTAAAAAATAGTAATAGTTTATGTACTTGTTTTGAACAAAAAATAGTTTAGGGATTAAAGGCAAAAAGTTAGCATAATTTAGGGTCTGGTTTTTCATTTAAGCCTCTAATAAGCAATGTAAAAAATGGAGCGAGGCTCACTAAGGCGATAGAGGTCCTATAGCCTAGGTGCAGGGTGCACGCTTTATTGAAGCGAGGCACACTTTTTGAAAATTACAGATTTACTGACCAAGTGCTGATAAAGTTCTCATCTAAATAAAATTCGCGTTGCACAAAAGTGTCAAAAACTGCCCAACAATGTGGCCCACACCTCCCCCTCCATTGCGAGAAATTATATCATGGGCTCGGCCTATCACGTCAGTTGTGGTCCATCCAATAATAACCACCCACTTCACCATTAATTTCCACTTCATTTTTTTTCAACCAATGAATCTTCATTCAGAATTTCCATGTCATTTTAAAAATATGATTTCTAGAAATTACATTAATTACATGGTTGATTAGTGGCAGAATGAGTAGTTTTAATTGGTTAGGGACCACGGCTGACGTGGTAGGCCGGGCCTATGATATAATCTCTCCTCCATTGCCTATCTTAAGGTGACCATTTGAAGCAGTTATTGTACTCACCGGTTCCCCTTCTCCTCCTCCTTTTCTTCTTCTTTCTTTAACAGATTCCTCTCCTTTTGGGTTCTTCTTTATGGTTTTCCTTTTTCCCCAAACTTCTCGTCCTATGACTGCAGGCCACAAAACAAATTCCTCTCCTTTTGGGTTCTTCTTTATGGTTTTCCTTTTTCCCCAAACTTCTCGTCCTATGACTGCAGGCCACAAAACAAATTCCTCTCCTTTTGGGTTCTTTCTGGTTTTCCTTTTCCCCAAGCTTCTCCTCCAATGATTGCAGGCCACACATGACACACCTCCCCTTCATTGCATTAAGGTGATCATTGAAGCAGTTGCAATAATCACCAATTCACCTTCTCCTCCTCCTCCTCCTCTTCTTCTTCTTCAACAGATTCCTCTCCTTTTGAGTTCTTCTTTCTAGTTTTCCTTTTCCTTGGTGCTTCATGCGCCTCACGCTCCTTTTGTGTGTTTCGTGTGTTTCATTAAAATCGCCTATCCCAGACTCAATTAAGCATTTTGGCCTTGGCACCTTGAGCCTCGGCGCCTTATACATAACTAATAAGAAAGAGAATTCATGTCAGATTTGAGTGGTACTTTTTCAGCAGAAGCTTTGAGGAGTTGGAATGTTCTGCTTGCTAATAATTAAGCACAGAGAAAGTTAAGAAAAGAAGTAAAATACATGTAGAAAGAGTCGTATTTCTTAAATAGCTATTTTAGGTTGCCTTTTTTTGTGTTTTAGTTTGTATCTTTTTTCTGAACAAGGATCATGATTTTAATGTATATATATAATCCCTCTCAATTTTATTTTTTTCTCTTTTTGAAGCCCTAATTCAGCCTACTTCCTCATTGTAGTTTGACCTTGGTTGCTATTGTTGGTGCTAGTTCTTGTCTTAATGTTCAGACTTCTGTTTAAGTTCTCTACTCGAGGTTTTGCTTTTATGTTGGCTCTTTATTTGTGGTTCACACTTTCACTAGTTCGCTGGGGCAATAATCTAAACTTGAGTTTTAAAATGATAAAATCTTGTCTATTTATTTTACATGAAAACAACACAAAAATGTAAAGAAATACTGGTTTATTAGATCTTCTATAACCTTTACCTCTTGTCTGTCTTTGTGTGTGAGTTTTATCTTTGGGTATATTAACATGTGCATTCTTTGAATCTTTGAAGTTTATTTTCATATTTTCATATGAAGGTTCATATAAATCAAATCATGCTAATTTCTGATGCAGTTGAACTCTTATTATATGCACCAACTCGTCCAATCGTGGATGTCTCGGTGGTATTTTTGTGGGCAATGTCTGTTGGCACACTTATTACTGCTTCACTTTGGCAAGAGTTTGATGCTTCTGAGCAAATTGAAAAGCGCTGCAGTGAATCATCGCTGAAGGTTTACCACAATCTATTGTCTCTCGTTGTTATGAACTTCATAATTGCATTCTGTATATTATGTCTTGGAGATATTTGTTGACACCTGTTAATAGGGAATAATTGGTTATAATGTGCATGACTAACACGTCCTATTGATGCTCATAATAGGCTTCTGTTGTTTTTGAAGTTCTGGTGGTTATTTGTATAACTGTTTTTCATCCAAAGTATGTTCCTAGAGGTTCTTAGTTACTGTTCTCTGAATGGTGTGTGGCCTCCTGACATCATACGATTAAGTTTTTCTTTTTCTAGATATTTTTATGTTATCCTATGAGTTGGTGGTTCATGATTAGCTCATTTCTTGTATCTCTATAATGGCAATTTGATGGGTTGAATGGTGTTTGTTCCATTATTGCAATATTAAATGTTAAGGTCCTTTGGCAGGAATTAGGAAAATACATATGCAATTCATGCTACTTCATCAACACTTATTGTATGCATTTCTTTCTTTAGAAGTTCTGAATTTAAACTTATGAAGTCACGATTTTTTTGATATTAAGCAAGAAACTTTATTAGAGTTCTATTGAATATTTTGTTATTGATATGTTAAGGTTTTAACCATTGATTTTTTGGATACATCTAACTCTAACTAATTACTTCTGAATGTGATTTATATATAAAATATCTTATTTTATGTTATCTAACCTTGGCTCTGTTAAATTGTTACTTGAATAGTTGAATTTCTTGCATGTGAAGAAATCATATCCATTTTATATTAATTTCTTCCTTCTATTAGTGTATCTGATTATTATTTTAGCATCATATCTGTGATTTTTTTAAGGAATTTAAGTGATAGCTCTTTCCTTCTGTTAACTAGGAATCATCCAATGCTGGAACAGGCCATGATGATGATAAGGATACTCTTGATATTACTGTAAAGGGGGCAATAATTTTTGTGATATTAGCATCCGTTTTTCTACTGCTACTCTACTTTTTCATGTCTTCATGGTTTATCTGGGTGCTGATTGTACTCTTCTGCATTGGTGCTGTTCAGGTAACACAGTTTTGCTTCTAATGTCTCTTTCCCCCCCTTTTTTTTCTTCTATTTTATCATTGTATGCTTGTTTGAATCTACCAATGGTCAGGCATGGAATGTTAAAAGCAAATTACACCTCTAAGTTACTGTTTTCTTACATCCTTGTTACTGGTTGTTTTCAACATGGAAATACAATGTAGAAAATATTAGCACCTCCAAATTTATATCCATGGCTAATACGTATATACAAGTATTTTTAAGAAATGCATGAGGGATAGGTTTAATGTTGTACTTCAGCATGCTTCCGTGGGAAATCTTCCACATTTTCTTTTTCTGCACCATGCCTACTAACAGAACTGAAGTAGCTATTTTAACTTTTGGTAAGGAAAATATACATATAATATATATTTCATAGTGATATATTATCTCATTAGCCCATGTTGTGTTCTTTCTTTCCAGGGGATGCACAATGTCATTATGACTCCTATAACATGGTATGCTTTTAACTTTGATTATCACTGCTAAACCTGTCAAATATCTGTTTTACTAGATCTAGCTTCTTTTTATTGTTGTTCTTAATACAAGTGTTCAAGCAGTAAATGCAGAAATTTTCCACAGAAGACGGTAAGATTGCCTGTCATTGGGGAGGTTACTATTGTTTCACTTGGGGTTTTTCTACTCTGTATGATATTCGCTATTGTCTGGGCCATTTATCGACGAGCATCTTATGCATGGGTGGGCCAAAATATTCTCGTAAGTCTTTCATATCATCACGTTGTTAGTTATCGAGATTATATTAATAATATTAGTTGTCAAGATTATGTTAGTAAGAGAGTTTATAGTTAGTTTATCAAGAGTTTATCTTGGTAAAAGAGTCTTAGTTATATTTAAAGTTGTATACTTAAGAGTTTAAAGTTTAGGATATCTAGGACTCCTAGTCCAATTAGAAGTTCTATTCTTAGGCTATAAAAGAGTCTGTAAACTTGTTCTTTTAATCATTGGAATAAACTGATCAAGTTTACTCAAAAACCTATCGGTTATCTACTTATTTAACATGGTATCAGTCTAAATCGATCCTGGCTTTTCCTCCTCAATCCACGTCGAGTGAAATAGCATCTTCCACCACATCCACTGCCACAATGGCAGATTTTTCAGAAGTAACAGGCACCACTGTTACTTGTCACAGACTTGAGGGTCATAATTATCTTCAATGGTCACAATCTGTTAAAATCTTCCTCATTGGTCGAGGAACCCTAGGATATATTACCGGAAAGATCAAGAAACCCTCTGTCGATAATCAGGGTTATGAAAAGTGGGCTCAAGAGAATGGGAGAGTCATGTCTTGGTTGCTCAACACTATGTCTCCAGAGGTTAGTTCTCAATTTTTGCTATATGAAACAGCAAGTGAAGTTTGGACTGCTGTTCGAGAAACATACTCCAGTACCAATAACAATTCTGAGTTATTTGGGATTGAAAGTAAGGCCTTTAATCTTAAGCAAGAAGGACTTACTGTTACACAGTTTTATACTACTTTAACAACTTTATGGCAGCAACTTGATCTATTTGAAGCACATGAATGGGAGACAGCCTCTGATGCTGCGTTATACAGGAAAATCACTATGTCATTATGACTCCTGACTTGATATCAGGGAGCATTTTTCTCGAGGAAACAACAATAGAACAAACAGTAAGGCATCACATCCAAGATCCAAGCTGGTGCTCTACTACGTTTGTTCATCAGCTTGAGGGGGAGTGTTAGTTATCCAAGAAGTGTTAGAGCTTGAGAAGTTTAAGTTAACGAGGAATGTTAGAGTTTTTATTTAATATGTAATTATAATTTATTCCTAATTAGTAATTTAGATTTATTAGAAGTCTTATTTAAATTAGGAATAAATATTATTTAAATTAGAGATAAAGTATAGTTTTAGTTATATTAAAATTCTATATTAGCCTATTTAAAGGCTTACTCTGTAAGCATTTGAGAGTGAAGAATAATAAAAAAATATAGAGAAACACATTGGTCTCTCTGAAAAATATCTTTGTTCATCTTATTCAAACAACAAATTCCTAAACACCAATCACACATAAACCACCACCATTATTGCATTTCCGGCCACCATGGCCCCTTTCTCACATAGATCTCCTCCTCAAGTTTCCCATTTAAAAATGCATTTTTGATGCCCAATTGGTGCAACCTCCAGTCTTTGTTAACAGCCACTGAGAGCAATACTCTGATAGTATTCAACTTAGCTACTGGTGCGAAGGTTTCTTGGTAATCTACCCCATATGATTGGGTAAAACCTTTAGCCCCCAATGTTGCCTTATATCTTTCAATACTCCCATCTGAGTGATATTTAACTGTAAAGACCCACTAGCATCCAACAGCTCTTTTCCCCTCTGGTAGATTGGTTAAGCTCCAAGTATTATTCTTTTCCAGTACTTTGATTTCTTCTTTGACAGCCTTTCTCCACTCAGGACTTTCCATAGCTTCTTCCACTGTTTTGGGAATCTGTACGTTGTTGATGCTTGCGGTAAAAGCCTTAAAACCAGACAAAAGCTTTCCATAGGCAACATATTTATTAATACGGGCCATTATCCTATTGTTGATGTCAGTGTTAAGTTTCTTTTGTTTTTGCATAGAACTTGGTTCAAAAGTTTGTCTAATGTCTTTTGTTTTTTTTGTTTGTTGACCACCTTAACTTTATTTATTTTTTCTGAAGGGTATCTGTATGATGATAAATGTCTTACAGTTGGCTCGACTACCTAATATCAAGGTACTATGGTTTCTTTCATCATGTATTTATGAATTGTATTTCACTCCTTGCCCTGATTGTTCTCCATAATTCAGGTTGCTACAGCACTTCTGTGTTCTGCATTTGTTTATGACATCTTTTGGGTCTTCATATCACCACTTATATTCCACCAGAGTGTGATGATTGCAGTAAGTGCTCATTCATTTAGTTGTTGAATTGAAATTCTTCGGTGTCAATAATTGTAAAGCATTGATTAGTCATTTGGTTTTGAGTTTTGACTCCCTTGAGAGTATTCAAAATTTACGTCCACCGGGACAGCAGTGTTTTTCTCATTGTTACTCAATTCAATACCTTCAAAGCACCAATCATGGCAGTTTGGTAATTTGGGAAAGTAATGTTGTTGTGATTCTTTTGTATTAGCTATTGCAATAGTATTGATGAACATAAATAATAACATAATTAATACATGCTTATGGAACGGAGTATGGTTCCTTTCTTGGTGGTTGAAGCTATGATTCTTCTCATATTCTCTGCATTATTGACTTATAGAAATCATTTCTAGATTGCAAAATAAACATGTTTCTTGCTGTTTGCATTGCATAGCTTCTTATTGGAGCTACAAAATTGATTTTATTGTATTTCCCCTTTTGACTTTTCACATGTCCTTGGCTACCTTTTTCTGGATTTTACATTCATTGTTTTCCTACACTTTTATGTCACATCTCTCTTCAGAAAGCATTGTGTTGATAATAAAATTTATTTTCTTAACCTTTCCCCTAAAATAACTCCTTTGTTTGTGGTATTTGTTGAAGGCCTGAAACCAAAATTTTGACCTCAAACATCCTTCTTGTCAAGCCCTTTGAAATGTAGGCCAAGCTATCCTTGACAGGTGCTAAGATTTATTATTAGTAGAAGCCCTATTTGGATTTAAACTCTCAACTGCTAGGTCATGGTGACTTAGATACTGCTTAAAAAAATGGTGTTTGAGGGGTTACTTTCTATATTAACTAGTTCGATTGGTAGGTCAATCTAGCTGCACAATATTTTATTTTTTAAATATGCTAGAATTTGAAAATAGTTTTTTAATTGGTAAAATGTAAGATCATGCATTTTGCTAACAGTTTCTTTGAATGAAAGTGGTCTTGGCACATGACAAATTCCTAATTCATAAGCCTAAGTTGGCCCTCTTTTGTTTTCTTTTTTTCTTTTATGTAAGTGCGCTAAACATTTAACCAACGAAAAGTAAGGACTTATAATATAAGTTCACTGTCCAAGGACGAGCTTTGATCTCTAACATTTGGCCAATGTTAATAGGTTGCTAAAGGAAAGAATACAGGTGGAGAATCAATTCCCTTGCTCTTGAGAGTTCCTAGAGTTGTTGATCCTTGGGGTGGCTATAATATGATTGGATTTGGGGACATTCTCTTTCCTGGTTTGCTTATTACATTTGCTTACAGGTACCAAAAGGCCTTTCCCCCTTTCTTTCGTGGTTTGTTGTATGCTTTACCTAAACAGTAGTTTAAAAAACAAAAGGAAAAAAGAAACACGCGAGACAACATTAAAGTGTATATTTTGTAATTTTAGAATAAATAAACTAAAAAGTGTTTGAAGGAGTCTCAAGGTGAGTACTCTCTAAAAAAATTGTATATTTACTTCTGTTACAATAGGTCTTGTAGGCTAAATACAAGAGTTACAATTAACTTGGTATTCCTCCATAAGTTAATTCTATCTTAAATTAAAGAGTTAGAGATAAACTAAAACTCCTAAAGGATAATAATTAAATCATGTGTTAATCTCTAAAGTTGTACAATTACAATCTACACTCCCCCTCAAGCTGGGAGTATATGTTGAGAAGTCTCAGCTTGAATGTAATTTCATCAAAGGTAGCTCTTGGAAGAGCCTTGGTGAGTACACCTGCCAGCTGATCTTGGGACATAGCTTAGGTTGACTATTCCATTGTTAACCTTTTCTGAGATAAAATGTTCTCAACATGCTTTGTCCTGTCATGATGTATTGGATTTTTAACAATTTCAATAGTTGATTGACTATTAGTCTTTAAGTCGAAATAAGTAGATTCACTGAGTTCCAATTCTGCTTGGGTGAATTGGATTATAGATTAGACCTAATCCATACTTGGAACCAGTTTTGGTGTTAAGGAAATAGACCAGTCTATTTCCTTATGCCCTTGGTTTTGAATGGTTTTTAGCATTGTTGTTATATATGGATTTTATGATTGTTTTTTCTCTTTGGTTGTCTCAGATATGATAGGGAAGTCAAGAAGAGTCTAGCCAAAGGGTATTTTCTGTGGCTGATGATTGGCTATGGATTTGGTGAGTGTGCATGCGCCCATTGTTTGTTAAACTATTCATTTTCTTTCTCTACCCTTAAGTTTGGTGAGTCTGCATGTGTACTTTTCTTCTACATAATTCGTATATAGTAGTTTCATAGGGCTTCCTCTTATGTTTAAACCGAGTTTGGCTAATATTTTGTTTGTCTTTGCAATTTCTGTCCCCATCTGATTTTACCTGCAAATGTTTTTGGTGATGCTTTTTCCTAGCATTTATGTTCTTGATTCAAATCATGGCAAATCTTTTTGATCCAGTGATAATGCAAGTCTTCAAGCCAATTTAACCTTGATTTTGGCGTGCATTTAGTTGGTTGAAAAGCTACTAAAGAGAAGAGTTTGATAACATCAAAATAACAAAGCTATATATATCAGTTCTTATTTGTTTCGACTCTCATATATTGCAGGCCTCTTCTTCACGTACCTAGGGTTATATCTGATGAACGGGAACGGTCAGCCTGCACTCCTCTATCTTGTTCCTTGTACGCTAGGTAACGGAAGTTCACAATTCCACCTTGACCGACGACTTCTTCCATCTAGCAGCTGCATGTCTGAAAGGATGCTATATCCATTATCGTTTTCAAGTCTTTTTTGTTTCTTTCCCTTTCTCCCTCACGGTTTGCTTTTTTGTTATCAGGAGTTATAGTTGTATTAGCTTTAATAAGAGGAGACTTGAAAGCGCTGTGGAGTCACGGCACCAAGTTACCTGCCATGGTAAATCCCACCGCAGAAGCTTGAAGCCGCCGGTAGTTTTCTTCAAAATGGTTAGGGTTTTATGTTATATGATACAAGGAGTACAGGGTCTGTTCGAGTTTATGAAGTTAAACTCAGCATTCAATTTTTCACTCCTGTCTCCTGTATTGTACATACCTAGTGTCTGGACAGTTATTTTTGTCATCAGATAGGTGCTAATGTTGGAAACTTCTGGAATTTTATACAGATTTTCATATCTTGTTACTGCAAATAATGTGGTAAATTAGATACTACATAGGCTATAGCATCTACAATAAGGTCATTTGTCATGATTAGAGCAGACTATATCTGTATATGTTACTTCCATTTGTTGCGTGGTAAGGTAATTCTATTAAAAATGAAAAATGAGTTTGAAACCATTTTCCCATGATTACCAATATAACAATAAACATCGGCAACATTGTCGACTTTGTGGTCAAATTGTTTTGTGCCAAGTGTACTGCGAACTCGGTTCCTGTTCCATCTGATGAACCAAGAGCTGGTTGGTTAGATTGGTCAAGGATTAGTGTGTGCCATTATTGCTTCAAGCAATGGAAGCAGGGGATAGCAAGCAACTACAGAGAATGAAACTAAAATGCCTAGTCCTGGTCACCATCTGCACTGGTATGAGTAGCCGTTGGCTCTACTCCTTATTCACAGCGTCTGAATTATAGTTCTGTTGTTATCCCTTGTGGATGGAGCCACTGAAGAAAACAACGAGACATTTGGGTGGAGCACAAATCCAAGTTCCATCACACTAGAGTCTTCTGAGGTGTATTATGAGTGTTGTTATAGGGAGAAGGTTGATGCAAAATCTTTGAGTGGTTCAGCAGTACCTGAAATTCCAATAAATTAAGAACTTTGAACAAGTACAAGGGTAAGGGAACGCCAAAGAGAGTGAAGATCCTGCTTATGAAGGGGATTTTCAGAACAACATGCTATTGTGACTCTCTCCTAAACCTGAGGATGAAAGCTATTTAGTGACCAGACTGAACCTTTAGAAGAATGGTTGCACACAGCACCATCTAGGTGAGGAAGGACTCCATGGAACAAGTAGAGCATTTTGAGACAAAGATGGACATCAAGTATAGTGACGTATTCTAAATAAATTTCATATTCATATATTATTTTTACGTTTTTTACACAATATTTTTAAGTATTTTAATCTTCCTAGTCAACATCATTTTGTCAAAAAATTTAATCTACTCATTACACCTCATTTAAAAATCTAATTCTATTTTACGGAGAGTAAGGGGCATACATATTCTAGTCTTTTTTCTTATATAAATAAAGCAAGAATGAGTATGGACATCATAAACAGCTTCTCTTTGGTTACCTCTGAGCAAGTGATGGATCATAGGGTGCTCCCCAAACCACACCAGGAGCAGCTTGACCACCAGGGGCAGCTGGAGCATTAGTAATACTACCATATGGGATCAAGCCCTCTGCTAGTCCAGGATCCATCTGCATTATAGGCTGACCATAGGCATCGAAATAGGCAGTGTCGCCTTGAAAGAGATCAGGATTCATGTAACCACCAGCATAGGGTACCGTTGCTGTTGGCGCTACGCAACACATCAGTGCAAGTGTTAGCAGAGTGAAAAGAGGAGAGAAAAACGAAAGAAGCAACCATAGAGGAAAGGAAAGGAAAGTTACCAGGCACTCTCTTCTCAGCACTTGAGACTTCAGTGCGTAACTTTTCAACTTCTTTCGCCATCCCAATTAGATTCTTCTCCATGGCTTGCATTTGCTCCACCTGCTCTATGTTTGACCCCTTCTCATTCTGAAATGTAACGCTACGTGTAAAAGAGAGATTAATATAATCAGAGTCGACTTCTTTGCAACTATAAAATTAAACAGAGATATCTTGGGCTAACTTGAACATTTGCATGACTTGGGATTCTGAGCTCATGGAAAAAAAATTTATGGTAAACATTACAAAAGATAACAAACAGCATATTTAACCAGGCAATTTATTAACAGGTGAACAATAGAGTCTCTATTGTAAAGACTCTATTAATGATATTAATAGAGACAAGTTCTGGGCTAATATTTCAATTTTCAAGATGAACATCATTATATTAATGATAATAGAACATTTGACTACAACAGAGAATTCTGCAACAAAAAGATTTCAATGATGAAAACTTACTGAAGGGTTTCAGACACCAAGCAAAAAAATTACTTGTTTCACTCACCGTAATCTCTGGTGCTCTTTCCTCAAACCTTCAAGTTCGACCTGCAACTCTGGAAGACATTTCACATCAGCACGAGTTTTCACCAACTCCTGTGAGGCCTGTTGAATTTGGGTGATTAGCTCTTGTCTGGCTTTGACTAAATTTTGTGCTTCAATGAGTGCCTGTTGCAACTCCTTTTTCACACTCTCACCAACCCAAATATTTGCTTCCATTTTTGCAATCTTTTCCTGCAGAACCCTGATCTGAATGTCGCTCTCATTCTGAATACTTCTGATGTGTTCCTTGAGTTTCTGTGCTTCAAGCCGGGCAGCCACAAGTTCCTCCCTCAAGGCGACATGACTAGCGGTCAATTTCTGATTGTCTCCAGCAAGTTGCTCAAGTTCTGCAGCCTGAGAAGCAATATTGTTCTCCAAAAGCTCAGGTCGAGGAAGGGGCTCCAAAGCCACACGAATAGCAGAACCTGAGCCAGCAACTGAACCGCGTCGTATCGCACTTGGAGCCTGGATGGAACGTCCCTCATATGCTGATCGGATTTTTCTAGAATCCATCTCTCCAAGAATCCACTCAGACTAGGTCACACGTAAATAGCAACACCTTAGGTATGGATGCTTAACCTCTTCTTTTTTTTATTAAAAAAACGAGGGTAAGAGTCAGTCACAAGAATGAATATGATAATGTGTAAAAAAATTCCCTGCTACAACCAGATTAGAAAGAGAATTTGAAACAGCAACTACCCCAAACTGCAACCAAATTGCAAAGGGAGAGACCCTGGTACAGGTTCTTTCAAACTTGAACTTCATACTATGCCCAATTAAAAGACAAATTACAACAAAATTGTATGATGTGCAAGGTAAAATCCTCAATCAGCAATAACTGACAAGAAACATACAAAGTTCCACTTTTTATTCTTTTGTTTCCCCCTTTTTATATTCTCCAACTTCTATTGGATGAATCTAACTCAATAATACATCTAGCAACAAAAAATTAATCCAGCTCCATTTATCAGATTAATTCAAATATCGTACAGGAAGTAGATCATTTCCACGTGCAATTTAGAAAATGATAAACACCAAAGTTTAGATTTTAGTTGTTGTGAAAACAAGACGAAGCATCATTAGAACAGAAATAAACAATGGTTCTCAATAGGTGGAGTCATATACATGCATCATTACTGAAGATACGTTATTGTTTCTCAGAATATACTTCAATAACATTAACTTGATTTCTCTAATTACTGCAGTCTTTCAATAACTACCCTTTTCTTCTATTATATGTGGATTTAGTGGCTACAATATTCTAGTAAACTGAAAAACTAAACCTGGTTGTAACAATTGTGGGTAAAGTGGTAAGTTAAAAAACCACATCAAAATACAGAGAAACCACCATTATTAACACCTTAAATGTTAAGAGTAACAACGTGAAACAAGCATTGGCCTAAATGACATGATCAGTATTTGGAAACTTACCTCCTGGGACACATTTTAAGAACACTAACAATTTCTTAGAGATGAGGAAAATCGTTCAAAAAATGACCTTAAAGAGGATTTTATCATGTGACTCAGAGTAACAATAAAGACCACTAGAAAAGAAAACCATGAATATCAAAAGAAACATAAGATCATAAAAGTTAGATTTCTCCTGAAAATAGGTGCATAGGAGAAATCCAATGAAGTGGTACCTAGCTGGATAAAAATTAAAGAAAATGCTCAATTTTCTGTCTTAATAGTCAAAACATATCATATAAAGACTAAATAGAGAATTATAATGGCATCCTACATCATCCCAGACAAAGTAAGCAGTTTAAGTTTCAATACATGTATCTTGCTGGTTAATCAGTTATTCCTCCTAAATATAAAATTTTCACAACTCCTCCAATGTAAAACTTGTTGCACTTGGCTCAAAAGTAGAAAACAACCTCATAATAAATTCCCCCAGCCACATATGTAATTATGTCTTATTACATATTTATGTTTTAAGGTGATTCAGTATCTTTAACCCATGAAAGCTTCACAATGACGTACAAGAGGGGACATTAGAGGAAAATGAATCAAGGGTAAACAAAAACAGCCTGCCTACATGGCAAAAAAGGCCAGATTCTGAAATGAAGCGTTAGAATATAGTATCTACTTGACTCTCAAAACTGAAGAGTGGGTATCCCCACAGATTGGGGGCTCTTTTTTATTATCTAATGAATAAAGTATGGAACATATAACTTTGAATTTTCAGAAGATCACAAATCAAAGGGAATTCAGCTGATTATTATTTTGATAGATAGGATAAACTGAGGTTGTTGGTTTCATACTGGAGCGAAGCATCTTTGAGGATGCGCACACACTAAAGCACATCCTGTTAATGTGATTACACAGACAATATGATTCATGTCACTATATTTAAGATGCAAGGGAGAGAAGGATTAATTTTACCAGTTGTGAGTTGTGACACATGAATGCAGGCATCCAATACATAGCGTGACATTATCACATGCCTATAAATATCCAAAAGTCAAAAAGACAAATTTCTTTTGTTGTTTCACTTCACTCTTCCTCCTCCCATTGATGAATTCTAAAATATTAGGTTCATTCTTTAGTTGGTCATTCCAGAAAGAATTACTCCAAACATCAATAACAATTAACATCTCATGTTTAACCAACAATAGAAAAACTCAATCTGATGTCCACAAAATCCTGTATGCACCAATGCATTCTTCCTTCAGTCCTTTAATAGCCAAACCAAACAATAACAAATGTCATTTTAACAATCACCCCTTAACTCTGATCATCATTCCAACACTTTTCCCCTCTTCGTATGACTATAATATATGCAAATATGATTTTAGAATGAATCTAACTAAAGCTGCTTCATACATACAAATATGATTTGTGTCATTCATATAATGGTAAAACATAATCCAGCTGACATGCTGGGAAGATCACTACAGGGTTCAACAATTCATACACAGCTTTAATGTTCAACTCTTAAATTAACAATGGTCTTAGAACAAACAAATGCGTACACTCTCCAACATTATCCACATTTAGCCCTTACAATTTGTTTGAAGGACTAAGGAAGATATGTGCTATCTCTAACATTTCATTTCCCCATATTCGACAAAATTTATGCTCCATTTCGTAAAGCACAACAATTTCATTTGGCTTTTCCTCAAACACATTATACATAAATACTTTTGCAAGGTTTTGATTTGTAAAAAAAGTGTCCAATGTCAAAACAATATCGTCTTCCTTCACTAATATTGATCTCATGTTCAATGTTCAATAGTTACATCTATAATTTAGTTTTGCTACCTAAGTCATCTAAGAAGAAATAAAAATTACTTAACAACACGTTCCATGCCTTCAGCTCTTTTTCAATTCGTTTTATGACTTCTTTCAAAAGCTCCATCTTTTGCATAATACTTGATATACAAATTCTATAAACTTCAGAAAAAAGGTTTAATAGCTAAAATTTAATGATCAATTCTTTTAATTTAACATCAACTGATCATACCCAATATAAAACTAGACTAAATTTATCAAGCCAACCATATCCCCGATTAGATTAAGAAAATGCTATGTCAAATTCCCGAACAAACCCGATATTCCAGAAAAAAAAAACCAATGAATCAAGATCGTAAGTCCATTCCAAAACGGGGGAAAACCACAAATAAGGAAACCCTAAAGAAAAAGGCAACAAAATGGGAAGAGAACCTTGAGAGAAGGACTGGGTGTGCTGGATAGAGTCGCAAAGCAGGGAAATGAAACGTTGAAAGAGGCAACCAGGTAGAGAGCAGAATAAATCCAGACTTAATTAGCGGAAATAGTGACCCAAAGGTGGAAGGAGAAGCCGATGGAGGGCTTGGGAGCTCTACACGTCGAAGACAAGGAGAGACCTATTTTGCTTTCTTTTTTTTTTCTTCTTGAAAACTACTTATAACAACTCAATTATTATTTATTTGTTAAAATAATAATTAATATTATATTTTTATTTTATTTTAATATTCGATCATTAAAAACTAATAAAAATAATAACGTGATTTAAATTAATAACAATTTTAGTCTAAAAAATTATATAATTTATTAATTTAGTTTAAAATTTTATTAACTTTCAGATTAAAATTATAATTTTTTATAAATAACCTTAGAAATTACTGAATACGAGAGTGAAGAATGCAGACAGCCATAGACCAGCTCAGGGACAGATGAAAGAGGCCACTTGTCTTATTTGTCTCTCTTACAGGGAAACATTTAAGTCAACTCAACAATATTCTATTGTCGAACCTTTTTAGAATCTACTATTTTTGTAATTCAAATAAAAATATTTTATCTATATCACACTGTCACAAATTGAATACAGGTTTAATTTATTTTTTATAAATTTTATTTATTAATCGATTAATTTCAATCCGATATCATATAATCTTATTATAATGAGTAGGTTTTTAGTCAAGTTTACTACATTTATAATGTATTGGTTTAAACCCTACATTTATAATGTATCAGTTGACTATTGATAGATCGATATAGTAAATTTAACTATTAGATAATAGGTTGATGTATCTAATTAAGTAGACTTGATAGTTATCATGTTAAGACGCGATAATTGACTATCAATAGTAGAATACGAATAAAACTTCAAATGCTATGATTATTCAAATATACAGATATTATATATCTTTTGTAATAGCTTGGTATTTTCAAATAAATAAAATAAATAATTTATCTAAAATATAATTTAATAAATTTTATAATTTTTTCTTAAATATGTAATAAATTTAAAATGATTGTCTGTACAAAAATGAAATTATGAGCTGTCTCGAACATGGCCGTCAGTGAGTAAAAGTGGTGAAGGGTTAGGTTCAGAAATTAAGCTTTCTTTTCTGTTCCTTTGATGACAGCCAACTGGCAATTAAGTCATAATTTTCTATCTTATACATTAAATAAATTGTGGGGAACATGGAAAAACAACTTCATTTTTTATTATGTACATTTTGGCTTTTGACACACATAATAATGTGTGGTCCATGTAGGTGTGTTATAATTGTTTATAGGTTAATTATGTTTTTGGTACATGAATTATATCAATTCTTTGATATCATACATTTAATTTCTAATTTAATATATGAATTTTTTGTTTGTTGTAACACCCTCTTCCCGATCTGGTAAGGAACCAAGTTGAAAGATACTATGGTCAAAAATTTTGGTGATTCGATAACATTTTTCGATAGTTCAATTCAGATTAGTCCTAATTTATTAATCAACTTTTATTTAGTTTATTACTTAGTTTATTATGGAGAAAGACCTTATTCTTTTAGGTTGATCTAAAAACTTTTCATCTTCTAAAAATTTAGAGAGAATTCTTACTAATTATATGCTTTTCTTAAGGAGTATAGACACTTGCTTCGAAACGGTAAAGGGCCATATCGATACAGTGCTGTTGGGGTTGGTAATTCAGTTATCTTAGAGGGTCAATATCGATACGCCAAGAGGCAATATTGAAACAGAGATGCTAAGTTAGGTAATTCAGTTACCTTTAAACTCGTTTCGATACACAAAGGAGTTGTATCGAAACATTATACCCATTTATTGGTCAATCAGATTTGACCAACAGGGGTATATCGGAACGCATAAAATCTGTTTCGATACCTAGGTTCATGACAGGTAATACCGTTAGGACTGTTTCGATACATCAATTAATTATTTTGGTACACGAAGACCAACCAAGGGTCCTAGAGGTTTGACTTGATCACTTGTATTAATATGCCTTATAGTGGCATCGAAACGTAAAATTCCAGAAGTAAAACGTATCGAAACACTCCCAAAGTTGTTTTGATACCAGACCAATTTTCCCAGTTTTTTCCCAGATGTTAAGCAGGCCGTATCAAAACGCAAAGGACTCGTTTCGATGCGCCTGACCTGTTTTGTCACATTTTAGTTGATTTTTAATCATTTTAACTTAGTAGATGAAATTCAATTCTTATGGAATTTTATCAGCAATCTATATTAAATATATTTTAACAGTGAACCAAATTTTAAGACATTATAAATCCGTTTACTAGGTTTTAGTCTTTTAGCTTAAAGTATACATACTTATCCATTTTATCATTTAATGTAAGGGTCAATTTTACATAACTTAAGTCTAAGCATACTCTATGTCTCACCAGCATAACAAAATACATGATTATGATTTAATAAAATATGTTGTCATCATTTCAGGAGTATCTATAACAAAACTTATATACTATTAACTTGTGATCTTGTCAAAAACCCTATAAAAAGGGATGACAAAGCTAAAAATGTTATCTAGGTGAAACTCAATCATCTAGGTGAGACTAAGCTCCTAAAAAAGGGTTAATTATGAGGGTGTTTTTTTTTAACTTTTTAAAGCTTATAATTTTACCCTTAAACTTTCATTTTTTTTAAAAATTTAGTCACCAAACAACTTTTATTCTTTCTAATTAGATCCTTAAGCCAAAATTAAACTCAATTGGAGTTCTATTACACCATAATTGAGTACAAAAAGATTCTAATATTACACTTACGATTTTTTGATACAAAATTTCGATCATTAGAACATAATTTCGACTACACCGATTTTCAGTGTGTTACAGTTATTAATAAGTTTGTCCATTTGATTGATAAATATGACATTATTCTTTAGAATTGACACGCTACATTTGTTTAAATAAGGATAAATTATAAAAGTTATTATTATTTTTTATTCTTATTTTCGTTACTAATTTCTTTTTAATTTGATCATTGAACTTTAAAAATACTCTTGTTTTGATTTTTCGTGCGTTAAATAAGACATACGAGGGTGATATGATCATCATGTGCCCTAATGTGTACCCCCTTTTGCTTATGTGGCAATGCATATTCATATAATTTTTATTATTTTATCTTCTTCCCCAAAATAAAATTTTATAACTTTATTTATAATGTCAGAATCGTCTATTTTCAGCGTCTTCTTCGATTACTTAGACATCAACGAATTTATCTTTTCGTCCCCTTCAACTCTATCAATTTAAATTATGAAATTATAAAAATTATAAAATTTATTTTAAAATGATGAATACTTATTAGGTCCATTATTTTTAAATCAAACAAATTTGAACTCCAAGTCCAAATTTTAAATTTAAATTTTAACTATTAAACTTTAATAGTTATACTTCATCCCTGAAAACTCCTTATGATTCAATTCTAGGATGGTAATGGGACGGAACCGATCTGAAAATTAAAATATTCGATTCGGTTTGGTTTTAATATATATTTTTTGATTTGATTCGACAAATAAAAATTATATCTCAATCTTGATATTTTAATAAAATACTCGACTAAACTCACTCGATCCGAGAAAAAAATATAAAGATAATAAATATTATATATAAAAATATATAAATATATTAGATCGGGTTAAATAAAAAAATCACTCTAAACTCGATCCTGATCTTATTTGATCTAATTTTTTAATAAATCCGAACTAACATAACCCATACTCAATATTTTAATAATAAAACTCAACATATCAGATCGGATCGAATCAAAACCTACCAACTTCGAATCAAATTACATCCCTATTCAATTCCTGCGTATATGAGAACACAACTAAAAGATGTAATCTCAGACTGTGCAGGATTTGGTAAGCAGCAGAAGTCACCTGAAATGTAGTAGTCAAAATACAATTTCAAAACTCTAAACAAAAATAATTTTTATTTAAAAAAACAGAAAAAGAAACTAAACTAATTTGGACGTTAGACTTTAGGGCCACCGTGGAACAATTCTATTCTGATTTCTGAATGAAAAAAAAAATAGTTATTACGAAGTCTCCATTTATCATGTTATTTATAGTTTTATTTATTAAAAAAATTATTTCTTTTTATATTACTTTTTAAAAATATTTTTAAATATTTTTGTCTTATTAGTTACTATATAATTACATAAAAAATTAATAGATAAAATTATAAATAATTGATAAGCCTTATTCTTATAATAATTTTTACTGTAACGTAAGAAATTATATCATGGGTCATTTTTACCGTGTCATCCATGAGACCAACCAATTAAAAACATCCATTAAATTATTCTTATAAAATTAAAATTTTTTAAATATTTTTAATTGATTAATCTTATAAACAACGTGAGAATAACACGAGCGATAAAACTAAAAAATTAAAATAAAAAAAGCCACGTGTCTCCAAACCTACCACGCCAAAACGGCCGTTGAGTAACCTTAAAAAACACGCATTAATTGTAATCCAACGGTCACAAATCATGAGCCGGTTCCCACATCGTTGGCGCGTTGTCTTAAATTTCTCTGCCCTTTTTGCCGTCAGATCCGTTCTCAACGGACAAATTATTTAATTCCAGAACAACGCGTTTTTGAAACCTTAATTAATAATTATTTAATACATAAAACATTATTATATTAATTAATTAATTATTTAATGTCACGCCTAAGCTTCTTATTTTAAAGAGCCTCACTTTCTCTTCCCAATTTGCAGCAATTTTCTTTCCAAACACCGTCTTTGGGTTTCAATGCCTACGATTTTCTTTCGGATTTTCTTGATTTACAATCTCGTTTTAGATTATTTGGTACCCAAGAAACTCAAATCCTTCCTCTCTCGTTCCACATTCGTTTCCGCCGGCGATCAAATCGGGACACACCCATCTCCTCCAGATACCGGAGCGGCATCCCCTCATCGGAAAAGGATGAACGAGACAGAGTTGAAGAAGATTTTCCAGATGTTCGACAAGAACGGAGACGGATCGATCACCAAGGAAGAGCTCAACGATTCGTTGAAGAATATGGGCATCTCTATCTCCGATAATGACTTGACCCAAATGTTCGAACGGATCGATGTCAACGGAGATATGTGTATAGACATCGATGAGTTCAGCGAGTTGTACCAAACGATCATGGATAGTAAAGATGAAGAAGAGGATATGAAGGAAGCTTTCAACGTTTTTGACCGAAACGGAGACGGTTACATCTCGGTTGATGAACTGAGGTTGGTTCTGGAATCACTGGGACTGAAGCAGGGGAAAGCGATGGAAGATTGCAAGAAGATGATAACGAAAGTGGATGTGGATGGAGATGGTAGGGTTAATTTCATGGAGTTCAAGCAGATGATGAAAGGAGGCGGATTTAGTGCCATGGCTTAAGTTTGGATTTATGGGTTTGTTTGTAGATAAGTTTGTGAGATCTCCGCCGCCGCCACCGGCGGCGCTTGTCACACGGTTTCATGGCTCGAAAATTGAGCAGAGGGAGAGGATGAAGTAAAGGAGCAATTTTTATGACCCAAGATTGATAACAGTCGCAGTAGCAGTATGTTTTGTTTGATTTGTTGTAGAATTGGTTTGGGATTTGGTGGTTTTATGGGTTCTTTTCCTGATTGTTCTTATTTTTTTTTTTCAAGTTAATTGTTTTTTTTTTCTTCATTTTATTGTGTATGTGAATATTTGAGAAAATTCATTAAAATTATGTGTTATGATATTATTATTATCGAATTGAGGAGTTGAAGTTAACAAATAAATTAATATGTTTAATTTAAGTAACTTGCATGTTTTATTGAGCATAAATAATTGAGTTTAACTATCGATAAACAAATTTAATCGTGAATAAGTGAATAAACTCAAAACAAGAATCTTGAATTTAGCTTTGCAAATTAAATTCAATCGAGATCAATTAAACTTATGACCCTTGAATTTTTGTGAGTGCAATTTTATTATTGTTTGCCTTGACTCGATTATACCTTGTTACAATTATATATACACTCACAAAAATTGCACGATATCTATACAATTAGCAAAAAATCAGGGACGATTTAAAGATTTTGAGAGCCCTATGTAATTTATTAAAATGTATCTCTTAGTTTATAATCGACGATAAATATAATTTTTTTCTAAAAAAGTATTGTATTACAAAAGATACTATTAGATTATACTCTTGAGTAACAAAAAATGACTTTTAAAAATCAAACATTTTCATTTAAAAATGTCATTTTTTTCATGATTTAAAGCAAAATCATCTACAACACTTTCAATATTAATTTCTTCTAAAAGATCACTTTCGATTTCCATCAAAGTAAATTCATTTAGTCTTTTTTACGATATAATTGTTCGTAAGTATGACTTCAACGACTTCAATTTTAAAAAGCTCATTTCTAGAGAAGCAATAACAATAAGAATAGTCAATAAGATTTTATATTCAATTGTCACATTTGAGAAACAATTATAACGTTTTAACAATTATAACTTATATTTCTTAAGAGCATTTTCAAAATTTTTACAAGAAATTTAGAGATTAATACTATCTAATGGATATATTTTATCAAAATTTTAGGTCCCTCTTTTTTAGACCCCCTATACGATCGTTACTATTGCGTTTGTCCAGACTTCCACTGTCAAAAACATTCAAGTAACATCCAAAGATTATTTTAGCTTCAATTCATTTTTTTTTAAAAAAACATTTGAGTTTTCTTATTGTGTTCATTTGTTATTAGAGACGGAGTCATGATTTAGGGTCGAGGAGGCAAAACATAAATGTTTAAAAGTATGAGGGCAAATTCATAAAATAAACAAATTTTAAAAAAAATTAGGGGAACAAAAATAATAAAAAAAATTCTTCGAGGATAGAGGCCCCACTCCACCCCACCCCTATATAATTCCGTCCTTATTTGTTATCAAGTATACAAGGTTTGAAAGAGAGTTTAAATATTGCAAACACATACCTAACGAGGTTTTTTGAGTTTGTTTATAAGTTTGTAATTTTGAGAAAATGTCTCATAAGATTTTAGGGATATAAATCTTGTCGAGTGTCGTAAAATTACTCTTTGTTCTCGAAGAAAAGATAAATTGAGTGAATTTATAAAATTTTTAGTGTGTTAGCTAAGATAGTTGATGCACACTCTATTGAAAGAGTTGAATCACTCTAAATCTCCCTTATAAATTTTTACTTTTATAATTTCCTTCCGATTTTTTAGATTTACAATTCATCTCTCTTGACTAATTTTAATTGTTTGATCAATTCAATAATATTTTTTATTTAAAATTAATAATAAAAAAGCACAACCCTAGTTTCACATACTCAATTTTGTGTTTATATATTTATTATATGCAAAAAATATCTCATGGAGTGGAAATAAAAGAAAAACTACACATTCACTTTAATTTTAGGGTTCAGGGATTTGATTTAAGATTTAAATTTAAGGTTATACTTTATGATTAAAATTTGAGTTTTATGATTAGAATTTAAAGTTTAAAGGTTAGGATTTAGTCTTTAAGATAATATGATTATAAATTTAATTTTTAACATATAAACTCTAAATTTTAACTATAAACCTTAAATTTTAGCTATACATCCCAAAATAAAAAAAAAAATATACTTAAACCCCAGAATATTAACCCTAGGGATGGGCATGGAACTCGATGAGTTCCGAACCGACCCGATTTTTTGGTAGAAAATTTGGGTTCTGATTTGGTCGGATTCGGGTTTAGGTGAAAAAAATTTGACCTGGTCCGAAACTAATAGTGTGATTTTTTCATATATATTTTAGGGATATTTGCAATAATGATCCCTTTATATATATATTTTATATATTTAGGTCACTAAAATTAATTTTTTTACAATTAGGTCATTAAAATTTTATTTTTTACAATTAGATCCCTAAATTTTATTTTTTTAGAATTAAGTCCCTAAAATTTTAAAAAATTTAATAATTCGGGTCAGGTCAGATCGGATTTTAAAGCTTAAAAATCGGGTCGGGTCAGATTTTTTCACCCTAAACCCGAATCGAGTCAAGTGACGGGTATAATTTTGGGATCGAATACGAGTAGGCCGAAAATCCAACCCAACCCGACCCATGCCCATCTCTAATTAACCCTAAACCCAGAACATGAAATTTTTTTATTTCTCAAATAATTACCTATATAATATTGTCTTTATTTAGCGTTTCCCCCTTTCCCTTTCTAATGATTTTTCCATCCAGAATATTATAAAAATTCAAAATCAAAAGTTCAATACTCCTTATATAACAAAATTAAAATTTTAATGTCTATTTTCTGAAAATTTAGTTATTAAAATGAATATTTTAATATAATTTAATCACCATTTGCTTACTTTACGCTACAACAAATCTCCATATTCAATACTGTATTTTCGTGTCGTTTTCTCCTCATTTTCCTTTCTTCCCCATCCTCTTGCTAACAGGACAAGCAAAGATAATCCTTCTTAATTCCAGTAAGTTTAGCCTTTCATTTCTTTCTCAATTTTGGAAATATTGTCTTCATTTAGCGTTTTCTACCATTTCTATTGTTAATGATTTTTTTATAGACTGGTAGTTCATACATTTATAAATTGTAGAAGCAAAAGGGTGTTTTGTGGTGGTGGTGGTGGGATAATTTTGAATCTATTTGTTTGAATAGGTATGTTATTGGTTCAATTGTTCCCATTCATGATTGATTTCCAGGTTTTTGTTTATTTGTTTATTTTACTTGTAGTGATTAGTATTTAATCTGGAACTGTACTGTAACTTTGGCTTGGATCTTTTTTTTTTTTTTTTGAATTGTTGATGCTTGTATGGATATTTGCTGATAAATGTCTTGTATATATATTGCTACTCGATATGGAGTTTTAAAACCTAAAGCTGCTCTTATATTATGTTAAAAATGTATTAGATCAACCAGCGTTACTGGTTGGTGTTCTGGTTTTAATCTAATTGGTACTATGTATGTGTTTGAATGGAAGATTGCCCATGATTTCGGTTTCCTTGGTGTTTGACCGGACAAGGATCATACCATAATAGCAGTTACCATAGTGTTGAATTAAGCTTTTCCCCACCTTTATATGATAGTTTTGTTAATTATGTGATTTGTGTTATCTGAGTAGTGGCTCTGTGTCTTACTGTTAACATTTTACAAGGGTATCGAGTATAAAGTGGGCAGGGGTGTTTGTAGTTGAGACATTTGATTCCTCGTCATCAATGTTGATTGACATTATACTTATGCATGTTAGATGATTTGTTACTTTAGTTTGTTTAGTCTTCTATTTTCCCTTATCGATTTGAATACTTGTGCTTTAGCATGTGATTTCCTACTTGTTTATATTGGTTAAATGTGTTATTTTAGTTTCTATTTAATCAATATCTTTGTGCATCAGTGGGTGAACAGGTGAATGATGTTGATGGTGGATTAGAAGCTTCTGCTGTGGATAAACTGAATATGCATGACTATGACACAATTCAGGAACCTTATGAGGGTATGGTATTTGAATCAGAAGGAGCTGCCAAAGCGTTTTATGATGATTATGCAAGACAAGTAGGATTCTTGACACGTGTTCTATCTTCACATAAGTCGGAGCGCGATGGGTTACTCTTCTCTCGTGGACTTGGATGTAGAGGTTACTACAATGATGAGACAAAAGTTCAACTTCTTAAGCAAGACAAGCAACAAAAAAGCTGCTCAGCAATGATTCATTTGAGGAGAGATAAGAATGGGAGATGGTTGATTAAGAAATTTACGAGGGAACATAATCATCCTTTGGTGATTCAGTTAGAAGAAAGCCGCAAAACACTTGTAAGCTTTAATTACTTGTCGAATGAAAAAGAGACAGTAGGACAAAATTTCTTTATATTACATTATATTTGTTATCCATTGAGAGTGTATTTGTTTTAGCTTTTGTCTTTGTAAGTATATGATTATGAGTCTGCTGGAACAAATTTGATCACAATCATCTGAGAGTCGTTTTATTGTTCTTTACCATTGGAGATTGGACTGATATTTTTCTTGTTTTTGTGGGTAAGAAATTTACCAACATTTTATATAGGAAGGGGCACTGTAACTTGTGTTTATCATTAGGTTGCTTATTTACTGTCATTATATACTCCATTTAGAGCCCTCCTTTTCCCAACTGACATATTTCTTACCATTTTCTTCCGAGTAGTGCTCAGCTATTCTCAGTAGAGTTATTTCTTATCACTAGGAAAACATGGCAGAATGGAGAGAGATAGAGAGAACGTAGAAAGAAAACTGAAGTACATTCTTGCTATGTTACTCAGACTCGGGTATGAGTTTAGTTGACAAGTGTGTCTTGGATAGAAATCCACATCAGCTTTTAAATGATTTTCCAATGCTATTATGAATTTTAATTGTTTATACTAATATCAATCATTCAATGTTTAAATTATTCAATTCTGTATTAGATGGGCTAAATTGCACTTTCGAATAGACATTGGAGGCTTGGAGCAAAACAAATTGCTACTTAAACTTATTGATCACTCAGTTTATGATATGATTTCGTGACACCATGAAAGTCAGATGATCTTACTGTGTCTACTCATATTCTTTCTTCTGATTATTATTGTTATCGATTCCCCGGCTGGAATTACAGGATGAGGAGAAGGATAAGAAAATCCAGGAATTAACTGCAGAATTGCGGGTTAAGAAGCGTTTAAGTGCGTCATATCGCGAGCGGCTAGTAGCATTTGTGAAAGAAGTTGAAGATCACAACTATAACATGTCAATGAAAGTTCAAAGAACTTTGGACAATTTGAAAAAGCTTGATGCTGAGGCAAAGGAGCTTTTAAGAGGTGGGTAACTTCCTCCATTTTCCTCCCTCTATGCATAATTGTGCCATCTTTATTTAGTTGTCTTTTGTAGTTTCTTTTTCAGTTCATGAAATCTCTCGTTTTATCGACGAACATGATTAGTTTGGTGGTTGCTAAGCTAGGGTATTAGAGAAAATACATGGAGAAAATGGAATTGATGTTTTGTTATTTTTATATAGTGGAGCTAGGGGTGTTCATGGTTAACCTGTAAGTTGCTTCTAATATTGATTGGCATGTACAACTTTTCATGTATTTGGAGTTCTTATTGAGGTTAAGGCATCATAGTCATTTTTAGATATGTCATAAATAGGGCAAATTTTAAGATAATCCAATCCAAAATTAAATTTTGGAATATAGAAAATATTCAGTTATATTTTAGATTTTAGATCAATTTTTACAGTGTACATGACAAAATGCCATGTGCACATAGTGTTCTCTAAAAAATTTGAAAAAAAAATATTTAAAAAATGGAGAACGCCTCTTACAGATGGCATCTTTCTCCCAATTCATCATTTGCAGATGGCGTTTTCTTACCTGCTTTTGACCCACCATCCCAGAGGGCTTCAGCATGTCTTTACCTCTTTGATTTATTTTGTTCAAGTTATTTAAAATTAAAATTGAGTTACAAATACAATTGAACATAAAAAAATAATAGTAAAGTTTAATCAAACAAAAGTGAGATTCAAATTTAATATTATTTAGATAAAATATTGTGATAACTATTATGAATTTGGTGAATATAGATAGATTTGTAGAGTTTGAGGTTGTTTTTTTGTTATAGACCCTGAATTCACATTTAGGAGGTCAAAATTGGTGAAATGAGAATTTTCTGGTCCAATGGTGGTGGTTGACGGCGGTAGGGTGAGCAAAAATCGATCCAACTCGAAAAAAAAATCAAATTTTTTGACTTAAATAATTAAAAAAACTAGACTCATTCTAACTTGACTCGGAATTACATAAACTTGACTGAACTCAAAAAAAATCAACTAACGTTTGAGATGTAAAATACAAATTTGAATAACTCGAATAACTCAAGATCTTTAGTAATTAGTGGATTGATTTTTAAGTTTGAATTGAATCCTTTGAGTTTTTCTAATATATAACTATGAAGAAATATATATTACATACAAAAAAATATGATGAAATATATTCGTATTTTATATGATTAAAGAAAATGATTTAAATTGAAATCAAACTATATTATAACATAATAAACAATTAAAATTAAATTTATATAAGAACTTAAAAACTCGACTTAGATTTTATAATCTCATCTTAAATCAAAAAATTTAAATAAAGTTTATTATAAAATAACGCTTTAACTTAGAATTTTTTAAACTTGATTAAATATTCATCATTAATTGACAGTGGCCGACATCATAATACTAATGGTAGTTAACAAGTTAGCAATAAATCGATAGTATAAATGATCAAAGCCTAACTATTTCAAAATTGGCAACCAAAATCAAATAGACCATGAACGCAAGGGACAATGTAGTTTACCTCCGTATCAGGCACGAACTCAGAATTCTATATAAGGGTATAAATTATCAAAAAATTATATTAAAAATATAAGATGCGTAAAATTAGATTATCAATAAAAAATATATAAAAAATAAAATGACTTAAAATTTTTAAAGAGTACGACTATACCCAGTACCTTATAAGGGCAAGATTAGACACAACATGAGTTTTTTTTTTTTTTTTTTAAATTCAAATATAATACTTATGTATAAATAGCATCATCCAAAACAATCGGTTCGATACAAGAAGGAACATCAAACAAAAAATAAAATGGATAATTCCACAGGACCGTTCCTTAGATTTTGGTGGTCGGCAAATTAAAATTTTGAGCCCTTAAAATATTTATTAAATAAATAATTTTAAAAATATGTTAAAATAAATTAATTTATTTTTAAATTATCTTCTACTCCTTTTGAAAATCTTTTATCAAAAGCACCTTTTTGTGATTTTATTAATTCTTGTATTCGTTTTCTTTTTTTTTTACAACCGGAAACATATTTTCGCGATAACATTATACTATAAAAATAATGGAGCAAAACGATATAAAATGTAACACTTGAATTTCTGTCGTTAAATTTATGTTTCAAAATCGATTGTAGTATATCAACGGCAAATCATGTAAACCGCAATCTCCTTAAATATATGAGTTCTTGTTCTTTTAGAGTATGAAATCAAAATAAAAAATAAAAAATTTAAATCAAAATGTAAGAATATAACATAAGAAAGGGGGAAAATAGAAGAGAAATAGAGATGTAAAAAGTAAAAATATTGTAAGAATTATTTATAGGTGTATTTGAAAATTTCAATCTTATTAAAAATTAAAAAATATTAAATTATTATTAAAATTTTAATGATGACCTAAAAGCCTAAAACCTATTAATTCCTAGATTAATGAAATAAAAAATAATTTAATAATGTATTAACCGTTATATATTTATTAGTGGAGCCTACAAATTAAAACTTAAAAAATTCGAACGGTGATTGTGGAAGACTGCAGTCGTCATTTTTAAATGTGGGACTCATATTTTATTATATTTTTAATTTATTTTTATTATTTTTAATAATATATTTTGATTTTACTTAAAAGTGAGGCTCAGGTAATAATGAGACCCTAGGCCAACGCTTTTATTGTCCGGAACCAGGTACGGGCTTGAATTCAACTCAAGTGCTCAATGTGCAAGATTATGGGCAGTCTTATTTGCTTCTCTGTAAACATGTGCAATAATATAAAAGGATAAGAATGCACTACATGATAAGCTTCATGAAGATAACAAGCAACAATAGAATCGTCTTCCACTTGAATTGTTTTTTAAGCATTTTCAACTGTCATTTTAATTCCAGCAACAGATACAAAAACTTTTACAAATTCAACTATATGAATATCATATAATTTATATACCCAATCATCGATCATTAAACTATTCTTATCTCTTCTAATTATATCAACAACAACCTTTTCATTATTTCGATCTTCACCATTTGTTCACATGGCTTTAACCACCTTGATACAACGTGAGGTGGCATGTAACAACAGGTGACAAACTTAATGTAAAAAGAATCAAATTCAAGTTCTTATGTTTTATATAATTTATTTGATTTATTGCATCCGAATTTTTCAAATTTTAATAAATATATAAAAAATTCATGTCTAACATAAAATTATATCTCAGCGCATCTAATCATATGTAACTTGTACGACAGGGATGTGCAAACTTAATAAAAAGAGAATGGTAAAAATTAAAGGGTAAATTATATAAATAGTCCTTTGACTATATCTTATTTTTTTTACATCCTTTGATTATCAAATGTTACAAATTAGTCCATTGATTATTTTTTTTAATACAAAGTGGTCATGTGTCGTTAAAGATTTGACGGGAAATTGATGTGGACGTTAACATACTGACTTGGATAACCATGTGACATCCCCAATTTTTATAATCCAAGTTAGCATATTAACGTCCACATCAGTTTTTCGTCAAATTTTTAACGGCACATGACCACTTTGTATCATAAAAGTTAGTCAATGGATCAATTTATAACATTTGATAATAAGAGAATGTAAAAGATAATTAAGGTATAGTCAAGGGACTATTATGTAGTTACCCAAAAATAAAATAATTTCCCCTTTTAATAAACACAGCTATAGCCTATAAATAAATAAAACACAGTTCTCTCCTTCGTCGTCTCTCCTTTTACACTGTTTGTTCTCTCTACCATTTTTGCCTTGTGTTCCACGTCATGGCAGCAAACGGAGTCGCTTCCGACAAGAACTTAATCGTGGCCTTGGGTGAGGTGGTGGTGGACTTCATCCCCACCGTTTCCGGCGTTTCTTTAGCGGAAGCTCCAGGTTTCGTGAAGTCCCCCGGAGGAGGCCCAGCTAACATGGCTGTAGCCGCGGCAAGGCTAGGCGCTAAAGTATCTTTCATCGGGAAACTGGGCGACGATATGTTCGGTCACATGCTTCTGGATATGCTGGAGCAAAACAAAGTCTCCGGTGAGGGGATCTTGTTCGACCCAGAAGCTAGGACGGCTCTTTCATTCGTGACACTACGCGCCGATGGAGAGCGTGAGTTCATGATTTACTGCAATCCTAAAACCGACTTGCGATTGAAACCAGAGGAATTGAATCTTCATCTCCTCAGATCCGTAAGTCACAGTATCACTTTCTTTTGACCTTTTAACAGTTATTTTCTAGCTTCAATCATTATCAAACCCTAGGGAAAGTGAAACTGATTCACACGCGCTACAATCTGAGAGTACAGTTTTTATCAACTCGAGCTTAGTATTAAAATTACAAATGAATCGAATTTAATACTACTCGAATTCGATTTAAATCATTTAAATCTCTAATTAAATTTTGTTATCTTAATAAAACATAAAAACTTAATATCAAGAAAATAAAAATATCAGTTTTTATTTTTGAGGTAAATTATAACTCAATTATCAATAATATTATAAATAAACGATTAAACATTAAAAAAATTATAAACAAATATTTTAAATAATTATAACAAACAAATTATTTTATTATAAAGAATAAAATGAATATCAATTTTTTTAAAATCATAATAAAACATACTTATCCATGGTAATAACAAAACGTCTTTTCAGATTCTAATAATTCATTTTATAATCTTAGAATACCTTGTGGTACAAGTTATATATATATTTTGCTTAGAGGGAAGAATGTCTTATCGGATGTTACAACTATATTTATAGTACTGTTTAGGTTTAAGGTAATATATTTAAGGTTATATTTTGGAAAATGGGTGGATTTAAGATAATTTTGAAAAATAAATTAAAATTTAAATTATTATTTGGATTGGTGAAGTCTATGTAAACCGTCGAATTAAATTAAAAATATATTAATTTCAATGATATACATGTGCCTCATCACCTGTAGGTGACGAGGTTCATGCAACACCTATACAGTAGATTTTAACCTATTTCCTAAAAATTATCCCATCATTATAATCCTAAATTCTCCGACAATCCAACAACAAAACGGTAGTTTTAGTGAATTCAGGGTTTAAAAAGTAATTAAAAAACATTTGTATCATTTTTTTATAAAAGTCATAAAATTCAGTATTGATTTTTTGTATATACCAAATTTTCTAAAAAATATATATATAATAATTTTAATACATGTCAAATTTTTTTAAAAAATATTAAAAATTAATATATGTCAAATTTTTAAAAAATATTTATAAATTTTGTATGTATATTGAATTTCTTGAATAAAACATAAAATCTCAATTTATACTAAAAATAATATCAAATTTCTTATACTTTTTATTAAAAATATTTTTTTATTTTTTTTTCAAATTATCTTTTTTTAGAAAAACCCACAACATAGACATGGTCCTAGCATACGAATATGTTCAGTTTTTTGGCACTTCATAAGATATCAGATGCTACGTGACTCTCGAAAAAAGAGTGGCTGAAAATGGATTATAACACTATCGTTATCGTTATCTCTATCTCTATCTTTATTTTATTCGAATATCATCTTTATTTTTTTATTATTAATATCTACACAAAAGTATTTTCTTATATAATATTTTCCGATAAATTCATCGGTATAATCTGACGAGTTTCATTGTTTTTTAACAAAATTTATCAGTGGTGGATTTAAAATGGTTTTTAAAGATGAATATAAATTAAAATATTTTTAAGTGTCGGTATAAATTATAAAGTTTTTAAATTTAAGGTGGACAAGTTATAAAATTTAAGGGTTAATTCATAAAATTTATAAAAAATAAAAATAAATATATAAACTTTAAAAAGTTTAAGGTATGCACGAGTTTACCTAAACATATATGTGGCTCTTTCACCGAAATTTATCATATATGTCTTATAAGTTCAATGAGACTTGAATATTTGAATACTTGTTTATATGTGTTTTTTCGTATTTCTTTAAGTCATAAGTTCTACTAAATTTATTAGGAGTGTATCTTTTCTCTCCTAAAATCTGTTTTGTATTTTTTTTAAGATAAAATTAAAATTAAGATTTATACGCAGGAATTATATTTGAATAAAAACGTCAAATAATAATATTACGGACATTTTTCCAACAATATTATTAGAGAATTTTAAAAAAAAAATGTTGAACAACTCAAATTATTTCTAATAATATAGTGAATTGCTGTTTAAATCAAAAGTCGAATTGCTTTTAACCAGTCTTCAAACAATGTTTCAATAAAAATAATAAACATTTTTCAAAAACGGGGAAAGCCCAACTTTTGATTGAATAGTATTTTTCCCTGATAAATTAAAGTAAAAAAAATTATTTGAAGACGGGTTGCTTTCCCGTCTTTGAACAATGTTTATTATTTTATTAGAATATTGTTTTAAGACGAGTTGAAAGCAACCGACTTCTGTTTTGAACAATGATTCACTATATTATTGAAAATAATTTGAATAATTTAATATTTTTAGAATAAAAAAATTATCCAACAATATTGTTGAAACCCCTAACATTATGTAAACAGAAATATTTTTTTAATATCATAGGAATTTTGTTTTTTCAATTCATTAAATGATGATGTTTTATTTAATTAGTATTAAATAATTTACTTGAATAATTTAAAATTAGAAAAAACGAAATATTTAAATATTTAATGTCAATGCATTTTTTATAATCATAAGCCTTTATTTTATAGTATTAAAATATTCATAAAAGTGTAAAGTAAACTTGTATAATAAAAAACATACTAGAGTGCTTCGGATTGAATAAAATGTTTTTTAATATTTAATTCCTACTTAATTATTTTATTTATTTGAACATGTATTTATTTTATTTAATAATATAATTAATATATATTTTTTATATAATTAAATTTTTGTTGCATGCATGCAGGCCAAAGTATTGCACTACGGATCTGTAAGTTTGATAAAGGAGCCCTGCCGATGGGCACACTTCAAGGCGATGGAAGTGGCCAAAGACTCCGGTGCTTTACTCTCATACGATCCAAACCTTCGACTGTCGATTTGGTCGTCACCCGAGGAGGCTAGGACACGGATACTGTCTGTCTGGGACAAAACTGATATTATCAAGATCAGCGACGAAGAACTAAAATTCCTGACTGGCACCGACAAAACCAACGATGAAACCGCCATGAAACTTTGGCACCCCAACTTGACATTGCTGTTGGTCACCCTTGGTTCAAAGGGTAGCAGATATTACACCAAGGTATGCTGAATTCACCCTCTTACTTAGTTACTTGGTTCTTAAGGTAACAGTAATGGGGTTAAACATGTGGTTTTAATGGACAGAACTTCCATGGGGCAGTGGATTCTTACCATGTCAAAAGTGTGGATGCCACTGGTGCTGGGGACTCATTTGTTGGTGCTTTGCTAAGCAAGATTGTTCAAGATCCGACCATCCTCGAGGTATCGAATATAATGTGTTTGTCTCTTTTTCGTGTCTTTAAATTTTATGTCACGTGTATTAATAGTTTTTTCGATGAAAAAAATCAGATCGAATCTAAATTAAGGGAGGTGGTGAAATTTGCCAATGCCTGTGGAGCCATAACGACCACTAGAAGAGGAGCCATCCTTGCCCTTCCAACTGAGGCTGAAATCCTTGCCTTGATCAATGGAGGTTAAGAGTTAGCCAATTGATATTAAGGGTATTGATTATAGTAATTTGAACAATAAAAAAATTTTATTTATAAAACCGTAGGAAATTAAGGGTAATTGTCGCACACTTAAAAATTTTAAATTCTTTTATATTATATATATTTTTTATTTTGATCAATAATTTAATATTACACACCAAAACTCCTATAATTTAGCAGTTCTTACGTTCTAATATAATTTTTTTGATAATTTGTATCCGTTATATAAAACTTTGGGTTTGTCCCCGAATATATTTGAATAGGCTTAATCACTTATAAGTTTGCCCTTCAAGATAAAAATAGGTTCTCTTGAACTCAAAAACTAACCGATATGATATTGATTTGATGAGAAAAATTAATTGATCTAATATTGATCTGACCCTAAAGAATCAATAGATAATATATTGATCCGGTCGATTATCCGACTCAATCTAACTTAAAATCCACCTAAACTAAATCCAAATCAAATTTAAATCTAATACAGGGTAGATTCGAGTAAGAATGAGTCGATATGAACAACTTGATTGGTACTCTAATCAACCTTTAGAAAACCTGAAAAAATAAAAATTTGGTCGGACATCCTTTTTGCCTATGTCCAGGAACGACACTATGATTAACTAAATACGAATAATTTATGTTACCGAAACTCGAATTTGAATACCAAACTTTCGGTATGATTTTATAATTTATATCCACGTGATTGAGTAACATGTTCCATGCATGAACAATTTTTAGATTCTGATGAAGATGATAAGCATGGCATGAGAATATAAAGAATTCAAAGCTTAATACGGCACGTCTACCAGTCAAAGTGTAATAAAAGCTCGGTTTTATTCTTTTTATACCGGATCAAATACGGTTCAAGAAACATATGGATACTCGAGCTGGGTATAATTATTAGAAGAAAAGTATTTAGGGTATAAATTTGTAAATTTTCAACCTATATATATATATATAAACTTAAATTCGTAAGTTGGTTTTATTATAAAATAAATATTTAAAGTTTATATATTAAATAATGACTTAAATATTAAATAAGTGTTTAAGTTACTTAATTTGTAGAAATTTTAAAAGTTTTTAAAAATTTTCAAAACAACTTCAAATTTTAAAATCCTTAATTCCGTTAAATTTAAATCTTGATTTAAGTTAATTTCGTCATCGATTGTCACGTCATTGTCCACCACATCGGTTATTGAAATTTTATGACAATTTCCCTCATTACTTCGTTGTCGAAAATTGATCGATATCGTACGATTGTAAAAAATTTATCGAATGGTTCTTTCAAACGATTTATGACGAACAACAACGGATCACAAACAATAAACGACGTGAGAGGTGATCGGTAAGGAAAAGGTGCTTCATTTTGTTGACGATAATATCGGTGGGAATGGCCAGGTTTGGGAGTTTATGGATTTGAGGAATTATTATAAGAATATTTGAAAATTTTCGGGATATATTTTTATTTTTGTTTTATTAATTTTATTTAGGATAAGCGATATTTCGAGACCAAATAATGAACACCCTTAAATAAAGGCATTTGATTTTACCCAAGAGGTTGTGAGTTTAAATCTCATGCCAAACACTTTCACTCTAATTCTTAAATTTTTCTTTCATCGGGTGGTGACACATGTCATCGTTTTATTGAATAATTAATTTTATTTAATTAAATTAAAATATGATTAAATTGATATAATAAGTAAATAACAAGGCCCAAACATATAATTTTAAAAATTTTCATTAACTATCACATTAATTTTATGTCTCCTCTCCGTTAAAATTTTAACGACAATAATCAAAATAAATCAATTTAATAAGTTCAGTGACCTGATTGACGAATTTGATAATTTAATAACAAAAATAAATGTACTTATATAATTCAGTAATCACTAGAGTAGTTTAACCTTATTATAAATATGAAGTTCTTTTAAATAATTATAAATACGATGTTTATGTGCATACTTTCGTAATTTCATCTAAACTCTTATTCTACGTAGATTTTATCTTGATATACTTATGAACAAAAATATTTTAAGTAATTAACAAAGTAATTTAAATGATTAACTGCTTAATATTGTTTAAATAAAATTTGAGTTTAAGATGTTATATATATATATAAAAAATTATTGGGAGAATCACTTATTAAAATTAGATGTATAATACGAATAAATCTGAATTAATAAGGACAAGATTATGAAAATTGAGAAGATAACTAAAAAAATATGGGGCAAAATACAACGGAAGTCACTTAATTATGGATAAAGTTATATTTTAATCACTCAATTACGAGTAAGGTCATAAGGGTACCTAATTAATAAAGGTTACATTTAGATCAGTCAATTATAGGTAATGTAACATTTGAGTCACCTTTCATATTTTAAAAAAAATTATCAATTCGTGTATTAAATTAATTAATAATTTTAAATAAAGTATTCTAATATTAACGAGAGTATACAAGTGATTTAAAAAAAATTAACACTCTTAAAATAAAAATCAAATTAATAAATTAATTGTAAACAAGAAATCAAATTCCTTTCTTTTTAATTTATTTTTCTCTATTTAATAAGCAACGGTCTATATTTATTCTTTCGTCTCTCCTCCTCCTATACTGTATTCTCAAATTCTACTTTCTTTCCGGAGTAAACAAGAAAGAAGAAAATATCGGTTTTTTTGCTTCGTTTTCAACGTCATGGCACCAAACGGAGTCGCTTCCGACGACACTTTAATCGTTAGCTTCGGCGAGATGCTCATCGATTTCGTCCCCACCGTCTCCGGCGTTTCTTTAGCCGAGGCTCCAGGTTTCCTCAAAGCCCCAGGTGGAGCCCCCGCAAACGTCGCGATCGCTGTCTCAAGACTAGGCGGAAAAGCATCCTTCGTCGGAAAACTAGGCGACGATGAGTTCGGTCACATGCTTGCCGATATTCTCAAGCAAAACGGAGTCTCCGGGGACGGGATCTTGTTTGACGAAGGCGCTAGGACTGCTCTGGCGTTCGTAACTCTACGCGCCGATGGAGAGCGTGAGTTCATGTTCTATAGGAATCCGAGCGCCGACATGCTGTTGAAGCCGGACGAATTGAATCTTGATCTCATCCGATCTGTAAGTAACATTATCGTCGTTTTCCTTCAACTCTGCAACTCCATTAATCCATGTTCTTTCTTCGTTCTTGAATTAAAGGATCATTAAATGAATAGTGAATAACACGCGCTATAACATGAGAGTAGGGTTACAATAACACTGACATGTCAGCCTTTTAGCCTATCATCCATAACTTTTTTGGAGATATTATTAGGTGAATTTTATTCACCACGTCATTTGTACATGTAGAAAAAAAATGATGGTTTACTTGAAAAAAAATTAAGATCAACGATTCTGATTAATTAGAACTATAGATGATGTGATGAACAGAGTTGACCTAATAATTTTTCTTTCTTTTTGGGATCCACCTTGAGTCTCTGAACAATAAAAATAGTTTTTTTTTTTAATATTTATTTTACAAAAATCCAGACTGATATTATTATTACCTGTGGGTAATGTTACAGCCAATAAGTATTGCGTTAATATTAATGCAATAGTATTGGGATGTGATTATAGTTTGACTATCAACATTTGTCGTGGGATTTGCTTAGATGATCTTTAATTAAATATTTTTATTTTATTAATTTTATCTAATTTTTTACTAAGTGAATCTATATTTAATAAAATTTATTTTTAAATTTAATTTATAGTAAATATTAGTAAAAATCTATTTAATAAAAACGATGAGATAAAAAAATTAATAAAATAAATTTGTTTGATTAGTTGATCTTATGAATGACGTGATAAGGATGACTTTGTGATATAATTTCTTCACGTGATGTAACTCTGTTAAAGAAGAAATTATATTACGTATCATTTACATCATCTATCCATGCGACCAGCCAATCAAATGCGTTTATTTAATTAATTTTTATACCTCATTCTTTTTATCAAGTGAATCTTCACTTGATAAAAAATATTTTTAAATTTAATTAACAATGAAAGTTAATTAAGTAAATATATTTAAATTTTAATATATTAGTCTAATAAATAATATAACGAAAATATCTCTCGATATAATTTCTCTTAGGAATATGGTTGAAAATTTTGCCGTGTTTTCTTAGTTTATTTGAAACGAAATTAATTACAAATTCAACTTCTTAGGCCAATATTGTCCGAACACGTGGGTCTATATGATTGTCTCCTCCATGTGTCCAAAACCCATCCGTGTACCTTAAACCCTCTTTTCATCACGTGACCTCACGCGCTTGGTGTGGTCCCACCAACCATGAAAATCATAAAAAGAAAGATGTTTGGCCTACCTATCCACCATGTCTGGTTCATCGTTTTGATAAGAACTTTGGTTGTGCCTTGCAGGCCAAGGTGTTCCACTACGGATCAATAAGTTTGATCGTGGAGCCATGCAGATCAGCACACTTAAAGGCAATGGAAGTGGCAAAAGAATCGGGTGCCTTGCTATCATACGACCCAAACCTCCGCCTGCCACTTTGGCCGTCACCAGATGAGGCTAGGAAACAGATATTGTCCATCTGGGAGAAGGCTGATATCATCAAGGTCAGTGATGTCGAGCTAGAGTTCCTCACCGGCACCGACAAAATCGACGACGAAACGGCTATGAAACTTTGGCATCCCAACTTGACACTACTCCTAGTCACCCTGGGTGAAAAGGGTAGCAGATATTATACCAAGGTATGCTACTCTTAGTTTAATGCTTATTTACCTGGAGTGATTGGTAGGCTAAAAATGTGGTTCAATGGACAGAACTTCCATGGGGCGGTGGATGCTTACCATGTGAACAGTGTCGACACAACCGGTGCCGGCGACTCTTTCGTTGGTGCATTGCTATGCAAGATTGTTCATGATCCAACCATCCTTGAGGTAACCTACTCAATGATTGAAATTGGGATTTATATTTATATTTTATTTTTATTTTTTATTATTTTTAATGGTGTTTTTAAATATAAAACTGAAGGATGAATCAAAATTGAGGGAGGTACTGAAATTTGCAAATGCATGTGGGGCCATAACCACAACAAAGAAGGGTGCAATCCCAGCACTTCCAGCTGAAGCTGAAGTGCTGGCCTTGATCAATGGTGCTTAGGAGTTAAGCTAATGGTTTAGGGTATTAAAATTTCCTTTTTTTCCACACCCTTCTCCCTAATATTGGAACCCATTTGGGATTTAAGTGGGTTTAGGAATAAAAGAAGGGAGAATTATATCGGAAATCACTCAATTATTAATAAAAGTTATAACTGAATCATTTAGTTAAAGTTTTAATTATAATCGAGTTATTCGTTCGTTAAATACTAATAGAAATTTAATAAAATTTGGTATAATGATAATTTTAATTCTTGAAGCTTCTTCTTTCGATTTTAATGTTTTAAACATGAATTTTTCAATAGATTTTCATGACGATTTAATGTAAATACTAATTATAGATCTAACATTAAAAATTAATTATAAATATTTATACATTTTAAATTTTATTTATTAGGTTAATTAATAATTTTAAAGTAGTACTCAAGTGTTAACAAAGATATACAAGTGATTTAAAAAAAGAAAATGACTAAATTGATATATTATTTTTAATAGTAAATGTTAAATTTATTGAATTAATATTAAATTGATATAATATATAAGTTTTAAGAAATAAAACTGTCATTATATCAATTTTTGTTAGAAGTTCGTTTGTATTTTAATGAAAAAAGTGACTCAATTGCAATCAAAACTTCACTAATAATTTAATGACCTCCAATGTAATTTACCCTTAAAACAAACCTCTTTTCTTTACCCTAATTGAATTGAGTAACTCGTGAATAATTCAAATTCGATTCGATTAATGAACGATTCGAATTGACTCGATTAAGTAAACGGTTAATTTAAGACTTTAACGAGTCACATCAAACAAGGCTAAGCTTGATTCAATAAACTAGCGAGTAAGCTTGTTAATTTTTTATGGTTGTAATATTTTAGTTAATTTGGTGTATTTATATATTGGTATTTTAGAGTTTAGATTTTGAAACTATTTCACGCTATTTTGATATTTTTGTTTGTTAATTTTGTTCATTTAGGTTTATATTAAGTTTTATATAATATTATTAAATTTTACATTTATTAAAAAATAAAGTAAAATTTTGACGAGTTTAACGAGCAAAGATTTAGTATGAGTAACAAATTTTTAACAAGCACGAATTGAATAAAATATTATTGATATTACTTAATACTGAGTTGAACACTACTTAACTTACGATAGATTAAATCGATAAGAACACCTAATTATACGTATATAGACTAATGTAAATAATATCTGTAATTCATGGAATTAAATCTCATCTTTGGTTATTACTAGTTAATTTTAATATTTATTATAATTCATTTTAATTTTTATTAGATTAATTGTTATCAAATATGAAATTTAAAAAATATGTAAATATGCTCTCAACCCACAAACATGAAATTTAATAATTATTTTATATTTTTAAAGAGTGATCATTTGTATACTTTATCATATAAACTTTTTAATCCCTACATATTTTATCAAAAAAAAGGTTATAAATTTTAACTTATACGAATCTTTTAGTTTAAAGATTAAAATTTAAAATTTAAATTAACATTTAAAATTTAATGCATAAAATTTGAATTTTATGGTTTACGGTTAAAATTTTATGATTTTATTTTTTTAATATAAATATACATCCTGGTATTTTACACAATTTATATTCAAAATTTTACCCATAATATTTATTTCTATATATATATATATATTGTAAAATAAATTCACGATTGACATATAAATTTGACTCTAAAATCACTTTACTAAAATCAAAAGATATACATTTGGTGTTAACTTTTGTCTTCATAAGTTATTTGTTTAGTACCTTGCGACTCAAACAATGTTTTCCAAAACAATTTCCTGAGTTATTGTAACCTGAATGATTACGATCATAATGCTTTTGCTGCTATATTTCACCTAATCGGATCGGATCGGATCCGATCCCATTACTGCTTATCGACCATTAACATCGACGAAATACTGTTCCAATAATCTGCAAGTAAATGTGAGAACATACCAGCACATGAAAAATGCATGAATCATTCTATTGTTTGTTGCATTCTTACCGTCTCTCATCTGGATCGTCTAAGTAGTGATTTTGCAGGTCGGAATTAGGACCGGGCGGAACTACGGTTTAATCAGCATTATAGTAGACCATTTTCTACAATGCAATTGCTTGTGGGTAGCATTCGGTGACCTCCATTTCCAAGGAGCTCCAACTCTGTTTGCATCTTCCCCATTTCGACTGCAAGCCAGCCATAAACAACTCTGCCCATGCCTCATTGCTCCCTCTCATGCTCAGTTCATAGGGAACTGAGAAACTGTAAAATAGATTTTGACACAAACAAATGGGTATCATGATGCAGTCTTGAACATAAAATATATCTCGAAACAAAAGAAATGCTAAACTCAATCAGATGTGTGCCCGTGTCGTTTCCGAAGCTGCGGTCAATAAAAAAGTTTATATCAAGTAATATTTATGTATTCAACTGTAACAGTTGAACTTTCTGGACAGACAGTCAACCACATACGTTACACCACCCTCAGGTGGCATGGAACAAAGTGGATATTGTCTCTTCTCTCGCTCGCTCTCGAGTCTCGACATAAAAACAAAGAAAATGAAGAATTCAATTGATGCCTAAGAGGAGACTTACCAGGAGACAAAAACATACGAGGGACTGAACTTACCTCATTAGTTCCTCCGGCTGTGATCCTTTATTGGGGGTACTTTTCATGAAATAAATCAAAATTTTGACATGAACTTGCCTTTATATTGCTTATAGGCGTGTGTGTCTTGGAAGGGGATGACCCGATTACACAGTATTATTTCCAGAAAACATAGCTAGGAGAGCTAACCAAGAAAAAACAAAATTTCAGCATGAACTCAGACGTAATTGGTTATCGTTCAAGTGATTGGTGGGCCTCCATTCATATATTGAAGTTAAACAATCTAAAGACAAGAATACGAAGAACAAACCTTGATACCAAAATTTTGTAGATACGAAGAAATTTGGTGGAAAGGTTATATATAGCATCACCAATATGGTCCTTGCTAAACAAGTACACTACTGGATAACCTAGAAGCCATCTGCACCAGAATAGAATTCCAAGTATTAAAGTGAGTAGAGACATATATAATTATATATGGTACCACAAATATAGAGACACACCCAAGTCAAATAACACAGATTTTTCTCCAAAGATGAACGTGATAGAAGATATGATATACCATTGGTATAACTGATACATGTAAATAATGAGATTGAATTATAACCCATTTAGAGTCGGCACGGTGATCTCAGTGTCATGCATGCAGCTACTAAGATCCATTAGTAAAGAAGACCGAGAATCAATTGGCTCACTTAAGGATTTGGAATTTTCCAGGATTTCTGTTCTGTCAGGTGGCAAGAGATCATTCTTCATTCCTTCAAGAGGAAAATATAAAGAGAATAACTTCTGAATCGATATAAGCTGCATCCCTAGTAAATTTCTGTCGTCTAGAGTTCTCATCTGGAACAAAAATGTCAAGTTCTTTATTCAGAAGGTAAAACATGAATATTTTAGTGCATATTGTAAATGTACATGTGATGGTTCTACCTTGGGAGGATCCTGGTCTAGATCCACAAATAGAAGTTCCACTTCTGAACTCAAGCTTGAACTCACATACTTGGCCATTTCTTTTACATGTATCAAATATATCATATCTTCTATCACCATTACTCTCAGCTGTTCAAAAATGGGTGACACCTGAATGAAAGCATATCATTGTAGCGCATCTAACATGAACCTTGTCAATATTAATTCAGTATGAACACAAAAATAGATGGTTCACTACAACCAGAACAGTCTATACTATGACTAGATAAGGTTGCCGTAATGAACAAGAGGATTAATAATGAAAAGATAGTGATATTTTGATATTTGACTATGCTTTTGGGATTGTAGCCATAAAATAGTCGGGTTTAAGTTGGCATGGTTGTACATACGGAACCATGCTTAGCATGAAGGGATGGAAAATCAGTACAGCATACACAAAATTTAGCATATGCAGAATTCATCAACACAGAGTTTCAACCCTATAACTTGTAATACTGAAAACTCAGGAAATACAACAATTTGCATATGCATAAATGCCTACATATGTTCTTTGTATACCATGAACTCCAATGATAGGAATACAGTACAGATGGATCAAACAAATTAGGGTGCAGAGTCAAATATACTGAAACATAAAAATCAAAAGTAAAACTAAGCTTGTTGAAAATGCATATTAAGTGTCAACTGGATTAGACAACACGAATGCAAGAAAACCAGAACCAAGAATAAAAAGAGAGTATGTAAGGATATGTAATCAATTCAATTCCCTAAATAACCTATCAAATCAATATCGAGTAAGACCTTTCGACTGTGCTCAAGAAATGCACAGAGATTTTCTTGTAATTCAGGCATCTTCCCACCGTAGTCTATCATCACAACTGGCCTCATTTCGGTGCACACGGCTAGAACATCTGCCAAAGCATTAGAGCCAAGATGAGATTGAAATATTTAAATTTCCCGAAACAAAGGATCAACTTTTAGAAATATCATACTTCTTCCGATTTCAATACTCAATAATGGTGGTTCACGGATACAATAGATGGGTAAGGACATCCTAGTTTAGGCAGTTCATGCCAACATTGCCAAGCTACCACAAATTCCTTTTGATTGTTGCTTTTGCATATAGGCAACAACATAAATCAAAATCATACTTTATAAAAATTGAACAAAGAGTTTAGCACACAATTAATCCAATCGATCAATATAAAATAAGAATCATGCAATGTTCTTCGCCGAACATAAAAAAAATATTGGGAGAAACCCAGAAAAGTTTCAACTAAATGAAGGGAAAGGAATAGTACCTATTTAAGGTCTAGGTTGTTGGATTTAGAATTTAAGATTTAAATTTTAAGGGTTAGACTTATGTTTTAAGGTTTATATTTTAGGTTTTTAAGTTTAGTAATTTAGATTTTAAATTATTAAAGTGAAATGTTTTTGTATATTATATTTTCGAGTAACTCACGGGTTTTTCAAGCCGGATATCAAATAATTCGTCTAGTTAAGAACTCGAGCCGAGTTCGAACTTAAATCAAGTTCAATTAAATTAAATTTTAACCGAACTTTGATCGAATCAAATTCGAATAACTCACAATTTGTCTCATCTCATTTACATCCCTAATTGAGATAAAAATGTTAGTACGATTCAACAACCATTATCTTGGATGAAATATAGTAGGTTTTAGACCAATCCAAACTCCATTAATGTGTTTTTAACAAAATCTGATTTTATAACCAAATAACCCTAGCCAATTAACATTAATTCATGGTTAGAAGAAAAATTTACAAATAATTTAATCTTAGACATGGATCAAATAAAAAAAAATGTGTGCATGATACCCAAATCTATAATATTAGATGCTTAAGGTTAGGGGTGAGTATTTGATCGAGTCGAATTAAAAAATTTCGAGTTGACGAGTAATATTTTACAACTCAAATTTTATTTGAAATTTTTTCGGTTCGAGTTTAAGAAATTCGAGTCGAGTCAAAAAAATTTGAGTTATTCGAGTTGACGAGTCATATTTTACAACTCAAACTTTATTTGAAATTTTTTCGGTTCGAGTCAAGTTTAAGAAATTCGAGTCGAGTCGAATTGAGTCGAGTTTTTGAATTCCTATAAATATTTACTTGTAATTATTTATCATGTTATAGTATGATTTGATTTCAATTTAAGCGACTTTCTAATCATATAAGATATGTTATATGTATATTTTTTTTCATAACGATATTTCTTTATATTTTTATATATCAATGTATATATATCATAAAAAATTAATAGATTCGTCTCAAGCTTAAAAACTAATCCTTTAATTACTAAAAATTTCGAGTTATTCGAATTTCCATTTTACAACTTGAACTTTATTTGGAATGTTTTCGAGTCGAGTCGAGTCTATGAAATTTTGAATCGAGTCAAAATGAGTCGAGTATTTTTGTCTCGAGTCGAGTTATTCGGTTTTTTCGAGTCGAATTTTGATCACCCCTACCCAAGGTAACCTAATAATGTGATATGGCAAGTTGTGTGACAACCTCAAAGTTCTTAGCTTTGAAGGAAGCTTTAGCAAGCTTCCAATTAACATATTGGAGATGAGCTCTAATATCTGCAACTTTTTCTAATGCATGAAGGTTGGAATTCTTTATGAAAACTCATTGTTTAATACGCCTAAGTGAGTCGATCTTGTAGAAATCCGAGCAGGGATCCGACCAGAGAGTTGGTTTCCCGAAAGGTTTATCCTTTCAAGCTTCTTCAATGAACAATGCCTTGGAAGGGTGTTAATGAAATTCACATCTCAATGGAAGAAGATATAGATTTGAGTGTTTTCACAAACATTTTTGTCACCAAATATGTATATGTGCTTAAGTATACATACATAGGAAAATATGAACATATAGTTGATCGATCTAATTATCCACTCTCAGCCTAGATCAGGGACTGTGAAGAACTCATCATCATCATCTGCAATTTCAATTCTAGGCTTCTTAAGGAGCATGTCATGTTTGTTAGCTTTGTATAAACAGAAATTGCTCGAGTGTGGCATTGGAAGTTGAGGAACTTCAGCAGCTGTTAAAGCCTCTTGAGGCAATTGATCACCAAAGATACCCATGTCTGCTAGCCAATCGAGCTCTCCAAGATCAAGATTCTCTTGCTGCATAAATATTTCGAAGTTCAAATAGAGTTGATCAGTTCTTGTCCATCCAGAGAATATTCAGACAGCAATTAACATGGGAATGCCTTTGTTAGTTTAACCACCTAGTCTATCCATGTATTTGGGACAACCTTAAAGAGATAAAACATTGTAGTTCCCCAACTATATTCAGCTTGGTGTTTTGCCAATTCAAACAGTTAGTGAATTTAGCATTAGGATAGCACGTAAGAAATGACTCAATTCCTCTAGAATGTGTCATATTTCAGAAATTTCATATCATAGTGCTCTAAGCAATCATGTAAAGAACTATACTTAAATCAGTCTCACCTTGTCAGAAGATTCAATACCAGTAAACTGTAACAGACCATCAACATCCCATGAAGATGTTAAGTTTGATTGTTGTTGTGCAGATGTTTTTATTGAAGTCTGCTGTGCACTCTTGCCGGGAGGATCCAACCTGAGAGTTTCAGTATGTGTATTACAACTAGAACTTAAGGCAACACGGATTCCTGTGGCTAGGAATCTTTGATGATTTGCAGAAAGGCTGCCAGATGAATGGATAGGTTCATCACAATCCCGGCAAAACAGAGCTCTATCTTCAACACAAAAGATGAAAGCCGCTTTTTCCTGGACATCATTGAGTGATAAGAGAATCAGAGCTTCCATGGACTCAGGCAGCAAGTTTCATGGGAAGTAAATAAAAGTACCTGACATATATCACAAGGAGGAAGCTTGTTTGAAAGGCACTGAAGAAGCAGACTTTGGTGCTTGCTTGCAAGCTTGTTAGCTCCATGGACTTCAACATCACATTTATCACAAAGTGCAGCCTCATCCGCACAACATATAACTGTTGCTGGAGCATTTTCACAAACATCACACTGGATTTTCATCTTTAACTCTAAACCTTGGATTAGAACTCGATTAACTCAAATTTTCACAATAGTTCTCTAAAACTAATATCCCCCTAAGATTTCAGAAATTCAGGAGATACCCAAAGTTTACAACCAAGTGAAAATGAAGAAAACTGAAGCTAGGAAATGAACAAGATCAGGGTTGTAACTTAAAAATGTTACCTTGAATCCTTGTTTTATCTGGGAAATATAGACAAGGATAGAATATGAGAAGTAAAATGCAGGTGATATAATATGGAATACTCCTAATAAACAAAGGTAAGTCAGCTTTGAACGAATCTGTGGAAGATAGAGGAAAGGTGTGATTGGTGGAGAATCCAAAAAAGAAAATCTCAAGCTTTGGGATAAGACATTTAGATTTTGTATCAAAAACAAGAAATTTAGTGCCGACAACAAAGCAGCTAGTAGGGCCATGGATTGTGTGGTTCCAAAGGGCAAGGCTGTGCAATGTATCTACCAAGCCCTCGTGGAGGACTGTTCATAGATCTGGGTAGTGCATTTTTTACTGCATAATACTTTATGAAGGTTGACAAATTTGTGATGTAATACATTATCTTAGGGTGAGTATTCGAACGAAAATGTCTTCCGAGAGAGTTTTAATTGTCGGGAAAAAAAATAATGAACAGTCCAAAAAAGATGATATATGGACAAAAAAGTAAAATAGAATAAAATATATAAAAAAATGAAGAAGATAAAAGAAATGAAGAAGAGAAAAAAAAAAAAGAGAAACGATTAAGATTTGGTTTGAGAGAAAAAAAATCTCTTGAAAGATTTTTTATTAAAAATTATTTTTTTATTAAAAAAATCCTTAGAAAAGGTTAAGTTTTCTAATATTTTCTCCATTCTTCGTTATATTCTTTTTATTTGATATTTAGATGTTGTAACTTTAATAAACATGTTGCTAATTTGTAGTAAATATGATTAAAATGTGTATTTAAAACTTAACCGAGTCTTTGTATGAACTTATAACTAAATTGTAATTAAGTCTCTGAAATTGATTTTGCTGTAATTTTTCACTAATTCATTTAAAAAATTCATTTAAAAAATATGTTTGAAAAGTTTTTATAGAAGTTTTAGCGTTTAAAATTAAAAATAGTCAAAATGTCAAAATTTAACCTTGAGTATCGATATCCTTTGTTGGTACCGTTACCAGTCAACCGTATCGATACTCATTTTACCTGTATCAATACACCTTTTTCTCTCAAGGCTTTCCAAATTTCAATCTGTCATCTTACGTACCGGTACAAGCTTAGATGTACCAATACAAGAGGGATTGTATTAATACTGAATATTGTGTATCGATACTCAATGTATTAATGGCCCTAAAAAACTATTTGTATTTGAGGCAGATACTGATACTTAGAGACTGCGTAACGATATTTATTTGTCTAGATTATATTTATTGCTAAAAATAAAGTTTTCAACAACTTTAATCAACTACCAACTACTAGTATCAATTAAGAATTCCTTAAAGAGTTTGAGAACAAACTTCAAGTAGCTATGGATCAACAACAAGAAAACTAACAAGATTCTTTGTATAGAGAAATTAATTTAGTACTTAATTTTGTCATATTTTTTTATATAAAAACATTTATTGAGCTAAAATTGTCAAAATTGTTCAGTGTTTAGGTTTTAAATGAGCACTTAAATTGCAAGCATATCAGCCTTGTAAATTTTTTCTTATTTGCTTATTTATTTTTCTCTTTATAAAAGAGTTTCTTAAAGTTTTGGGTATAAGCTTTGAGGGTTGTAAGAATATCTCTTTCATCTCGAAAAAAGAAAAGATAAATTATTGAATTTATGAAAAAAATTTAGTGAAGAAGTTAAGGTAGAGGGTAGATTTTGGTTAGAAAATCGAATTACTATAACTTTGTGTTATTTTTTTTATATTTTTTATTACTTTCACTAATTTCACTGAAAGGTCAATTCACTTTTTTTTTGATAGAATCGACTGATCGTTTGAGTTTAATAAAAAAAACAAAGAAGAAAAAGAATTCTCCTTTCACGTTTGCAATCATAAAAACATCTCACTTAAAAGACCTGTATATATTTATGATTGTCAGAGATATATTTTAACGAGCACATCAAAAACAAGTGCACCAAACATTTAAATAGAGACAAAATAAAGAATAAAAACGAAAAAAACGAAGAGAACAATGAGGTAAGCATGGGGTGGGAGGCCAACCGCCAAAAACGGTAACAACTGGCAACAATCGGTTCATTTTTATTTTTGGATCGGATATCCGATCCGATTTTAAGTTTTCCAGACCGGATACAGATCGTAATATTTTAAATTTCGGATTATTCGAAAATCCAAAAATTAAAATTTTCATTAATCTTAATCTTGTTATATTTAACAATTTAGTGCTTCTTATATTTAAAAATTTTAAAAAATAAAACTTTTATAATTGTGAATCTTATTGTATTTAGTAATTTGTTGTTTATTATATTTGAAATTCTAAAAATTTTATAAATACAACCTTTAAATTCAAAAAAAATTAGTATAATCAAATTATATTTTTGGATAATCAGATATTTGATTATCTGATCCGACTATCCGATATCCGAATATGTGGATATTCGCTTTTTCCGGATCGGATACGGATCATTATATCATCGATCCAAAAACTTGAATATCCGAAAAATTGAATCCGATCCGATATTCGACAATAAACACCCCTAGACGAGGGCTATAATATAATTAATTAAGACATGGCTTATGGGCCTTATTTTTTTCTTATATTTGCTTGGATTATTGGGCCTATTTCTTTTTCCATGTATTCTATTTGCTTTTTGGACCGACATAGTTTAATAGAACAATTTGTGTTGTTTTCAATTATTCATGTGATAATATAATTTATTGTTTTTATATATTATTAAGAAAAAAAATTAAAATATTACTCGCTCAAAATATATAAAATCGCATATAAAATATAAAATTATAAGAATATTATATAATAATACAAAAATTTTACGTGGTAGAAATAACTAAAATTTGAAGGTTTTCATAAATGATATTAAGTAATTATCAATGAATTAAATTTTAATGTAGATATTAATTATATATCTAACATTAAAAAGTTATAAATGACTTTACTTTTATAAATTTGTATATTAGATTAATTAATGATTTTAAATAAAGTATTTTAGTATTAATGATGATATACAAGTAATTTGAGAGAAAAAATTGACTAAATTGATGTATTTTTTAAATATCAAGATTACATTTATTGAATTATTTTTAAACCTCGTTAGATGTCCATTTATATTTTAATGAAAGAGTGATCCGATTATAACTAAAACTTTAATTGAGTCACCAAATTATAAATTTTTTAATTGATTGACCTTAATATAGTTTACCCCAAAGAAATAATACAAATTGTCGTACTTACGGAGTTTGCCATACTTTTTCAAATATTGGGTGTCACAGGTCTGGGGTGCGATTATACTCTTAACCATTGGATATTAATCGCTCAATCACTGTGTTAACATTACTGATGCTCGAACCTATGACCTCTAGGAACAACAATCTTTCCTTTAACCAATGAGGCTAGATGGTTCGTGCTATATTATCGTCTTTTAATCGCATCTTAAACATAGGGGTGAGTAAAATTTGACTCGACTAAAAAAAAATTGAATAGTTTGACTTGACTCAAGGCAAAAATACTTAACTCGTTTTAACTCGACTCGAAAATTTTTCAAATAAAGTTTGAGTTGTGAAATAAAAATTTGAGTAATTAAAATAATTCAAAATTTTTCGTAATTAGAGGATTTATTTTTAAGTTTGAGATGAGTCCCTGAGTTTTTTAAGATATATATACATCAAAGAAATATTGTCACATAGAAAAAATATTAATATATATATATCTTAATTCTTATATGATTAGAGAAAATCGTTTAAATTAGAATCAAATCGTACTATAACATAATCAATAATTACAACTAATTTTTTTATAAAAAATTAAAAATTTGACTCGACTCGAATTTCTTAAACTCGACTTCAATCCAAAAATTTAAATAAAATTATGAAACATAACTCGTCAACATGAATAATTTAACAATTTTTAACTCGATTCAATTCGACTTAAACAAATGCATATTATCAGCCTACTTTTCCACCTCAACATATGATTAGGGGTGAGCAAAACTCGACTCAAAAAAACCGAATAACTCGACTCGAATTTCTTAAACTCGACTTCAATCCAAAAATTTTAATAAAATTTGAATTATGAAACATAACTCATCAACATGAATAATTTAACAATTTTTAACTCGATTCAACTCGACTTAAACAAATGCATATTATCAGCCTACTTTTCCACCTCAACATATGATTAGGGGTGAGCAAAACTCGACTCGAAAAAACCGAATAACTCGACTCGATTCGAGGAAAAAATACTCGACTCGAAAAAAATTCAAATAAAGTTCGAGTTGTAAAATGAAAATTCGAATAACTCAAAATTTTTAGTAATTAAAAGATTAATTTTTAAGTTTGAGACAAGTCTATCAATTTTTTATGATATATATACATTGATATATAAAAATATAAAGAAATATTGTTATATATGAAATATATATATATATATATATCTTATATGATTAGAGAAAGTCGTTTAAATTGAAATCAAATCATACTATAACATGATAAATAATTATAATTAAATATTTATAGGAACTCGAAAACTCAACTCGATTCAACTCAAGTCGAACTAAAATTTTTTTAAATAAAGTTTGAGTTGTAAAATATGATTCGTCAATTCAAATAACTCAAAAATTTTTAACTCGACTTGATCGAATACTCACCCCTACATATGATACATTATTATCATTCTACTTTCCCCCCTCTTTTACTCATGGTCGTAAAGCATGCCTTGAAAAGGCAATAAAAACGTGCACCTTGTAACGTATGCCTTGAAAAGGCAAAGAAAAAACATGTTCCTTGCTCAGCACTGTATGCATTGAACTTAGCACACCCAGCTGAACAGCCAAAATAAACGTCATGCCTCGGTTGTCCAGACAAAGAAACAATGTAACCATCACGTAGAAAAAAATTATTAGATAAATTTTGTTTATTACGTTATTTATGATTTAAATAATCAGAATCGTTTGTCTTTAAGAAACTATTATTAATTTCTTATATATAGTATAGAAAAATTTTAAAAAATATTATTGTTTGAAATTAATTTTAGGATTTTAGGGAGTGAGAAATAATTAGGAAAATAAGTTAATTGTTACAGCAATAAAAAGACATCACCACCTTCTCTTAGTGAGATTTTTTATCTCTTCCTCATTCAACCGAATAAATTAAATGGATTAACAATACCTCGCCATCTCTTCTTGGCGTGGTTCAGGAAAAGAAAGAAGACCTCGACAAGAAAAGGCGACGAAGTCCTTTTATTACAGTAGCAATTGACCTACTTTCCTAATTATTTTTTAAATGTCTCTACGATACTAAAAATAAACTTAAACCCTTATATTTCTCAAAATTAACCTATAGTGTATATTCTATATATAGTATACATTCCATATATAATACATATTTTATATATAGTATAAATTTCATGTATAATATATATTTCTTATATAGTATATATTTTATATATAGTATAAATTTTTTATATATTATATATTTTATATACAGTATAAATTCCATGTATAATATATATTGTATATGAAAAATTATATCATGGGTCAGTCCCACCACGTGTTCATAAGACAAACCAATAAAAACTACCCATTTCATCAATTCCAAGTGAATCTTCACTTGAAAAATTAAAAATTGACGAAGTAGGTGAATTTTATTGATTGGTCCCATGGATGACGTGATGGACTGACCCATAATATAATTTCTCATTGTATATGTATATAATGTATTAAATTACATTAAAATTTAGATTTTCACCAAATTTAACTATTATTAATTTAGTTCAATATTTTAGATATGATCCCTAACCACTTAAAATTAGCCAACTAATTTTATATTTTTCATATTATTTTTTTTCAAGAGTGAATCTTCACTTTTTTATTACCATATAAATAAGTAATGGATGGTTACATAGATATTAATTGACTAATTTTTAGTGGTTAGGGACTATGAATAACGTGGTGGAACCGATTCATAGAATAATTTCTCCTAACCACCCTCGGTTTGTTTTATAATTATATCCTCTTTTATGTCTTACCTTAAAAGATTTTTTATGTCATATTTTTTACTAAATGAATATTTACTTGGTAAAAATTGTTTTTAAAATTGATTTAAATAAATATGAGTAAAGATTCACTTAATTAAAAATATGATATAAAAAATAATGAGATGAGTGATTTTTATTGTCCGATTTATAATAATAATAATAATAATAATAATAAAATAATTTTTATTGGCTGATTCTGTAAATGGTGTAACGAGAATGACTTATAATATAATTTTTTATTGTATGTCTATTTTTTTTATTGCTCTTTCGGTTTTCAAGATCTCGTCCAGACTAATTTAGAACAACCCGCGTCGTTAGGGGTGCTTATCGAGCGAGTCGGTCGCGAGTTGGGCATTGCTCGACTCGTGCTCGTTAAAAAATTTTATTGCTCAACTCGACTCGTTACTCATTAAGCTCGTTAAAATTGTGCTCGACTCGTGCTCGCTATACTCGACTTATTGCTCAACTCGACTCGTTGCTCGTTAAGCTCATTAAAAAACTTACCTTATTTTTAATTAAAAGTAAAATTTAACAATACCATATGAGGCTTAATATTAACATAAATTAATAAATTTAACCAAAAATATTAATAGAGTGCATAAAACATTTTTAAAGTCTAAATTCAAAAGTAACAATTCATAAATACAACAAACTAACGTATTAAAATTAAAATAACAATTCATACATTAATAATTATTATTTAGATTTATTTTTTGAATGAAAATATTTTAAAATAATTACTAAAAAATATTTTAAAAAATTAACAAGCTGCTCACGAATTTATCAACTCGAGTTAGATTTTACTAGATTCAACTCGTTAAGATATCGAGTCGAGTTCGAATCGAACTAATCCGAGTCGAGTATTTATCGAGTTTTGACCAAGTCGAGTTTGAGTTGCTCACGAGCTACTCAACTCGTTAAACACCCCTACGCGTCGTACACCTAATTTTAGTGAATGAGTCCTTCAGTAAATATTTTTTGTATATAATATATCAAACTTAAGACTTATTTAAACGAAACAAAACTATTTTAGTCACTTAGATTAACCCGATTGGTTATTATATGTCTGTTTTTAACTAATATAAAATTCCAAACTTGAAAGACAATGTCAGTCACAATTTCCTTCCCTTTCTCGCTTGCCACAAGCACTTCTCATCAACAATGGCAGTTGCCACCACAAACACAGCTTTCGCTAAGCTTTCCCCGTTAACTTCTTCCTTCAAAGCTTCTATATCCGTTTCCAAATCCACTCTCCCTTTCACCACAACCCCTCAAAAGCCTACCCATTATCGTTACCTTGACGTTTCCTGCTCCCTTTCTCATGCAAACTCGAATCCTAGATCCGTCGCCACCGCTGTTACCCAAACAAATGCTCCTTCCCATGATTTCGTTTCCCGTTATGCAGACGACGAGCCTCGAAAAGGTGCCGATATCCTCGTGGAAGCCATGGAACGTGAAGGGGTTAAGCACGTGTTCGCTTACCCTGGTGGAGCTTCAATGGAGATCCATCAAGCTTTAACCCGGTCCAAAATAATCCGAAATGTCCTTCCGAGACACGAACAAGGCGGGGTCTTTGCCGCTGAGGGATACGCGCGTTCCTCTGGCATTCCCGGCGTTTGTATTGCAACGTCTGGCCCTGGGGCAACCAACATGGTGAGTGGTCTCGCTAATGCGATGCTTGATAGCATTCCGCTCGTGGCAATCACCGGTCAGGTCCCTCGGAGGATGATCGGTACCGATGCTTTCCAAGAAACTCCGATTGTTGAGGTAACAAGGTCTATTACAAAGTACAATTATCTTGTTCTCGATGTTGATAATATTCCCAGGATTGTTCGCGAGGCCTTCTTTTTAGCTACCTCGGGCAGACCTGGACCTGTTTTGATTGATATACCTAAGGATATACAACAACAACTTGCTGTTCCTAAATGGAACCAACCTCTTCGGTTGCCAGGATATTTGTCTAGGATGCCTAAGGGTCCCAATGAGTCTCATTTAGAACAGATTGTGAGACTGGTTTCTGAGTCTAAGAAGCCAGTTTTATATGTTGGTGGTGGGTGTTTGAACTCCAGTGAGGAGTTAAAGAGGTTTGTTGAGCTTACAGGAATACCTGTTGCAAGTACTTTGATGGGTCTCGGTATGTTTCCGATTTCGGATGAATTGTCATTACAAATGCTTGGGATGCATGGAACTGTGTATGCTAATTATGCTGTGGAAAAGTGTGATTTGTTGCTAGCTTTTGGAGTGAGATTTGATGATAGGGTGACCGGAAAAGTTGAGGCTTTTGCCAACCAGGCCAAGATTGTGCACATTGACATCGATGCTGCTGAGATTGGGAAGAACAAGCAGCCTCATGTTTCGGTGTGTTCCGATGTGAAATTGGCATTGCAGGGGCTTAATAAGATACTGGAGGCCAAGGGAGAAAATCTGAATCTCGATTATTCGGATTGGAGATGCGAGTTAAACGAGCTGAAGCTGAAATTCCCATTGAGTTACAAGACCTTTGGTGAAGCCATTCCACCACAATATGCCATTCAGGTTCTTGATGAATTAACCGGAGGGGATGCAATCATAAGTACTGGTGTTGGTCAGCATCAAATGTGGGCTGCTCAGTTTTACAAGTACAGGAAGCCTCGTCAATGGTTAACATCAGGAGGATTGGGAGCTATGGGGTTCGGATTGCCTGCTGCCATCGGAGCTGCCGTTGCAAATCCAGGTGCGGTCGTTATAGACATCGATGGTGATGGAAGTTTTATCATGAATGTGCAAGAGTTAGCAACTATCCGTGTGGAAAATCTTCCCATTAAGATATTATTGTTGAATAATCAACATTTGGGCATGGTTGTTCAATGGGAGGACCGCTTCTACAAGGCAAACAGAGCTCATACATACCTAGGAGATCCCTCAAACGAGTCTGAGATATTCCCGAATATGTTGAAATTCACCGAAGCATGCGGAATACCGGCTACCCGTGTGACGAAGAAAGAAGACCTCAAAGCAGCCATTCAGAACATGTTGGACACTCCCGGACCTTACCTATTGGATGTGATTGTTCCACATCAAGAACATGTCCTGCCTATGATCCCCAGTGGAGGCGCTTTCAAAGATATGATCACTGAGGGTGATGGCAGAACACAACAGTAATTTGAACAAACATCAATATGTTTTCTGGACATAAACTGTCTCTGTCCCAATAAGTAGTTTTTCCCTGTTATAAAGAACTGTCAAGTAGTTTTTTACTTGGTTTATGCAACTGTTGTATGTGTTTTAGGCAGACAATGTCATGTAATGGAAGAATCTGAAACAGTCCTGTTGAAACATGCTTTCATGGCTGCAACAAATGCTTCAAAAGATGTTGACATAATATTGAACTAAAACCTTTTCCTATTCACGACATCAAGATTCAAATCAGTGATATTCCCGGAAAAAACATGAGGCTTCAAAAATATGATTAATATATTCGGATCGAAAAATATGATTCGCAAAAGAAATTCCAAATAGATTATAAATTGGATACATTCCACACTAACCACATACAATGATATTGTAATGTGTTCAAGACTAGTACAAGGATGAACATCAACATCAAGCACCTTTTGTTACATCCATCAATAATTTATTTTATTCGAACCCTTTTTATTGAAATTCAAACTCAATTTAATTTCATTTCGAATTAAATTAACTAAGAAAACCATCGACACAGAGCCATTCACCCACGAAGATTTTGTTGCAGTTAAGATTTGGATTAAGTTGTAAGAAGGAATCAATGGTCAAATTGAATGCTTGAGAGATGCTAAAGCAAGTATCGCCTTCTTGTTGACCGTATATCGACACACAAGTCGGTGTTAAACTTCGAGCCTCTTCATGTCCAACTGCAAAACGTTATACATACTACATGTTTCAACATATCAACCAGACATCTTTATCGATAAACAAAAATAAAATTAAAAAACTTACGTTGAAAGAACTTGCTTTCCGTCGTATTTATGATTATCAGAATCGAGATCAAAAGAATAAAGTTGAGATACATTGAGGTTTTGATGTTTGATTTGGCCATTTTCTCTCCTCAAAGTCTCTTTAGTTTCTTTACTAATTGCCTTTGCTTTCTTTGCTTCATTCTAAGACTTCCTTCCCTATTTATATATGAAAAAATTGATGTAAGAAGAATCAAAAGAAATAATATTCTTCGACCGTCCTTGTTGTGTTTTATGGAAGACGAGGCGAGTTCTACAACTTACTTGGTAATAACAACAATACGGCAAATTAAACAATGTTAAAATAACTAAGATTAACTACAATGTATTTAGATCAACATAGGGGAATGTTCTAGATCTCGAGTTCGAATTCATTGAAAATATAATAACGTTAAAATATTTGATAAAAAAATTTTATCGTTCTTATGATCTTATACGACTCATTGAAAATAATTTTGTTTTTATTCGTTTTTTAAAAAAAAATCTTAAAAACTCCAAAATTGATTTTAAAATGTAAAACTTATATTTGTTTATTCAACAATTGTCGCTTATCGATATTTAAATTCATCGGAGTAAGTTTTTCTATCATTTAAAACATAATTACACTGATATAAAATAATTTTGATTTCTTAAACATATTTATATAATATAAATTGATTCTTTAATATCAAATATATCCGATTATAAACTATCTTTGTTTGTATAATAATTATTCTATATTAATACTTGATTACACTAGTGTAAACAATGGCGGATCCAGAAATATTTACGAGGGTAAGCACAAATCAAAATATATTTTAGGGTGGACACAAGTCATAAAATTTAAAAAATTCAGGGTGGACACAACCATAAAAATTTTAAAAATTTAAGGATTAATTCATAAAAATTTTAAAAACCAAAGCCAAATGTATGAATTTTAAAAAATTCAGGGTAAACACTGACCACCCTCTTCCAAACAAGGATCCGTCGGTGAGTGTAAATCGATTTCACGTTATTACACCGGTACCGGATTAAAAGCCAGGGAAGTAGATAGTAAAATTAAGAATTTATTATAGAGAAAACTAAAATATATATTTAACTTTTTTTTATAACTCTTTTTAACAATAAAAAAACGATTATTTTAGAGAAAATTATATATTTTAAAAAAATTATCCTTAATATATAAAAACATCTGTCAATTGTATCTCTTAACTCGATAAAATCAAATAACTCAACTCGAAATAAAAATACTCGATTCATTTTAACTCGATTCGAAATTTATAAACTCAACTCGATTTTTATAAAATAAAATTGGAGTTGTAATATAAAAATTCGAATAACTCAAATTTTTTAATAATTAAAAGATTTACTTTTAAGTTTGAGACAAGTCTCTCAATGTTCTATGATATATATAGATTGATATATAAAAATATAAAAAAATATTGCTACATATAAAAAATATATATACATATCTTATATAATAAGAGAAAGTCATTTAAATTAGAATCAAATCATACTATAACATGATAAATAATTAGAATTAAATATTTATAAGAACTCAAAAACTACTCGATTTGACTCGACTCGAATTTTTTAAACTCGACTCGAACAAAAAAATCAAATAAAGTTTGAGTTGTAAAATATTACTCTCAACTCAAATAACTCAAAAATTTTTGACTCGACTCGATCGAATACTAACCCCTACTTGTAGGAATGATAATCACACATCATTAATAAAGGGTAGAGAAAATACAGCACATAAACAACTAAAAGTTGATTTATAGACAGCAATATTGGTACACATAATTTGTGGTTAATTTACTATAAACCAAAAGAGATGAAAAAAATGAATATTACAAAAAATATGTCAATGATTCAGCCATATGTCACCAAAAGATTGCATACGGTCGAATCTGAAAACGATCGAAAATCGAAGCTTCTGCAAAGCAACGATGTGTACAGATCATAACCATCTGATAAATCTGCAAAAGATTGCAATAGTTTCCTAACTTCAGCATAGGTAACTCAAAAATTTAGGTGGGAGTGTGGGGGATGGGTGTGTATTCAGCATGTGCTAGGGGAACTTTTCTAAGTTTCTCATGTATTTGAAGGGTCATTTAAAAGATCATATATCGTCGTATTCGTGTCTGGATATGATCAGACATGAAAATTGGGAAGAGGTGTTACAACAAAAACGAAGACTCAAAGTATAGTCATCGACTACTATACCACCAAACTTAGACACATAGCACAAACCATATTTGAACAATTGAAATGGCACAAACCATATAATGATGGATGTGATGGAAGCTTACCATTTCTTGACATCTCCATCACTTTCATCATGACCAGCAGCGCCATTAACTTGGGTTGTTGAAGTAGAGGCTGAACCACTTTCTTGAGCTCCTGGATGAATAAGCTGAGAAAATCCATGTCCAAGAGACTTCCATAAGCGTGTTGGCAGTGATGCTTGCAAATTCCCACTGCTCCCATAAGATGACGGTTCGATAAACTGAGCAGAATCAGGTTTCAGTTCAGAGAATCGAACAGCACCTAAGAGCCGTTCGGGAAGCTCTGTTTCAGTCTGACTCTCAATAAGAAAAGCCAGGTCAACTGTCAAAGTTGTAATGTAACCAAATGCCAGGTGAACAATAGCACTTGCAATCATCGAAGATCCAATATCAATATCAACTTCACAAAAATTCTCAGATATACAATACTTGCAAGAGAGGGCTCGTCCAATGATGCATATTGCTTGCTCTCCAACTGCTTTTCGAACAATCCATGGACCTTTGGCAATGTTAGCGATCAATTTAAGCCTTGAGTTTCTAAATTCATCGTCGCCTTTCAAGAATTGGTCCATCAAAGAACCCTCTGGAATAGGTTCAGTGGATATAAAATAAGCTACAGCACTATAGTTGTCCTTAGTTGGGAGCTGAAGATTAAATGCCCAAATAAAAGGCTTATCACCAGCTGGAAAGGCTTCGCCAACAGCTTTCCTAACACGATTTTTACGATGGCTTAAGTGGTCACAGAGCTTTGCGGATGTTCTAATCCAGTCAAAACCAAGAGACTTAAGCAGATATTTACCACCAGGAATTTTAACCTTGTTTGACAAGTACTCCGGACCCCTTACCATGAAGTTATCCCCAGGTGGACATGACCAACCATTCGGACAGTTATCTGGTTCAAGTAGTGGAACAGCTCCCTCTGATCGTACCCTCTCTACCCATTCTGGTTCCTTGCCATCGTCAGCACTAGCCATGCGTCCTGCTGGAATAAACATACAAGAAATCTCAGTGGGATATGAAATTAATACACCACAAATCATATTAGTAACTTAATATTACACCATTCCATATCGGAAAGAAAACATGATAATTCAATACAAAACCAAACAAACTCAGAAACAAGACAAACATCCAACAGAACAAGTCCCTCAAAAGCTACATTCCCACATAAAATCTCCGGGGCAAAGCCAATTATCGGTCTACCGACAGACTTGCTCTTGGCCTACTTAACCCAATAATGTCGCTTTATCACCTTATGAAGATACACAACAAAACAAGCATCAATCAAATCATATAGATCAAAATCAGGATTGAACATGGAACATTTTATAATCCACCAAATAGAAAGAATCTTGACATACAAGCAAAAAATATGACCTATATCCAGAACAAAAAGTACACACATATAGAAATAAACAAAAGAAGTACTCAAACAATTCTGGGAAATCATATTTTCTTTTAAGTTTTCTTATTAACAATTATCTATTTCCAGGACTACTTTATGGTTCTTGAACTATAAATTTATATAAAAAAAGTAAAAAAATCAACAAACCCACAGAGACAAACCAAGAAAGCTCATCTTTTAGGCTTAACTGAGAAAAAAAATTCAACAACAACAAAAAAAAACGAATAAACAGTATGAATTACAAGAATTAAGCTGGAGAAGCAAAGAACAGTTCTTTTATTAAAAAAATCAAACCTTGAAATGGAGGGAAGGGCGAAGGAGCTTAATGGTAAAAGGAGAGTGAAAAGGAAACCCTAATTTCTCAAAAAATGAGGTGATGAACAATCAATTAGGGTTTTGTTTTGTGATCAAATAGAGGAAAGCTATCAACGGATAATTGGTTTGGTCGCTTTATTGGTTTTGAAAAGCCAACCGACCGATCATCCCAACCGGCAACCACCGGCTAAAATCGTATGATGATGGGAAATCAAGTGTCGGCTCTGGTCGGCTGCAAGTTTCTATTCCGAACTTATTCTTATAAGATTTATCCCAGAAATAGATGTTTAAATTAAAAATGTTATTTTTTCTGATATCGAATTTGGGTGATAAAAAAATGAAATATATAAAATTTAAAGATAATAAAACAGTAATTTATATTTGATTAAAAAATTAAAAATTTAAATATAAGACATTCAGATAAGATATTAGATTTTTTATATGTATTTTTTAATTAATGATTATATTTATAATTTTTTTAAAATTTTGAATATAACGTATAATAAATTGTTAAATATAACAGGATTTATATTTACAAAAATTTTGAATTTTCATACTTTTAGATAATTCAAAACTTAAAATATTATGATCTAAAAAGATTATAATTGAAATGAATATCTAATCTGAAAAATAAAAATCAATTAAATATCTAAATTTTTAGGTTGCATCAATGAATAATTGAATTGGATCGAATATTTTTATATACCCCTAACCTAAAACGTGTAGTTTTTTTAATAGATACATCATATCTGTTTTGTTAAAATATGTGTTTAAAATTTTATTCTATCATAGTAACACCAATAAAAAAAAAATCACCAATAAAACTGATACGTGTCTTTTGTCATTTTCAAAAATAAATTAAATAATACCTAAAAATTTTAAAAATTATAATATAATCTTAAAATTCTTAAACTTTAAATCTAAAATTAACGTCATAATTGTTGTCGATAGTCTTACCAGATTCTACTATTGTTGTTGTCAAAAAATTATCTTTATTTTCTTTGATCACTTATCGTTATTAATCGAGGAGAAAAATGTTCATCGGATATCAAATGATAAGTAAAAAAACTTTAATCCTTTGATATCTGATTGACACACATCTCCATTAGTTGTCGATGATGAGTAATTAAAATAAATAGACGACGACAATAACAAGGTCCATCAAATCTGTCGTCAATGATAATAGTATTAATTTTGAGATTTTATTGTTTGAGATTATAAAAATTTGAAATATTTTTAAAATTTTATGAATTTTTATTCTTTTAAAAAATATTTTTAGAAATCTAAAAAAATCAGATAATTTTATAAATTATTTTCACCTCTCATGTCGGTACTTGACCGGCTATTTCTCCATTCGTAACAAATCTTAAAATTCTATATTTTTAAGTATCTAAATACTCAAATATATTTAAAATTAAAATATTTTTATATTTAATAAATATTTTTATATTAAATTAATAAGATATTTTTATATTTAATAAATATATATATATATTTAATTTTGGATAATCGAATAGTACGAATCTATAACAGGCGTCGAACGCTGAACATCATTAATATTGAACACAACAGAACATTATTAAATTAATTTATAAAAATAAAAATCTATAGGATTAATCTAACAACTATTAATTATATATTAAGTTTATCACTCTTTATTAATTACATACTGAATCGTTAAGATTTTAAATTTTATTAATTAATTTAATAATGTTGAACAATATTCAATATTAATGGTATTCAACAGTGTTCGACACCCGTTATATAAATTTTTTTAATCTAATATCCAATTTTATCCGAAATTCCGAATAGCCGATGGTTATCTGAATTTAAATACCCCTACAAATATTATACAGAAAAACAAAATTATCTTTACCAATTAAATCGCTCAATACGATCTCTTCAAGTTTCGTCTGGAAATGAAATAGCATCTTCTGAAAATTAATGATTTTGATTACAAGGGCAGACAAACCGAGAGGGAAGAGGACAAAACTAGGATGAGCATGGCACGTCAGTTCCAAAACCAGTGAAGCCTCTATGTAAGCTGGCATATATAGACTCTGCAATCAATTGCTTCTACTCTTGGCTATACATCAAACAGTAAACGTAAGCGTTTTCCTTTCGATCCTTATCTTGATTCAATCATGCATAGATTCATCTCAATATCGTCCAAATCAAACTCTCTCAAAAATCGGAAGCAGCTTCAACTTCCCTTCCTTTCACCACTTTCTTCTGCCACTCCAAAAGGGCAATCTTGTTTTGACCATTTCAATCAAAACCCACCTTCTTTAGGCACTAGGCTGGGTTTTGATCGGGTTTTCTCGTCTGGGTATTTTCCAAATCGTGTTAATTTGAGAGAACGTGAAAGATATGGAAATGGGTTGTTGAGGTTGAAGGGTTTTGTTGGGGAAATTAGGAGTTATAGCTGTGAAACTGATAGGGAGTCTATAGAGTATGATGTTGTCATTGTTGGGGCTGGTCCGGCGGGCTTATCTGCAGCTATAAGGCTCAAACAGTTGTGTCAGGAGAAAAATGCTGATTTATCCGTTTGTGTTGTTGAAAAAGGTGCTGAAGTGGGTAAGTTTCTGTCATCTTCTTTTTGGGGATTTTATTGTACATTTGACTATGGCTATTGAGCTTAGAGCTATAGTAGATTGCAAGTTTAGCTTTCAGCATATATAAACATCGCTTAATATTTCTATGTGATTGCTCAGGAGAAAAATAAATGATATTTCTATGTGATTTTAGGTGCTCACATCCTTTCTGGGAACGTTTTTGAACCTCGGGCCTTGAACGAGCTTCTCCCACAATGGAAAGATGAAGAGGTGCCCTCTCTTTTGATGTCTTCATTTTAGAATTTAAGTGTATTTATTCATGATATGTTAAAGACTGGTATTTTGGAATCAGGTCAGTAACATAGTTTGGTACTTCAACCATAGCTGACAACATATAGAATACTTTGTCGCCTTTATGGCTTTATGTGGGTGGTTTTGATAATTGTTGAATCTCCTACATGGTCTCTGCCATCCAAATTTGTTTTTTTAACCATTTTTCTGTGTGCCTGCTATCCAAATAGTTTCTAAACTCTGGATGAATTCTATTTGAAATGATTATTGCTATCCAAATACTTTTTCGCCTGTATGCTAATACTGCTGTAAATTTGAAATGAAATTAAGTGCTGCTTTATGTTCCAACATATTTCAAGCCAACAGTAACTTTGTATTTATAACTGCAAATTAAGTCCTACATTTGCTTACTTTGCATGCAGGCACCAATTAATATCCCTGTTTCTTCGGACAAGTTTTTGTTTCTTACAAAGGATCGTGCAATTTCACTTCCTTGTCCATTTGATAACGAGGGAAACTATGTTATTAGGTATTTCATGTACCTTGCCTGGAATGACTTGCAACATGAATTTGACAACTAACTGCATTTGGGCTAGATTGCAATGGGTCTTCCATGGAATTCCTTCCATGGAATTTATTAGTTTAAAATATGAATAAATAATATGACACTTCCTTTTTCTATACTTCTTCCCATTTGATGGCCTCAACTTTACCTTAAAGCTTAATATCTTGGATGTTATGATGTAGCTTGAGTCAATTGGTGCGTTGGATGGGGGCAAAAGCTGAGGAATTGGGAGTAGAAATTTATCCAGGTTTTGCTGCCAGTGAGGTACTTATATTTTATGTCTTGTTGCTGTTTGATATTACGATGGCTGTTTAAATGACAAGGTGTTCCATTGTTTAGATATTATATGATGAAGACAATAATGTTGTTGGGATTGGAACTAATGACATGGGAGTCGCGAAAGATGGTTCTAAAAAAGAGAATTTCCAGCGTGGTGTGGCATTGAAAGGCATCTCTCTCTTCCTCTTCCTCTCCCTCTCGGTGCTCTAAATTTATTTTGCTTGTAGTGGACTAAGCTGTGATGTTAACATGCAGGTCGGATTACACTTCTTGCTGAAGGATGTCGGGGATCATTATCACAGGTTTGAAGAAAAAAAAATTGCTGCTAAAGTTGCTGTTCTAGGGGTCTAATTTTGCTAGTTTTACAAGTAAAGAATGCTAGTGATAATCATTGTCTTAATTTTCTTGAACAGAAATTAATGAAAGAGTACAAGCTGAGAGAGAAGGTACAAGCCCAACATCAAACTTATGCTCTGGGAGTTAAAGAGGTACATTTTTACATCCGAAGAATATATTTTGCTAGGTTTGATGTTTGGTTTTTATACTTTTCCTTTTTGAGATACAATCTAGTGTTAATATATGCCTGCATATTGGAGATAATCTTTTTGATATTTTTATTCAATCAGGTTTGGGAAATCGATGAGAACAAGCATAAGCCTGGTGCAGTGCTCCATACATTAGGCTGGCCTTTGGATTCCAAGACTTATGGAGGTTCATTTCTGTACCACATGAAAGATAGACAGGTAATAAAGTTTGTGTATCCGCTCTCTGTTTTAGGCTGGTTTTAAATAGAATGTTAGTGCTCTGTCCATGGAGAACTCCATCTGCCACCTTAAGATTGCCGAAATATGCAGTATGTTTTTATATAAACAACTTGCTAAATTTGGACTGTTATTGCATGGAGATTCAAGTTTTTATTCTGGAAGATGTAAATGTTGGCATCATTTTATTATTCCAGTATTGTATGTGTTAGTTGCACTTTGAAATGAATGCTTTTAACAAAGACACTAGTTTTTAGTGCTGATGTCAAATTGATATTTATTGGTGTGACAAACAGGTGACCATAATCCCCACCCAACTTCTTAACAGTCTAAGTTACTATTTAAGATAGTAGAACCTTTAGCCTTTTGCGATCTTATTGAAAATTTAATATTAGGTACAGAGTCTTCCCCTGAAATTTGGACAAAAAATGGTATGGAAAATTTCTAAGTTCTATTGTAAGTTTGCAGATTTTGTACCACATTCCTTGCCTGATTTTGTGCGACCTGAAAGGACATTTCCTTTCACTATTTCATATTTTATCACCAGTATCATTTTGTGGTTATTTTCTTCCCACTTTCTGTCCTCATTGTTGCCAAATCCTCATTGTTTATACATTGCTGGCGTTATAGCTGTTATTTAAGTCTAAAAACATTTTCATGTAATTGTTCATCGTAATGTTATTGTCCAGTGTCCATCTCATTTATTATTGTTTTTTCTTGGTTGAGCATACAGATTTCAATTGGTCTCGTGGTTGCTTTGAATTATCATAACCCTTTCTTGAATCCTTATGAGGAATTCCAGGTAAACTAAATTTTAAGTCTTTTACAATGCTTTGTGAATTTTTTCGGTCTTGGTCTTTTTGTTAGCGTGCAATTGGAACATGGATATATTTTACCATTTTCTTGAATATTAAGAAAAAGTATTTTATGCATGTTAAAGTTGGTCAGTTATTCCCTACATTTTCTGTTCTAAATTTACCATGATTCTGCATGTGCATATGCAAATGCATTTTCTACCCTAATTTTCCAGACTTAGTCACTATAATTTTCACTATTTGGAAACTTGGTGATCATATCAAAATCACTCACGAGAGCGACATCTTCAAAATATTCGAAGATTAGAAACAAGTACCCTTGCATGTTACAACAATATTTCCCTCTCTTGTTCAACACAGCATGCTGCTTCTTGATTTACCATTGTTCAAGGTGGGGTATCATGATAGGAACCAAATTAAGGAGGCAGTGGTAACAAAGAAAACCAATTGTCGGAAGAGAAAAAAATTCTCATGATTCCCAGAGCATTAGCTTGCTTTCCTATTATAGTTTAATTGTTATTCCAATTTATTGGTGGCTGTAGATATTCTGGGGAAAAATGATGTTTTGACTTTTCAATTTCAAGTCTCTCAAACATGAAATACAAAATTTAGGAATCTCACTCATGTTTCTCTTTGGTTGTTTCTTCTGGTAGAAACTCAAACATCATCCCTCCATAAAACCTCTACTAGAAGGTGGGACTGTGCTTCAGTATGGGGCTCGAACCTTGAATGAAGGTGGATTTCAGGTGAGTTGAGCAATCTTCCTTTAGTCAGAATTGCTCAAAATTAAGCTAGTAGAGAATTGAAAGCTGTCTTCTGAATATCAAAGTGGCTAGCACTATGAGCTGCTATGAATAGTTTTTTTGGAGAAGGTTTAATGTGTTAAAATATAATGCACTGGACAACAGCTTTGACCATTATATGACCTTTTAAAAGTTTATTGATGATGAAGGATCTGGAGAAGCTGATTTACCCCTATGATCACACTTTTTATGTACCTTTGTTTTCTATTTCTGTTTGGTGGTTACTTTTGATGCATACATGAATATGATGCTAGTTAAATTTCAGTCTGTTCCATATCCAGTTTTTCCGGGAGGAGCTATAATTGGATGTTCGGCTGGCTTTTTAAATGTACCAAAAATAAAGGGAACTCATACTGCCATGAAATCAGGTAATTAATCTAAGGGATATGGTTTATATTTCCCCACCAATTGTTCTTTTTCCCGGATTAATGAATTTTAATTCTTGCATGTGTCTACATACAAGATCCTGAATTATTTAGATCAATTAAACCAATGAAGTTTAGAGGAATAATGTCTGATGAAATTTTCAATTCCAATATAATATTCATGTGCCTTATATCTTGACCATAGCCTTCTGTAAAGTAAAATTTCCTTGTATTTTTTCTTTATTATAAAAAATAACATGTTAAAGATACCAAGTGTATATTACGTTCAAGAAGAATTTCAAATGCATCAATGCACATAATAAAGTTTCTTATAAAATTCTCTGCTTCATCATTCATGTTCTGCTTTTGAAACGGACATAATTCCTGCATTTGCAAAATGAGCAAACTTTAGTTTGTAATGTTAATCCCATGTTACCACTTCTAAATATGATAAAGATACCAAGTTTACAGAGTATTGAAAAAACATGGCATGTTTCTGACAGGAATGCTAGCGGCAGAAGCTACTTTTGGCACACTTCATGAGGGATCCAATATGGAAGCATATTGGGATGCATTGAGGAATTCATGGGTGTGGGAGGAACTTCATAGGGCTCGGAATTACCGACCTGTAAGTACAACTTTTCCCCATTTTTATTCTTTTCAATTCCTGTGGTTTCCTCATGTCCTATTCTTTAATACACTATCATTTGGTTTCATGACTGCTTTTGGGTGTTAAGTAGATGAGCAAATTTACGGAACTGAACTCTTTAATTTTCTCTCTGTAAAGAATCACATTTTTGTTGCTGGATCAGTTCATTTTCTCCTATTGTTTATTTGTCTAACTGGTGAAGTTTATGCCTTTGATCTTATGTTCTGAATATAATTTCATTTCTCGTAGGCTTTCGAGTATGGGCTTTTACCAGGCTTAGCCGTAAGCGCATTGGAACAGTAAGACTTCATCTTTTGCTGTACTAGCTATGTAAAGATTACTTGTTGACGACATTTTCTCACTTTGATTTTCTCTAATGTTAGCCTCGTACTGTTTTGTTTTCTTACAGCTATGTATTGAAAGGAAAATCTCCATTCACACTTAAGCATGGGAAACCAGACCATGAAGCAACAAATGTAAGGGAAACCGTTTTCTGGAGATAAAAAAAAAAAAATTTAAGTTACAATAAAATGGCAAATTAAATATTTGGATTTATTTTGATCTAGGGATCAATGTTTTTAACCCTGTGTGTAAGCTGAAATCAAAGTTGTTTCAATACTTTGTCAAGATGTCCCAGAGATGCTGTAAATGAGCCTAATCATATCTCAAATTCGATGCATAAATAGAATTATTGCTGTAAATTATGATGACAAAAAACAAAGCTGCATATGCTGACAGAAAATTTAATCCTGTCCCTTTTTTATCAGTTGATTTTGTTGCACATCTTCAGGAACTAATAGTAGATTTCCTTTTTCAGGTTGCTAAGTTACATTCCCGAATCGAATACCCGAAGCCAGATGGAGTATTGTCCTTCGACGTGCCAACATCTTTGCACAGGTGTGGATAATGGAACTCTTTGCCTTGTGTCAATCATCTTTATCATAATTTAGATTTTATATCCAGAGCTTAATTAGATAAAAATATTTAAATGTCAAGTTGATTACATAACTCATAACCCTCTAGTTTGAATTTTTATGGTAGATAACGAAAGAAAGGAACAAATAAATGCAGTATGAAACCGGATTAATCAACAAAAAATGCCTATTTTGTTTTTCGTTCTCTCCAGATTTATGTTTTTGCTTATTTTCTATTTTCATTTTAGGAGCAATACAAATCATAACCATGATCAGCCGGCTCATCTTCGCTTGAGGGACCCGGATATTCCTGAGACTGTAAACTTGCCGGAGTATGCTGGACCCGAGTCACGATATTGTCCTGCCCGTGTATACGAGTAGATTTCTTATCATGCCTTTTCTTTTGGCTTATCTCCTTGTAATATATTGTCCCTGAATCAATTGTTTTCATTGTTGTTTGAATTCAAGGTATATTCCTGATGAAAAGAATCAACTGAAGTTGCAGATCAATGCTCAAAATTGCTTGCACTGTAAGGTAATGTACAGAACAATCAGTTGATACTTACCTTAAAATCATCCTTCTTCTGGTCTATATAATGGTTTCACTGGATGCAAATAAGGAGTCCGACCAACAAAGCTCGCATATATATATCAATATCCGACACTCCCGACCAAGCTTAACATTATGGTTTTCACATAACAAACATAGCTTCTGTCTCCTGTTTTTTTGCCAAATAGATTTATGATTATTCTGGTGAAGTTAATAATGTTGATTTTAATGATTTACAGGCATGTGATATTAAAGATCCAAAGCAAAACATTCAGTGGACGGTGCCGGAAGGAGGTGGCGGCCCAGGCTATTCAGTCATGTAGGCTATATAAGCTAACCTTCTGTTGCTGGTTGCAAATGTAGTTTTACATTTGGACATTACAATAAATATATTATCTTTGAAATAATTAACAATTCCATCTTAAATGTTTTCAAAAGTATACCTTTTTTAATTATACCAAATGAAAAGCAAGCTTTAAGGAGCTCATCTTGAGTCTTGCCTTCAATCTCAAGTAATGATTGGGGTTATTTTTTTCTAATTAAGAAAGACTGAGAAAGATACCATGTCTTGCTCATGGGGGGAAATGCATATGTTCCTTCAAGGTTATAGAATATAATTAAGCACTACATGACACTAAGGTTGTGCTTGGCACAGCAGAAAATTGGAAAGAAAGTGAAGAGGGGAAGGAAAATGAAAATAAATGATGCTTGGTACAGAAGAAAACAAGAAAAAAAGAGGGAAATGGAACAAAACAGCACCTGTGAAACAAAACAGCAAACAGGATGAAGAGAATATACCAAAAACTTATAGAGAAAAGCATGGACACCACAGATAACTTTTTGTGATGCCTTTGGAATGCATGAGCTGATAGTGGTTTGGTCAAGACATCTGCAACTTGTTTAAACACAGGAACTTCATTAGTTTCTAGTTAACCGGTTGTTACCTTTTCGCAAACAAAGTACAAATTTAACTCCACATGCTCGACTGACATTGACACGACACTAGAATTATCACACTAAAAAATAGGTTTCTTGTCTGCACTTATAATTTCAGTGATGGCGCGATCTTCTATATTATGCTTCAGCGGTAGACCTAGACATCACTTGTTGCTTCTTAGAACCCAAGACACAAGATTGTTACCAAAGTATATACAAAAGCCTGTAGTGGATCTTTGATCATCCCCAGTTTGCATCAATATATCCCACGATAGATAAGCAGGGTGAAGAAACAAATTCAGACCAAAGTTTAAAGTGCCACTAAGAAATCGCAAAATTCTTTTGACTAGCTGTAAATGAGTGTCTAAAGGAGCTATCATTGACCTGACAAGCCTTGTTAACATCAAAGGAAATTTCATGTCGAGTTATAACCACATTCATGGGGATTTTGTAGTGATAATGGTAAGCAAAACTCAAACTTTCATTGACTCAAATAGAAAAATGTTTATCTGATATATATTAATATTGTTGTTGTTGGGATTGAGAAACATGGTTTGGTCAAGTACCATCAAATAAAATGGTTCTTGGCATCTTTCAACAGTTGTTTAAACCTCTCGGAACTGCAGCAAACGATCCTAATTGGCCCATCAATCTTGGCGTCAAGGTCATCGCCTTGTGATCGGATGAGCAGTTCTTGAAACGCAGCACAAGACAGATACTTGATAGGAACTTCGAACCTCTTCGCCTCTTGACCCACATATATTGCTACGTAACCTCTCTGCGCTTGAACGGCTTTGACATCGTCCTCGACATCCGTCCCCGGCAGCACATCATAGGAACATTGCTCGGACCTGCTAATCCAAAGCTTCTTGACCAGGGAAACGAATTTGGAGGCTGAATACATTGTAGAACCAGACATGTATAGTCTCAACCAACTTGTCTTTACCCTGGATTTTGAACACGTAACTTAGGGCAAGTTTTTTTTCTTTTTCTTTTGGATTTAACGAGAAGAATGTTGTAAGTTTTATGATCTCTGCCATTAATGGTTTTAAGTTGGAGCTTGAGTGTTGAAGGTCGAGTTGAACTAGGAAACCTTTCGGGGGTACCCATTGGTTGCATGGTATATGAAGAATTTCATATGAACGATGATTTTACTAAAAGATAAAAAGATTGATTATTTTTTTTTAAAAAAAACGAGATTTTTTAATTCTTAAGAAAAATTATAAATAATAAAAATAAAATATTTTCAAAATAATATATTTAGAATATAAAAATTTTAAATAAACAAATAAATTTTAAAAGTACGCAAGTAATTCAAAATTTTGAATGAAAATTTATTGAAAGAAATATAATTTTTAAATATATTTCAAAAGATAGTCTAGATAGTATTAAAACATTAAAATTTAAACATTAAAAATTATAATATTGTTTTCATAGTTAAAGTCTTATAGTTAAAAAAAAATCATTTGATATTTACCGAGAGTAATAGTTAAAAAAAATTCGATTCAATTTTTTTAAATCAATTAAAATTTTATTTTTCATAATTATTTGAGCTCTTGAACTAAAACATTGAAAATTGAATGTATGCTCCTACGTTCAATAGATCTAAGATAAGTCTTTCTGAATTCAATTTTAGTGTATTGTATTTTAACGTAAGGTTGATGGATAATTAGATGATTTAAACAACCTTACTAATTATTTTTTCAAAGTCCGAAACTCTTGAAATGCTCCCATGAGCCTAATAAAGCACGTTAGACTCTCTAATTTAACTTTTGAAATCTATATTTTTTTAAATCTTCTGATTATATGCTTGTCGTCTAATACTCGTAAAAGAATAAAGAACAATTTTATTACTTTCTGATATAATACTTTATTAGGATATCGAATCTAAATTGGAGTATGATGTTGTCCAAAATGTCATGACCGTGTTATGTTTGACATATATTTACTTGTGCTTGTAACATCTTTTGATAGTATTGTATTACTGAGCTTCTCTAAGCTCACGTTATTTTAGCCTCACATGTTAAAAAGAAATTTTGATCATGTTTTTGTAAATTGACATCATTGATAAAAAAAAAAAAATTGGTGTTGCTTACGTAGTATAATAATTTATCCTTCATAAAAATCAACGAAGATACTTTAAATCCCAAATCATTCATGAAAGACAATTTTTAAATCTTGATTCGTGACTAATAGTTCCATAAGATTGACGAAATTTTGGAGTTAAAAGGTTGGGAATTTCGGTGGTTATGATTCGAGTGATAAAAATAGACTCAATGATTTTGAATAATCTTTGTTATGATTGTAAAATTTGACATTAAGAGTGACTCGGGATCAAATAATTTTTTTGAACAATTTTTATTAAAAGAGTGAAGAAGAAATTTACTTCTAAGATTTAAAATTTGATAAATTTAATCGAAGGAAAAAACTTAACAGATAGAGAATAAAATCCTTGATAATTTTAAAGGGAAAAAATCAGGCTTCTTTTGTGTCTTTTTATAACTTAACATAAAAAATTAAATTTTAAGTCTTAATTTTAAATCTTGAATTACACATCCTCTATTTTTAACGAAAAATGACATGCCAATTCATATAAATTGGTATAATAAAAAAATCCTTCAAATTTTATATTTAATTTAGTTAGACCTCAATTCTAAGAAATTGACTCATCGTATAAATATTATTTAAATTTAGTCATGGCACTTTGATTTCATTTACTCTGAATCTGCACCTTCGATAAATAATCTGGCCACTTCTTTGTAGATTTAATGAGGTTCTTATTGACAAAATTTAAGATTGACTCGATGTGTTTGGGGAACAATTGCTCCATACTCTTGGAATTTAAAGATTTCGATAGATTAAAGACTCAAAATAATTATATTCTAAAGCTATACCGACTTTCGTAAGACGAATATTAAGTCCACTAATCTATCAGTTGAGTCTACCAACTAACAGTTATAACAACTCTGACTCATTCATCATATCTTACGGAGATTAGACTTGACATCATCGTCAAACCTATATACACGAGGGAAGTCATTAATATTTCCCAAGCTAAATCCCACGTACAAGAGTCAACAGGTTCCCCTTTCTATTCCTCTTAAACCATATGGGCTACGTGGGTTCAATAGATCCAACGGTAATAAATTGGCCTTTACTGTTTTTGGTAACTTATCGTTGAGAAATTTCAATTAAATCAAAATTACTCATCAATGAAATTATGAATACTTTCTGCGCAAGTAACCCAAATCCTTATAAAAGGATACCAATCTCGATCCTCAGCCTCTCACCATTCATTTGTATTAGGTTTCCAAAACTTGAAAACCAGATACAAGAAAGCTTATTGTTTATTACAAACCAAAGAGTTATGGACATGGAATGGATGCTTCCAGGTGTTCGGTTTGTACCAACTGATTATGAGCTTGTTGAAGATTATCTGTCAAAGAAGGTGAGAGGCGAGCCATTGCCTTGCGACCAAGTTGTCTATGACTGTGAAATCTATGGAGATAAAGAGCTATGGAAGCTTTTCGGTGAGACCAACTCCGAAATTTGTTATGTATTCACAAAACTAAGGAAGAAGGGGAACGGAAGAAGGATTGATAGAACAGCGGGGTCAGGAACCTGGAAAGGTGAAAGAACCGATCCTGTTATGGATTCGAAGAAGAATCATGTAGGGGATAGAAAACTTTTCAGTTTTAAAGTGGATGGAGGTTCCAAGAACGAACAGAAGGGACATTGGATCATGCGGGAGTTTTCACTTATTAACAAGGATCAAGTAAGTTCCTTACTTGAAACTATTTTTTACTATTATTATATATGTTCGATGCTTTGTCGACTAGGGTTAGGTCATTCCGTTCTGTTCTGTTCAAGTTTAGTACTTGAAACCTAGTTTTTGTTGTTGGATATGACTTGAATCAGTCTTTGTCATGATTTGTACACTAACTTCCATTGTTTTGTTTGTGTTTATAGGTGGATGATTGGGTACTCTGTCGAATCTACAACAAAAATAACCCAAATAGATCTCTGGAGCATGGTAACGATGACATGTTACCACCTTCGGTATCAATCGACAGACAATATAATGAAGAAGATGATTTGTTTGACTTTGATGCAATGATGGGGAGTGATGGCATAAGCACTGATCCCGTTCCTGATCAGTGGGAAATGGGATATTCAGACTTATCCATGGTTAACCCTCTGAAAAGGACCCTCCCTTTGCCTTACTGCATCGAAAACGAAACCGTATGGCCGTGGAGGAGCAAGAGATTACGTGGTTATAGCAATGCGAATGATGGTGGAAGTTTGGAGATTGCCACACTGCCTAGCCAGCTACCTCCAACCCTTCCACTGCAGCAACACCACCAACAGCAGCAGCAGCAACAAGCCAACAACAACAACAGCAGCATCAATGCTGGGTTCCAGGGCCCAACTGGTACTCTTAATTCAATTCCAGGACTATTAAATACAATCCGACCACTTCTGAAATTTAAGACCAATTTGATATGTTCGGGAATCATATCACCAAACTTTTGAAATTCGAAAATTCCAACTTGTTAAAGACTCAGAGTAATCCATTCTAAAATTATATTGATTTCGGCAAGACGATATTAAGTTCACTGATCCAACAACTAATTCTATCAACTAAAAAATATGACTCCTTTGATCTATTTACCGTATTTTATGATAATCAGACTTGACATCAACATTAAACCTCTCTAATACATATAAAGGGAGGCCATCAATATTTTCCGAATTGAATCCCACATACAAGGGTCAACCGATCCCCATTTCTCTTCCTCTTCTTCTCTTCGATTAGAATCACCATCATGTTAACTCAGGATCAAATGGACTTCGGTTGACTTCGGTTAAGTCATTTTCAATGTAAGTTAAATTCAAATCGAATTAATCGATTTCGTATTAAATTTGGATCACAAATTAATAGTATATATTATAAATTTATTTGTCTTCTTAAAATAATCACAGCTTTTTCGAGTCACAATTATCACAAATCACTATTTTTTTTTCTCTCAAGTATATATTTATTTGGGCAATTGATAATAAAACTCACTTTAGTTGTATTATAAAAAAAAGTTACTAAAGATTAGATATAAGTTTCGGTACATATTTATTGGAGTTCATAATTGAAAAACAATGACGTCCTCTTGAATATGGGAGCACATTCGAGATGTTAGGAATAAAGTATGACATAAGCTGATCTGGTATCCTTCTCATGTGCCAAAGCATTAAATTATAACATGGATGGCTATTCTTGATAGAGGTTTAGGGTTAAAGGTTAGGGGTTAAGTGTTATGGGTTTGGGATTTAGGGTTTGGGGTTAGGGATTTGGGATTATGATTTAGAGTTTGGGATTTTTTAGGGTTAAGGTTTTTAGGGGGTTTAGGTTTAGGGTTTTTGTGGTTATGGTTTGGGGTTTTTAGGGTTTGGGGGTTTTTGGGTTATGGTATGGTGTTTTAGGGTTTAGGCTTAGGGTTTTTAAGGTTTAGGTTGAATAAAATGTAGTTTGTTTAAGAAAATCCTGAACCCTAAATCCTAAACTTTGAGCACTAAAAACCCTAAAACCTAAATACTAAAGCCTTAAAATTCTAAACCCTAAAAACTTTAAACCCTAAACATTTTTCACACAAAAAACAAAAATGGATATTATTATTATTATTTTGGAGGAATCATATAATAAGTTTTCCATAATGTATATAACAAGATGTATAAACTGAGAACTGATGAAAAACATTAAAAGAACCAGTGACAACAAAATGCAAACAACTTACAAGGTCAAGTTGAGGGCATTCAATCACTACCAGGCTACCAGCTGTGAAATCTGCCAAAAGCACATTTTCTTTCAAGGTGATGACACATTAAAGACCCAGAGAAGAAAAAACAAAAGGTCAGTTCATCACAGAAGAATTAATCTTTTTTAAGAAAAAAAATCCAAGTTAGGTTGATGAAACCATGCTTACCCAAAGGTTTGATGTAGATCTAGCAACACTTTTGAAGTTTTATCCCAGAGATGTTCATTGCAAAAGATGTTGCGACAACACAAGTGCTGTTTCGATTTGTTTATTCTAATTTACATATAATTCTGGATGATTGGTCATTTTTGAGATGCAGGTGTACTCTCACTCAAGGATGAACCTAATCGAAGCATAAGAGGATATACAGGACTGAATTCCTTGTCTCCTCTAGCCCTAACCTTTGCAGCATAATCATCCAGAGTTGCCTTGATTCCCTTCCATATCTGATCTTCCCCTTGAGAATCCAGCCACAACGAATATTGCAAATGTGTAAGCTTGTTCCTCTGGAGTGGTGATTGCAAGTCCTCAGGGCCTCGGGAATAGAGATGATGCAGTATCACACTTGGAGGTAAATCTTGAAGAAGAGGAGACGCTCCTAGTTGAGAAGTTTCCAAGAAGATTAACGGTCGGAATGCTCGAAGAGCTCGGTATGGGGCACCTAGTTGTTCAACTGGGAACAAATTTTGGCCCACAGCTAATTCCAACTCAGCCATATCCCTGGCCATTCTCAGCTTCCCTGATTCTGAAAGGGGTCTGACAAGAGAAGCATGCCTGATAAAGAGAATCAAAACCCTTGAAGCCATGCTCCTCACAAGCCTCGTGCATATGGTTTCTGTTCCTGCAGTTATAGCATTGGATGAAGATGGCAACAGCCTAGATAGGAACTCACGACGAAAGTGAAGAATGCAGTTTTGTAACTCCTCCATGTAAGGTGAAGCATTGTTGTCCATGGCGGCATCCATGCCAAGTGCAGAAAAGTTCTGGTCGTGGATTTGCAAGATGCAAGATTCAAGACGATCAATCATAGCCTGGAACAAGGAAGTTATAGAGTCACAAGCAACACCATATATTGCACCAAGTGAAGGGGACAATAGATCTGCAACAATAGTTGGAAGCTCCATGATCATAGAAGTTAGGCGTGTATGAATTTCTTGTAGATGCTGACATAATGCAAAGTTCTTGAGCTGAGCTGCAGTAGCAGGACCAGATACTTGGCGGGATTCAGGACCAGTTGATATCTGCCAGTTCAACAAAGTTGAATACACTTAGTATTTCACATGTGTGTTTTGCATTTGAATATTATGTACTTTACAACACACTGTTGTACTCATTGATACAAGACTTTTCAGGGTTTTGAGAAAAGGAAGCCTTCAGAAAATCAACAAGGAAATTAAACTGTTCACTAATAGATAAATCAAGTCCGTGATTAGATCAAATACAGCATCAGAGAATGTCATGGGCTTAAAATGTTACTTAATGCCTAGGATATATGTTGAAACAAATTATCACACGAAACAATGCATTTTATACTTGTAAGACAAAATAATGTGACATACAGTCAGAAAAATGAAAAATGAAAAATGAAAAATGAAAAATGGACAGGGTAATTGTTTGAACCAGTTGCCTCACCAGATTGATCAATGTAGAATTGTATAATCATTATCGGCATAAACACTGGACTTTCTAAAGTTTAGAATCTAGAAATAACAATATAGAATAGTGTGGTAACTTTTAGTTAAACTTGTTTATTTGATGATATGAAATTTAAATGTTACCCCATTTATTTATGTCATGAATTGCAAAATCATGTTATAGAAAACATGCAATATGATCACACTGCGACCTGATTCTCAAATATATCAAAAACTTACAATGACATGGCAGGGATGAAATACTAACAAGTAAGCCATAAACTTGTATAGACAAACCATAGCAGATTTAGGAAGGGAAATGAGGCAGTAACCTCCATTGTCCATCCCTACTCGATCCCGATTTTAAATCAAGGATAAAGTGTACTTGGCACATGATAATGTATAATTCCTCACATAGTAGAAATTCTGCTCAGTAAGAAGAAAAACAGATTTTACACAGGAAAACTGAAATACCAGATATTCAGCTCGTTCTGCAATCAGCAGCAAAACTTTACAAATTTCTCGCATCACAAGAAGAGTCAATCGAGCATCCAATTGAACTGCATCAATTTCTTCCTGAATGCGGGAAAGAATTTTAGAGATCTGTTCTTTGGAGGGAACACTACCACGGCTGGAGACTGGAAAAACGGAATTAACAATATCTGACAGACGGCTTAGGCAGCCAGCCAAGAAAGCCATCTGGAAAGTTTCAATAGTTGAAACCATTTGAGCTTTACCCTCTGAAGTTATAGCCGGTAACACCCCCTTGACATCAGTGTCACGCGAAATTCCTTCAAGAAAGTTTTCCATCAAAGAGAAGAGCTTCGGATACCCATTTGTGAATATCTCTTTGACAAAACTTGATGCAGTAAACGCGGACTTCATTTGGGTAGCAAAAGCCTTAACTAGAGATTCCCACACTCTATCCGTTAGCATTGAATCACCCTCCTGCACCAAGTAGTGATGAATGTAGATAGAAACATGGAATAATTTTGGGGCAAAAACCAGAGCATAGGGACTCCTACTCATATCTAACACTAAATTAGACCGATTCAATTATGAATATAATTACCATGACAGAAAGGAAATGAAAATGGGGCTACCTTAATGACTTCATCAATCAGTAAGACATGTGAAAAAGGGTCTCTCTTCTTCGACAAAACCCTCTGCAAATGCCAAATTGCAACCATTACAGAATGCAACTGATCCATACAACTCCCCATTCTCTGCCACAATGCCTCTCTTGCCTTCCCACTTCCTCCAATCTGTGGCGTTCCGGTCCCCCTAATACCTCCAGGACCAAATCCGCCACCGCCACCAGCTGAAATAGCCTTCATATCCAACGCCACATTCACACTCTTCACGGCCATTCCCTTATATTTATTCACCAATTGCTCCACCATCCCTCTCAACTCCCCAAGATTGTAAAACACTTGCAACCCAGTCCCCACTTCAGCTTGATTCAACCCTTCCATTCCCTTTTCCAAAACTTTCATTGCTTCATTTCTTAACTTTCTCCCTATCTCTTTTACCGCATTGATTTCCTCGTCGACCATTTCGATTCCGCCAAGATCATATTCTTCACACAAGGTCAAGATATCATTATGCAATTGAGCAGCCTTGGCAAGATCCAATTTATCAGGCTCTTCTTCAGCGGAAGCCATAAGGTCTCGTAGCTTTTTGGAAAGACGAATAGCACGTATGGAGTGGGAGAGATGCTCGGAAGTTTTATGTAAATTCGAGAGCTGGACCGTTTTGGAGAGAATTGAGTTATGGGGTTCGGAGAGCTCAGATCGGACACGACGAACCGAGGATTGAAGCGAAGAGATGGAAGATCTAAGAGTGGAAAGGGAAACCTCAGCGTTGTTAAGAGAAGATAACTGGGTGAGGAGGAGAGGATGGTTGGAGAGGACGTGAGAACGGATTTGGGAATCGAGTTGGCGGATGGCTTGGAGGAGGTGTTCGGCGGTGGAAGCAGGGGATCCTGAGGAAAGAGCAGCGGAGGAGAAGGATGTGGAAGAAAAAGAAGAGGAAAGGAAAGGGGAGAGGATTGTGTCTTTGGAGAAAGAGTCGAGCATGGAAGAAGGCGGCACCGGAGCACGAGGAGAAGCGACGGTTGAAGAAGCATTAGGGGTTTTGAAAGTGGAGAGACGGTGGAGAGGGGAGGAGGATGTGGTGGTTGTGGGTGATCTCTGGATGGTCGCTGTAGAAACCATTTTTCTGGGTGTTTTTCAAATAACACAGATCTTTCAGATCTACCAAGAAAATTAACAGAAATGAAAAAGAAAATCTAGAAGAAGATTGAAGGGAAATGCAGAATCAGAGTTAATCTAACGGAAAACATAAATCCCGTTGGCAATGGCAAAGAACCCAAGATCAGACACCAACACAAGTCATCTCTTTCCTATAGAAATAGAGAAAAACATAAAGGGTAAAACTATACAATTGATCATTTAACTTTCAAATATTATTATTTTAGTCACTACAAAATTGTAAATTACGCACAGCCATCAAAATTTATTAATTTAGTTAAATCTGATTATAAACGATGTTTTTATCAAAAATAAAATCTCTCTAAATGCCTAAAGTTGGAGTTAGGGGTGTTCAAATCCGAGTATTCAGAGTTTTGGGTAATTAAAAAACATCCACATCTGATTATTTATGTTCGGGTCGGTCCGATTTTTTTGAATATCTGAGCCTCTTGAACCAGCCTTTAAGAGTATTATTGTAATTTGCTATTTAAAATCCGATTCAATTAAATCCGACTTTTACGTACCGTAACAAATGTACTGGTTTAAAAAAAACTATACTTCAGGGAGAAAAAAAACTATCACAATATTTATAGGATTTATTTGGTATTAATTATCCTAATTGAGTTTCAATTGGTCCCTGAGTTAAAATCATTAAAATTTAGCTTTAAACTTAGTATTCGGTTTCAATTCGGTCCTAAAATTAAAATTAGTTAATAACTTCGGCTATAATATTTAAATTAATTGCAAATTGGTCCAGGATTGAGATCTTTATTAAAGTTCTAAGCTTAAATATTTTAGTCATTTGCAATTTAATTTTCAAACATTTATTATTATTTTATATTATTTTAAATATTTTCCACATCAATATTATTTAACATTAAGAATTATATTAATTGTATATTTGTAGTCCCTTTTAAAGACAATGCGACTCCTTTTACTAATTTTTAAATGTGATTCGAATTTAATATGATCATTTTATAGACGCAAATCGAATTTATAAAATTTTGATCGAACTTAACCTAATTTTTTCTATATTTTTATTTCTTAAATTACCAAAATCTCCTCCATTCTCTTTCCTCTTCACTTTAAATAGAATCCAGAATTTTAAAGGACTTAAATGGAGAAGTGATATACTTTAGGTTTTTTAAAAAAATTATTTGTTATAAATATCAAGTAAAATAAATAATATTTTTCATTATAAAACTAAATATTATTGTTTTAAGAATATGAACTTAATTTAGTAATATTATTATTTTAATATTATCATTAAAATAATATTATTCAATAATATTATTTTTATGAAAATAAATATTAATTATATTAATGATTTATTATATATTATTGAAATAAAAAGATTATAATATAACTAATCATGTTATTACAATATTAAAAATTATAATCTTCAAATAAAAATATCATATTCTATTATTAAAAATTATTAATAATTATACCTTAAATAATTTTATATTTTTTATTAAAATAATATTAGCCTATTATATCCATATGCAATACATAAAATAATATTACTTATTGAATTAATAAAGCAACAAGTTATCGTTAAACTTTTATAATACTAGAAAAGTAATATAATATTTTTAGGAGAAGATTAAACAATAAATTAATAAAATTTATATATATATTAAAATTTATTAAATTATTTTGAATTAGAATCATATTAATAAAACTATATAAATTTTAATACCAACTTAAAAAAATATATCTAATTTATGTGCGAAATATATATTTATACCAAATTTTAAATAAAAATGTTAAATTAGTTGATTTATTTTAACTTAAGATTATTTTTTATATAATACTAAAGAAAGAAGCATTAAGCTACATCATTGAGTCATTTAATAAGGTTAAAGATCGTTTTTGCAGGAGGTTCATCAAACCACAATAATCCAATCGGTATTCCTCGACTCATACGAGCCAAAATGCCAACAACCTCATTTGCTCCACACTGAATATAGTTAATCGTCACTTTTCACTTACGCTCGAGCATTTATCGAATGCTAAACACAACATTAAAAATATAAATTATAAAAATTACATATAACATTATCTAATTTTTTTAACTATCATGTCAATAACTCAATAAACAAAAACTTGCACTTTGTATCCAAAGCTATTCTTTTGATATGATGACTGCATTTGTACCTCAAAACCCCTGCTGGATTTATGTACACAACTGATAATATAGTAAGACCTGATCTTAGCCAGTAGAGTGGCCTCACTGCTGCACACTGATACTAGGTACTTGCAGATGTCACTTTTTCGATTTTGATTCGGCTGCTCGGATGGGTGGTGGCTGCTGTGATCCACCACCACCTAGAGCAGCAGCAGCAGATTCAACATGAGTAAGAAGATACTCGTATATTTTCTTCCTTATCTGATTGATTGTCTCGGATGAAACATGGGGAGTAGTCTCTTCTTCTGCTTCTGCTTCATCGTCTTTGTCTTTGCTTGAACTGATTTCATCCAACCAGTCGTTCACACTCTTCAGCTGTGTCAACATCCCAGCTATTTGATCACTATCGGATAAAGCCGATATGTCAACTTCGGCATCCAAGAATTTCTCCACAAATCCTAAGAACCAATCCTGGGATTCCATTCGCAACATTTCAGCCAAATCAACGACCTCATCAAGGCCATTTCCCTTTGTCCACTCAGGTGGTGGTTCGACTGGTACTTTTGGACCAAGGCCTGAAACATCCCCGGCTTTTCGAAGAATACCCTGTGCTACAAGCTTAGAACCGATTACCGGACAGGTTTTCGTTTGGACTTTTGCAGAAGCAGTCTTAGCAGAATTTTCCAGAATTAAAACGTTTTGATTGGAAGAGATAGCCTTCTGGCTTTGTGCAGAAGCTGAAGCATGACTCAACATTGAACTATGTTCTTTGGTAAATACTGAGAAGGTTGATAGATTGGTAGCCAAGGCAGCTTGCACCCATGAAGCTGCATATTTCCGTCTATCCGATGTGACCTTCATTGCCTCTTCTGATAGGTTTTCTTCAGAGTCCGGAGAAGAACTTATTGGAATAGTTTTCGATAAAGAATCCACAATCATCAGAGCATGATTCAAGCTTGCATGCAGGGTTAAGAACTGATCCACAGCAGGCTGAGGATTATCTTCCTTGGCAGAAGTAGTAAGATCAGAATATAAGCTGCAAGACAAAGATGGTATACCAAAAATGCCATACAAGAAAGCAAAGAACAATCAGTTATGGATAATCTTCCCACAATCACAAAACATCATATATATATCGTCAAATACTACGTAAATATCCAGAATCACTCCACAGCCCACATTATGTTATGTAACCTAAATCCGTATATGGTGAGATTTCTATGGGTGTCTCAACATGCACCATCCTAAATGTCTTTCTCCAGGTCCAACCACTAAGTGTCCATTAAGACCTATTACAAAGAACTTCGTATTTATGAGATAGAAAAAAAAAAGTCTAATGAAAACACACACATCAAGAACTAAAAAGAAATAGCCAGACATAATTAGTCCATATAGAACAGCAAAACCACACTCATTTAGTTAAAGCACACTCAACGGCGATATATGCAGGAGAAAGCTGATCGTGTCATTACCGAGGAATTTACATAACCATATCATGGTTCCATGTCTCCGGCTTAGACCTAAAGGCCAATGCATTTGGGAACTTGTGGAATTTAACAATACCAATGTATAATTTTCCTTGAGATTGTGAAGGTATAGCCAGACATAATTAGTCCATATAGAACAGCAAAACCACACTCATTTAGTTAAAGCACACAACGGTGATCTATGCAGGAGAAAGCTGATCATGTCATTACCGAGGAATTTACATAACCACATCATGGTTCCATGTCTCCGGCTTAGACCTAATGGCAAATGCAGTTGGAATTTACAATCCCAATGTATAATTTTCCTTGAGATTGTGAAGGTAAAATTTCAAATTGTACTCAATTTTCCCTTTGAGATGAGATATGTTCCTATTATGTACTCTAACCGTACTGATGAAAGACTAAATACTTCCTTTTTCTTCCCCCTTAGGAAAGCAAGAAATTTTACTGATAAGATCGCAGAAGACCCTTGAATTCTCAACTGTTTCGAATCCCACCAAGGTTTGAATTGCTAATGTAAGGTTGTTAAGCAATCAAACTAGAATGTTAAGACATCCAGAAACAAAAAAGACATAATTGTTAATGGAAACTATAATGTAAGAAATTTCGGGTGAACTCAGTAAATTCCCTCATATGGTAATACTAACATGATGGACTCTATTGCAGTTAGCACATTCTACAGGTTAAAGTTACGAACATAAGTTAACACATACAGATTGTTCATAGTTGAATTTGGGTACAATATTAAAAAGTTTAACCAGGGAAAAGTAGAGAATTAAAATCCAGACATTTAACGTTTTTGATCTTTCTTAGTTTTGAAACAAAGAAAACTTCGGTTTTACAGGCAGTTTTTATAATTTTATGTGCTAGCATTTCCTTTATTGTTAAGTAGCCATACCTTAAACATCGTAGTAAGCTCTCTGAAGCAGCAGCCTCTTGCAAAGCTTCTATCGCTGCTGTTTGTGCTGCATCCCTATGCTTCAAGACCTCCTGTAACAACAAACATAAATTCGGCATGAGAATCAGAAACAGAACTGTGTTGCAGATGCCAGGAAGTGATATATAAGTTGGTTTAAGTTTAACTTGCACTTGGTATTTTCATTCACCGGGAATTTGCTGATAGGAGACCTTTTTACGACAAGATAACCCTTAACAGAGCCATCCATAATTCCATATAAAAACTATGGATGTTATCAAGATGTAAAGAGTCGTAGGTTCATACCCTTCCGAGCTTCGAAAGTGAAGAGGGGAGTGAACCCCATGAAACACTTGCATCTGTCAATCTTTTACTATTGATCGGAACCTTAACCAAGTTCCCCAGGCCACCATTATTAGTTAGGTCTCCGGATTTCTTCCCAATGAAAGTTTTTGGCTTAGACGATTTCTCCTGCTCGTCCAACATTTTCTTGGATGAAACCAGAGATTTACTCTCCTCTTTTAGTGACCTGGTAGATGTTTGGAGCTTAGTCTCCTCCTTGGACAGCAACTTTTCACTTGATGTGCTCTTTCTAGGAACCTGGCATCCGGATTTTAATCATTACATAGGGGTAAGATAGCTTGAAATAATATGAATTATTTTAAATAACAGGAAAAAAATACCAACAAATCAAACAGAACCATATAATACATGTATGCCATATCCTAAACTTAAACTGGAGTTCAAGCATCATCATCTTGAGTTATGTCCTTAAGGAAATACCGGTTCAAAAATTGAACAACTCATATAAAACAATAAAAATGGATGTAAGAGAAAAAACCAATCACATTCTATAATCTCATGTTTTATGCATACAAATGCTTTACTCAGTTAAAAAAAGTACAAAAGATCGATCAAATTAAAAGTCAAGAAAAACTGACCGAAGTGCTACGAGATTCTTGATTGATATCATGCTTGCTAGCCCTCGGTTTAGAATGGTCCCTGCCCTTCACTTCCATATTCCCTTCCCAGCTCTTTCTCAAAGCATTGGCCCCGAATTCAATCCCTTGAACCAAAGATTTGATCACCGGTACCTTTTTCACGACCGGACTCATCCCATGGAAAGAACTTGGTTTCTCCACGGATCCCACCTTGGGACTTCCCTTTCTCTGCCCTTTTATTTCTGCCTGCTGCTTCATCCCAGTGGCAAACTTCTCGAAGGATGTCGGTATTGCATAACAACTTGTGGGGGAAGATGGAATTGACCTCGAACTATGAACTTTCAATTTCCCCAAAGGTTCCTTCTTTGTATCCGAACTCAGTGCTGGTTTAGTCGATTGAGATCTAGATCTAGTCAAAGAAGCCATTTTCTTATCCAATTGATCCTCCTTTGCACCACCATTCGATCTACTCCCCACAGATTTATCTTTTTCTCCACCGTGACCACTACCTAAGACTTGCTTCGATGGTGACTTAACTTTCTCTCCAGGTTTCAAACCCGAGCCACTTTTACTAGCATTATTAAGGAACCCAAGAGAATGAGTTGCAACAATGTCCTCAGGGCTCCCTACACAAGGGTGTCGCCCTGGAACCGGCCTAACCCCGTGAAGAATGGGAACCGACGAAGCGGATTCTAACCGATCAACATGAATAAACTGGCCTAATTGGATCTTATCACTAAGAATCAAATCATCATGTTCATCAGGCAATGATACATATGTAGCATGAGATGAATCAGAAACCTTAAGGTAAAAGCCTTGGTTTGAGAATAGCTCACCTCCTGCTAATGCAGGAACTATACTCACTACTTGCAATAAAGAAGACCTGTGCTCACCAGCAACCTTCACATCTTTGTTCATATGCTGTAAAAGCTTCAAAAGAACCCCTGGAACCAGATTTGCCATTTTGGGTGCCCCCAATTTGCATTACTCTTCAGAACTAAAACCTCAGAGACATAAACTCAAACATGTTGTATGAGTGGACTAATGGGGGACCTTGAACCAAAGGAACTGAAAATGAAACAACATTGATCAATACCCAGATTGAGAAAACAAAGTATTTTACCAAAAAAAAAAAAACTTTGGAAACAAATATAAATATATGGAAGATGAAATTTGTCACAGATTTACAGAGAGAAACCAAATGTACCATGATTCAGAGTAATGGGGTTACTTCACTGCAAGCTGTTGGGTTTTTAATAGTATTATTTTAACAGGAAAACAACAGGTTAGAGAAACAACCCAGAAGATAAATATTGGCAAAAAAACACATTAATCATAGACCCACTAAACAAAGAAACATCTGTCAAATGAGATGTATTCAATAATTAGAAGTAACAAACAACAATAATGGTGGTACAACTCGTGAAAATCCACCAAATCCAGATAAGAAAATACATAAATTAATAAATGAGAAAGGAACCCCACTTCAAATATCAACTAGCAAACCATTTACTGGCCAAAACCCAAAATGGAAAAAAGTAAAAACAAGTGCAAAAAATTGGAAAAAGAAAACTTTTGGTTGGGTTGGTTTTAAACTTTAAAAAAGGTGACTTTTCAAAGAAGATCAGAGATCAAAAACCAAAGCTTGAGAAAGGGTTGCTGTAAATTTGCAGAAAACAGGAAAAAGGGTGTTGAAAAAATAGAAATATAGCTTGGTTGGTTAAATGCATGATTGGCATAACACAAGAAAGAGAGAGAAAATGAGAGGAAAATGTGTGTCATAATCTGACACATTTACATATATAAACACATGCACAAACATATAATGAATACAAAACTTGGAAAGTGAACCACTTCGGCATCTGCTTGGGTTCCAGACTTCCAGTACTTTAGTAAACAAAGGAACTGCTAAATACTGGAAAATAGAAATGGATCTCAAGAATTCTTTCAAGAACAGAATTGGAATCTTGGCAGGGAGTAAATTACTTAGTTTTTCAATAAGGTGATTTTTTTAAAAACATGTTGCTTTCACTGTTTTATATGACTTTCTTCAAGAACAATCTGTTTTCTCTGGAATTCTTTTAAGGAAAAGAAATATCCATAATAGTTAATTATACAATTCAATCTATGAACGTTTTTTAAGATAATTAATCATAATCAAAAAGGAAAAATAGAATTTTTCGCATTAAATAATTAAATTAAATTAAAATTTGTTTTAAATAAAGTGATTGTTTTTTTTAACAAGCTAACGGTGATTACAAGTAGTATCTGTTCTAGAATATAATCTTTCATCATTTGACATTGATCGACGATCGTTCAATCACTTTGCTAACATCACTAATTTTCGAATTCATGACCTTTAAAAATATCAGTTGTTTCTTTAACCATTTGTGTTAGAGGATTCGTGCAACGTGATTTTTTTTTAAGTGAAATAAATAATGTGAAATATTTTATATTGTGTGTGCAAATGGGTGCATGTGCTGGGTGTTAGAAACAAGGTAATGGATTGTCGGTTACCTGATTAAAAGTTGTCACATCACAGAAAAATGGTTGCTTCCTTGTAATCTTGTTTTCTTATTTTGTAAATAATACTTCTTTATAGGTATTTTTTTTTTATAATTCTTTCTCATAGCAGTTAACGACGGATTAAAAAATAAAAAAAAAATATTTTTTTTCTCTGAACTTAATACTCGTAATGATGGACCTAAAATTTTATGCAAAAGGATATAAATTATTAAAAAAATTATATTAAAAATATAGATGATATAAAATTATAAAAGTTTAGTGCGTATAAATTAGATTGTTTTAAATTATAAAACTAGCTCATCATATATATTAAAATGTCTGATGCCAACGTGGACAGGTTTGATAAAAAAAGGTTTTGTGACTACTCCTCCGTCCCTTGAGTTGTCTGTTCCTATCTCTGTTTTTTTTTTTAATAGCCTGTGTTTTTAGCTCATGTTTTGCTCTCATACACCTACAACTGAAATCTCAATCAAGAGTTTCTCAGATTTAAAATAAATGTGGTAAAAATACAAATGATTCATGGAATGGTATTGATACCTGCAGGTAGTATTTTTTTAAAATATATTTAAAAATGTTTTTCTCTTAAATCTATCTTATACATAAACAAAAAATATAAAAAACACACCAAAACACCACCTACATGTGACATCTTCCACCCAGGTCGCAGTGTACAGATGGTGTCCTCCGCCTACACCGTAAAAACTATTATATATCCCTAGATATCCACCAACATTACTTATATTCTAGATATCAGTTTCTATTTAGATTAGTCTCCCAAATTTTCCACTCCAACAAGCAAATAAATCAAATGAAAATAATGTTCAATATATATATTCCTTACCCAAGTAGAGCCCAAACCAAAGCTCCAAACTCCATTTAATATAATTTAAAAACATGACATAAAACTTGGAACCTCAAGTCATGTGTTTTCTCCCAAGTGTTTGGAGAAGCAACCCTAAACCTCAAATATGAAATATAAAGGAAGAAGAAGGATAATCCAACATTGGGTGTTTCCTTATAATGAGATGGAACATACGGACAGAGGCAAACAGATAATTCTGCTAGTCCCGAACTCAATGTGTAACAAAAAACAGATGAAAGAGATGCATGTGACAAGTTTATTTGAAGAAACAGCGAAACCATCAAAGGACTACTCCAAACAAGAGGGTTCGGTTCAATGTAACCTTCAAATCCCCTATCCCCCTTGGATTTGAAAAGCCAACAAAACCATAGTGATGAAATGCACTTACCGGCATCACACACTGTAATCGGTTGCTTCGGGAATGATTCCCACTTCTATTCGATCACAGCAACAGTTTGCAACTACTAATTAACGATCGAAAAAATTTAAATTGCATTTATACTAGTAAAAGGTGTGCAACAAATGCCTCAGCCATCAAGCATCAAGACTTTCCAAGAAACTGCAACGGAAAAAAAGAGTACAAACTAGAAGCTTTACTTCAATATCTCCCCCTTTATAACAATGGAAAAGACGAACCAGTTTTGAGTTTGGACTCTGTACTCGATTATTGTCTACTTTTCACTTGTCTTCACGATCACAACATCCTGCTAAGCGACTTGATAAGTGATTTCAGATTCTTTCTAGTAGACTCATCGCCCGTGAATCCCAGTATATCAGAACTTATATTCTGCAATGGTAAATGAAGAGAGAGGCAGGACAGATTTGAATTAAAGAATTAAATAAACAATCGAGAGGAACGCTAGTAGCTGGTGAAAAACTTTTTACCTCAATATTCTTCAAAGTGAAAATCAGAGTATAAATTGATTTTTGAATCAATTCGGTATTCTCAGGGGTCATAATGGATGAATGCACCCTTCTGCACAGAAAGGAACTGTAGTTGTAAGGCCATGCATTTAAGATGAAGAAGAGGGCAGCCAAGGCAAAAAAGGAAGGGGACAAATCTTGTTTTCACGTAAAGTGACATTCTTCCCCTCACATCATAATTGGTATAGATGCAATTCAAAGTGTCCATACTGATGCTTCCGCATAAATATTAATTCAGCATTTTTAAATTTGCTACTCCGAATACAAGGATCTTGTATGAGTTCATGAAGCAACATCTACAGCCGACTTTTTAACTACTGAAGAAAGGATAGATACCTCGGTAGCTGGAGTACGGATCTTTTAGTGCTTTGGTTTTAGAGGACTTCAGAGGGTAAAGAAGATAAGGTGGTGGCTAGTAATTATTAAAAGTCAGGGTTGATTGTAGCAGAAATATAATGCTAACTGTTGAACACAGGTAAAATTATAAGACTCTACAACGCAGAGTGAAGTGGAAATGACTATGTAAAAGGTAAGAGTTAAGATTATTGTTTGATGCATTTTCAGACATTACCTAGAAAATACAAATCATAAGGCACCACCAGACCTTTTATTTATAGAATAAACTTTTTGAATTGATGCTAGAGTATTGAAGAACTATTTATAACTTAATTACTTTGAAGTTTCACAATATTTTGTACAAATATGATTTGGATGGCAAAGATTAAAGTGACTTAAAAACAATTTTTAGTTGTAAGCATGTTGGCATAATGCTTTGTCTGAAAACAATTCTTAGTTATAGCATGTGGGAGCAACTCTTTGTGACAAACAGATCATAATAAAATTATAATCAAGAAAGAATAGAGAATTTACCTCAAATCCTCAGAGGCTTGTGTTAGGCTTCTGGTCAAATTCTCAACCTCCTTAAGCAGACCACTATCATGAAGTTCAGCCAACAAAGGTTGCACATCTTCGGCCATGGCTTCAATCTGAAAAGTCACTACATCAAGTTCAAAATGTTGAGCATGAGAATCCATCCAAAGTTCAGTTTAGAATGTGTATCCAATCAGTTAAGGAACAGGGAAACATGTATAGACATAAACTTCGAGATTTATACGCCTCAGGCTACACTGTGGATGTAATAATAAAACATTCAAACAGAAAGAAAAAAGAAAAGAAAAAGATAATGTAGCAGACCCATTCACTTATTTCATGCTTATAATAGAACTATCAGCAATATAGTTTAGAAAAATAAAATTCATCAATAAAACAAAATAAAACATTGCACACCTTTGTAAGCAGGGGCTTTGCATCCTGAATAACAGCCGCAACTCGCTCAGCAAGTGCATAGGTGTTGGCAATACCAATTTCCTCCATTTGACGAGCAAGACGGGTGACAATCCCTACCAATTCATCCAGACTTACCCCTTGTTCCCCCTTTATCTTTTCCCTGTCACATACAATTAAGCCTTCCTTAACGCAGTCAGAATCGAGAGGTCCCACTGAAGGTGATGGAATTGGATCCCTCGGTGTGATGTCAATCAAAGTTTCCATCAAAAGGCCAGATTGGTTGACCTCAATCCGCGAATTTCTAGGTATAATAATCTTATCATCTTCAACCTAGGAATGATTGCAACAATATTGGTGCATACACAAACCAAACCACAAGAAAATATTACCGAAAAATTGTTATCCTGAAACGTACCTCGACAACTGCTTCGATACTTTTCAGGGAGGGATTAACACGTACAACATTGCCCACAGTCACCCCTCTAATCCTAACGGGTGTCCCAGTGCAAATACCCGACGCCTGAGCAAATTCAAACACTGCTAGGTACTTCCGGAATTTAGAACGAATCTGAAACCCCCTCAACCAAGCCAAACTAAGTGCAAGAAGCACAGTTCCTGACACAAGAAACAACCCAACCCCGCCTTCCCAAATGCTTCTACGACCAAACCCAAAATCACTCAGTGGACGTAATGTTTGCCTCCAAATATTCTGAGGAATATCTAAAACAACAGCAAGTGGATTCTTTTCCTCTGAAGAACCGGGTGGAGGATTATGCTCAGTACTAGCAGACATAACCCTAACTTTTTCCGGCCTCATTCTTGGTTTAGGTGGAAGACATGGCAAAATTCTCCGAGAAGAATGTGGAATGGTGGTCAAAGTTGAAGACGACAAAGATGGGCATGTTGGAATCTTGAATAATGTATTTCCAGTCATTTTCAGAAATTTGAAAGCTTGAAAAATACTATGCAACCCAAACTGCTAACAATACTATCCCTTTTAGCTAACCACAGAACAAAACAATACAGATTCTCTCTAAATGTTCAGCGGTTAGGCATCCATTTAACTGAAAGGCAACACAATTTGAGAATCCATCAGTTCAACAATACCATGAATAAAACAAGATTGAAATTAAATTGAATACTTAAAATTCCATCTACCACGCTTTAAAATATAAACCAGGACAGTGACTCTTCGATGTAGCATTAATCACCAACCACCGCTCAAAATAGAATGAAATTAAGAAACAGAAACCTAGGTTGAAGTTGAAAGAAACAACTCCAGTATCCATTAAATTCAATACACAGCGGCTTAAGAAAAAGTATAGAGAAAGAAATCGAAAAAAGGGGGGGAAATCAACTCCATGAGATTAAAAAGAAAATTCATCGCATTTTCCCAACTAACCAATTACAAGCCAAATAACTGAAGTTCATATCAAATTACTAGTTCACTGATAGGAATTTACGAACCTACGATTTCAAATAGAGAAGCGGAAGAAAAGTAAACTAACAATACTAAATTAAAAATCCACAGATAAGATATATCTTACAATTTTTCTTGAAATTTTCTCATTAACCAAACAAGATTTAAGGTTTCGTGAGTACCTTCAGAGCTTGCTAGGGCTTTTCCCTTCACGAATCGTAGGCCGTAGTTCAGTCATTTTGTTGGAAATGGAAAAGACAAACAAATTAACAAATGCTTAATAATAATAATAATAATTTTAACATATTGTCACTCTATTAATACAAAATTTACAATTTGATCACCATATTTCCAAAAATTATAATCTAATCATTAAATTAATCGATTCTAGTAATATGGTTACTATGTCGTTAAATCTCAAACAAGACGTTAGAAAATATTTTAATGTTATAATATATATTAATTTTAATTTTTAATGATTTTTTATATTTATATATGATATATATAATATATTAAATTCGAACTTGAAAACTAATAAATTAATTATTAAAAATTTTGAGTTATTTGAATTTTTATTTTAAAAACCAAACTTTATTTTAAAATTTTAAAACATAGTTTATAAAACAACGAATTAAGTCAAAATAAGATCGTTGTTTTTACATCAAGCTGAATAATATTATTAATCAGACAATCATCTAGAATTTAATTTATAATAATTTAATTACTATAATCAATTAATTGAATGATTTAATTGTAACTTTTTAAAATAACAAAGTGACATGATATATTTTCTCTTAACAAAGTAAAATTATATTTGATTCACTCAATTTTCGATTTTGAAATCAACTTTGTTCGATTTTTTTTATTTTCTAAGAGTGCAATTTATAATCAATTCCACATTTTCTTGGCATTCTACTTGAAGAACAGAGTGCTTTCGCTATTGGTGTTTTTTTTATCTCTACGCATTTCACCGCTCCATTCGTACTTTAGCTTGGTAGTTTTCACCGCCTATCTAGGGTTGAGCCCTGAGATTTGACGGCAGACTTAAAAAGCCACCGACAAACGTTTTACTCCCAATCATTTCGAATAATGCTTGCATCCTCTGTGTATTACCGTGATTACTTGCATAGAGTTAGTTGATGCTTATTCGTTCGATATTGGTATACTTCATGAATCTGCAAAAGAAAATAAGAACATTGTCTACTTTAATTGTTGCAGTACACAGTGACAAAACTAAATAAGGATACGAAGGGTCAATCGCCCGCATCCAAAAAAAATTTAAATTTTTTATGTGGTCATTCCCTACTCCTATGTCTTAAGGTTAAACCCTTCATAATAATAATTCAATATCGTATCCAAGTACCATAACTAACGTCCATAAAAGTACCTAACAAATATTTCATTACAAAAGCTTTCATCTCCCAGTAATCGAGACGACAAGCACAGGGACAGTTGTAATTTTCACAGGTCCTGGACACTCAAACCTGCAAACAATGTTGACACCAAGAACCTTGAAATGTTTATCAACATGGTAAGAAACATCCCTATGATGAAATGTAATTCGAAAAAGTAAAGGGAACAATAGATTCATGTTTGTTCATTTCGAATATAATAACATCGACGGCACAGAAGAAAAGGGTTCCTCCATTATCGAATTACCTGGTGGAAGAGATTGTTTCAATTTGTCCGCCTTCTCGGCATCCGACACACAAAGGGTGTACAAGTACTTTGAGCACCGGACCTTGAACTTGACAACGTCTTTGCTTTTCTTAATCTTTACAGAGCGTGCATCTTTCCTTCTAGCAGTGAGAAGGAAGTCCTTGATCTCATGAATTTGCTTAGGCTGTGCATCACAGTATATGAAAAAAAAAATGGAACCTTAGGAAATAATGCAGACAACCCTAAAGACTATGCGATCACACCGATTAACAGCTCGAATAGAAGAAAACCACAAGATACAATCAAAGATTAAAAAAATGATCTGTGACTGTTATAACGGCTGTTATTTAACGATAATGTCACCGACCAAAACCGTTACTAGTGGAATTCAAAATCACTCAAATAACGATCAATGAGACCCATAATTTAACATTTAACTGTCAATAACAACAATAACGGTACTTAATTCTTGTTATTTTAAAAACTCTCAGAAAAATAAGAACCATCAGTCAAATTTCATCTCCAAAAATTAAAAAATTCAAAAGAAGATCATAAATAAATTTATTATATTTATATTTATTATGATTTATAATAAGTCATGAGTATTAAAAAATCCCATGACCTCGATAACAACAATGACCGCAATAGTAAATGTTATATCCGCAAAGACTAAAAATGCAACAAGTTTTATAAATCACTAGATGCAACCAAGGGGGGAAACTGCACATTACAAGACTATCACAAACATTCAAAAAATTTCAACTTCATTCAAATTCTCAGCAATTTAATCCCATGTTTCAACTTTGTTGGCTAAGAATCTCAGCAATTTACTTCCAACTCTAAATCAAGCTTTCATTCCATCAGATCAGCCTACCACTAAATGATTTAAAATCATCAGAAAAATACCTTAAGAAATACTCAACTCAATGGAACGGGCAAAGTAATTCACTAAAATGTTCCAATGAAACAAAAACGAGAAAACAACCATTTAACACAGTTCATACTTCATATAACTATACTCTAAGGCAAAACTCGAAACCCAACTATTTCTCAGCATCATTTTTTAAGGAACAATTCAAATTTCAACCAATCTTCACTAAGAAAACAAACGGCAAAAAAGCAAGCCAAATACAGAATAGATTGCCTTACCATTTTCGATTGAGAGCTTCTTCAATCTGCAGGGAAAACAGAAAGTAAAAATCAAAGCTCGCGGTCCAAACCTGTTTTTAGCTCAAGGAAACCCTAAAAGTATTCTGATTATATTACCCGTTTTAGCCTTGCTTAAGTGGTCATATTACGTTGAGAGTCCTATACTATTATCAGTTGTGGGTAAAAATATCTGATCTCTTTAATCCAATCCATTTATTTATTGATTCGATCTAAAAGTTTGGATATCATATTTAATTTTATTTTTGAATCGAATAATTGATTCAATTTTATATTGTACTGATTGAATACGAATCATAAGTTTTTAATTATCTAAAATCTTAAAACTAAAAATTTAATAAAGATAAATCTTGTTATATTTAACAGTTTAATATTATTATATCTAAAAATTTAAAATTTTTATAAATATGATTATTAAATTTAAAATATATTTCATTAGATATTATATATATATATTTATATTTTGTTAATATTTTTATTAAGGTAACAACATAACCTGGTTTACTAATATTTAGATTTAAATATATATTTAGTATCTGAGTTAGATATTTTTTTTAAGTTGATATTAAGAATTAGACATTTTTTCTTTTGTTGATACTAAAATTTATATATTTTTTTAATTTGATTCTAATTTAAAATAATTCAATAATTTAACCTCTATATTTAAAATCTTTTCAATTTACCATTTTTTTTAAATTGTTTATTTTTCTCCTAAAAATGTTATATCGGTTTCTTGGTATAATTTTTTAAGGATAACTTGAAGTTGTTTTATAATAGAATATAATTATTTTATTTTTATTTTGATCCATTAGGCTTATTTAATTTGGTAGTATCAAAAAAAAAATTAAATTGATGATATTTTAAATAAAATATTTAAATTTATTAAATTATTTTGAATATGACCAAATTGATAGAATTTATAATTTTTGAGACTAAATATGTTAATAAAAATATCAGAATAGGAGATGAAATTAAAGTTTAGGTATTAAAATGGGAGTAAAAAATTTTCAGATATCAACTTGAAAGAAAATATCTAATTTATGTATCGATTTTAGAACAAAAATTTTTAATATTAATTTTAAAGAAAATATCTAATTTAAATACCAACTAAATATTTAAACGTTAAATTTTTTTTTAAAAAAAAACATAATCGATATGGATCCATCACAATAAATTTTTTACTTAAATTATTGTAAAGATATATTTTAATTTTACTATATTACTAAAAGATATTTCTATTTTTTTTTGCCAATCTAGGCTTGATAGAAAATAAGCTTGGGCAATAAAAATAATATTTATATTTAATTTTTAAATTTTTTATGAGTTAGTCTTTAATTTTTTTAATATTTATAAATTAGGTTTATCCTAAAATTTTAAAATTTTATGTGTGCCTATCCTTAAATATTTTTCTGGACCCGTCTCTGATTTCAAACTTATTAATTTCATTTTGACTTTAGGCAGCTATCTCTAAGGAAGGCTTTCATCATTTGATATTGATCGTTCAATCACTCTGTTAACATTACTGATGCTCGAACCCGTGACTTCTAGGAACAACAACAGTTCCTTTAAACACTTGAGTCAGAAGGTTTGTGGTAGGAGTACAAAATTTTAAAAATTTAAGGTTGTGAAATTAAATAATTAATAAAAATATATAAATTATATAAAAAATTTAAATTTCAAGGGACATGATAGCATCAGTCTTAAACATATATGAACTAGATTTATCTCCATGGCATTGACTTATAATCCCCCACAAAATTCTACAATCAATTGTGTGAAATAATTGTTGAAATGATGCTCATAAAAGGAAGCACTGAACAGCCACTGGGTCTTATCTACCTCTATAAAAGTTGTTTTCCACTAGAAGATGTTGGAGTAAAGTCATGAGGTAATAATGGTGGGTAAAGGCAAGAAATATGCTATTCAAGTCAGTACACAGACACAATGGTAGACAAACATGGGATTTGGTTGGTATGCTCATGTTTGCCACCAATGTCTCTTCTTTGGACCCCTCACACTTTCTCTCTTTATGTCAATTTCCCCCATTCTACCCTTTATTTCATGTCTACAAAACAAACACTTCTGGTTTATAAGTAGTTTCCAAAGGGATGACGACCACGATGAAGATGATGATGATTTGATTTAGGTTCGAGAAGGAAGAGTTTAACTCACTTGTTTAGGATATGTTCGAAAATGCTTCTCAAATAGACGTTGAATTGTCGAACGGGTATATAAAATGTGCAGAAGAAGCACTTCTTCACCTAGTTTAACACTTAAATGGGTGTTTCGTAAAAGCTAAAAATTTCAACTTCTGCCAAACGAATGTTTTAAAATCCCTACCGAATGAAGCCTTAATTTATAATCCTTGTACAATATCTAATAGGGTTTAAGGTTTAAGGTTTTATACATCTAGGACATGTATGATTGACACAATGTAATTACACTATAATTTTTCATTTCATGTTTGATAGTATAAAGTATAATTACACAATTGCAAAAGTTTAAATTTTAAAATGATATTAATTAGGAGCAAACATATTTGACTGATTGATCAAATTGCTCATCTTTATTCTTTTATATTTTTTAAGTCATAAGTTCTAATCTTCTAGAATATCATTCTGTCATATTCTAATAAAACTCATATGACCAAAATGACTTTTCCAATAATATAATTAATATTCTTAAAAAAAAAATGTCACTTACACATGTACAAACATAGAACATTTAATACTATAATATAGATGCAGAGATATAGGGAGTTTGTAAGGAGCTTGCTCTCCTTCTCTTGTCTTAAAAAACTACCCTATAACACTAGGTCACGAGCCTTCTAGCCCAAGTAGTTAAAGGAACGGTTGTTGTTCTTAGACATCACGGGTTCGAGTACCAACGATGGCAGCAAAGTGATTGAGTGATCAATGTTAAATGGTGGAGATTATATTTTAGAACAGATACTACTGTAATCACTATTAATTTGTTCAAAAAAAAAATTACCCTATAATAAATAAGACATTAGATCTCTTAAGTAAGATTATAAATTTGAATCCTAGTGTTATAAATAGAACAATTGATTTGATAGGGTCACCCCTATAATAAAATTATACAATACTCAATCTAAATTAGTTGACAAATAAATTAAATACCAATAATTAAAGAAATAACATAATTCAATAAAAATATTATTTTATTCAATTTCAAATTTATTTACTAATAATATTTATGTACTTTACAAGTTTAACTCACTCATTAGATACACTTAAACAAAGTTAATGTTTATGTTCCTAACGTTCGATTGAATAGTCATTTTGATATCTATTATTTTATTTTGAATCAATTTAACTTCAAATGTTTCATTTTTCACGTTTCATAGTGGGTCGAAATAGTCCCTGTTCGGATTAAAATTATTAATCATCTAACGATAAACAACATGTCAACAAAAAATTATTTTATAATTTTATAAAATAATTTTTTGACTAATGTAATAAATTTTTTCAAGTCAACACTTTTGTCTATATGACACTGCCATATCAATTTGTCACATTATTTCAAGTCATTATAGTAAACTAACATTTTTCATTCATAGAGGGATTATTTTGATCCAAAATAAAATATTAAGAATTAAATTAATTAAAAAAAACTAAATAACTTTTCAATAAAAATTAAAGACATTTTTTTGAATTTATACCAAAAAAAATTAATTATACATATTAGCAATATATAATACCTTAATTTTAGTTCCATCCAAATACAACGTTGTTTATATCGAAGCATAACTCAGTCGTTAGAGCCACTTAAACAATGTTATGTTGTTTTAATAATCTTAAAATAATTATAAATTAGTATCTATAGTATATTTTTTAATATTTTGATAAAATATATATCTTATAAAGAAAAATATTCGAATCTGAATTTTTTAAGATGAATAACGTTACTATTATTTTTACATCACATTTTTTACACCGTATCTTTATTTTTTATAAGATAATCTTTATATTTTTTACTGTTAATTTAAATTATTTATTTACCTTCAAATAGTCTCAAAAAGATATAAAACTTGGTCCAACAAAGGTATAAACTTTCAAGTTTTACATAATATATATAGAGAAAAATTATACAATAGGGTTTAAGATATAAATTACCTTCAAATCGTTATTTTAGAGCTTTAGGTTTAAAGTTTTATGTTTATAGTTTAGGATTTCATGTTTAAGGTTTCGAGTTCAAAATTCTAGGTTTAGGGTTTTAAAGTGTTTATTTTTAAAATTAGTTAAGATTGATATTTGATCCAATTATTTAAAAAAGATTAAAATATATATAATATATATAGAAAATAATATAATTGATAATTTATTTTAAATAATTTATAATCGTATACTAAGTCCTTCAATTTTTAATATTTATTATTTATTTTAATAATATTCACCGGTGTTCAATATTAATGATGTTAATTGTATTCCACACTCATCTATATCTATATATATATGCATATTTACATGCATACTTTCTTGAGTGTTAAATATTTTCTCAATTTATATAATAATTTATCAATATAAAAAGATAAATAAAATAAGAGAAATTGTGCATATATATATATATATATATATATATTCTTATTGCAAATTTACAATACATACTTTTGTTTACATATACTTCTGAGAAATGGATGAACCAAAATAAGTGAAGCAATGGGATATTGTGATGGAGATGAAAGAGGCACAAATTCAAACACCTTCAAACAAGAATACTGATCTAATCAGAAAAAGGAGCCTCACAAACTCCAAAGCATAAAGCTGAAAGACATTAAAGAAAATACAAGCACAGATATGTAAATAGATCTATGAAATGATCAAAAGAAAGATATGGGGGGAAAAGCAATGAACTCCATCTGCATGTTTTGATTTGCTTGCAAATCTTGCATAAATGCAGTGCCAAGTGAGTCAGGTTGAGTTGAGCCCTTATGGTGGTAGTTTTGGCCAAGTTTCTAGGGTTTCCATGCTGATACCCAGACTACTGATGCTTCTTTCCATGTTAAGTAAAGTCCTGTTTCATTCTGCTGCGGTTGTGCCACTGCCCATCCGGCTTTGTATCTTTTTAGCAATGCCTTGACGTCGTCCGCAACGTCGTCGCTAAACCCGACCGGTGTGAATGCTTGCTTGAGTCTTTCGGACCATTGCCTCCCTCTTTCCCTTCTCTCGCATTCACATTCCTTGTCTTGGTCGTTGTCACAAGCTAAAACCCTAACTATGCTCCTTGAGCACTCCCTTTCAAGCATGAGCTTCTCGTTGCTGGTTACGGTGAAGCATTCATCGAGCATCTCGAAGTAGAGAGTGTAGAATCTTAGGCATTCTTCGAAGCATTTGACGAAGTCGTGTCGAGTGCTTGAAAAATCGGCTTCTTCCTCGACTACCGTCACGACTTTAGGCCCTAGTGACCGGAACATCTGGATTGAGGCAGCTCTTTCCTCGATGTTGACTCTTCGCAAGGCTCCGATACAATTCACCGCGATGGCTTCGTCATCGAGAACTCCGAGTGCCTCTTTAGTGAGTTCACCTATGTGATTTAGCCCACTTATCACATTAAACTCAAAGGGTACACCCATTAACCTAGCAAACTTCTCCATTCGCTGGCTTACTTCCTTCATCACTGATCGTACGATATTAGCGGTGACGACGACCGTGAGCTTTAAGTGCGGCGTGTCGTCGTTTCGGGTTGCCAGAGCTTCTAGCAAAGTAGGCCATTGAGTGCAAAGGGTATTGCTTATGTCGATGATGTGAAGCTTAGGCTCACCATCTAAGGCTTCCAAAATTGCACCATTGGCGGCCACATGACCAAAAGTTGTCCATGGACTGACCTCTTGGAACTTAAGGATCAGCTTCCGAGCCGAATCGAAGGAGTGGCTCTTTTCCGCAACCGATGTTAGGGTTTTAAAGCATCGTTGTCCGGATTCCGTAGCCTTACAAAACAGTGCTTGCAAGAAATACGAGGCTAGTTTCTGATCACAGTCTCCATAAGGGGAAGCCAACTCGTTTAACATCCAAAGAAGGTGATGGATTTTGCTAGAATCCTTGTCGGAGATGGCTCTAGCACACTCCTTCAGAAGCCTCGATGCCCATTTGTTGCCCGTGCCACTACGCTCCCCGTCGCCGCCTGCCGAGTTGTCCGATGAACGGCTTGTTGATGTGTGGCTAGTTTGAGGCTGCTGCTGCTGCTGGCTGTTGTTGTACATGTCTACCGTTACCGACGACCATTGCTCGAGCACATCCACCGGTGGAAGTGGAAGAATCGAGTGGTGGCTCCGGTGTTTCAAGTGACTAGAGTTCTTATGATGTCCTCCATGGCTTGGGGAGACCCCCTTTGACTCTTCAGATACCTTTGCAGAACTCAATTTCATTTGAGTTCAGAAATGGCCAAGTACAAAGCTTTGAATTCTGCCCATACTATTATATTTAGGGTCATCGTCGTCCTACTTTATTATATGTATTTGCTAAAGCATAATATATATATATATATAATAAATAAATAATAGGAGTTAAGATATAGGTCAAAAGCAAGTGTCTGGCTTTTCTACGCAATCTCTAAATATTAATTATGCCATGCTCACTTAAAATTATATATTTAATTAACATTTAATGATGTAATTATGATGCCACATATTCTTGTATGGTTTCTAGTGTTTGTTTCTTTTTGTTTGAGAAAAACTATGCATTGTCATGATTTAGAGAATGGGAAAGAATTAATGTCGTAGCACTGTTTTTCTAGGGAAAAAACAAGATATTTAAAACAAGTTGCCATGATTATTACAAATACTAAGGTTTAAAATCAAGCTTACTCAATGTTGTTCTCAAAGGATTATTATAATCTAAACGATTTAAGGGCAGACATTCGATCGAATTAAGTAAAAAAAAATTGAATTAGTCGAATTGATAGGTGTTATTTTATTAATTCAAACTTTATTTTAAATTTTTTCGAATCGAGATCGAGTTGTTCGAGTTTTTGTTTAAATTTAATTGTAAACAATTATAATATTATGAGACTAATTAATTTCAATTTAAACGATTTTTTATAACCATATTAAGCTGATGATCGATCTTTAAATTCGTATGATTATAGTTATTAATGAAGGTGATGTGATCATAGTTATTAACAAATAGGGTGATTGCAAAGGAATAAAACATTTATTCCCATAAGAAATTAAAAAATGTGAATGGAATCCCCTATTTCTCACTAGGAAGTACATAATTCTAAAAGAAAACTAACAAGATACATATTTTGTTAGGCTAATACCAACAAAGAGATGATGATAAATGCTATAGTACTTGATGTAGACTATGGTTATCCTCACATAAATTAGCTACATCTCAACCATGTTACTATTATATGTTACGAAAGTTGTCTGATCGAAATATTTAAACCTAATTTAAAATATTAATACGATCCCTTTCTAATAACATCTTCATTATGTCAATGTCTTTTGTTAGGTTGTGTTCTAAGGATTTTATATATTTTACTTTCGATTAAATTTTTTTATTATCTGATGAATTATAATAATTATTCGGGTTAGGGCAGGGTAAGATATGGTGTAACAAATGTGTAATTGTTTTTGTTTAATTAAACTTATTTAAATACTTGAAAATGTATATTAGGAATAAACCAAAAATAACATGGAATCAAATTGAAGCTTATTCCTTGGCTAATGATTAGACAAAAAGACAAAGTTTGAGGAGATTTTAATTTTTTTTATCCAATCATTGGAGACCTGTCTTTGCCTCAACTTCCTTCATTTCTTAATTAATTAATTTCATTTGGTTTAATTTAATTTAATTTTTTTTTCTCTTTGATGATGATTTTTATGTGGATTCCATTCATGTGGTCCTATGTTTTGCAGCCTTATTTGTCTGCATATATGTTTTCCATGACTATTTTTTAAATCCATTTCCACCCGTCTTTTTTCTAAATAAATAAATTTCCATGTAACTTTAAGTTATTAAAAGGACGAGGATATATTTAATTTAATTTTATTATATATTTTTTTATTTAGCTATAGTGGTTACAGTAGTATCTGTTCTAGAGTATACTCTCAACCTTTAGACATTGATCGCTCAATCACTGTACTAGCATTATTGGTACTCGAACACGTGACCTATAGGAACAATAACCGTTACTTTAATCGAGAAGGCTAGATGGTTGGTGCATTTTTTTTATTGTAATTTTACACGAGCCCTCTAGCCCAAGTGGTTAAAAGAACAAATGTCATTTTTAGAGGTTACAGATTCGAGCATCAGTGACTCTAGTAGAGTGATTGAGCAATCAATATCAAATGGTAAAGATTATATTCTAGAACAAATACTACTGTAATCACTATTAACTAATTCAAAAATAAATTATTGTAATTTTAATCCATTATTTATTTGAATCATACAATGGATTTTAAAGGTAACAAAGTAAATGTGTGGGGTTTATGCTTTTGGACTTAATTAAAAAAGGGTTTTTAACAAAGTTGCAGGAAACCTCCAAAGGATGCCTGAAAAAGGCAAATCTTACTTCCTATTTACTTCAATTATGTGCTCACAGTTACAATCTCTTCCTCTATCACTAGATTAAGCTACTGGTTTAAAATTTATTCAACACTTGATGCCATTAGTTCTTGCAATCTCCTACTCTATTTTTTTAAAAATAAATTAAGATATTATATATACTGCTTACTTGAGAAAGGGTTTTCTCGGATTCAAAATTTAATCTAATTAGCTCATCCAATCACCTTTAAAAGTATTAAACTCATTCGAGATTTAACTCTAAACAATTATAATCTCTACATGTAAAATATTACAACCTAAACCTCGAGAAAAGAGTTTGAGATTCGAAACTCAATCGAGATTTTGTGCTATTAATTTGGATAGTTGTATGTCAACAATACCGTCTTAGTGAATCCTTTCGTTAATAAAAATATTTACTTTTCCATAGAAAAAAACTATAAACTTGTCTTCCACCTACAAAGTATGACCTTGTATTGCCAACTCCTTTACTTACACCTAACAACATTATATTGTTGTCATGTTTAACTCAAGTCTCATGTTTTTGCATACAAATTTTCCTAGGCATGGAAAGCATAAAATCCCATGCACAGCAAATGGATCAATCAAAGTTGTTTGTAAGAGATTTTAGATGTGAAAGGGGTGGTTTTGTAATAAACTTTAAGATGTGTGGAATTGAAAATCTCAAAGAGAGCCACATGATATGTTCCAAGATAAAATAGAAAAATAATAATAGGTACAACTTTAAGGGCTTTGATGTTACTTCCCTCCACAAACTATAACACAGTTTCCCCCCTGCCTGTTCTTGTCTAAATTCCAAGTAAAGTACGCCAGAAACATTAAAAATGTTTTTCAGAAATATTATAGTCATAACATCTGATATTTAAACTCTTCATGTATTTAAAAGTAACACATTTGAATATGAATATAATGTGAGAAAGGGGCCATAGTGGTCATAGATGCAACAGATGATGGTGGTTTGTGTGTGATCGGTGGTTAAAGATTTGTTGTTTGAATATGAAGAACAAGGATATTTTCCAGAGAGAACAATGTGTTTCTCTGTCTTTTCTTATTATTCTTCAATATTAAATGATTACATAGTAAGCCTTTAAATAGGCTAATATAGAGTTTTAATATAACTAATTTAAATAAGACTTCTAATAAATCTAAACTACTAATTAGGAATAAACTCTAATTACATATTAAATAAAAACTCTAACACTCCTCATTAACTTAGACTTCTCCTCAGGGTCTAACACTTCTTGGATAACTAACATATAAAAATATAAATTTCAATATGTATGAAAAAAATTGAGCACACTTTTATAAAAATATATGAAATGTAGGTTATGGAAAACCCAAAATCTTTAAACATCATTGGTAAGTAAAGTATAAAGAGTAAAGTTAGAAAGCAATGAAATGAAATGATGTAAATTAATAAGACTTGGATTGATGGTACTCACTGTGTTGGGCAATAAAACTTTGAATCCTTCTGGTTCATATGGTGGGGGTGTCAGTGATCCACTGGTTGCAGGTTTTATTTGAAAAGAAGATGATGAATAAAGTGGGGACACGTGGCAATCCAAGCAAGGTATGGATTCCTGCCAGCTTACTGAAAAAGAGAGAGAGAAACCCATCATCACAAAATCATAGCATTCAACATGCTGTTCTACTTACTCATTGGATAACTCTACATTCCACAAGACAATCATCTGAAATTAAATTACTCACTCAAAAGATCTATGTTAAATACAGATAATATCATATATATGTAAAATACAAGTGTTCTCATTTTTTACTTTTTTTATACAAGTTTGTGAAATAATAATCCTTATAGATCTCCAGCATGATAATAATGAGAGGAACAGAGTGTTAAACACATTCATAAATAATCAATTTGTGTTTTTCAGAAGAAGAAAGAAGCCAACAAATATGACTTACTGTGTATTGAAGATATGAGACAATAGGGTCATTAGAATTACAGAAAGAGATCCATAAAAATGAAAGGTAAATACCGGACGGTGGGGCTTTTCCTTGCTTGACTCTTCATGGGAAAAAAGCTAACAAACATGATGAATATACCCATGCTGGACATGTACCCTTGTCTGACATTCACACCCGAGTCCGAGTAAATAAAGTTTTAAGGTCAATAATCAACAAAAGTGATGAGGAAGCATGGAGTATCCGAGCTCGTGCAAGTGTTTCAAGCATACTTGAAAAGATAAAGTTTTAACATCAGTAGTCCTTGAGGTAATTCCATGCACTAAATGTTCCGTGATAGAGAAATTGATTGTGATGACTCAAATTTGAAGCATGGGACCAAAGAACCCAACTTGCTTACTATAGTCGGCACTTTTCCACCCAAGGGGCAGTTCAATGCAATCTCTTTCACAACTAAATCCATGTGAAAGTGCTCACAACGAAGTGGCCGACAAATTTACACTCTTGGCTGTCATCATCGTGTTCGTCACCAATCCAAGCTGCAAGGTTTATCGTCTGTCGGTTTCTTCTCTTCACTATCTTCTTTCCCTTTCAAATAGTTTGTATTCATCGGAGACACAGCCACCATACTACCACCTTAAGAATTTACACATTTCTCCAATTGCCAAACCTTACACCACCTTGTTTCTCTCCGCCGTCCCGAAAAAAGAAAAGGCAAAAAAAGAGGATCTTGATAATGCCTCCATTAAACATGATATGTAACATTATTGATCTCTATGGAAAACAAGGAGAACAACAACAAAGAACTGCCCTAATAGTACATGTAGAGAATACAACTTTTTTTGCTCATCTGTAGAGAATACAAATGAAAACAACATAAGGTAGAAAACAAGAAGCAGAAACCAAAAGAACCAAAAAAGTAACACAAATCAATGGCTAAAATTCAACAATCTAATTCTCAAGAGAAAAGAAACAAGAATTATCAGAGACAATTGATAAAAATACAAAGGGAAACACCAAAAAATCTATCTTAATCCATGATCACAACCTCTGTTTTTCCAAAAGTACTCATCAGAATGAAGAAGAATGTATTACCTTACAAGCATGATTGTTCCGAGTTTAGCTGTCCTGTTTGTTCCTTTGATACAAGCAAACATTTCATGCCAAGCAACTATGTTACCATAAGAACCAGATCAATGTTAGCCTTTACACAGGTGAGTCAGTATCCAGTGTTCCAGCATATATATATATATATATATATATATATATATATATATATACATATGCACAAAGGTAAATCCACTAAAATAAGAGTCTCTTTTTCTTAACAAATCCCCTCTTCAGAATCTACTGCACAGCACTGACACAATCTTGCTCAAAAGAAATAGTTTAACCACAATGATATCATAAAGGATGTCCTCTATAAGAACATATGAAAATGGGTAATAAAAGGAATGATGTGTTAGAAGGTAACTAAAGACGTAGGTCAGGGAAACAAAACCCCTTCCAAACCACAGCATGAAGAAAGAAATCCGATCCTATTATCTAGTAGATTAGAAGGAAAACTAAAATGATTTCTATCCCTCACATTTTCTAGTCCTCTTTTTCAGTATTTTGCATCAAACTTTATTTGTAACCTAGCTCAACTAATCACAATATATATGTTACGAAGGTTTACGAGGTTTTGAGAAGCTGTCACATTGAGGATTGATCTTGCAAGGGATGGGGCACTCTGTATTTTGATGGTTGTTCATGAAGGTAGATGGCATTCCCTTGAAGAGATGTTATGTGTTTGATTCGGGATTGGTGTGTTGGTGTATGTATTGCTTAGCATTGCAAGTTCGATTGTAGATTATCATGTTAGTTTTTTTTTTTTTTTATAGTATGGAATAATCTCAATGGAGGCTTTATTTGAATGAGAAAGAGCTTTGATTGAGCATAAAATGAAGGTTCTAGGGGGATGTTGCACTTTTGATCTTGAGGTACATGTTTATAGGCAATGCATGGGACTTAGTAGTGTTTCTGGATTAAGCTGTTAGGGGGCACTGCATATGGTGGAAGGGTTGCTTTTTTGGTGATTGATGATTGGCCCTTTAGGTACATGGCTTAATTTTGGTATGGGTCTCTTTTAAATTTAGGGTCATTTTCTTGGATTCTTCTTTTGTAGAAAAAAAATAAGATTTTGAGGTAGAGAAAATTGATCTCTATTTCTGGATTTTTATTGATAAGAATAGCTCATATTTATAGTATACAAAAGTGCCTAATCTAGGAAGAATTACACAAAATCAATAGCTAATGTATGCACTAATTTATTGATAGTTTCCAAAATGTTAGTTGCAAGAAATTAGGAAATATAATTTCTCTAACTTTCACCAATCTACAATCTACACTCCCCATAAGCTGGTGAGTAAACATAGTCGAGCACCGGCTTGGATCTTAGATGTGATTGCCTTTTCGTGGAGCAAATTTATTCCATTGATAACCTTCTTTGAGATGGAGGTATGAGATTTTGCATTCAAATGCAAATAGATCAACATCTTTGCTAGAAAAAGTCTCTTTGACAACAACTCAAATTTCATGTGTTGTTTCATAGAGAAAAATGTTCCCCATTTCTCGAGAGTCATTGACTTGAACAGTTAAGACAAAACCATGTTGTGCATGTGCAGCCATTGTTGACAAAATGCAACTTTTGTTGCTGAATTTTGCATACTGTTGTTGCTGGTTTTGCACCCCTCTTGAGATGTCTTCTAGCTTTCCTCTGCCATTGACGGTCTAAAAGTAATTGTTGTCATTCAACTTATGCTACGTTTGAGATGGTTGATATATCAATTGGAATGTCAGGACTAGAAATTGAAGCAGTTCCTGATTGAAACTTCTGATGTGAAAGATGTAGGTATGGCTAGGTTTTCCAAACTTCCCTAGCTGAAATTTGTCACCATTGGACAGTGATCACAAGAATCTACACTCCCCAGCTTGTACACATGCTAAAGTCTCAGCTTGGATCTTTGATGTAGAATCTCTAAAAAAATTATCTTTTTTTTTTTTTCTCTTAAGGTTAAACTAGAATCTTTTCTCCTATCTTTTTACAATAGATTCCTAAGATAGAACCATATAACTTTTTAAAGGCTAAACTATAATCTTTCCCTATCTTTTGCAATGGATGGCTAAGATAGAACCATATAGTTTTTTTAAGGCTAAACTATACTATTTTCCTATCTTTTACAATGGATGGCTAAGATAGAACCATATAGATTTTTCAAGGCTAAACTATAACATTTCCCTATCTTTTACATTGACTAAGATCGAACCATAAAAAAAACACTACCAGGTATCTAGATACCATGTAGAAAACAAAGATTTTGAGGTAGAGAAAATTATTGTCTATTTCCTGATTTTTATTGATAAGAATAACTCATAATTTATAGTATACAAAAGTTCCTAATCTAGGAAGAATTACATGAAATCAGTAGCTAACATCGGCACCTATTTATTGACAATTTCCTAAATGTTAGCTGCAAGAGATTAGGAAATATAATTACCTAACTTTCATCAGTCTACAATCTACACTTTTCAGCGAAGAAAGAGAATAGAAATGAAAATTTAGGAAGCAAAAGGAGAACTTGATGAACAAAAGAAAAGGTGAAACTTCAAAGATCATGTATTACGCACAAGTTTTTTTGCAGAAGAGGAAAAAAAACATGAGTGTGTTTGAATTAATGTGTTGAAAAAACAAAACAAGAAATGAATAATTCACATTCTGTGAAACCAAAACTTCATAGGTGTTGAAAAAACATGACTTCGTAACGAAGGCTCCAATGCGTGCAAGTGAAACTTGACCATTTCCTCTTAGAATACTAGCATCCTCCCTAAAACACATCACCTGATAATTAAGACAATTCATGAGCATTTGTCTCACATCCAAGCCAACTCAAACTTAACTCCCGTATTCTGTATTCAATAACATGAAATTAAATAACTCCTTTTCTTCAACGCCTAATGCTTCGTTTTCTTAATTCCTTTTATTGCTGTGTATCTTTTGACAACGACTGAAAACTAAATATCATTAACTAACCGAACTACTAGTATCATAAGATCAACCTTTCTGCTACACACTCAACCAGTTGCAGGACACCTCAAGTGATATTCACAATCCTATAATCAAGCTAGAATTTAAGTCTTCTCATAAATTATAATAGCCCAAACCATACCCCTCTATCAAACAAACAAATCATAGTCAATGTTAATGAAAACGCATGCAAAATAAAAACAAATTCATAGAGACCTGAAAAAACATCATTATGCATGAGGATGGCAAGTTGAATCCACATAACTCACCATTTCCGTTTAAGTCACCCCGGTGTTACTGCTAGCTCAATCGGCATGCTTAGCTGAGGCCCTAGCGCCATGAATGGTCCTGTTTAAGACCTAGAGACCACAAAACGAAGAAAAATCATAATCAAGTTACATAATATATTAAATATCATGCATACAGAATGTGACATTTTCAAATGAGAAAATAATTCAGTCTAAGGTTCTCTGCCTTGGATTATTTCATAACAATTTGTTATCAGAAAGCAATATTTCAGATTGGAAAACGAAATCTTTTCAGTATAACTAAAATTAAAGACGCAATTTTTTGATTACCCAAATAAAGAAATCCTCAACGAATTCAACATTCAGAAACCTTTTCTCCATTTACATCAAATTAATCACCCTTTTCAAGCTAGGGTTTCCTTTTCTAAGCAATAAAATTTGAAGAACGAAACGATTAAAATCGAAAAGAAAAGAATGGGAGTAGAGGAAGAAACTGACGGCATTTGGAGTCAGACTGATAAACCGCCCTTTCACCCGCCATTGGCTACCTAATTGAAAGGTGCCGGCGTTAAGTCTGCAGAAACTGTTGACTATCTTCCATTTCCGGCTAAAATACAGCATAGGTCATTCAAATATTAGAACGATTACAAAAGAGGCATACTTGTTCTAAATATTACAATTTAATCACTCAATTAAAGCGTGACTTGGTTTAATAATCTTCTAATTCCTCAAAACTTATACGCTAACAATTTGATTATTATTTAAAATAATTTAATAAATTTATTCTTATTATTTTAAATTTTTATTAATTTAATTATTTTTATAATATTATCAAACAGGTGAATAATCAAATTAGTTATACAATAAATTTACACTCTAACCACAACTTCTAATCTTAAACTTTAAATCCTAAACTTATTATTTTAAAATAAAAACATCAATAAAAATACAATAGGGACATATAATTTACACTCTCTGACGAGGACTAGTTATAGATTAAGTAATGAAGGCTAAATATAATTAGAAATAGTTTAATCTAAATTCATAAATTTTATAAATCAAATTATTGTTAAACAAGTTATACGAAATGATTAAGGGTTAGTTTAGTATTACTTTTGAAAAGTGTGGTGGAAAAATATAGTGAAAAAGTGTAGTGAAAAATTCTTTTGGAATCTTTAGTTTGAGATATATGTGTTTAATATTGCCGTAAAAAAGTGCTTTTGGAAAAATAAATGACTATTTTAAACATGATGTTATAAGTCAAAAAATATATTTAAATGATAATCAAATTCTTTTATATTATAATATTAACTTAAATTATGATAAAATATAAGAATATTAATAAATGAATACATAAATTATTTTTGAAAAATGGCTTTTAGAAGTGCTTTTTGAAAAAAGTATTTTTTAAAAATATTTTTTTAGAAATTTGACATGAATATATATAATTTTTAAACTAAAAAAATAATTTATGTTAAACATAATTATGTATTTGTAAAAATTAAATTATAATAAAACATAATAAATGAAAGTTAAAATTGTAATTTGACTCTTAAAAGTACTTTTTTAACCGTAAAAATTAAAATTTTAACTTTTACGTTTGGATTAAAAAACACTTTTCAAACGCAGTTTTTTCTCCAAAAGTTAACTGTTTAGTATTGTTGCATTCTAAATCAGCTTTTAACCCAAAAACTGATTTAGAATGTAATGCTAAACACGGTCTAAGTGTTGCTTTAGAGTTCCAAATCAAAATATATTAATTTAAAAATATCGAATACAAATAATAATTAAAAAAATTACACATAAAACATATTGATACACCGATTCTTATTCTAATCTAAATAATAAAGGAACAGACTATTTACACCAAATTTAAAAGTTGTACATTTTAACATAGACTTTTACTCCGATGTGTTCTTAGTAAGCATACATCCACCTAAAGACTTGCACAAAAATAATATATATTTTTTAAATAAATAAAACTTCATTTTATCCAAGAACACAAAAAATAATAATTTTTAATTATTATACAGCAAAAGAAAGAGCCACCAAAAGATGAAATCTTTTTAATTGCAAAAAAACAATCCAATCCAATAATTATAAATAATGCATTCGTAAAATGGCCATTTAAGTAAAAACAACTCACCTGTAAAATTAAAAATACAAAAAAAAAAAATAATTATATACACAAACAGATAATTAAAATAATATATTTTAACTCTTGATTTCATCCTGTAAAATAAATATCCCCCATGCAAAGCCTTAAATCACCTTCTCCTGCATGAAGGAACTGAAACAAACTACAGAATAACAATAATAACTAAGCCTTCTACACGCTAGAAAGGGGGAAGAGAACTTATTCTCAAATGGTAAAGAAAGGCGAATCGACCTTATCGACAGTCATTTTCTAGTCAGCAAAATCACAATCTACTGATCAGTTATCGGAAACTAAGCGGGAGGCGGAGGATCATGAAAACATAGGATGGGATGAAGGGGGAAGGATGGTGTTAGCTAGCTCTTCGTTCAGTTTCACCGGAAGTACTTGCATCTGCTTCATTTTATCGGGGATGTCATTCAACCTGGCAAAATAACCAAGAAATGAGCAACATCCAATAAAAATTAAAGGGTTAATTCAACAGTAGATTCTTTATTGATAGAAGAAGATATAGATATTTTGCACACAGGATTTAATCCCATATCAGCAATCCTTGTCCTTATTTCCAGATTGCAACCTCATTTGTACCGGAATAAAAATCGATTTTTATGAATTACTAATAATTACTAGATAATACACAATGTTTTACCAAAAAGAGATGGAATAAAAGGGAAAAGGAAATTGGGTTCATTAAAAGCTTGAGGGTTATTTAGAATGTCAATGATGATAACAGGATTACTGCAAGTACAATATATCTCGGATTTGAGGAATGACCATGATAAAGCAAACTGCCAAATAATTTTTTAATAAAAATTCAGTAAACCTCATTATTTTTTCATTGAGCAAATTTATATGATTCAGTCTTTTGCACCAGCTGCTGGCATGACATATGACACGGAAAGCAAATAACGTCAAGTACTAAGGTGCATTATCAAAAACTGGAACTTACTCGTTCATGATTTTCAGAATGTTGTCACGAGTTTGGCAGAGAAGACCAATATTTTCCTGTATCTGGAAAAAGATAAACGAGACTAGATTTGTGAGATGGACATAAAGCTGAAGAAATCCAATAGAACATCAGAACTTTTGGTCTATCCGCATGAATGGTCAGAAATGCTATTGGGAAGATAGGGTTAAGGATGACATCTATTCATAACATTGGTATTTCACCTGAAAAGCTGCAAGATTTGCAGATATTTGATTTAAGGCTTGAGCATTCTGCTCCAGAAGTTCGCCCGTCTCCCCACCAATGGCTGTGGAATAGCATCATGAAGATCTCAATTCAAATTTCTAATGATAACATCATAAGAGACATTAAAGGTTTTCACGAATAGTAAATTTCAGTTACCATAAATAAATATAAATTGAAATTTGAAGCTTCATTTGTTGCAACGATCAAGAACAGAAAATAAATTCAATAAATAATTGCAGCTACTACTCTTTTAAACTATTTTAACCATGCCTTGCAGCCCTCAGTTTTTGTTACTTACCTCGACAAAAGTAAAAATGTATATATGGTGAGAAGATCAAGTTTTCTTCTTCACTTCTTTCACTTTCTTTTATGTGTTAGAAATTGGAAGTTTATTTAAGTTACATCAAAGGAGCATCAAAGGGGTCATGCCAATTAAAGCACCACAGAATAAGAAAGAAATAATGCTTCATCCAAACTGTCCGAACCCTTCAAAACACCATCTTTTGTCAAAATTAAAAGTTCAGCGGCTTTTAAAGACAGTTCAGGATACCAAAATTTAATTTCAGCTTTGAGAACAATATGCATAGCGAGAATTAAGGAAATCAGAAACCCAAACATCTGATGGGAAAACACAAAATTCCAATGTAGCTAGTGAGGCAATAAAGCATGAAACACTGAAACTCAGTTTATCTGCCTCATGATGATGTACATAAAACTTCAAATATAATACTAAATATATCTCGACTAAACCGAAAACAACAGATACCAGTAAACATAATTCAAAAATGCGAGCTAAAAGATAGTATTTTTAAGGAAGTAAAACTTACATGTATGAAGCAACAGAGCACATCTCTGAACCCCAAGATCTGAGGGACAACTTAAAAAATATTTAAAGATAAAATCTAACCTCTGTATGGAATGCCATCATCATAGTCCACAGGAATCATCGGGGGTGCATATGGAGAAAGATTAGGTTGAGCTGCAAAATGAGCAGGCTTTGTCGGAGGATCAGCAACTCTTTCCTGAAACAAACGCAAAAGATATTCCTATCGTAACTCAAACTATATATTTCCTTATTTCTTTTTATATCAACAAATATTATCATGAATTGGCAACTTTAAAGAAATTCTTTTGCTTAAATCTAATATATACCAAATCTAATATCAATTGAAGTGGGAAATGTTTTATCAGCAGACATAAAGAATGCCCCAACGCAAATCTCCCCAGCAGAGTCCTCAAAAAAAAGATGGCGGAAAGAATCTAAGATAATCAAAACCCAAAAGAAACAGCTTTTTAACCAAAGCTAGTAATTAAATCTCCATCTAACATCTCTACCCTGAAAATATAAAATACTATGCTAAACTCAATAACCTCTCTATGGTCAATGACAATGAGCTTTGCTCCACTACCTTGCAAGTATAAGAGAGGTTTCATGTGTTAATGGAAGCAGTCATTTACATCTCTTATGTTCCAGTATGAAAGAGGAGATAGAAAATAAATAAAATATAATCTCTGCACATCAGTATCACAGAGAGCGGCAATTTACTTTTTAACTGATATCTAGTATCTTGCATTCTAAAAATCAACCAACTGAGCAGGCTCATAGCAGTAAAGAAAACGGAAATAAATACAGTTTAGCACGCAGAAAAAAGAACCAGTAAACCATACCTTTTTGTCTTTACTTTTCCTGGCTATATTAAATTCTTGCTTCCTTCTCTTGCTATTTTCCTTTTTCTGCAAGAAGAATATAGATCAAAATTTGTGCACACACATGCTCATGCACATATTCACTACACACACACTCATGCACATGCCACATGTACATATAACATAGAGTAGAATTCTGGCATCAGGACAGCAAAATATGAATCTACTCCAACAATTATAACTTGCCAAATTGTAGTAGCATTTAAGCCATTTGAGCAATATGCTCTACGTGCCGTAATGTAAGTATACATTCTAGAAGTCTAGCAAAAGTTAGCTGATGAGTTCAAACTGAGCCTTATGAGAACAGTAAAGCTTACAGTCATCCATCTGCATCGCAAAGCCACATCCCGGATTGTCTTATTTTGTAACTGCAAAGCTATTTTTGCATAACGAATTAAGCTCGAATCTAATGCATATCTGCAAGGAGATGTCACATAAAAAGGAATTAGAATTAACCTTTGAATTCTCACAGTCCAAACAAAAGGAAGAATTATAAAATAAATTAGGCTAATAATGAGCTCATTTAGTAAAACATGGGGAAAAATTAATTGGATTATCCAAAACAACTAACAAATAATTCTGATAAACAGAAGACTGGCATTCAACAAACCTCTATATCTATTAAAATTCTGACAAGGAACAATGACGGATGTAAATATGCTGCTCCTATGCTTATTAGCAGCTGAACTATTCCATTCCATTCCATTTCTAAACTTATAACACTGTGATATGCATACTATTTCTTTCTTTCTTTCATAATTCCAACCAGTTCGAAGAAACAATAACTTCAATGAAGAGTACAACACCAAAACTCAGATTCATAGAACTTAAAATTGAAAATTTACAAAGTACAATTTCAGAAAAATCCAAAATTCCATGCAACCAAAAGAGAAAAAGAGTAAATAAGGCTCACTTTTTAAACCCGTCTTCTACTATAGCTTGCTCTTCTAAGGTCCAATCCAAGGAAACAACAAGGTTATGCTTCAAACCGGAACCTGAGGTCTCGGGTTTATGATTCCCGTTGCTCAATTGAACTCCATTAAAAGAAGATGACGCGTGATTCGCTTCCTGTTCATGATTCCCCGGTGGGTTTGCCATCAATTTTAGATTCAAATCCTATTTTAACACCTTTCTTCTGGTTTCTACAGAATAAAATGGGAAAACGAGGAGAGTAGATTCCTTCCCGCTAGCTGAGAAGTTCCCTCGAGAAAAGAAGCAAAACCCAGATTAGAAACCTCAAGATTGTTGAGAATAAAAGAGAATATTCAAAGAAAGGATGCGAGTATGGGGTCTTAGACTGAAGGGAGCTCTAATTTTTCTGAACTTGTAAACTGTGTATGAAAGGGGAATCGAGAGAGAATGATCGGAGAGGTGGAGAAGTGTACGGAAATTGGAACATCAATCAAACTCCATTCGAGAACTGGGAATGGGGTATTACAGATTTCAAGTTTTCCAAACTTCAAAGTACAATTCTTTTCACTATGAACTTCATTTCTTTGATATTTTTTAAGAATTTTTTATTTATATAGTATTTGTTAATAGGTGTAAAGGAATTAATTAATCTCAAATAGTGTTGAACTCAAATTAAATTAAAAATTTAAATTAAATTAATGTTTGAATTAAATTTAAGTTCAAATTAAATCTAATTGAATTAAACATTAATCAAGTCATATAAAAAATTATTCATGATTTAATTCACATTATTTATAGGCTACAGCACTAACATGATGATAATGATGATGACGATGATAATAATAATAATAATAATAATAATAATAATAATAATAATAATAATAATAATTGTGGAGTGAATTTATTCTTCATCAATAACACGAATATGTATATTTAAATTTACTTTGATTTAAGAAATTTTAAAATAATGTTATTATGTCTTTGATAGTTTTCGAGCTTTTAAATCGAATATTAAATATTTTAGTTCAACTCATTAAAAATCTAGATCAAGTTCGAGCTCGAATGGAATTTAGCGAAGTTTAATTAAATCAAACTTAAACCGAATTAAGTTCTAATAACTCGGGATATGTGTCGTCTCATTTATGGAGTATAAATTGCTTATTATACCTTTATTGGTTCCCATTTTTAAATAATGAATTAAAGATTAAGATTAAGAGTTATGATAGAATTTAAAAAATTAAGGATAAAATATGTATTTTAAGATTTAAGGTTTAAGATAATAAAAATAATTAAGATTTAATAATTAATTTTAAAAATTAATAGTAAACATAAAAATGGCATGATTAGGAAAAATTATATCATGGGTCAGTCCCACCACGTGTCCATGGAACCGACCAATGATAATTATCCACTTCATCAACTTTTCTATGTCATATTTTTTTTCAAGTGAATCTTCACTTTAAAAATTAAAAAAAATAATATACTTATTAAATTGCGTTTTCCCCCTTTTGCATTGAGGCAGCATTTATGAAAACAAATAAATGGTTTAAAAAAATTGAATCTAAACTCTCAATAAAATAATCATTTTGTAGTTTTATAAATAATATAATTACATAATCGCATAATATTTTTAAAAAAATTCGGTTAATAGTTAATTCGGTTTAAAATAGGTTAATTAACCAAAATTTTATATTTTATATTCTATATTCTATATATTTGTTTTTAGTTACTAAACTTTTAAAAGTTATAAATTGGTTATTAAATTTTATTAAATTAATATAAAATGATAATTAAATTTAATAAACTATTAAAAATATTCATTAAAATTTTTAAAATTTATCATTAATTTATAACATACAATAATTAAATAGTCAATTTATAATAATTAGATAAGTTTAATAGTTGTTTTATAATTTTTGAAAGTTCGGTGACTAAAAAGACTATTTTAATATTGTTGAATGTTTATTTGTGTAATTTTTCTAAAATTTTATAACAAATTTTGGTTAACCGAATTAACTGAAATTTGTTAGGTTTGGTTAATGTATTTTTAAAAAAGTTTGATTCGACTAACGGTTAAAGATTTAAAAAGTTCGATTAATTTAATTTTTGGTAATTCGGTTCGACCACCAACCGAATTAACCGTTTGAACACCCCTAATTACAGCTAATACATGTATTTAATAATTAAAAAAAAAGTTAGCTCAGATGATAAACAATTTGATATTGGCTTAAACAAATTTTAAGTTTAGATTTTTTATATACAAATTTTTTTTACTAATTAATCTACTAAAATTCGATATACGATGTAGATTAATCTGAATAAAATTTTTAAAAATCGGATGAACAATAAAGATACATGCATTTAATAAATATAAATTAATTTATTAGAGCATAAAAATACATATTAAATGTTAAACTAAAAACATTAGTGGGCCAGATCAATATTTGGTGATAGCACAATTCACAATTGTCAAAATATGTTCTTTATATTACATTTTCCATTCAAACTTGTATTCTTTTCTCCAACCAAACATCAGAAAATTCAAAATATGTTTTCTAAAAAAAATTATTTATTTCACTAGTTAATACAACTCCGCAATGGAGATAATATGTGATAAATTATTGTCTTGAAATCATTAGATTTTTCAAATAGATTTAAGAGTCGATTTATTGTCATTAAATCATTAAACTCATTATTATTGTTATCGAAATTGATTATTGACCTAAATTATCGAAACTTGAATTCGAGTAAAAATTTATGTACTTAATATGTTATAAGATTCATAAGCTTATTGGTACGTGTGAACTATGGTCCTTGAGTTACGACATATATATTAGCAAGGTGGAAGGGATATGTTGATCAAGTGACAAGACGGAGGGGTTACACCATCTATGTGGCTCCTCATAGCGAAAACACTTATGTTGTCACTTGTCTACGCTGATGATAGATTGAAAGGATTGACGTGCAAGCTCGAATTGATCACCGATAATCGTCAAGTGGGTTATTTTTGGTGTTTGGTTGAATTTGTTAAAATCAAAAAATTAGATAAATAAAACAGTGATTTTAGAGTGGTTCAGTCATGCCTACATCCACTACCTTAGCACACGACTAAGAATTTTAACCAATTCACTATGAATTGACACATTTTTACCGGTTCAAGGGATAATCGTTATAACCTTATCTTTCGGACTTGGTTAAGATATAAACACTTAGTCTTAATATTATTACTAGCTTAATGTTTGAGTGATTAAAATGAATAATATCTCTAACAATGATGGCTAAATTGAGAAGATTTTTGTTACCAAAATGAAAATATGCTAAAAATTAGGCTACCCTATGCCTATTTCACCCATTAATCAATTACTTATGTTCCATTGTATTTGTTACCTCCAACCAAAAAATAATAAAAATACTCATAATGTTCGATTAGATATTACTTTGACCCATATATTTTTTAAAGTGTTATAACTTTTTATATTTTATTTTAGGTCAAAATAATTATTTTGTGGATAAAGTTATTAGTTTATTAATGATAATTATTTAAAATAACATAAAAAATCTAATGCATACTAACATAATTTTATCAATAGACAAAGATATTAACTTAACAGAACGACACATCAATTAAAAAATATTTTTATACTATTATATAAAATATAAAATTATCTTTTGTTAACGTATTATCTTGTCAAGTTATTTTAAGACGTTTATTATTAATTAACTAACAATTTTGTTTTAAGTTCGTAATTATTCACTCAAAATATTTTTTGAGGGTTAGTGTTTGAAAAAATAAAGGATAAAATACATAAATAATTATCAAATTTTTATGATGTTTTTATTTTTATTTTAAAAGTTTTATTAATGTTACTTAACTTTTATTTTTATTATTATTTTGGCCTTTCTCGTTATATTCTATTAGAAAATATTATCGTAAACTGTTAATTTTTTCCTTATAAAATAATATATCAATTACATTTTCAATCGATTAAACCATCCATATGAACCATTCTCTTTTTTTTTAACAAACTAATAATGATTACAATAATATCTGTTTTATAATATAATATTTTCACCATCTGATATAGATCGTTCAATCACTCTGTTCATCACTAATGCTCAAACCCAGGATCTCTAGGAACAACCGTTCCTTTAACAATTCCTTTTTTTCTTTGTCTCTTTCTCTTAATTCCATTTTTATTGGATTTCGTTGGATGGTTTAATCAACTATCGAATAAAAGTTTAATAATTAAAATATTATTTGTATATTAAAAATATTAATAATTAAAAATAAAAATATTTTAAAAGTTTAATGATTATTTGTATATTTTATCTAAAATAAAAGTTAGAGCAACTATCGAATGATATGGGTACTTTTTAGGATGTGTCTATCACATGCGTCGAACATCTTTGAACACTATCAGGGACGGAGCCAGAATTTAAGGTTGAGGGGGCAAAACATAAATGTTTAGAAGTAGGGGGGCAAATTCATAAAAAAAATAATTTTTAAAAGAATTTAAATAGGGGGACAAAAGTGAAAAATTTTCTTGGGGCGATTGTCACTCCCTACCCTACATAGCTCTGTCCCTAAACACTATTAACATTAAATATCGCCGAATATTATTAAATTAAATAATAAAAATTAAAATTCTTAAAAACTCAACATATAATTATTAATTATAGGTTTAGTTTTTGAAATTTTTAATCACTAATAATTAATTTAATAACATTCGATAATATTTAATATTAATGATATTAAACCGTATTCGACGTTCAATATAATTTTTTTTATTTTTTAATATTATATTATACTAAAAAGCAAAAAAGGACAGGCTTTTAAGGCATCAGACATATCACCAGCCCCCGGTATTCAGTTCTCATAGTTAACTGCTCCAAAGAGAGCAATCAAACGGTTTGATTCAAACCAAGCAAAACTTTCCATTTTTAGAAGAAAATCCTCTTTTTCTCCTCCAAAGCTTCATAACAACTTGTCCACTTACTAAGAATCCAATGACATTTCCTTTTAGATTGACAGAATTTCAAGGAGCTTCAGATTTTGTAGGTAAGGGATAGAAGGGTATTGCTTTTATAGTTCTTGTTCAATTCATTTCAATTGAATCTAGTAAAAGAAAAAGAGCTGCCTATTTCGGAAAATTATTCATCTTAATTTGTTGATATTTTATTTTCTTTTTATTGGGAACTCATTTTGGAATTTGATATCTGGTTCATTTCACCTAAAATTCTCATTTTTTCATCTTCTGGGTATCTACGTGTTCATTTAGAATTTTTGTTATTTTTGTGTATAAGATGATGAATCTGAGATGGTTTTCGTGGATTAATGTTAACTGAGAGCAGTGGACTTATCTTGCAGTGATCTGCGGGGGATTTGGAGACTGAAATATTGGCTTTGAGAACTCTGCCACTCTGTTTTTTGGCACAATTGAGTTAAGTGTTTGGAAAGATGGAAAGCTAGATGAATTTGATGGGGAGAAAATTCATGGGTTTTGGGTAGCAGATTTGGGTCTATGGATAGAAGTGATAAGGTAAGTGGAAGCTTTTTCATAGAACCCTAGCATTTGCTGATTTCAGGTTAAAGTGGGGTTGTTTCGTTTGTTTTGTGAAGAAAATGGAGTCCCCCTTTTCATCTAAAGAAAAGGGGGATGGTAATTGGGCTCCTTCAATACCTCAGATGGAGGGTTTGGGTGGCACTGGCAGTACCATGAATTCACTTTCAGAGGATCCTTTTAATTTTTCAGACCTCATGAACTTTGATTCATATGCTGGGTGGTTTAATAGTCCTTCAGCTACAGATCAGATGTTTGCTACCTTCAGTTTATCCTCCTATCCGTCCTTGCCATATACCTCTTTCGATTCACTACCTATCACGGGACAAAATTCTGGCACCTTTGTTGAATCTGCTGATGCATTGAATGGCATGGATAGTTCTTGTAATTGTGGGGACAAAATGGTATTCCAGCAAACAGATACAAAAATTGGTAACCCGTTGGTTCCATCTGATGCAGAATTGGGTTCTTCGGATATGTCTAATCCATTGGTTTCTATGCCAACTAGACTCTCACTTGATGTGAAGATGCTTAGAGCACTGTCCTTGCTTAAGGAGTCATCTGGAGGGGGCATTTTGGCACAAGTTTGGGTTCCAATCAAGCATGGAGATCATTATATGCTTACCACTTCTGAACAGCCGTATTTACTAGACCAGATGCTTTCGGGTTATCGTGAAGTTTCAAGGACATATCTCTTCTCTGCAGAACTGAAACCGGGTTCTTTCCCCGGTCTTCCTGGTCGTGTTTTTATCTCTAGAGTTCCTGAATGGACTTCTAATGTAATCCATTACAGTAAGGGCGAGTACTTGCGAGTTACGCATGCAGTCAATTACAAAGTCCGTGGTTCCATTGCGTTGCCAATCTTTGAACCTCCTGAGATTTCTTGTTGTGCTGTGCTGGAACTTGTCAGTATGAAAGAGAAACCAAATTTTGATTCAGAAATGATAACTGTCTCCCATGCACTCCAGGTTAGTATCTACTATTTATGTTTCTGCAATTGTTATGTTTGTGTTTATGGGTCTAAACCTCCATTAACTCTTCATTTTTATTGAAATATGTGAAACTTGTGTTAGACATACTCATGTCAGACATGGGTACAAGGATATGGCTCTCTAAGATCCTTAAAATATTTTAAAGAAAACTGAACTTACTCGTGTCAGACACATATCTGTACTCGACAGTAACTCCCGAGTCTGTGTAACATAGGCTAGAACTTACGTTTTCGGTTCTCTGTAACTATCCAAACATGCCCATATTGCCCATTTGGCCGTCCACAACTTACTTAAACTCAAACTCCTTTTTAATGGATGACATGAGGAAGAGTAATAAGGAGGTCAACAGAGTTTTTCTTCTTCCATTCTACAGCTCTTGCTAACCCATATTTTCAGTTTTTTTGCAACAAAATATTACTACCTTCTCATATTATTTCAAAATACATATTCTACTGCTGAACAATAATGCATTTTCTGCTAGAAATTTTTGTGTTTTCTCATATACTATCATGTTTGTAAATGTAAATTCTGGAGCTTTGGATCCATAGTAAAATGTAGATAAAATTATAGCTAACATCTGAATTCAACCTTAAGGTGCCATTCTATTCTTGAAGGCGGGAAGGTTCTGGTAGTATATGTTATTTACCTAATATTATATCTTCAATTTTAGAGAAAAATAACCTTACTGCACCTGCACAGACATAAACTACAAAGTAATGAATATGCCTTTAAAGTAAACATGTATGGATTTTAAGGTACTGAACATGTATTGTTATGGATGATATTATGCAATTTATCTTGAATCCTATTATGTGCAGGCTGTGAACTTAAGGACCACTGCTCCTCCTCGACCTTTTTCTCAGGTGCATTAAAACTTTGTATTCATTTAACTTTAGCTGATATATGTTCAAAAAAAAAAATCTTTAGCTGATATAGAAAAGACATTTTTATGTTGAATTGCACGTGTGTGTGTACATGTAAGTATAAATAAGATCAGGTGTTTTTTTCTTATTGGTTAACTGAATAAGTAGTATGGTACTATACCTTTTCTCTGAGACTTCTCCTTTCAATTTTTTCCCCAGTGTCTCTCAAGGAATCAGAAAGCTGCATTAGCTGAAATAACAGATGTTTTACGTGTTGTATGTCATGTGCATAGATTGCCATTGGCTCTAACATGGATTCCTTGTACTATCGAGGAAGGTGTGAATGAAATTTTAAAAGTACGTGGTGGAGAGAGTAATAAAAGTCGGGAAGGGAAGTGTGTCTTACGTGTTGAAACTACGGCCTGTTATGTTAATGAAAGGAACATGCAGGATTTTGCGCATGCATGTATGGAACATTATCTTGAAGAAGGACAAGGTATAGCTGGAAAAGTGCTTCGTTCTAATCATCCGTTCTTTGCCACCGATGTGAAGACGTATGACATTAGTGATTATCCACTTGTTCATCACGCACGCAAATGTAACCTGAATGCTGCCGTTGCCATCAGGTTGAGGAGCACCTACACTGGGGATGATGATTATATATTGGAGCTTTTCCTTCCTATTAATTTGAAAGGAAGTTCAGAACAGCAACTCTTGTTGAATAACCTCTCTGGTACTATGCAACGAATCTGTAGGAGTTTGAGAACAGTTTCAGATTCGGATGTTATTGGAGAAAGGTCAAAAATTGAGGTTCAGAGGGAAGCAGTCTCTAACTTCCCCTCATTGTCTATATCTAGGAGGGGCTCGGAAATTGAATTATCTGCTGATAGTGAAATGAAATCTAATGATAGAGTTCCCAATGTATCTAATCCAGGAACTGATAGAAAGGAAGTTGATGGTCCTCGTGAACAGGTACCGTGTTGAATGTTCTTTCCCTTTTGATGGATGGATTCAGTACTTGACTTGTGAAACACATGGAAGGGATCTTTCATTGATTGTATATAAATGAAAGAAGTCTGGAAATTTGATTTGAACGGCAAATCAAGACAAAAGAATTTCATGATCTGAGATCCAGTTTTCTGATAACTGTTGAGTTAAATAAGATACTGTATATCTGTTGAGTTGAATAAGATACTATCTTTTTCCTGTAATAAAACACTTGTGTTTACTAGAAATAAAGAGTTTCCGTCTCATTGAAATCGAAGAATCACCGGTATTTTAAGCAAGTACTATTAGCATATTGACTCATGAACTTGCCTTGTTATGCTTGCATACTTTGAGTTTAGAAAGTCTCCAAGCTCTCTTGAAATAATCAACATGCGGTTGTATTTGTTTTAATATCATTTATTATGATTGATTCTGGTGATGTTCGATGTTGGACCGGTTGGTGTGGACAATCTTATGTGGTTAAGTAATTTCTCAGTACATATTTATAGGCAAGGAGCAGACCTCGAAGGCAGATAGAGAAGAAGAGAACTTCAACAGAAAAGAGTGTGAGCCTGAGTGTTCTTCAGCAGTATTTCTCGGAGAGTCTGAAGGATGCTGCAAAAAGCCTTGGTGGTAAGCCTTGAAATTGCTTGTTTATATGCATTATAAGACTATAAAGTTGGTTCTGATCAGGTTTCTGTAAAAGTTTTTATTTTTGTTCACTTCATATGATTGTGCTTATTATACTTTTGGAGAAAAGCTATTTGTATAGAAGCATTAAATATGTCAGTTTATATATTTTTTGTGAGATTGAATTTCTGAACCTCTTTAAATACACAAGTTTCGTGGAAGATTTTATGTATGGTTCAGTATTATTATTTTGACAAATTACTTTTCAATCTTGTCATTATTTAAATAAGTAAAATGAATAAGATTGTTTCTAAGTTTTTAATGACCTAGAACTATGTTTCTCGATATGAGTGGCGGATATGTGTATGTGTCTACCATGGGCATGCTCAATATTTTCTTTGTTTTCATGTATTTAGAGGATCCTTGGAGGGTCATATTCCCACACTGATGTTCAGATATGCCTCAGACATGGACACTTAAAGGAAAATAAAGAGCTAGAGTAGAGTAACATACAAGCCTCCAAAAACCCAATATACTGTATTAAACAGTATTTGAGCTTGATATTTTCAAAGATAGGAGATTCTTTGAGTAAAATCACAAATGAAATCTATTGTCTCAATCCAAGTACGTACTGCCGAATTGTTTTTATTAAGAAACTATGAAACTAGAAATCGTTTTTTCTCGTTTAGTCTATATGCTTTAGAAAATAATTCTGTAAGCAGGTATAATGCACATATGCTAGTTTTGGAATATTGTTTTCAAGCAGTAGAGTGAACCTGGTTCATGCCATGTATTTTTGATCTATGATTGACCTTTGATTTCCTGCTCCTTGTAGTTTGCCCCACTACACTTAAAAGGATATGCAGACAACTTGGGATCTCAAGATGGCCGTCTCGCAAGATTAACAAGGTGAATAGATCATTAAAAAATACAAACTGTTCTGGACTTTGTGCAAGGTGTGGAAGGAGGATTGAAGTTTGATCCATCAACAGGAGAGTTTATTGCAGCAGGTACCATCATGCAAGAAGTTGATAGCCAGAAAACGTCAGTACCCTTCAATAAGAATTCTCATCCAAATTCTTGAACCTCTCGATCAAGAGAAATCATCAGCATCGCTAGACTCGTGCTCTGATGAACAAAATTCAGTGGTTAATGTCGATAATGATAAATACTAGTAACTAAGAAATAGAGTTCTTATCTAGTTAGGAGTTTATTCTTATCTTTAAGACTTTTAGATAGAGTTTATCTTTTACTAGATATTAGAGTTTTAGTTATCTTATATTTGTTATTAGTCTTTAAAACAAAACTTAGGTTCTGTAACTTTCATTGATTTATTTTTCAAGATAATAATAAAGTTCCAGAGAGTTTTTCTTCTCTCATAAATTCTGTTATCTTACATGGTATCAATATAGGTTTCGATCCTTTGTTAAGAATCAGGGATAGTCTCAGTACCTTTTTTAAAAGCCTCGTTCTCTCTATTTGAGCTAGTTGCCTTTTTACAGTGGAGGTTAGAATAGCTTTCCTTCCTAAGGCTCTAGCTCTAAGAAGCTAACAATCCCCAGGGCTATTCCTAAGGGTTTCTGGGGTGTAAAAATGGATAAAAGGACTAAGGGGAGAGGGTATACCAGTCCTATCATGAATAGGGTGTTTTCAGTTATTCTAGATATAGCTGGGTAGAGGGTTAAAAGGCATCCTTATCCTTGGCAAGATTCAGTTTTATCGCAAAATTTCTATTTTTGAATACATCTTCTTCCTCCCAGATCAACACAGAAGACGAAATCAATTCGCTTTCTGATGTTAGTCAAGATTCCAACTCTTCGATAGTTACTTGTCATAAACTACTGGGTTCTAATTACTTACAGTGGTCCCAATCAATGAAAATTAACATCACTGGCAGAGCGAAATTTGGGTACATTACTAGAACGGTTAAGAAGCCTCCTGCGACAGACCCAGGAAATGAAAGATGGCTACGAGAGAATAATATGGTGATGTCCTGATTAATAAATACAATGGCACCATCAATTGGAGGAAATTTTCTTCTCTATGAAACCGCGAAGGAAGTCTGGGATGCTGTTCAAAAGACATATTCCAGTTCCGATAACATATCTAAATTTTTTGGAATTCAGTGTCAAGCCTCAAATCTGAAATAAGAAGATATGAGTGTAACTCTTTACTACAATACATTGACAAGATTGTGGCAGCAAGATTTGAATCAAATGAATGGACGAGCTCAATTGATGCTGCCCTTTACAAAAAGAAGATGGATCAGAAAAGAATCTTTCAGTTCCTAAATGGGCTCAACAAGAAGTTAGATGACGTTAAAGGCAGGATTTTGAGTACCAAACTTCTTCCTTCAATTCGAGAGGTTTTTTCTGAGGTTCGAAGGGAAGATAGTAGAAGATCTTTTATGTTGACAGATGTTAATCCTAGTGAAAGTTCCGCTCTTATCACACACACATCCTCTGCAAATAAACAAAAAGGAGGAAAACCTTGGTGTGACCATTACAAAAAGGTTGGCCATCTTCGCGAGAACTGCTGGAAATTACATGGGAAGCCTGTCGGTTGGAAACCACACAAAATGAGACAGCAGTATAAAGAATCACATAAAGAACCAACAGCTAATGTAGCAACAGTTGAGAACTCAGTTAGTTTCAGCAAACAACAAATCATATATTTGCAGAAACTCTTGTCTCAGTTAACACCTGATTCTCCTGATACATCTGGTAGTATTTCTTGCTTTCATACTTCAATTTCAAACCTATGGATAGTAGATTCTGGTGCTACTGACCATATGACAGGGGATAGAACACTTTTTTCCGAATTAAATGGACAACAGTTTCCGAGAAATGTAAAGACTGTTGATGGTTCTGTTACTAAAGTTGATGGAATAGGGAGGATTGATGTGAACAAGGCTATTACTCTTTCCTCTGTGTTATTTGTTCCAGGTTTACAATGCAATCTGTTGTCAGTAAATAAATTATGTCTTGATCTCCACTGTTCGATTATATTCACTGATGTTAGTTATGTTTTTCAGGAAATGGAATCGGGGACATTGATTGGCAGTGCTAAATTGTGTGGTGGCCTATATATTCTTGAAGGTCTTTCTCCTAAAAGACAAGTCCAACCGAGTTGCATTTTTTCTTTATCTTCTGGTATACAAGAATTAAGTTCCAGTGATGTTTTACTTTGGCATTTTAGACTTAGACATCCAAGCTCTAGTTATCTCCAAAAGTTGTTCTCACATTTATTCAATAATAAAAATCCTTTATCCTTTAGTTGTGATATATGTCAATTTGCAAAACACAAAAGATCAGCTTACCCTTCCTCCTCTTATACGGCATCTAGACCTTTTTCCCTAATACAGAGTGATATTTGGGGTCCTTCTAATGTGAAGAATGTTAATGGGGCTAGATGGTTTATTTCCTTCATAGATGATCACACTAGGCTTACTTGGACTTTCCTAATGAAAAACAAATCTGACACTGAAAACATTTTCAAGACTTTCTTCTTCATGATTAAAAATCAGTTTCATAGTCAAATTAAAGTTTTTAAGAGTGATAATGGTAGTGAATTTTTTACCACTTCTTTGGGAAAATTCTTTCAAGAAAAAGGTATTATTCATATTAGCTCATGTGTGGATACTCCACAACAAAATGGAGTGGCTGAAAGGAAAAATAGACACTTGTTAGAGGTTGTTCGATCTTTAATGATATCCTCAAATATGTCTTATTCTTTTTGGGGAGAAGCTTTACTTCATGCTACTTTTCTCATTAATAGGTTACCAAGCAGAATTTTGGGTTTTAAAATTCCTAAGGATGTTTTTCTTAAGAGTTTTCCATTCTTCAAACCTTTATCTTGTACTCTACCTTTGAAAATCTTTGGTTCTACTGCTTTTGTCCATGTTCACAAACAATTTCGGGGTAAGTTAGATCCTAGGGCTATTAAATGTGTCTTCCTTGGTTATTCTTCACAAAAGAAGGGCTTTAAGTGTTACTCTCCTACACATAGGAAATTTTTCATTTCTATGGATGTCACTTTTCATGAAACTTTACCATATTTTTCAGATTCTAAAATTCAGGGAGAGAAATGGAGTGAATTTCAGTCTCCTCAAATACAACTACCCCTAGAGGAACCTCACTAGATGTCACTCATGAACCTGTTCTTGACTCCATAAATGAATCTAAAAAATCTCCTACTACACCATATGTTATTCTAGAAAACCAACTTGGAAATAAGGAACTTAGTGTCTATACAAGGAGAAAGAAAAGGCTCACTCAAGAAGCTACACAACTGAAAACTGTTCGAGAAATGGAACCAATTCCATTATCCTTGGAGGAAGAAGGTATGGAAACTCTGAATGATAATTGTACTGTTGATACTTCGAATACATCTGACTTACCTATTGCTTTAAGGAAAGGTGTCAGGAAATGTACTAATCACCCAATCCAGAGATACATAGCCTATGGAAAGCTAATGCCAAATTTCAAGGCATTTACAACAAAAATTGACAAGGTACAGATTCCAAAAACTGTGCATGAAGCTCTACAAGATCCTAAGTGGAGGAAAGCTGTAGAGGCCTTGGAAGAAAACAAGACATGGGTGATGACTGAGTTGCCTCCGGGAAAAAAGGCTGTGAGTTGTAAATAGATCTTTACAGTAAAATATAACTTGGATGGGAGCATTGAGAGGTTCAAAGCAAGATTAGTAGCAAGAGGATTTACTCAATCTTATAGGATTGATTATCATGAAACATTTGCACCTGTAGCTAAACTCAACACTGTAAGAATTCTCTTGTCTATTGCTGCAAACCTAGACTGGCCTTTACACCAACTTGACATAAAGAATGCTTTCCTGAATGGAAACCTTGAGGAAGAAGTCTACATGCACAGACCGACTGGATTACCTGGTAATTCGAATCAAGTATGTAAGCTAATCAAATCCCTATATGGCCTGAAACAACCTCCTAGGGCCTGGTTTGGTAGATTCACTAAAGCAGTCTTGAATTTCGGCTACTATCAATGTCAGTCTGATCATGCTCTATTTGTGAAGATTTCTTCAGGAGATAAACGAAATATGTTGATAGTCTATGTTGATGATATAATAATAACAGGTGATGATGATCATGAAATAAGAAAGCTAAAAGCTTTTCTTGCTTCTGAGTTCGAGGTAAAGGACTTGGGGTACTTGAGATATTTTTTGAGAATGAAAGTGGCAAGATCAAACTCTGGGATTATAATCAACCAGAGAAAATACATATTAGATCTCCTCTCAGAAACAGGAATGATGGGGTGTAGACCTGCAGAAACACCTATGGAATCAAACCTAAAATTCAAACCTGAAGATCAAGGAGTTCCTACAAACAAGGAGCAATATCAGAAACTAGTGGGCAAACTGATTTATCTATCACTTACTCGACCAGACATTGCTTTTCCTGTAAGCATTGTTAGTCAGTTCATGAGCAATCCGAAAGAAGAACACCTAGAGGCAGTAATGAGAATTCTGAGATACTTGAAGATGACTCCAGGACATGGAATGTTCTTTGCAAAGAATAACAGCAAAAAAGTGGAGATATTTACTAATGCAAGCTGGGCAGGAGAATTGATAGCTAGAAGATCAACAAGTGGCTATTTTGCTAGAGTATGGGGAAATTTAGTGACTTGGAAAAGTAAGAAACAACAAGTAGTTGCAAGAAGCAGTGCAGAAGCAGAGTTTAGATCGTTAGCAAATGGGATCTATGAAGGAATTTAGATTCAAAGACTCCTATCAGAATTGAAGTTACACTCTAGCAAAGAATTTAAAGTCTATTGTGATAACCAATCTGCAATCAACATTGCAAAGAATCCAGTGCAACACGACAGAACAAAACATGTGGAACTAGACAGACACTTTATTTCAGAAAAAATTACAAGTGGAGAGGTCAAGCTACACTTTATTCTTACACAAGAACAATTAGCTGACATTCTCACCAAAACACTTCCAAGAAGCACTTTTGATAAGTTTACATCCAAACTGGGATTAATCAATATCTACTCACCAGTTTGAGGGGGAGTGTCGATAATGATAAATACTAGTAACTAAGAAATAGAGTTCTTATCTAGTTAGGAGTTTATTCTTATCTTTAAGACTTTTAGATAGAGTTTATCTTTTACTAGATATTAGAGTTTTAGTTATCTTATATTTGTTAAGTCTTTAAAACAGAACTTAGGTTCTGTAACTTTCATTGATTTATTTTTCACGATAATAATAAAGTTTCAAAGAGTTTTTCTTCTCTCATAAATTCTGTTATCTTACTGTTAAGTTGAAGGAAGATGAGTGTTCTTTTGGTGGAAACAAGGGCAAGGCTGTAAGGACTGTGCTCGTTCCAAATACCTGTGATGAAGTAAAAAAATCCAGCATCCCTCTTATTGATTGTAGTGATGACTCTAAGTCAGTTTCTCTAGATGCAGGATCATTCCAGGCAGGTAGCATTGGCACTGCACCTTGGACATGTTCAGAAAATGGAACCATTGGATCTTATTTACGAAAAGGGAATATCAGCAATCTGAACAAGGGGAATCTGAAGGTAGAAGACTCAGACTCCCACTTCATGTTTTGGGGCTCGAGCTCCTTGGTTGCTACTGATGAAATAGATATTGGAAATGCTGAAGAAACCCACCGACCTGCTTCTTCAAGCATGGCAGACTCTTCGAATGAATCTAGTTCCATGTCACAAGGAAGTTTATCAAGCTCTGAAAGTTTTGAGCAGGCTAAGAATTCTGAAGCGAAGACAATCTATGTTGATAGCAGCTCAAAAATTACCGTGAAAGCCACATACAAAGATGATACGGTCCGTTTTAAGCTCGAGCCATCTGCTGGGTACTTCAAACTGTATGAAGAAGTTGCAAGGAGGTTCAAACTTCAAACTGGGACATTCCAACTCAAGTATTTAGATGATGAAGAAGAATGGGTAATGTTGGTTAGTGACTCAGGCTTACAGGAATGTTTGGAAGTTATGGAATTTGTTGGAACACACAATGTGAAGCTTCAAGTCCGTGATGTGCCTTGTGCTATGGGCAGTTCTGGTGGCAGCAACTGCTTTTTAGGTGAAAGCTCCCTTCTGGTAATAAGTGAAAACTCCCGCATGATCCAATGTCCCTTCTGGTCGTTCTTGGAACCTCCATCCACTTTAAAACTGAAAAGTTTTCTATCCCCTACATGATTCTTCTCCGAATCCATAACAGGATCGGTTCTTTCACCTTTCCAGGATCTGTCCTACATGATGATGGGAGATATGAAGAAGAAATATGAATGGGATCAACGGTTGGATTAGTTGGTGTATTTTCAAATGAGATTTTATTTCATCAGATATTAGGTTCTTTAAATTAAAAAAAAAATATCGTGAGAGATAAATTTTGGATGTATATAGATTAAAACATTGATGGTTATAGAATTTGTTTGAAAAACACAAGTATATAATGTGGTTGTTGAAGCTTATTTTTTACATATGATTTAATCTTAGGGAAGCAATTTGGGGAATTTTAAAATAAAATTTCAAATAGAGAGTGATATTATAAAGTAGGGGTGAATATTTGATTAATTAAATATACTACTTGATAACATGCAAAGTCCAAAACAATGGTGGTAAAGATGCTTCATGTAATAATGTAATGCTATGTTAGAGCAGGATTGTCTTAGAGATTTTCGGGACCTTGTATGAAAACTAAAAATGATCCTTTATATAACAAAAGGATAATTTTTGCTACGAATATTTTTTTTTAAACATTTTATGGTGTCTTATTTATGCACCAACAATAAAAAAAAATATGTCTAGAGTTTAGAATTATGATTTAAGATTAAAGTTTAACATATTAGTGTAGAGTTTAAAATTTAGGGTTAAGGTTTAATTTTTTTAGTGTTTAACATAAAAATGACATAGAAATTTTTATTCATCTCATTAGTTTAAAGAATTAATTTAATATTTTAAAATCATTATTTTCATTGTTAAATTTATTTATATATCTAAAAAAATAATTTTAATATCATTAAATTAATTAATTTATTTAATAAATTATAAAAATTAAAATTAAAAAATAAAAATAATTAAATTTAGGAGCATAAGCTGATGCCGCTCAAGGTGCTCCCCTCACGGTAGAGACAAAAGTAGGTTCAACGAAAATTAAAATGGTATTTTGAAATAGTTTGTCTTGACAAGACCAAGTTTAAAGTTTAGTAAACTGAATTCGGAGCGGTTTGATTTTCAACTGTGTTAACAATTGAAAGGGTTATTTGTGAAGTAGAAAAAAATGATAATTTGTTCGTGAGAATATTAGGTTCTGATTACCATAGAGAAACCGAGGTGGACAATGAATGAATGATTTTATTGAACATGGTTGAAGGGTTTATATAGAAAGAATAACCGAATTACATTATCAATAAAAAAAGATAAAATTAAAATAATTTGTAAAGAAAGTTTACAAACTATTGAAATTTAAATCATAACAAGGTCATGCTTGTTTAGGTTGAAGACCTAGATTTGAATTGTGTGAATTGGATTCTAGTGAATAAAATTCATGAAAGAGGTATGGACGAAGACTTGTTAATTATTAGGTATCATAGGGACGATTAATTATATTTAAGGACGACTAGAATTGATACTAATTTGATTTAAAAAATTGATTCAATACGAACTAAACTCAAACTTAAATTATGTTGAGATTAACTTGACGTTGATTCGAATTCAAATTAATCTAAACTCAATCAACCTCGAATTGAACCACTAACTTAACCTAACATATTACAAATTTAATTTGAAATAACTTTAAGATGCGATTATTATAAGTCTTTGGTCAGTTAAAATCTTAAAATTTCGAAAGTTTAAAGCTACAGTTTCTTTGAACACACTAAGTATGTCTAAATTTTGTCAATCAAATTCATTTTTCCATCTACAAAGAAGTGACCAGATTATTTATTGCAGCTACAAATTCGAAGCTAATTGCCCCAAATTGTAAAACTTGACGATTCAATATGTTTTTTATCGACTTATATTAATTGCCCGGTCATCTTTCGTTAAAGAATTAAAGTAACGAATCAATTAGTTATGTTTTATAAAGTCAAAAAATTAATTTATAATTCTTTTTCATTGGATAAAATAAAAGACTCTATAGTAGAGAGATCACTATGAGGTTCTTCCTATAATTTTTTAAAATGTATTTTGGGTTATTATTTTTGTTTTAGATTCGAATCACTTTTGTATTCCTATCCTCAACTCCACAATCTCATTGAATACAAAGAGACTCAAAACATTACTTTCTAATTCAAAAAAGAGATTCAAAACTTTATAAGTTATTGTGTTTAATTATGTGAATTATTTACGATCTCATGGTGCAGTCCCTGATCTTCAAAAAACCAGTAAATTAAATACCCAGCATCTGGAATTGTATTAATATAGTACCAGTTGGGACCTGGAAGTTGATATGCAAGGTCAAAACTCAGATCTAACAATATGCCTGGAAGTTGATCTATTTACCGTATTTTATGAAAATTAGACTCGAATATTAAGTTCACTAATCCAACAACTAAGTCTATCAATTTTATTCATAACCTCTCGAATATGTTCCCAAATTCAAGAGGTCGTCACTGTTTTTCAATTATGAACTCCAACAAATATGTATCGAAACTCATCTAATCTTTAACAACTTCTTTATAATGCAATTAAAGTGAATTTTACAATCAATTGCTAAAATAAATATATACTTGAGAGGGAGAAAAATAGTGATTTGTGATAATTGTGACTAGAAAAGGCTGTGATTATTTTAGAAAAAGAAATAAATTTATATTCACTATTAATTTAGAGTACCTACAAACAACCGAACCTAGAGTATTGAAGACCAGTACGTAACCAGTTATACAATCTGTACGGAATAGTAACAATCTCCCAAACTCCTTGAAAATATGGATTCTATGTCTCTAGTCCTGGAATTGAATTAAGAGTACCAGTTGGGCCCTGGAACCCAACAATGATTGCTGTTGTTGTTGTTGTTGGCTTGTTGCTGCTGCTGCTGTTGGTGGTGTTGCTGCAGTGGAAGGGTTGGAGGTAGCTGGCTAGGCAGTGTGGCAATCTCCAAACTTCCACCATCATTCGCATTGCTATTGTTACAAATGGCTTGAACGTTTCATGACCATTAAATTGAATTAAACATACCCATTTAATTTGATATTAAATGGTGTATGAGAAAATTATTTTTGGGTCCTTAAATATTAGGCTATTTACAGGTTTAGTCCTTGGAGCTTAACTATAAATAGGGATGAATTTTTCATTTCATATCATCCCAAAAATTTCAACCATCTCTCTCGATTGGTTCTTTCTTCTCCCATTTGTTGTATTCGGGAATTCCTAAAAATTCCATTTGTTTGTACCATTTTGGTAATAGTGAAGTTATCATTCGGTGGTGGTGCCCGAGGAGTAGACATTTGTCGAACCTCGTAAATTCTCTGTGTTCTCTCTATTATTTATTTTGGTTGTTTATTGGTTTTTCTTTGGATTACAATATTCAATAGTTTGACGGGTTTGTCCGCTGTGCAAATTTTGGTGGTTTCAATCTTGTCAATTCAACTCAGATTTGAAGCTACGTTCGTGTGGGAAATAACCCGGTTTCCCCAACAATTGGTATCAGAGCTTCGGTGACGGTTATCTCGGTTGCTCGGTTGCTGCAAAGAATTGTGATATTGTGACATTGCATGTCTAGGAAAGACTTGGTACTTAAGTGATTCGTGTGATCCATCTCTCTTTCCTGGGAACTTACCTGGTGTAGTGTTCTCAGTATCTAGTTCTTGCATAATAGCAATTATTGAATATTGTTCGTTGTCATGGCAAAAGACGGGTCAGCTGAGGCATCAAGCTCCTTTACTATACCGGTAAGGAGAATGATGTCAAATGCAAGCTTCTCGGTGGAGCTGTTTGATGGATCTGGTCATTTCGGCATGTGGCAAGGTGAAGTGCTAGATGCTTTATTCCAACAAGGTTTAGATGTTGCCATTGAAGAAGAAAAACCCGAAGATATGATGGAGAATGATTGGAAAACAATCAACCGTATGGCGTGTGGTACGATTCGATCTTGTCTTTCCAGGGAGCAGAAGTATGTCTATAAGAATGAGACTTCTGCATGCAAGCTGTGGAAAGCATTGGAGGAAAAGTTCCTAAAGAAAAGCTCTCAGAATCGTCTCTACATGAAGAAAAGATTGTTTCGATTTGATTATCAACCAGGCACCAGTATGAATGAACACATCACTGCCTTTAATGAGTTAGTGTCAGACTTATTGGGCATGGATGAAACTTTTAAAGATGAAGATTTGGCTTTAATGTTGTTGTCATCACTTCCAGATGAATTTGAGCACCTTGAAACAACGTTACTTCATGGAAAGAAAGAAGTGTCCTTTAAAGATGTAACTGCTGCTTTGTATAGTTACGAGCTCAGAAAGAAAACCAAGATAGAGAACAAGAACAATGCAGTGGAGGCTATGGTGGCAAGAGGTCGCTCGAAAAGCCAAAGATCAAAGTGGAGAGGGAGATCAAAGTCAAAGTCCAGACTTGAGAAAGATGAATGTGCCTTCTGTCACGAGAAAGGCCATTGGAAGAAAGATTGTCCGAAGCTAAAGAGAAAAGGAAAAGTTGCTCCAGATGCATGTGGTGCAGAGCATGATACCAGTGACTCTGAAATATCACTAGTTGTTTCACCATCAACTTTCCATTCAGATGAGTGGATATTGGATTCGGGTTGCACCTATCATATGTCCCCTAACCGGGAGTGGTTCTCCGATTTAGCAGAACTAAATGGAGGAGTTGTTTATATGGGCAATGACAACGCCTGTAAAACTGTTGGGATAGGTTCAATTCGTTTGAAGAATCAAGATGGATCAACTAGAGTTTTGACTGATGTTCGATATGTGCCTAGTTTAAAGAAGAATCTCATCTCGTTGGGAGCCTTGGAATCTAAAGGCTTAGTTGTTACTATGAGAGATGGAATTTTAAAAGTTCTATCTGGCGCGTTGGTGATACTGAAGGGCATCAGAAAAAATAACTTGTATTACTACCAAGGTAGTACAGTTATTGGAGCAGGAGCAGTAGCTTCCGGGGGAGACAAATTGGATTCAGCCATGTTATGGCATATGCGGTTGGGACACGCTGGTGAGAAATCCTTGCAAATTCTGGCAAAGCAAGGATTGTTGAAAGGTGCAAAGGCTTGCAAGTTAAACTTTTGTGAGCATTGTGTTCTGGGAAAGCAAAAGAGAGTGAAATTCGGCACCGCTATCCATAATACGAAAAGTATTTTGGATTATGTTCACTCAGATGTGTGGGGTCCTTCTAAAACAGCATCGTTGGGAGGGAAACACTATTTTGTAACTTTTGTCGATGACTTTTCCAGAAGAGTTTGGGTGTATACAATGAAGTCTAAAGATGAAGTTCTCAAAATTTTCCTAAAGTAGAAAAATATGATCGAAAACCAGACTAGCAAGAGGATTAAACGACTTAGGACGGATAATGGAGGGGAATATAGAAGTGATCCGCTCTTTGACGTTTGCCAAGAGTTTGGTATTGTTCGACACTTCACTGTTAGACATACACCACAACAGAATGGGGTGGCAGAGCATATGAATCGAACGCTACTTGAGAAAGTTCGATGTATGTTGTCCAATGCTGGGTTGGACAAAACATTTTGGGCTGAGGCTGTGGCATATGCTAGTCATTTCATCAATCGTCTACCGTCATCAGCGATTGAAGGAAAAACACCGTTGGAGGTATGGTCTGGAAAACCTACTACAGATTATGATTCCTTACGTGTATTTGGATCCACTGCATACTATCATGTGAAGGAGTCAAAGCTTGATCCTAGAGCAAAGAAGGCTCTCTTTATGGGAATCACCCATGGAGTGAAGGGATTTCGTCTTTGGTGTTTAGAGACAAAGAAGATAATTTGTAGCAGAGATGTTACCTTTGATGAATCTGTCTTGTTGAAGAAGGTAACAATTGGAGATGTTCAGACGGGTAGTACTCCACAGCAGGTGGAGTGTACTCCAAAACAGGTGGAGCTTCAACGGACGGTGATTAGCCCAGTAATTGATGTTACTGATTCTCTAACTCCAATAGAGGAATCAGAAGATGATGATGTTCAAACCCAAGAACCATTGGAGACATCAGAACCACTTGCAGTTAGAAGGCCAAGGAGAGAAATCCGTAGACCTGTTCGATTTACAGATATGGTGGCCTATGCCCTTCCAGTTGTTGATGTTGATATCCCTGTCACTTATCAAGAAGCAGTGCAAAGCTTCGAAAGTGATAAGTAGAAAATTGCTATGGATGAAGAAATGCAATCTCTCCAAAAGAACAACACCTGGGATTTGACGTATTTACCGAAAGGTAAAAGGGCAATTGGATGCAAGTGGGTATTTGCAAAGAAAGATGGATCTCCAAGCAAGAAAAATGTTCGCTACAAGGCAAGATTGGTAGCTAAAGGCTACGCTCAGAAGGAAGGAATTGACTACAATGAGGTATTTTCCCCTGTTGTGAAGCATTCCTCAATTAGAATATTGTTGGCCTTGGTAGCACAGTTGAATTTGGAGCTAGCTCAACTCGATGTAAAGACGGCTTTCTTGCACGGTGATTTAGAAGAGGAGATCTATATGACTCAGCCAGAAGGATACGAGAACGCTGGTGGTGAGAAATGGGTTTGCAAGTTGAACAAATCGCTTTATGGATTAAAGCAATCTCCGAGGCAGTGGTACAAGCGGTTTGATAGTTTTATGATGAGGCAGAAGTACACAAGAAGCAAATACGATCATTGTGTGTATTTGCGAAAGCTACAAGATGGTTCTTTCATTTATCTTCTCTTGTATGTTGATGATATGTTGATCGCTTCAAAGAGTCAGCAAGAGATTGACAGATTGAAGGCTCAGTTGAATCAAGAGTTTGAGATGAAAGATCTTGGTGAGGCCAAGAAGATTCTCGACATGGAGATAAGTAGAGACAGATGGAGAGGCAAACTTTGTTTAACTCAAAAACAATATTTGAAAAAGGTATTACAATGTTTTGGTATGAATGATAATACAAAACATGTAAGTACCCCACTCGCTTCTCATTTGAAACTTAGTTCTCAGTTATCTCCTAAAACTGATGAAGAGTGAGAATATATGACAAAAGTTCCATATGCTAATGCAGTAGGGAGCTTAATGAATGCGATGGTGTGTACGCGACCTGACATTTCACAAGCAGTTGGAGTGGTGAGTAGGTACATGCATGATCCTGGAAAAGGACATTGGCAAGCTGTGAAATGGATTCTACGGTATCTCCAACAAACCGTAGATGTTGGTTTAGTGTTTGAGCAGGATGAAGCACTTGGTCAGGTAGTGGTTGGATATGTTGATTCCGACTATGCTGGTGATTTGGATAAGCGTCAATCAACTACTGGATATTTGTTTACTCTAGCAAAGGCGCCAGTAAGTTGGAGGTCTACTTTACAGTCTATAGTGGCTTTGTCTACTACAGAGGCAGAGTATATGGCGGTTTCAGAGGCTGTTAAAGAAGCAATTTGGCTTAACGGATTGTTGGAAGACTTGGGAGTTGTTCAAAGTCATATTAGTCTTTATTGTGATAGTCAGAGTGCTATTCATTTAGCGAAAAATCAAGTCTACCATTCAAGGACTAAGCACATCGACGTGAGGTATCACTTTGTGCGGGAGATCTTTGAAGAAGGAAAGATTCTACTTCAGAAGATTGTGACAGCAGAAAATCCTGCAAATATGTTGACCAAGGTGGTAACAGCAATCAAGTTCAATCATTGTTTGGACTTGATTAATATCTTGCGAGTTTGAGCACCTTCGGGTGTATGGCGCTCGTGAGCGCATTTGGAGGCACTGCAGAAGATAACTTTATTTTGGGGAGTTGAAGAAGACTTGAGAAACTTGATGAATTTCAAGCCAAGGTGGAGATTTGTGATAAATGGCTTGAACGTTTCATGGCCATTAAATTGAATTAAACATACCCATTTAATTTGATATTAAATGGTGTATGGGAAAATTATTTTTGGGTCCTTAAATATTAGGCTATTTACAGGTTTAGTCCTTGGAGCTTAACTATAAATAGGGATGAATTTTTCATTTCATATCATCCCAAAAATCCCAACCATCTCTCTCGATTGGTTCTTTCTTCTCCCATTTGTTGTATTCGGGAATTCCTAAAAATTCCATTTGTTTGTACCATTTTGGTAATAGTGAAGTTATCATCCGGTGGTGGTGCCCGAGGAGTAGACGTTTGTCGAACCTCGTAAATTCTCTGTGTTCTCTCCATTATTTATTTTGTTTGTTTATTGGTTTTTCCTTGGATTACAATATTCAATAGTTTGACGGGTTTGTCCGCTGTGCAAATTTTGGTGGTTTCAATCTTGTCAATTCAACTTAGATTTGAAGCTACGTTCGTGTCTGAAATAACCCGGTTTCCCCAACAGCTATTCCCACGTAATCTCTTGCTCCTCCACGGCCATACGGTTTCGTCTTCGATGCAGTAAGGCAAAGGGAGGGTCCTTTTCAGAGGGTTAACCATGGATAAGTCTGAATATCCCATTTCCCACTGATCAGGAACGGGATCAGTGCTTATGCCATCACTCCCCATCATTGCATCAAAGTCAAACAAATCATCTTCTTCATTATATTATCTGTCACTCCCCATCATTGCATCAAAGTCAAACAAATCATCTTCTTCATTATATTGTCTGTCGATTGATACCGAAGGTGGTAACATGTCATCGTTACCATGCTCCAGAGATCTTTTTTGGTTATTTTTGTTGTAGATTCGACAGAGTACCCAATCATCCACCTATAAACACAAACAAAACAATGGAAGTTAGTGTACAAATCATGACAAAGACTGATTCAAGGCATGTCCAACAACAAAAACTAGGTTTCAAGTACTAAACTTGAACAGAACAGAACGGAATGACCTAACCCTAGTCGACAAAGCATCGAACATATATAATAATAGTAAAAAATAGTGTCAAGTAAGGAACTTACTTGATCCTTGTTAGTAAGTGAAAACTCCCGCATGATCCAATGTCCCTTCTGTTCGTTCTTGGAACCTCCATCCACTTTAAAACTGAAAAGTTTATTATCCCCTACATGATTCTTCTCAGAATCCATAACAGGATCGGTTCTTTCACCTTTCCAGGTTCCTGACCCCGCTGTTCTATCAATCCTTCTTCCGTTCCCCTTCTTCCTTAGTTTTGTGAATACATAACAAATTTCGGAGTTGGTCTCACCGAAAAGCTTCCATGGCTCTTTATCTCCATAGATTTCACAGTCATAGACAACTTGGTCGCAAGGTAATGGCTCGCCTCTCACCTTCTTTGACAGATAATCTTCAACAAGCTCATAATCAGTTGGTACAAACCGAATACCTGGAGGAATCCTTTCCATGTCCATAACTCTTTGGCTTGGAATAAACAAGAAGCTTTCTTGTATCTGGTTTTCAAGTTTTGGAAACCTAATACAAACGAATGGTGAGAGGCTGAGGATCAAGATTGGTATCCTTTTATAAGGATTTGGGATTTGGGAAGTGCACGAATCTTTTTTATTCTTTAGTTACTTGCGTAGAAAGTAATCATAATTTAATTGATAAGTACTTTTTCGATGATAAGTTATCAAAAACAACAAAGGCAAATTTGTTATTGTTGGATCTTCTTAGCCCACGTAGCCTATTCTGACTAGAGATGGGCACGGGTCGGGTTGGGTCGGATTTTCGGCCCACACGCACCTAACCCGGAAATTCATACCCGCCACCCGACCCGGGTTTCGGGTGAAAAAAATCCGACCCGACTCGATTTTTAAGCTTTAAAGTTCGATCCAACCTGACCCGAATCATTAAAAAAATTAAATTTTAGGGACTTAATTGTAAAAAAATACAATTTAGGGATCTAATTGTAAAAAAATAAAATTTTAGTGACCTAATTGTAAAAAAAATTAATTTTAGTGACCTAATTATATAAAAAATATATAAAGAGGGATCATTATTGCAAATATCCCTAAACTATATATGGAAAAATTACACTATTAGTCTTGGGTCGGGTCGGGTCAGGTCAGGTCGGATTTTTTCCACCTTAAACCCGACCTGACCCAAACCCGATTTTTTTTATAAAAAAAATCTGACCCGATCGAATCAGGTCCGATCGAAACCCGTCGGATTCGAGTTTCGTGCCCATCCCTAATTCTGACTTTTGTCTCTTAAAATGCATTTACAGGCTTTTGTTTTCTGAGATTATATAAGGATCATATATAAAAAAAATAAAATTTAATCAAAGTTTAATTAAAACAAAAAGTTAATCGGGGTTAAAGTTTAGAGTTTATCAAATAAATTTTTATTATAATTTATTATGTAAAATAATTTAATTATTATTTTAATTAAATTAAAAAATTAAATCTATAATTTTATGTGAATAAATATAGAACAAAATAATAAATATATATTTATTGTTTGGATTTATATCACAAGCTTAGCCTAGTGATGACACATGTAAAGGTTATGCCCATATAGACGTAAATTCTTTTCCTTTTAAATAAAATAGTTGATACAACACCAAAAAAAACCTCAAGATAGTAGTCAACATACTCTTACCTTTTGCCCTTGATTGCAGCTAAACACAGAGATCAATCCACCCTCCATACACAATCTACATGTCACAATGTCCAAAACCCAACACCAATAGCTGCATAACAAAGCTACACTCAGCATCTATAGTCTTCCCACAAAGTAAACATATGAGATCAATCTCACAACCCCAAAAAAGCATGCGAGTCTTAGTAAGCAACCTATCCAACACTACTAACCAAGTAATAAAAGGGTAATAGAGGGACTACCCTACACGATTCTAGCCTATGATACCTTCTTCAGGTTGTGTCGAAGTTTTACTCAGAGCTTGCTCACCTTAAAATCACTCTGAGGTTGCACAGTCACAGACAATTGCAACCACAATAGCCTTAGTTTCAAGATTTTGTTCAAGCCCAATTATGATGATTTTTTTTCTTGTACATCCCACAATGAAGAGCCTTTGAGCATATATACAATAAACCAGAACAAACAATAATCAACCACAAACATTTCACGAGACATGCTTTGTTCCACATATACAAGTTCTTAAGCCTCAAGTCTCCTTCTCACAGTTGCACCCAACTAAGTCTTAAACTACAGACAGATTCACACTTTCTTTTTCATGAAAAAGAATTACAAAGATACTCAACCTTTTATCACTCTAGAGGGGAAAAAAAGATTCGACCCCAAAAATTTTGTTTACCGAAAATAATCGTTTGAATAAGTTGTAACCTTCTAATAAAGAAAAAAGATTAAAAAGATCAATCAAATTTTTTTTTTATAATCTTACTCACTAAACCTTCACTATCGATTTTAGTCAAATTACAAGTCACAAAAGAGACTTGAAAAAAATCCTAATTTAATTGATATTTTAAGGTTTTTTTTCAGGAAATAATCTCATTTAATTGATAAATAATTTTTGTATGAAAAGTTATAAAAGCAACCTTGGGGATTTATATATTAGGAAATTAAGGTCGAATCTCCGTGCAAATAATTGATAAACGGTAAGGATATAAGTCTATTTCTTTCACATTCATATTTTATACGCAAAATGTTAAACAATCTGATAATCTTCAGTTAAACCTCCTATTTAAGTTTAAAAAAAACATGCAATTTTAGGCCTGAAAATACATAAACATGGGCTTATTTTTTTTAAAAAAAAAGTGAGATCTTTTGTTTTTATAGGATAAATTTTGGGTAATGATTTTAAAATTCGACAAAAATCGACTTCAGTTTGTATTGATTGTAATCTGATGTGGTGATGAGCCGAACTGATCAAATGAGTTCGATATGATATTGACTCAAATTTATGTTGTATCAGATTATTTTGGATGCACACACTTGAGTTGAGAATGAAACGTAATTTAAATTGAATATGATAATATAATAACTGAACTTGACATACGTGCACTTGACCTAATATGGACCTAAATCGAGATTAATCAAGTAAATATTTGATATAATTCTACATAAAATGACCCTAGATTTGATTTTACCTAACACGCTTTCATCTGACCTGTAATTAACATGACATTTTAAAAAGACAGAACCTTAAAATGATCATATATAATTCATCTGATTTATTAAGTAACTCGACTTGTTAAATATCGAGACACGGAATTTAAAATGAAATTCGATGAAACGAGGAAAAAGTTTAAATTTTTTTAAAAGTTCCTGATGGGGATGGGATGTCCAACAGATGTTATTTTAATTTCATTATCAAACCCTCCAACAATTTTGGGTACAGTCCAAGTGAACCAATATTTTCATTAACAAATTTTGGATGTTTATGTACATACTTTAATGCGTTTACATTTTAATGTGTACCATTGGCAATGACCCATGCTTTTGGACCATGTAGACAATAGTTTGCTAATGGATAGATAGATAGACAGATAATATTTTTTTAATTTGTTTTGCTTTCTTGTGGTTAACACCCAAAATTTGTCAATATATTTATAGTATATGCAACTATTCGAACGGCACAGGACTGAGTCAAGATATGTATCTCTCGCTTTCAAAGGATTGCATCCGAGTCGTATCAGGATCAGGGATAGAGATAGAATTTTATGTAAGGGTTCAAAATTTAAACTATTATGAAACTATATTAAAAATATAGTGTTATAAAATTATAAATTCGACTCCGATCTGATCCAACTCGATCTATATAAAAAGTAATTTTGGGGATTTAATTATAAAAAAATAATTGTAGTGAACTTAATTATAAAATATTATAATTTTAACAATTAAATTGAAAATAAAAAATAATTTGAAGGACCTATTTATAAAAAACAGAGAGAATGATTATTAAAAATATTACTAAAAATTTAAAAAAATACATAATTAATCTCAGGTCGGATCGAATATTTTACATCCAATAAAAATTCGACCCAAATTTAATTCTTTTCATTAAAAATTTTGACCCGATCAGGTCGGGAAAAATACCTATCCCTAAATATCTTTTTTTAAAAAAAAACAAGGAAACGTGTCAAAACTTTTATCATAGTGGACTAAAAAATTCAAAGGTTATAATATAAATTCCGGTCATGGAACGAAAATTAAAGTGTCTTCCCATTAGCTTCGCTGTAATAATAAGACTGCCAGTCTTTCCTTAAACAAATCAAGAGAAAATTTTATTATTACAATCATTCTTGTTTTATACGAGCATAAACGTTAATACCAAAGCAAAAGTTTTAAATATCAAAATTGGAAACTGGAATTTTAAAGATAATTGGATGAATTAAGTAAATTATTATTCTTTAAACTCTTAATAATCTCTCATTAATATCTAAACACGACAAAAAAACAACTTTTCAAGTGTTATAACAAGTTGTGCTATGAAACATTCAAAACCCTAAAACCTTTTACATCAAGTCATTCCTGTAAGAAAAAAGTTTAAATGAAAAATAAATATTTTTTTGTTTTTAGACCTTAAATTATTTTTTTATTAAAATAAGTATATATACTATGTCAGTTTTTTATTTTAGTTATTAAATTATTTATTGGTCGAAAAAATTGTGATGTATCAAAATTTTATTAGCTAAAATAATTTTTTGACTTAAATAACTATTAGACTTAAAATGATAAAAAATAATAATATATGAACTAATTTCGACTAAAAGCAAACTAAGATTTTGTTTACCGTTGAAGTCTCAAACCTGGGTTTTAGGGACAAACCCCGTTGTAAAAATCAGATTTTTTGGTAGTTTCGAAACAGTTATTTGGGACGAAACAACCGATTAATGAACGGATGTTTAGAATCAGACGTTTTCTACCACCGCAACCACCACCGCAACCACCATTTTATGCCTGTTGCGTGCATTTTCATTTAATTGTTTATAATTTAATTGTTTATTTTTCATTTAAGCAAAAAAAAAATCCATTTTCACATAGTATTTTCTTTTCCATTTTATGCCTGTTGCGTGCATGACTTTTTCCAAACTCCTTGGTCAACACGTAATCTCTTGAAAAACCAATTGCCAAAACCCTAGCTAATACATTAAAAACATTTTACTGCTGCCAGCCTTTCCTATATATACCCCAGACCCTTTCCATACTTTATACAAGAACAACAACGTTCAGATATAGCTTTCAGAAAATTAAGAAAACGTTACAGATTGAGCTGTCGGGTGAAGAAAAAACACAGCATTTTTCAAGGATGAATAGCAGAAGATTAAGCACTCTTTTGATCATTTTTATCATATCCGTGGCTGTTTTGAGCCACAGATATGGCGGAGCGGAGGCGACGAGAGTTTTAGGTGATGATTTTGGTAGAGAAAATCATTTGGAGACGTACTCGTCGGTGTACGAGAAGGCCAAGTTCACCATGTCGTGCTGGCTTGAGCGGTTGGCTTCAGGACCCAGTCCTAGAGGACCTGGTCACTAGAATGATTCATGTCTGAAAATCCAGTGATGGACCAAATATTCAGACAGGAAGAAAGTTTTACTTAAAATACAGTTATTGTTATTCTTATTATTTTATCGTCTTGTTTAATTATAGGTTCTATAATGCAGCTTCAGCTTATTGCACAAAGAATTATATGTGCAAATGTAAATCCACAAATAATAAAAGTTTTTTTTTTAACAAATTTGCCATTAAGAAAAGATTTCTATAATTCAATTTTGAAATTTCTGAATGTAAGATCTTGTTACAGTCAAATATCTTAACATGCATGAAATACATTATTATGATCTACGTAAAAATCGATTAAAAAATCTTTTATCCTTAATTATATTCTATTTTATGAATTCTATTAATTTATTTTTTAAAAATTAAATTTTAAACCTTAACCTTAATTTTTATGGACCTAAATTTTATATCTTACACCCAAAAAAACACCCTACCCCTAAATCTTTAAACTCTAACCCCTACCCCTAAACTCTAAACCTTAAATTGAACACTATTTTAAAGTAGGGCATCAATAAAGCAAATGAATTGTAAAAAAAAATAATGAGATTTTAATCTTACAAGTAATCTTATTCTATTAATTAATCTTTAAAATAAAAGGAAAAAGTATTTTAAAAATATATTTCTTATAATTTTAAAATTAATTACTAACGTGACACCGTGCCATATTAGTAATCGAGTATATGTGGATTGTCACGCGGTTATATAATGTTAATTTGGACAAAAAGAAATAACAATTTAATCACTATTTTTGTTAAATTTAGAGCAATTTTATTAAAAAGAAAAATTGAGGAATAAATTTAACTAAAAAATGGCTAAATTGATAAAAATGTAAATATTAAGGACTAAATCTATTATTATGATAATTTGTACGTATAATTGTTGCATGTGCATTAAAAATATAAATAAAATATAATCGTTTAATTTTGTTTCAATCACATTACGTAATTATGACGTCATCATGACAAAAAATTGTTTTCTTTATTACTCTCTCCTCAAGATATAAATACAGACATCATAAATTCTTTTTTTTTTCGTTCCTTTTTCTTATTCTCCCGCATGTAAGGACGTAAATATACGACACATATTGTGAGTTATTCGAGTTTAATTCGATTAAAAATTAATTTAATTGAATTTGGCTCGAGCTCGAACTTAGCTCAAGTTTTTAACGAGTCAAACCGAGTTACTTTATACCCAACTTGAAAAGCTCGTGAGCTACTAAAAATATAATATGCTATTTTTTATTTTTTATAATTTAAAATCTAAAAACCCTAAAATATAAACCTTAAACACAAGTATAAACCCTAAAATCTAATTCTTAAACTCTAAACCTAATTAACAACCTAAACCTCTAAACCCTAAACTAACATCCTATACTTTAAAATTAATAAGCTTGAGTTTACACAACTTGTGTAGCAACGTTTTTTCTTCTTCTTCCTAACAATGCTTTAAATGAGACATGACAGATGATAAGTTACTTGAGTCCATCACGATTAAAGATCGGCCCAACACTTCATCCGATTGGGCTTGAATCAAACTCGAACTCGACTCGAGTTCTTAATGATTCGATTTGAGCTCAGATTTCTCAGGCTCGTTAAAAAATATCCAAGCTCGAAATCGACTCAAAATCTTAACGAATCAAGTCAAATTCAGCACTATTCAAACTCGACTCAAAATCTTAACGAGTCGAGTCAAATTCAGCACTATTCAAACTCGACTCAAAATCTTAACGAATCGAGTCAAATTCAGCATTATTCAAACTCGACTTACTCCTTTACACTCCTACTTGCAAGTAATTGTTTTTATTTTCTATTTACTTTTTAATTTCATATAATATTAGTGTTCAAGATTCCATTTTTTAAGAGTAAATATATTAAAACTTTTTTGTTCAAAATGCTGATTTGATTTCAAAGATTTCAAAAAATAAGAAAATAAAAATTCAAACACTACCATAAGACTTCAATGGTTGATATAGTCATACCATATACGCACATATGTTTAATGTGTTACGCAGACAAAACTTTTACATTAATTAGTTCAAACATTTGGTCAATACTTTGAAATATAAATTATTGAAAGTTTAGGTGGATTGGGTTAACAAATAAATATATAATAATTTATTTTTTAAAATTATTAACGATCTTTACTTATAGGTGTTGTAATTTTTTTATTTAGAATTAATGTTTTTAATGAGATATATGTAAAGTTAAAATATATATTTTAATTTTTAATAAAATTATATTCGTCGAAAAAAATCTTTACTTGTAAAATTAACAAACATACAAACTTACATTACAAACCCTTTGAAGCTAAAACTTAATTATTCCTAACCTTAATTTACCTTAAAAGTTAAATTAGGGTTCTTTATTAGGATAAAATTGAATTATTCAAATTATTCGATTTTTTAATCTTAATAAAGATAAATATTTTTATCAATTTATTTAATATAGTTATGTGAAAATAACTCTAAGACTAATATGGGTGAAGATCTCAATTATGGATGTTTATCGAACAAGTCGATCACAAGTTGGATAGTGCTCAACTCGTGCTCGTTAAAAAAATTGTTGTTCGACTCAATTCGTTGCTTGTTAAGCTTGTTAAAATTGTGTTCGACTCGTGATTGTTAAAAAAAGTTGTTGCTCAACTCGACTCATTGTTCATTAAGATTGAATCGTTATTTATTAAGCTTACTAAAAATTTGACCTTATATTTTAACTAAAAGTAAAATTTAATAATAAGGCTTAATATTAATATAAATTAATAAATTTAATAAAAAATATTAAAAGAGTGTATAAAAGCAATTTCTCTAAATTCTAAACTAACAAACCACAAATATACCAAACTAGCATATTAAAACTAAAATAATAATTCAAAAATTAATATTTATTTTTTAAATAAAATGATTTTACAGTAATTACTAAAATTTATTTTAAAAAATAAACGAGTTGTTGGTGAACTTTTCAAATCGAGTTAGACTTTGTTCTTTTTAACTCGTTAAAATATCGAGTTAAATTTAAATTCAAATCAATCTAAATTGAATATTTATCGAATTTTAACCGAATTAAATTCAAACAACAGACGAATTACTCAACTCATTAAACACCCTGATCGATAATCTCAATGGTCAAATTCAACATCCAAATATCAATGTTCAACATTTCCACATATAATATATAAATGCACTCTCTCTTGTGTTGCTGTTGTCATTTTTCTGAAACACAAGCCAACCGACCAACCAAATTCTGGTCAAATTCAATATTTCCAACTTGTGTGCCTTCATTAAAATACTCCACTGAATCCCAATTTTGACCCTGGATTTCTTAACAACAGCATATGAAACAGCAAGGTCAAACAAGAGAAATCGATAGGAGTTTCAAAACGATCGACACACAAGTGTTTCAACTGTCCCAGCAGCAACCACCTTTCTACCTATGATTTTGATCAAAATTCTGGGTCAACACGAGCCGACAGTCTTCCCACGTATTTCATATGTTTCAGCTGTCCTAACATGACTTTGTAAAACCTTTGTTGTGCCTATATAAAACATTTGGTTTACTTCGTTCACAACATCAAGATCGATTTATCATTGCATTTCCAATACATAGTCTTTATAAGATTTAGCTTCTTTTTTTTTTTGGTTTAGAGTTTAGATTACGTACTTTTGGGGAAGATGGATAGCAGAAAACTGCGAACCCTTTTGATCATCATTGTCATCTCAGTGGCAGTGTTGAGCCATGTAGGTGTCGAAGCGGCCAGAGTTTTACCGGAAGATTTTTCCGACGTAAGTCACTTGGATAGTACTTACTCGTCGGTTTACCACAAGGCAAAGTTCACCATGTCGTATTGGTTCCAGCGGATGGCTTCGGGACCTAGTCCTCAAGGACCTGGTCACTAGGGCGAAGCTAACGAACTTCAAGTCCATTAAGCCCCATGAAAGTTAAACAAAGTATACTATATATATATATATATATATGCATGTATGTAAATGATGAACTATAGGATTCTTTGATTTTATTTGATTTTGGTTTTTAGTGGAATAATATTTGGCATAATTAAGGTCTTTTGGGGATAAATTAATCACCTTCAAAGTTCAAATCATAAGCTCTCATGAGAAATTCAAAGTTATCACCCAAGTCCAACATAAGTTCTAATCTTTTGCTGAGTTAGTGTGTTGGAAAAAATAACATAAAAATCACTGACAAACATCTAAAAATCTATTTTTTTTTAAATGTTATCTTTCTTATATGTTTTGAACTAAAAATATATATATAATTTTTTAAGCACTGTGTGTTTATACCTATTAAACATATTCATAATCACCTCTGATGGTTAGAGTTTTCGTAATTAACTAAACAGTAAAAAAGGAATCATATGTGAGTGAGAACGTTCATAGAAATATGAATTTTCTAATATGGAAGATCAGTAACTAAAGGTTATGCTCGAAAGAAAAAAATCGACAACAATAAAATATTTTTCCGATGTTGTGAAAAATTTCTTCATTAGAAACTAAGAAAGGTACAACTGCATACGATAAGTTTTTTATATTTATTTTCTCTTTTATGTTAATGATATGTTAATTATCTATTAAGGCCAATGAAGAACAAGAATAATTGCAAAATGTTCCTTATATTGTTCAGCTAAGAGTTTAATGTATGTAGTTGGAGTTGAATCAGACATTTCACAAGGACATTGACAATTTATTACAGACTTTTGGTAATGTCTGAAAAAAATGAATTATAGTGTTTTGGATCGAACATTTTACAAGTAGATGAAGATGTGAACAAGTATATAAATAATCTTACAAGTTCTTGATAGTAAAAAATTCTAACTATATGATGAAAAGTACGATAATACCAGTTAAATTCACTTATCGTTTGAATTACTTATTTAATTATCATGTTTATGTTTTATCTATTAATCTTTTGTCACGGAATAAATATCTTAAGTAGTGTAGCAAAAAAAAATCTTAAACATGAAAAATTGACAAAGTAAATTCAAAATCTTTGGTTTGACAATTAAACAATAGATTATAATTTCTGTTCTTCATTTTCGTTAAATTCATGTTCTTAAAAAGACATCTTCTTTCTTTTTATCTATCTATGTTATACCTCTGTAAAACAGTTTTAAAAAACTAGTTCTGTCTCCATATACGCCACCACATCATAGAGTTCAGACCTTGTCATCCAGACATTTATACACTTATAGACCCATCAGCTTTGAAGATCATTATACTGATACAAGACAACTATCAAATTTGATTGAGCTCGTAATCCGACAGTCGAGTTATCATCTGTCAATATTTAATAGCCATTACTAGACTTGACACAGTTTTATCATTCCATAATGGTTGAACCACCAATCCTTATCCCTAAATCTTTCTTCAACTACCATCTTCGCCTCCTTGCACAGTATTATTTAAAATCGACGTCAATAATTAATGCGATAAGTGTCGACATCTTTTCAAGTCGAGAAAAACAGTTGAAAAGCTTAACCCAAGCTTTCCTCGCACTTGATCTTGCTTACCGACGAAACAATAAAGATCAGCAACAACGGTAGGATTATCACCGTAATGTTCGAAGATTGTCCGTATAAAAGAAAAAAATGATCGTGTAACACCACTTGTCAGATTTTTCTAACTAGTAACGACAAGAAAAAAAAGCCCTGAATATTTTTAGACGCGATTATTTTTTATTTTTTTTAAGAAAATTAGACGCGATTAATTCCACAAGGGGCAATGGAAAGTTTGAAATACCCTACAATTATATTTATGTTTGTTGCAAACAATTATTATGAATCAATAAAAAGATGATATTCTATGTATAAACCACTACACATCACTGAGAAGAGGGTAGATTTTACTTAATTAATAAATCCCGAGGGTAATTTACCAACAATAAATTAGAGTGGCGCAGCGGAATCGTGGTGGGCTCATAACCCACGGGTCACAGGATCGAAACCTGGTTCTGATATTATTTTCCTGTTTTTTATGTTTGTTTTGTGAAACAAGAGCAAACAAAAAGTCCCATTTATTCTATTTCTATACCAGGTCTCCTAAAAGAAACCTTATAATACTCCAGTAAATTTATTCAAAAGCTACACAAATAGCCTTCTAGATCTCCCACTGGACGCTAGTTCATGTCATATAGCTACAAAAACAGCTCAAGATTACTAAAAACCTCTACCAGAAACTCTAACAAGACAGGTTTGGTCCGGGATCCACGCCGAATGTTTTGCAGTAAGTGGTGTAAAACTGAATCCGACGCTGGACCCTTTGCTGTGCTTCTCCACCAACTCCACATTCAAGTCTGCCATTGATGGCTCTGATTGTCGCTCCGAACCCTTGGCCGATGACAGGACGAACTGCAGTCATCCAGTACCATAACGAAGCCTTAAACGAGACGACAGGATCGGTAGCTAGGATTTCAGGGTTTGTCAATAAGTCCAGCTTCAGAACATTCCCTGCTTTCCCGTAGTTGATGTTCCCTGTAAGCTGAATTGGTCCTCGTCCATAGTAGGACTTTCCTGGAGCACATGGAAACTCTGAATTGGGGGTACAGTAATTGTCTTTCTTTTTTTCCTCTTCTGTAAAGCAGAAGTCTGCAAAAATATACGATAGTTGTTATTTCGGTCATTTATGAAACACGAGTACGTCGATTCATGGACGTCTCGTACCAAATACGTTTCCGGGACGGATATGGTACGGATACGGCGAGGGAACATATCGAGAACGTTCGGGATATAGTTAAAAATTATTTGGATAAATGAAATATTCATGGATTATTTTTTATGCCATTAACGATTTCGAACATGAGCGTTATCGTTAATAAACCTGAAGAATTGAGTCATATATAAACTTACGTTCTGTTTCATGTGTGGCATGGGCGAAAAAAGCCGCAATCTCTCTCTTGGCCTCGACCTCAGATCCCAATTTCCCGAACTCAGGAAATGAATCGACCGCTGTGAGGAAGGCTTGTCGAGTGTAGAATCTCTTTCCAGCACACTCTGCACGAGCTTGGTTGATTATCCCGTTGAAGAATTCTGGTGAAACAAGTGCTGCAACTGAAACACCGCCGGCGGTTGGGGATTTAGAGAAACAGGGTCCTTCTTTGCATCCGTTGCCGCAATAGTCGTTGCCACGACCGCAATAACCATGTTGGCTGCAACACAGATCTGGCGCACAACCACAGTTTTGAGCTATGGCGGAAGCAAATAGAGCGACGAGAAGGAGAAATGTTAGAAGCTTTTCCATTTTCAAAGGATGAGTAGAGAGTTGTGGTTGAGGCGCTGCAGTTATTTATACTAATGTTTGGGTTACAGATAGAGTCGGTACACCCGATCTCAATCAATTAGAATCGTTTATCTTATTTTTTTTAAATATAAATTATTATATTTTTTACATATAATTAATGAGTAAATAATTATTAAAAGATAAACGATTTTAATTATTTGAACCATGAACGATGTAATGAATAAGGTTCACCTAATAATCTCGTACATAAACATTAATGTCTTATTTTTTTATAATATTAATATTGTGGTTTAATTTTTTAATACTTATTATTAAAATTTTATTTTTAATATTTATTATTACGGTCTATTTTTTAATACATATTATTAAAATTTATTTTTTTTCTTTGATATATGTTATTAGGATTTACTTCTAAAATTTAATTTTTTAATATTTGTTATTATATGTTTAATTTTTTTAATAATTATAATTAAGACTTTTTAGAATATTTATTATTAAAGATCTATTCTTAAAATTTATTGTATAATTAAAAAATATAATAAAATTAGTTTTATAATCCCGTTAGTTTTTTTAACGTAATCCTCAAAACTTTTAATCTCATAACGACCCCCTTTTTAATAATTTTTTTCCTCCTTTTAAAAAATATTATTTTTTTAATATTTATTATTAAAATTCTAATTTATTTCGATATTTATTATTAAAAATTTACTCTTAAATTTAATTTTTTTAAATTTATTATAAAAAATCTATTTTTTATAAATATGTATTATTATTTGAAACTAATTTTACTAATTAAAATATAACTTTCTTGATACATATTATTAGAATCTAATTTTTAGGTTATCCCTAAACCTACTAAAATTCCATGTTTATAGAGTAACAGGTGGAACCCAAGGGTAATGTCTCTTTATCTGACTTTTACGACAGTCTGGTGATATGTTTTTACGAGGAAACTTCAGCCATCATAGAAGATTTTAAAAGTTTTATATATATTATTTTAATTATCGACTAAAATTAAATGGATAATTAAGATTAATAATAAGAGACGTAAAGAATAATAATCAAAGAAATTATATATAGAGTAAGGTGGGAATTTCACTCGATGGGTTTTAACCTCACCTGATCGGGTTAATTTTTTCTAAATACCAACTTAAGATTTAAAATGAAAAATATCTGACCTGACTTAATTCTATCTAAAATTAATATTTTTTTATATTTTTTAAGATATTTATATTAATTATTACTTTTTATATTTTTATAATTAGATTCTTAAAATTAGATTTTTTATAATTTAATTTCTGAAATTACTTTTTTATAATTAGATTCTTAAAATTAGTTTTTTTTACAATTATGTTCTAAATTAATTTTTTTTAATAGATTAAGTCAGATTGAGATATATAATTTTTGGGTTAGGTTTTTTAAAGGATAAGATCAGGTCGAGTTTGGATTTAAAACATTTAGTTTTAGATCGAATTCAGATTGGCCGAAAACTCGACTCATGTCTATCCCTAACAATGTAATATAGAGGGTTAAGAATCATTTTCTTTAAAGTGATCGATTTGTTTATCGATTATTTTATAATGACCTTCATTGTTATATGTATTTTTTATGTTTTTTTTTAATTTTTTTTATCTTTCATCATCAATTATGATTACTTCTTTTGAGGTTTTTTGAATGGATTTCTAATATTTTTCTTGTATGATTATGGTTTTTATGATTTCAAGTGACATGTTTAGTTTACTTTTATGGTCATAAACCTCGTTGTAGTTTTGAATATTATTTTAATAAAACTAATCACTTCTATAAGAAAATACTATATATATATATATATATTTCAAGTCAGTATAATATATTTATTTTATATGATAATAATATTAATAATATATTTATCTGTATCATATGTGATATGTCTCCATAAAATATTCTAAACAATGTATAAAATTAAAAAAAAATATTCCTAAAGTTTAATTGTAAAGTCACTTTGATTCTTATTTTTTAAATTGTTAATATTTTATTTTAAATTAAAATAACTCATACGTAAATAAAAATATTAATCAACTACTAATAAAATAATATAAAATAACTTGATATAAACAATATATCAACAAACATAAAATAATTATATAATTTTTTAAAATTAATTTTTGACTAATATATCATTTTAAAATTATATATATTTTTGTCACAATTAATATATCAGCCTAGATTATCCTCTTTAATATATCGTAAATCTTTTTTACGCTGTCATTCGTAATATAAACTAACTAAATTTATCTATCTTATATTTTTATGGTGAATCATCATCTTTTTTCTACATATAATAAGTGAGTGAACAATTATCAGACGATTATTTAAAAATAAACAGACCTGATTGTATAAATCACGAATAACGTGATAAAAAAGGTTAATGATATAATCTCTCTATCAATCAAGTTTTAAAACCCCATTTCCCGAGAGATTATTAGATGAAACCTGTTCACCACGTCATCCATGGTCCAAACAATCAGAACTGTTCATTTTTAAATAACTATCTAATAATTATTCACCCACTAATTACGTGTAAAAAAATTGATGATTCATCTTTAAAATAACTAAAATTACGAATAACGTGATTAACAACGTTCACTTAATAATTTTTCCCACCTCCCACGTGTAAGTATCTTTGAAGAAACAACAAATTCTCATATCTGTGTATAGAATTCTAAGGGCTCTCAAGTAGTACTATTCAATGTTTCGAATTTAACTATTATTAGAGATAATGATTTAATACGAACTTAATTTTATAAGATGTGTTAAAGTTTGTGATTTAAATTTTATATTTAATCGGTTTAAAAAGTTTATAACACAATTTATTTGGTGAAAAATTAAATTGAGAGAAAAATAATGATATGTGATGGGTGCGAAAGAAGTAGATCGAAGATGATATTAAACTATTACTAAAGGTAGTGTTTAAAGAGGAGTATAATACGTACACTATTTTTTTATTTATCGTATTATTAAAGATAAATAAAAATAAATTATTTTTATATCAACTCAATCATCGAATTAAAATTAAGTCTATGTTCGATTTAAATCAGCTTCGTATAACTATCATTTTGTTATTTTGTCTCTTGATAAACAAAGAATAGTCAATACTTACTCTGTTGGTAATCTGCTGCTATCAAGGCTTCTGTTAATTTTACATTTGGCTTGAAGCTTGCTAAAGGTCATACAAATTTTTTTATTAAAACTATTTATGATAGGTTAATTGTATCATTTAATTTAAACAGTCGGTTAATTATTAAATTTTATTAATTATAAAATAATCATTAAAATGATTAATCTTTGACGATTAACTAACTGTTGGATTATAAGTTAATTTGTAATATATTATAATTTTTAACATATTATAATTTTTAACGAAGACCGTCTAGGCATAATATTTCAACACATATTCATATTAGTTCTTTAAACTCCCAAACTTCTTGATTAAGCCTTTAAATTTATATTTTCTCAATTAAGACCTTAAAGATTTGTTTTTCTCTCAATATAGTCACTCTTAGCCTTTAAAAATTGTGTTATCATAATAATAAAAGTTTATAAATTTTAAAAAGCAAACCATTAAAATAACTTTTTAAATTTTATAATTATAATTATTATATTTTATAATAAATTATACAAATTAAAAAAAAAACATCTGTAATATTCCGCAATGACCATAATAATCTTCGTTTTGTTTATAATCCCAATAACCGCAACTGAACGCGACCTCCTAGCTAGAGTTGTTATCATTGTCCTTTATGATAACTAGATTTGGAAAGCAAATGATACTAAAAGCAAGTTCATAAACCCTACGCAAGCTGAAACAGAAGGACCAACCAAAGCATTCATCCAACAGGCTAATTCTTTTAACACAAATAACTCTAGATAAGTTTAAGCAGCAGCCTGGGCAGCAAGCCTCTTCCTTGCTTCCTCGATGATCGACAACTTGATACCCTTTCCCTTAGGAAGGGAAACCCATGGCTTTGTTCCTTTACCAATTGTGAAGACATTGCCTAGACGAGTTGCAAACTCGTGCCCAGCAGCATCTTGCACGTGGATTGTCTCAAAGCTACCCTTATGCTTCTCTCTGTTCTTAATAACTCCAACACGTCCCCTGTTCCTTCCTCCAGTGACCATGACAACATTCCCAACATCAAACTTAATGAAATCAACAATTTTGTTGCTCTCCAAGTCAAGTTTGATGGTGTCGTTGGCCTTGATCAAAGGGTCTGGGTAGCGAATGGTACGTCCATCATAGGTATTGAGGTATGGAATACCCTTCTGGCCAAATTGGACAGACCTAACTTTGCAGAGCTTAAACTGCAACATACAAGATCAACGAAATTAGGTCAATCATTTTATGACAATAAATGGTATAAAAATAATTTAGATATAGGAACAAGTAACATAACAAACAACAGTCCATTCATACAAACCTTGGTCTCATCACCAGTGATGGCATGAAGGCGGAAACGACCTTTAGTGTCATATAAGAGCCGGAAGTCCTCATTTGTCTTGGGAATTGACACAACATCTAATAGAAAATAAGGGATGGTTAAGGGAAATGAATTTCAGCGAGATTCAAGTACCAGGGATACACAATAACCCACGAATTCCAAAACCTAGGATATAATAATGATACATGGACAATTATAACAAAATACATTTAGCTACATAATTCAGACTCGAATGAAATGTTGAATACGGGTATGCTTCTAACATGTCTCTTCAATTTTTTTCAAAATTTTTACATGAGATTGGAGGATCATATTCCAATACCTACATTCAAATATGAGTCAGATGTCTATTATGGAGAACTTCAAAACAAGTCCGAATAAGACTAGCTTTTAGTGTAGGACTTGAAGACATGAAGAAATTGAGACTAAATTCTAGTTTTTATGAGTTCCTAATATGAAAAAAAAACAAGTACTTAATTCATACACAGTGGCAAGTTCTACATACCCATAAAACCTGCCGGGTAGGTCTTATCTGTCCTAACCTTCCCATCCACCATAACATGCCTTTGCATAAGAATAGCAATCACTTCTCTGTATGTCAAGGCATATTTCAACCTGTTTCGCAGAATTAGAATGAGTGGCAAGCATTCCCTCGACTTGTGGGGTCCAGATGATGGCTTCGGAGCCTGAATGATCAAATATTAATAACTCAGAATCAGAATACAGACTTCAAGTTGGTAATGAAGCAAAGAAAGTTAAAGAAGATAACATACGAATGCACCGCCAAGCTTGTCAAGCATCCAATGCCTAGGAGCATTGAGCCTCTTCAAGTGTTTCTTCAACCCTCTGGCCTGTAGAAGAAAGTTGTAAGCAAACAAAAAAGTTTAGAGTTTAAAACACAAATATTTCCACATTGAAAACATTTTTGATCCAAATTTAACACAAAACATAATTCACAAATTCAAAAACCGATATTATTGACATAGTATTAAAATGCAACCGCAACACAGTGTAATGACCAAATCTTATGTTTTTCAAGGTCACCACACATCGAAAAATGATCTGAAATGTAAATCTCCATAAATAAAACACTTTCATGATTCATTTACAAGTTCATAAACACATAGTCTAGCTACAAATGATAATGAAATTAGTAAATCATCTCAAGGTTCTCATTTCTACCAACCAAACATTTGATAATAATGATAATATTACAACAAGGCAAATACAAACACTTGATCTAACATTCTCATTTGAGCAACTACATTTCTTATTTCTCCATCCCATTCAAACCAATATCTAGAGGTATAAATCTGTCATCGCCATCCAACTGTAAAAAAATATTAACTATACATTAAAAACAACAACTTTGAGAATAACCCAAAAATACCCAGCAGCCACAATCAACATCACAAAAGAAAGATTTGAAGAATTGCTATATAAAATGTAGAAGTTTACAGTGATTCAACAAACTCATTAAACAAATCTTAAAAGAAAATTGGAAGCAAACACCACGAAGCAAGAGAATTAAAATAATAAGTAAACAATCAGAATACTTCCACTGAGTGAACTCAGGTTGATAAATGAGAAAGAGACTAACCATTTTGTTTTAGCAGGAAGCGGCTGTTTCCGCTGAAAGCTTCTGTTCTTCCTATGAAAATGGAAACGAGAGAGAGACAAACACAAAACCCTAACTTTGTTTTATCATTATATATTGGCTATTTAGGAATTAAACCCGATTTGTATTTCACGGGTCGGATCGGGGCTCAATTGGCAATATATATAAAAGGGTAAATTTTATACGATAATTATTTATTATTTCAGGTTATTTATCATGCGTTATTTTTTAAAAATAAATTTTATTTTAAACATATATATAATTATTATAATATTATAAAAATATTAAATTACTTATTTAAAAACTTGAAATTTATTTAAATATGAAAAAACATTATTAAAAGTTTAAAAATATTTTATAAAAAATTAAAAAAAATATTTAAAATTATAAAAAAATATTAAACGTTTTATTTGAACTTACCGGTAATAAAAATATTAAATATTATTAAAATTTCTATACAAAAGTCAAATCAATAAATATAATTTAGGACACCATGAAAGAACATTTGAAATTTTTTTTTTCTAGAGTTTCTCCTTCCTCTCCTCTCTGATTATTTTATATAAATATACATTTATCAGTCTTTGAGAAATTTAATTTAAACTTAAAAATTAATTTATAATTATTTTTTAAATTATATAAAATTTTATTTTATAATTTAAACTTTATTTGATTTTAATAAATAAAATAATCTCGAAAATCTTAATTAAACTTGTTCAAGGGTTGATCCGTTCATTTAAATATGGAAGTTTGAAATTGGAATTATTTAGATAAAAGTATTAGACAATCTTTAAGATTACTAAAATCATAAAGTGAGATTAAAAATTTATCATATTTTCTTAATTGATATTTTAAAAAACAACAATAAAAGTTTAATTTTTATTAATGAATTATATTTTATGATCAGTCGTATATTTTTTTAGTAAAAACCCATATATTAAAATAATTAATTATTATTATCAACGATAAATATATTGACTCATATAAAAAAAATATAACATATAAATTTTATTGAACAAACACATTTGATCAGTTAGTTAAATTTTTCATTCTTGTTCTCTTAAATCCCATAAGTCATGAATTCAAAACCTACTAGGACACCCATTTTTCTTGTCTTTTTCACTTTTTTTCTAAAAACAATTGAAATTTATTAAAAATATATATAAATTTTTATTTTTAATCGTAGAATTAAAAGGCGTAAATTGTTTGATTTTAATCGTGTTCTCGTTAGTGTCACACTTTAAATTAGTAAGTTTAAGGTTTAGGATTTAAAGTTAAGATATAAAAAATTAGAATTCTGATTTAGAATTCAAATTTTTAAGAAATTTTAATAAAAGACATAAAAAACGATTAAAAGTAAAAGATTTTTACTTAGAACTAAAGATGATAACTTTAATGCGTCAAAAATAGTAATTCTATATGTTTTTTTAATGCTCAAGTTATTTTTTTAACTTTTTTAAAAAAACACTAAAGGACATAAACACTTTTCTTTTTAATATTTTTTTATAAATGTTATTAGATTTTTATTAAATTTATTAAAAATATTATAATCACATCGTAATGAAGAAGCAAAATAATTTGATTATACAATCCAAAGATTTTTACAACCAAAAAGCAAAGAAAAAAATATTTCTATAAAGATAAGCATACCAATAAAATTCAGAAGCTTTCTAAATCTCTTTGTTTCTGTGTAAATTTTAATAATAATAATAATAATAATATTTTTAGTCTAGATTGGTAAATTTATGCAAAACTTTAATTATAATAACAATAATATATTAATTTGTAGTTATTTTCTTATGACCCATCCCATGTGATAAGTTTCTTTTGTTTTCTCCCTTATCCAAATTGTCCCTTACTTCCAATACCACAATCATTTTTCTCCAGCACCAAAACCACAATTTACAACTCATCAGGATGACAAGCCTCCCAGCAACTATACAACAACATATGCACACAGACAGACACAAATAATTTTAGGATACTTAACTGGCGAGTTGATACAGGATTCAAAAAAAAAAAATCATTTTCATTTCTTCTAAATTGCCATCAAGTTCATTTGAAAGGAGCGAAATCGTAGGATATTTCAGTATTTAAGTAGATCCGAGAATAACTTATTGAGTTGTATAGAAAAGGTGGTACGTATTCGATTTAAGGGTAAATGTATACACTTTGATGATGTAAATAGAACTCTTTGTATATCTTGGAGATTTCTTTAGTTAGGATGATTGTCCATATATACACATAGGAGGTTTGTTTTTCTTGTTTCGGATATATGGAATACACTTATCCCCAAAAGAAATTGTCATCAAGCTTCCCCAACTTTCTAGGTCTGACTTTCCTTATATCTGTCCCATGTAAACGAGAAATTATATCATGAGTAAGTCTCATCACGTCATATATGGGATCAACCATTAAAAACCATCTATTTCATTATTATTTTTCAAGTCATATTTTCTTAAGTGAATCTTGACTCATATTTACTGTTATTTTATTTTAAAAACAGTTTTTCCAAGTGAAGATTCACTTGAAAAAATATGTGACATAGAAAAATTGATGATATGAGTGATTTTTAGTGATTGTTCCCATGGACACGTGGTGGAACTTACCATAATATAATTTCTTCATGTAAACACAGTAACGAAGCCATATAAGGTGGGGTGGGATAATCGTCTCTTATTCTGAATTTTTTTTATTTAAATATTTTAAAAGTTTATCTATATATGAATTTATTTATTTTTTCTAAAATGTTTATGTTTTATCTTTTAACCCTAAAGCTTGACTTCATTCATGTGTAAGCATACTTTACCTATTCATGTCCCTCTCAGTCTCACTTTTGTTGAAACTCTTCAATAAAATAAATGATCCATTGATCTAGTCTATTTTTTATTTTCTTAATCTTGTTTTCAACTTGCATGCGTATATTATAAAAATTTAATTAAAGAAAATAAATATTTGTTTAACTTTATGATGATAATAACTTGAAAATAATAATAAATACAAACCTATGTTAGATGATGTCTATTCTACTTTAATCAAAGGTTAATAGTTTGAATCATATTCGCTAATTGTTTTAGTAGTTAAATATATTCATATTATCTTACCTGTATGAATTTAAATTTAAATTTTATAATATTTTCATTTAATAATAAAAAAGTTAAAAATTTGATATTCACTTTAATGAAATAATTTTAAAATTTATGGTAAGTGTTTATCCTTTTAAACCTATAATATACGGAAGATAAATAAATGAATTCACTCCGTTATATTTCTTAAAGATAAAAAAAAAAAATGATTTTTTGAGTATTTTTTATTACTTTTACTATTTTTGAGACTTTATCTTTATTAATTCGACTTAATCCGTATCATGCATTTAGTTTTAGTTAGTGAATTTTATCGCATAAATTTTCTGTTTACACAATGTCTCAAATCTAATACCTGCATAAACAGAAACAACTTTTTTACCATTTGGACCAACTCTTGTTAGTTATATTTTTCTAGTATTTGATGTAATGATAAAATACGTTATATTTAAACAATAAATTTAAGTTTGAATGTTAGAAATAAATTACTAAGAAAACTAAAAAAATCAAAAAATTAAGATTGAACACCTAAAAGTAGGGGTGAGCAAAACTCGATTCGAGGCAAAAATACTCGATTCGGTTTGACTTGATTCAAAATTTTATAGACTCGACTCGAAAAAAATTCAAATAAAGTTTGAGTTGTAAAATGGAAATTCGAATAACTCGAAATTTTTAGTAATTAAAGGATTAGTTTTTAAGTTTGATACGAATCTCTCAATTTTTTTATGATATATACATTGATATATAAAAATATTTAAAAAATTGCTACATATGAAAAAAAATATATATATATATGCATATCTATATGATTAGAGAAAGTCGTTTAAATTGGAATCAAATCATACTATAACATGATAAATAATTATAATTAAATATTTATAGAAACTCGAAAACTCGACTCGAACCGAAAAAATTTCAAATAAAGTTTGAGTTGTAAAATATAACTCGTCAACTTGAATAACTCGAAACTTTTTGACTCGACTCGATCGAATACTCACCCTTCCCTAAAAGTTCAAGATTTTAACTTTGAATATAACATCTTTCCATAGGTAAAAAAATGTTATTTGACTTTGAGAATGTCTGCGTTTACGCCGGAGCCGAACCGGCAAGCTAATAGCAATAAATTGCAGTTGTTATTAGTTGATGATTTCGGTCCAAGCTGACCCGCTTGCAAAGCTAGTTGAACCGGTTTAGGTAGTATGAAAGATATTTAGTTGGGATAAAATCGGTAATTAAATCCCAGATAAAGGTCATTTTCGTCATAAAAACTTGGTCCCTTTCGTAAATTCCGCCAACACCACTACCTTTTTAAAATCCCCACTTCCCCACTTTCTCTCTCTCTCTCTCTCTCCTTCCGTTCTTCATAAAAAACTGTACATTCAAAGCCAAAAAAATAGAAATATATTTAAGAGAGAAAGTGAAAAGAAAATGGTGGATGATTTCATGGTGTGTGTAGACAAAATCATAGCGTCTGCAGCTTGTTTTGAGTCGTCTTCAGTGAGTGAAGGACAGACCAACTCAGCTGCTACAACTGGGAATGCTACTGCTGTTGTTTCTATGAAGAAGTCCAGTGATGATGATGGTGGAAAAGAAGGAGAAGGGAGAAAAGGGTATTGTTCAAAGAAGGTGAAAGAAATATTGGAGTGTAGAATATGTCAAGAGGAAGATGATTTGACTTCTTTGGAAGTTCCTTGTGCTTGCAGTGGCACTCTAAAGGTCTTTACTTTTCTGGGTTCTTGTTAAGTTTGAGTTCTTGGGTTATTTTATTTTCAAATGAACATGGAAATTCCTGTTTCTTTTGGTTAAAGTTTATCCTTTTGAAGTTCTTATTCCTGGGTTTTTGATTATTTGCTTTAGATGATTCTGAATCAGAATTTCTGGTTGTATGTTTTATTGGTCTTACCAGATGTTAAGTTTTTTTTTTGTTTTTTTTTTGATAGGGGAGGGGGTAGTTGTAAAAAAATATTAAAATAACTTGATCATTTGGTTCTTTTTGTTGGGATTAGTCCTTTGACTTTGCCTGCCTTGTGATAGTTCTATGTTATTGGCTCACTGCTTTATTTTATTTAATAAACTGGGCATGCTTTTTCTGGGGTGAGTGAGCTTAGCTGGGTTCAATTCTGTAACCCTGGTGATATGATGTTTTCTAGGATGTTTTATTGGTTCTGGAAAGTGAGCATTTCTTGGCATGTGCTTTCTATGGAGTTTTCTCTTTATTTGTCTCCTTTTGACTTATTCTCTTTCTTCATGCGTTACTTCCTAAGCTTCAATACATAATTACAAATTATTACCATTCCAACTCTGTTCTTTTCTATTTTTGCAAGAGATTTTATAAGAAAATAGAATACTCTACCTGTTCCTTTTTCTTTCTTGCATTTCCTTGACTTCTACTTGGCATTGAAATGGAAGATGCCTAACTGTATTACACAACTCATTTTGCCTCAAGTACTTGTGTCTTGCACCTGTTTCTGTAACATAATCGGACATTGGTATTGGGGGTGTAATAATCCAACAAATATATGGAAGAAACTTAGAGAAACTTGCATATGCACTCACCCTTTAGTCCCTGCAACATAGATGCTTAAAATAGTTACTTAGCTTCTAGACTGCAGTTATGGTTATTTCTTTACTTCATTTATATTTTGTCTTGCTTGGGACTTGGAGAGCTTATTCAAATCCAATTTAGGCTGTAGTGTAGCATATATTTATTTTCATCGATATCTGGAAAAAGTGATCTTCTTCGGTTTTGCAAAGTGCTAAATTGCAGAACTTGTAATTCGGGTGCTGTTTTGTCCTATTAATGCACTTTAAAAGAAATCTTAAAGAGCTTTTACTGTTGTTATTGTATTTTTTCCCATTGTGTAGCAAAGTTTATTTCAAAGTGGCCTTGTTGCTGGAGCTACCCAGTTCCTTAATGGAACTTTAATGGCATGATAAAACAGTCTTTTGAACCAAAATGTTCTCTACGTGCCTAAAATCTTATGCAAGTTTCGATCCGCAATATGTAAACAAACAATTTCCTCCAATGTCAGCAACCATGTCTATACTTTCATATAGACAGTTCGTAAGTTATTATGATTTTTTTTGTATATTCTTTGCATTTAAGTTAGTCCGCTTCTCCTGACATTCTGTAATGGTTCAACATGATTCATTTCATTTAAGTTTTGGAGTCTGTGTTCTTGACAGGTTGGTCATATGATTACGAGGTTTAAGATGCATTCGTAAATTGAAATAATTGAAGTATCTTTTAACTTATCAATTTCATTTTTTTTGCTTCAGTTTGCGCACAGGAAGTGCATTCAAAGATGGTGCAACAAGAAAGGTGACATAACTTGCGAAATATGCAAACAGGTGGGGCTTTTAAGCTCTCTTCCGTTAATTTGCATTTATCAAAAGAGAAAAGTATGTCATTGATGAGTAATGTGTATAATATTTCTCCATTTTTATCAGGATTTCTCTCCGAATTATTCTCTTCCTCCGACCAGAAGCAATCCTGACGTTCTGGCAATCGACATACGGTAATCCTCTTTTTGATTTACAGCTTCTATCGTCTTTCCTGTGACTTGGTTAAAATGGTATCTGGTATCAAGATGGTGCTTTGCACAAGTTAGAAACCAATTTTTTGTACTATGCACAGCATAAATACTGAACAAGAAACTTTTGTTGCAGAAATCCATCTGTGGTTATATGCTCATTATCGGCAAACCTGCGTAATATATATGAACAACGTATTGCATCTTTGTAGGGTGAATGTCTATCATTTTTGATTAATTACCTAAAACATGAAATGGACTATTGGAGGTATTTGGAAACTAAGAGGAAGATAAAAAGAAAAGAAAATACTAGAGTATTAGAGTAAATGATTTATTCATCCCATTCCTTCTAAAATAAAATGCCTACGCCTTTTGTTTGGTTTCATGTTCTCAGAAGGTTATCACTAGAAATACATACGAATTCATTGATAGCAGTAGGAATTCTGTTGGATGACATCCTTGTTTCTGATCTCGTGTATTGGCTGTGCCTTCTCATTTTTTTTTTGCCTTGGCATAATCTTTGTAATCAGGCAAGCTTGGAGTCCGCATATTGATCTTCGTGACTCGCACCTTCTAGTGTTAACTGCTTCTCAAAGCCAACTACTCCAATCAGAGTACGAAGATTATGTTGCTGCAAATAGTGGTAGCCTTGCCTGTCTTCGCTTGGTTGCTCTCATTGTAAGCAAATAAAACTTTATTATTTCTCAAGATTCTTTACTCAAGAATGATAATCCGTCTCATGTTTGGAAAGTTGTGTCGGTTCGTTGCAGTTGCTTATCATCTTGCTCTTGCGCCAAGTCCTTATGTTGACACGAGACTATGGCACGATACAGGAGTCGTCAACTTTCATTAATGTGAGTACAAAACATCTTTGGAAAACCTACTACACCATACTAGTTCTTCGGTGGACAGATTCTTGTTTATGTTCATTAGAATTTGGGTCATAAGTTTCAGGTTTTGCTTCTCCAGTTTGCTGGTTTTCTTCTTCCATGCTATGTGGTAGCTCGAACATGGTATTTACAAAGTCGGAGGAGGAGACAGGTTAGCTGCGTTTAGATGTTCTTTTTCTTTGATATTCATCACAACCGATATCGAAGATGTTTCTTCTACCTTTTTCTTTAATCATAATGTTCTAATGTCAAATCAACTTGTTTTAAACTAATGCATGATTCTTTAAAACATCCTTTCGTACATGGTCTTTTTTCCTTTAACCGTAACGTTGTAATACCAAATCGACTTGTTCTAAGTTCGGATTAAAGTAAATTTTGGGTTAAACCAATGCATTTATGTCACCTTTTTACTTTTATATTTTGCCATTCAAGTTGATTTCTTTTCTTGTCATGTTTGAAGGGTTAAACCAGCAATATGTCTGTCTGTCATGTGCATTTCGGATACAAGGCTGTTGGGTTTGCTTGCAGATGCTGATAGGGCAGACAAGCAGGTTCTTTTGTTTTTGTACATTGGAAAGACAATTTCCCAGGTTGTAATGACTGAAACAGTTGAGTTGCCAAAAACATTGGCTTTATATCTCTCAAGTAAAAGATGTAGGAAGCAATTGTAAATGTGATGGTGAGCTTTCCTTTATTTATTTTATGTTTTGACTGAAATTAGCCAAAAATATATTTATAAAAAACTCAGACAAATGATATTGCAGTCTGCTTTTGAATTTCTGTTATATTTGTACAAAAAGTAGGTGAAATTATGATAATTTTACTCATAAGATTTTGATTCTTAAATCAATTTAGTAGACTCCTATCTGGAAGTACATAAGCATGGTGGCAACTGTTGATGTGGTTGTATGGTTTCAGGATGAATCAAAATTTATTCTCACAATCAACAAACAGTAAAAATTGGTTAACAGATCAGCTTGTTCTTATTCCATCACAACATATCATACATTATTGGATCTGTTGAAACTTGACATGAATTCAGATTTTGACATCTTCATACTGCTCCATGAATTTGTCATTGAATTTCTTGAAACTGGACATGATTTCAGGCATGTCTTCCTCTGCAGGTAAAATAGTTGTCCTTAAGTGAAACACCCTGTTCACAAACACCATGGTTATCAGATTACAGGAACATAGGAACTGAAGTACGAGTCCTGGTGAAATGGAAAATGAAAATGAATGGAGAAATACCCTTCTTTCTGACCAAATCCAGAACCAGGGACAGTTGATATGCCGGTTGCTTCCAATAGTTTAAGGCAATAGAACACATCTGGAACTTTTCCTGCAGTTTTGGCAGCTTCTATTGCTTTCAATGGCAAACGAATTTGAGGAAAAGAATACATGGCACCTGGATGATTCAACAAGAAGAAGAATCATGAAAAAGAAAGATAAAGAAAGTGTCTGTTGAGAAGAACTATGTTTACCTTCAGTGAAATTGCAAACAACATTTTTGCAGCTGTTGAATCCATCAGTCATGATCCTTGCTCTTCTTCTCAAGGATTCAAGAATTCCTTGGCTGCAGTGTTAATGAAAAAGATAAAAGTGTAAAGTTCTTTCTTTCATGTACCATGTCACAAAGTGTAGACTCGATTCGATCGATGGAAGTTAATTATATCTCGCCGATGAATTCGGCACCTACCTCCAGTTTTATTTACCCAGATAAACAACACCAACATGCAGTAATAGCACAAAAACTTCAGAATCTTCGGCTTAGAGGGCATACCTTTCTCTAACATATTGATCATATGAGATGTCTCCTGGTTTGGGTGGATTGACCATCAGTCCCATCTGTCGAGAGAAGAGGAAGCTTGCTTAGCTTACTGTCGATATAAAGTGCTCGATTTCGCAGAAATTAACATGACATTAACTCACAAAAATCTGAGCAGGAACATTTGGACTGAGTGATATTGATGAAATCTTGTAGATCTCGTCCACCGTCTGTAACATAAAATCACGAATCGATTTCACATTTCATCATCTATAAGCATTTCTGAACTTGGGAGAACTTCCTTGGCTTATACCAAGGAACATGAAAATCATTAGGCAGATTAAGACAGCACTAACCTGTGTAGGAATGTTGGTCATCTCAAAGTATCCACCTCGCTGTCCGCATTCACCCCAATATCCTTTCGACACGGTGTGGAAAGAAACAAGCTGGACTTCGTTGCTAATAGGTTTCCCCATATCCATCATAACCTGTCAATGGGACAAAGGGAAAATATGCAAATAAAAATGTTCTGATCTAACAGGTACATGCAAAATAACATCTACCTTTCTAGCACTGATAAAGGGTCGCTCATCCTGGTATATGTTCTGTTGATAAACCTCATCACCAAGTAAAACCAAGTCCTCTTGGTGACAGAACTTCAATATTTCTCTCAAGTTCGCCTCGCTGAGACACTGACCGGTCGGGTTGCCGGGGTTGATAATGACCATGGCTCTAACCTGGTCATGTTAAACAAAAGGGAAATTCAGCTTGTAGGGGAATGCATCAGGGAACGAATGTTCATAAATGCCTACGAGTCTTAGGCCTCTTTCAATCCATATATTTCATCCAATTGTTGTTATTATTATTTTTTTAGTTTCAGACCATATTTCTCAAGTTCTTTTGAAGAATATAACTATACTAACTGTTATTCCTTTGAATCGAGCCTGCGCAACTGATTCGCGAAGATTATTAACATCCAAACCCCAGTTTGCAGACTCGTCTAGATAGTACGGAACAAGCGAACCGCCATAGAGAGATATAGTAGCCGAGTACAGTGGATACTGTGGGACAGGAACCAAAACCTGGCAATGCAGAATTTTTAACACAAATCTATTAGCATCATGCACTAGGATGATGGGAAAAATGATACAGATGGTGAAATCTAGTTCAAAATGGATGAGCAAAACATGTTACCCCATCATCTTGACCACGGATGATACAATTCAGGATCTGCATCACACCTTTGCTGGCACCATCAGTAAGAAATATAAGTTCTGGATCACTGCAGGCCATTCGAATCAAAAACTAAGCTTACCACTTGGGAAGCAAAACATGAGAATTCTTTTGCAAGAAAGGTGATATCATGAGTGAAAGCAACTGAATTGTCACCTAGAATAACCATCCCGCCTTTCGATGAATTCGGCCACCTCCTTCCTTATGCCTGGAAGGCCTCTGGAATCGCTATATGCGCCTAGATATATAGGGAAGGAACACAAGTTATTTATGTTGCAGTCTGGCAGACCATCTTCATACCCTTTAAATCGAAAACTACGGTCGACATTGGAAAGGAAGTGCTACCTAGACCACCGGGAGTCATCGAAAGATAATGTTTGGCTCTTGCAATTGCATCTGCAGGAAACAGCAGTCCCACATTCGGGTCATCCAACAGAAATGGAGCCTGGCACAGAGCAACCACCTGCAATGCCAGGTTTTTCAGCTTAAATACATAATTCTAACACTTGAATGCACAAGCACAGCACAAAATATTCCCAACAGATAAAAATTGAAATCAATAGAACTTATACTTGACGAGGGAAAGTCAGCGGCCTCTGTCCGAGAGCATGAGGGTTGCCAACATTTGTGAAAATAATCTGTAGACATAAAATTTTTTAGTCGACTCGATCGAATACTAACCTAAACCACATACACCTAAAACAATCTACCAACCGTACCTTCTTCCCCTCCTTTTTGAGTTCCGCCGCTCTAAGATACAGCTCTCCTCTTACTGCATATTGAACTTTCTTCACATTTTCATTCAGTGACTCGGGATCTAAGGCCTTCACACCCATTCTACTCGTCTACTTCTATAAACTCGGAACTCAACCTGCAACAAAAACAAGAACACGACTCGAATTTCACAGTATGATTTCGTAGGTAAAGGTAAAGTATGCTGAGCGTTGTATCTTCCAACCATTACATGCATAAACACAAGTAGGATTACTATTCATCACTTGGATACTACTACATGCATGAACAGGAGTCAGGAAATGTTAGAAAAAAGTAAAATCTTCAACTCAATGGAACTGACAAGACCTTAACCAGAGAGATGCTACAAAGATAGATAAAAGTGCCTGTTTCATATTGGGATTGGGATATGGGCGAAATATAAACCAGAATTCCTGTTGTTGCATGAAAAAGGAAGTTGACAAGTGTCTGACATGCAGCAATCATGTTTTATGGAGTCGACACATCTCCACTGGTTGGTTTAACAAGAAATGTTCTTTTTACAACATTCAGTTCAAGGTTATTTATAATATTTTCAAATTCTCATTTAATTTATATTTTCTTGTCTTTTTATCGATGATAAAATGTTATACCTTTAAATTTTTATTTTTATAAATTTACAATATAGTTTTATAAAAAATTAATAATTAAACATATTAAACTGACGTTTTTCTACATGAAATTAAGATTTATTATTAATATCAAAAGTCATACAACTAGTACATCAATAAGAAACACCCCAAACACACAAACATGCTACAATTTTAGAAATATCAAACCACAACACAAACACCTTGGATCTCTTCACACATTACATCGCTAAGAACATTTATTTTAAGACCTTAGAACTTCAATTTCCTATCAGAAATCCAACTGATGGGCAAATTGGGTGCTTGCTTAGCCCTTAACATAGCTCTCTCCTCCAGCTTTCGAAGTCTTAGAGAAAGTTCGCACACGAAATCTCGAGCTTTCCGGCCATCGGCCGAAAGTCCAGTTAGTTCCTTCACCTTCCATCGATCCACCAAGAACTCTAGAATGTCTATATAGTCTTTGGTAGTGTAAACACCAAGTCTTTGTGCAACTGTTGAGAAGTGGTCGAAAAGGTTTTCGTCTCGGCCATCGTACATGAAGTGAGCAGGCATGGTGATTTTCTTCTTCATCATCTCGGCAAAGGACCGGACAGTTTCATCGGGATCGATCTCGAACAACTTTTCGATGATTTTAGAGTAGGCTATCTCATGTCGCTTCTCATCGGAGGCGATGAAACCACAAAGTTTAGCCAACTCAGTAGCCCCATGGTCCCAAGCCAGTTTAGCTGTGTTCTTATGGGAAATAAATGTTGCCCTTTCTTGGAATGAAGTGTAGATGAATGTATGATATGGATTGTTCTCTAATTTGGGATCCTATAAATATTTAGAAGAAAAAAATAATAATTAAAATCAGTATTAAATATGGTAAAATATTTTATATATTGGCCGGGACGGAGCTAAGATTTAATATTGGGAGGGTAAGAGTTTATTAAACTTTTAAATTTAAAAATTGGAAGGAGCAAAAACCCTATTTAATTAATATTTAAATTAAAAAAAAAACTAAAAATATAATGATACCAAAATTTTTGAGAGAGACAACAGCCCCTCCCACTCCCTACACAACTCCGTCCCTATATATTGGTCGGCAACATGAATCAAACAATTTCATGCATAAGTGTTATTAAATAATTAAAAAATAATATAAATAGATACAATTATATAATCACATTAATATATTAAAAAATAATAAATCATAAGTAGTACTTAAGCATGTGTACTTTTTTTTTCTAAACTAAAAATATTAATGAGTTAAATTCTAAATTATAATCCTAATTTTCATATCATAAACTTTATACCCTAAAAATATATCAGATCTTTAAACTCTAACCATAACCCTTAACTTTAAACCTTAAACACACTTTTTATATGGTAGGACACCAATTAAGACAGAATAAAGGGACAAAAAATTTACGCCCTAAAAAAATAAGTGCAAATTGTTTGACTCTTTTATTGTGGCTCCGTGGATGCTTCCACTTTAAAATAGTGTGTTAAAGGTTAAAAGTTGTGGTCAGGGTTAAAGAAATTAAAGGTAAGAATTATTTTTAGGGTACAGAATTTAAGACGTAGAATGTGAAAATTAAAATTAGGGTTTAAAATTAAATTTTTTAATAATTTTTAGTGTGGAGCGTAAAAGGAGATATAATTAGGGGACAAATTTTTTTACTTTAAAATAAAGTATGAACAGATACAATTATATAATCGGGTGGAAATCGTCAACCTCTTAATCGTGTCTCCATTAGTGCTTCCACTTTAAATTAGGGAGTTTAGGGTTTATGGTTAGGGGTTATGATTAAGGTTTAAAAAATTAAGGGTATGATCGATATATTTTTTTAAGGTATAGGGTTTAAAGTGTAGGATATAAAAAATAAAAGTTAAAGTTTTAGAATTTAATTTTTAAAAAAAATAAGAAGAAACATAAGTGATAAGTAACTGTATTTACCATTCCCGAACCAATTAAGTACTGTATTGTCTTCTCTATTTGTCTCATGTCAACTCTTCCAGACAAGTATAGATACGTATGCAGCAGATCCCCATGCCTGTTCTCTTCAGCAGCCCATGCCCTGGTCCAAATCGCCCAAGCAGTTTGGCTTGCACCAGTCTCATCAAGAACCCCATCGGTTATATTAAGCATTGTCTGGTACGTAGGGAGGGCCTCCTCTGTGATCATATCGCCAGCCAAAACCACAAAGTATTCGTCTGGGATCTCTTTAGCCATTTCCCTTAGCTCTTTCACTTGCTTATAGAATCCATCTGATGCAGGATCTGGAACAAAATCTTGTGGTTGCCAACTCTTCTCAACTGGTTTCAGGTGAATCAGGATGTTGGTCTCAACCCAACTATCCAACGATTTGAAGATCTCGATCTTTTCTGGTGGCATTGAATGGGTGACTTGACCAGACATGACTGTCTTACGAAGATTCTCAACTTTCCTGAATTCAAATGAGTTTGATTTAGAATTGTTTTACACAGTTTACTCACAGTCGAGTTTATGGTTTAGGATCAAAATATCATTCTAATGATAAAAATTATTAATCAACGAATGATTATAATTTAAAATAATTTGATAGAATGATACATCAACATAAATATAATTTTATAAGGGATGAGATTAGGAGCGGAGTTAGAAATTTTTATAACGATACTTAGGAGAAACTAATTATTTATAAAAAGGTGTCAAATTATTTATAAAGGGGTGTCAAATTATTTATAAATGGGTGTCAATTATATATATATTTTATTTTTCTATATAAAGTATATAGAAAAAAGATACGATTTTTAAAAAATTTTGGGGTGTCAACAGATACCCCAATCATGAGTGTGCCTCCGCTCATGGACTGAAACAGTTTTATAAAATTACTGGAAAACTAAATGAATTTTACATGGTGTAAATTTATCATAACTTATTTTATAAAATTACTTTTATTGACGTGATATTCTTTCGAGTCATCCTCTTTATCTATATAACACTGTCATGTCAGTGTATACTACCATTGACTAACAGGTTTAAGTCGCACATAGATTATTTTAACCTAAAATAAAAATATTATTTAAAATTTATAAAGATAAAAATATTTTATAACAATATTAACATTAAAAACAGAGTATTTTTATTTTTTTTTCAATTAAGTTGAAATATAGCGTAGATATAACAAGTTAGGTAACTTTATTAATTTTGGCTAAAGGTAGTTATATCATCTACTTTTAGTAGTTGTGAAACATAAAAGGTTAAGCTTAGGCTTGTATTATTTTTATTTTAAAAAACGTGTTTCCTTATTTAATATATAATATTTTTATGAATTTCCCATTTTATTAAATTTTATAACTATAGCTAACTTAATATATTTTTAATATTTATAATATATTAAAAAATAACTTTCATATAATATAAATTATATAACATGTAAAAATAAAAATAATGTACGATAAATTTATTAACGGTTCAAGTCTTGCTCATGCCTAAAATATTAAAGCTTAAGTCTAATTTAAATCATATTAATTTAAGTTGGACATAAATAATGGTTTCGGATTGTGTATTATTGTTAAAATATATTTTATAATTATATAATATATTAATTTTATGAAAATATATTTACAACATAAAATAATAACTATTTTATTTTATAAATTTCAATAAATATATTTTTAGAATTATAAATTATATCATATTTATACAAGTATATTAATTATAATAATATATTAGGTAACATTAATTATGAGAATACATTTTTTAAAGTATAAATTATAACATAAATTAATTATATTTATATTATTTTATAATTTTTCAATCGCATTAATATAGATATGTTTGAACTGACATAAATTATCAAAACTAGAATTCATACAAAATAAATAAATATAGACATTTTTAACGTTAAATCAATTAATAAATTTTATAAAAATATAATATTTTTTTTACAAAATAGAAACTCGTGCAAACAAATAAAAGAAAAGGCATACAATTTGAATAAATAAATATATTCTTTTAATTATTTTAGAGCACATGATAACTGTTAAACAAAAACATTAATTTGATTATAATTCTTTTAATATTTTGATATAATTATAAAATAATATTTATTTATTTATTTATTTAACTTTTATAGGTAGGGAATTTAACTAAATTGATACTGCTAAAACTAGGTTAGGTATTTCATCCAAAGTAAGCTTAAATGTATAATTATGTGGGAGGGTTAACGCTATTATTGATGACATTAAAGTCAGGGTAGTATTTTTTTATATCGAATCGAATTAGATTCGAAAAATTTAATAACTGAAATTTTAAGTCGATAGAATAGTAAGTCGTATTTAGTCTAGTAAAAATTAATTTTTTTAGTTTAAGTATTTTTTTTCCGATTTTGACGGTCTAAATTTAAAATTTTTGAATTTTTAAAAATATAATAAGCAACAAATTATCAAATATAACAAGATTCACATTTATGAGAATTTCGATTTTTTTAATTTTTTTTGGATATAACACACATCAAATTACTAAATATAACAAGATTCAAATACATAAAATTTTATATTTATGAATAATTTGAAACTTTAAAATCAGTGATCCATATCTGATTAAAAAAATAAAAATCAGATTATATAACTGATCTAAAAATAAAATCAGATATTTAAAATTTTAAATCAGATAAATAAATAAATGGATTAAATCAATCGAATCGTATTTTTTTCACAGGTAAAACTAGACCCAACCCTTCTTCGTTTTATTTTAGTTTATATCATAAAAAATAATTAATTATAATTAAATAGTAAAATTATTATATTTTTATCATTGGAATTAAATATTCCAAACAAGCTAAACTCATAAACCCCTAAACTCCTCAAAAATTTTGTTCGTAAAAGAATTTTCATCGTCAATGTACAAGATAATAATCTTTTTATAATAATTTTCGTATTACTTAATTTTTATTTAATCCAAAAATTTTATATCTTACGTGTCCGTACGTACATTTTTACTAAAATGTGTAAAATATAAAAACGATTATACTATGTAAGTAGTTCGTAACCCATATATTTTATATATATCGAACAAAACTTTAAAGTTCGAACAATAATATATATCAAAATAAATATAAAATCACTTACTTGGAGGCAGAAGGAAGGGTGGAAGTCATGCAAAACTTTGGAGATCTGAAGCTGGGCATTGCTGGAAGAGACAAATATTTCAAACCCATTTTTTCTTATTAATTTATGGTTTCCCTCTGTCTGAATTTCCTTCTGGATGAAACAACATATATACTTCTACGTTTATCATACTACCCCTAATGTTGGATTAAATTACTCTTTACCCTTTTTGTAATTTATTTTGTATTTTTTTTAATCAACTACAGTGATTATAATAATATCTGTTCTAGAATATAATCCTCACCGTCTGATATTAATCGCTCAATCATTTTGCTGGTAGTATTGGTGCTCGAATCCGTGACCTCTAAGAACAACAATCGTTCTTTTAACCATTTGAACAAGAGGACTCGTGCTTTTGTCATTTTATTTATCAATTTATTTTTGTTTTTTCAGTTTATACACCAAAATTTGTCCTATTATTTATATTTTTTTAAAAAATGGTGTTGGTTTCATTTTTTTTATCCGTTTTTATAATTGAGTTTATAAAAATTCAGATTTTTAAATCGAAAATAAAAAAGAGTTTCGAAGCTTACTTATATGTTTTTGTCGTTGTTATTATATCTCTGTCATGAGATTGATTAATATTATTACGACTCATTTAATGTAATTAATTAACATTTAATATTTGTTTTTATCTAATATTTAATTTTTTTTATTTATCTTTTCACAATTTATTTTTTTGTAATTTAAATTATTTTTTTTATTTTGCATTTATTTATCTTGTAAAATCTTTAATTTTCGCATTTATCTTCTTGTTCTTTATCTATATATTTGTTTGCATTATTTAATGATATGCATTAATTTCGCATCCTTCTAATTGTATTTATTTAATTCCAAACTTATTTTGAATAATAATCAATTTAATTTATAGAAATAAGATATTTATTAATTTTGATATTTTTAGTATAATAGTCCTAATTTAATGGATATTAATTAAATATTCAAATTAATTTATCGTTGGAAAGTATACTTAATTTGACTTAAAACCTTGATAAATTATAACAACATTTTTAACTGTTTGTATTACGTATAAAAGGTGATGTACTTGATTTAAATCGTAAATTAACACGATAATCGATCTTATTCGATGTCGATTTAATCTATAGTCTAATATATAATCACATTTATCAATTAAAAGATAAATTAATTCAAACTCACTAAATTATTAAAGCTCGTTCAATCAAAGTTTATATTTGACTAAAGATATTAAATTAAATTCGATTTAAATTTCAACAATTCTCATCGATTAAAAGTAATGCATAATTTAGTATCGATTTTCAAGCGTGACGAGAGTGTTAATCCTTCACCATACAAAGTACGAACCCACTTCCGAAGTCATTTTCAAAATAAATCTCTAGTTTTAATGATATTCAACCTATCAAAATGGTCGATGACGACTCAAGTCATACTACAATATTAAACTATTTATATTATATAATATTTATACATATATATGTATAAAAACTATTATTTATTTAATTTTGTTTATTTTGATCTTATAGTGACTTCGTAATTAGAGACAACCTATATTTTATCACTTGTTCAATGTAACTAGTTAACATCTAATATTTATTTTTTATATCTAATATTTTATTTATCGTATTTATATTTCTTGTACTTATCTTTTCACAATTTAAATTTTGTTCTTTAATTTTGTATTTATTTATTTTGTTTAACCTTTAATTTTTGTATTTACCTTCTCGGTCTTTATCTATTTATTTGTTTGCATTATTTAATGCTATACATTAATTTTGCATCCATCTAATTGTATTCATTTAATTCCACATTTATTTTGAATAATATCAATTTAATTTATAAAAATAAGATATTTATTAATATTAATATTTATGTCATAACAGTCTTGATTTAATGAGTGTTAACTAAATATTCGAATTAATTTTTATCGTACGAAGGTAAATTTAATTCTACTTAAACCTTGATAAATCATGACATCATTTTAACTGTTTGCATCATGCATAAAAGTGATATACTCGATTCGAACTATAAATTAACATGATAATCGATCTTATTCGATATTGGTTTAATCTACGGTCCGACATACAATCACCCTTATTAACTAAAAGACTAATTCATTCAAACCCACTAAATTGTTAAAGCTTGTTCAATTAAAATTTATATTCGAATAAAAATATTTAATTAAATTTAATTTAAATTTCAATAATTTCCTTTCATTAAAAGCAATTTATAATTGCCCCCCATTTTTGAATATGATGGAAGTCCTAATCCTTTCCCCATATGTAATTTTTTTTAAATAAATAGATATATATTGCTTAAACATATATTATTCATCGAAGTATTATCATCAAATATTCTATAATTTTCAATTCTTACATAATATATGTTAAAATATAATTGAATCAATTGAGAATTACTCCTCTACAACTGAAAATTCGTCTATAAGTAAAAAAAAATATTGATTCAAATTAAATTCGAATATTAATCTTCGAATCTTAAATAATTTAAATTTTAATATAAATTATTCATCAAATATTCTATAATTTCAATTCTTACGTACTATATGTTAAAATATAATTAAATCAATTGAGAATTACTCCTCACCTACTCCTAACCCCCCTGATTAAGATCAATAAATTTGATTACCATTAATCCCATGCCAGATTCATCTTGTGTCCCACAATAAAACTAACATCCTTGTTTATTTCTTGTTCCAATTTATTGGTATTAACTTAACGGTTAAGACACCTCGATAACATGTCAGCAAATGCAAACTCACCTATAAAACACTGTGATGTCAACTACACATCAAATAGACAAATCTACCGGAATTTTTGAATTGGAAACAAATTTTATTTTTTTTAATTTACAAAATACCAAGAAATCATGTTTTTTTCACTAGAAAAAATTACCTGAATTCACTAATATGTTAAAGTTTTGGGTTGGTATTGGTGTTCTGTAATGTATATCAGGGACGGAGTCAGGATTTGAGGTTGATGGGGCAAAACATAAATATTTAAAACTAGAGGGTAAATTCATAAAAAAAAAATTTAAAAATTTGAATAGGGAGGTAAAAAAAATCTTCGGGGTTAGGGGGCGATTGACGCCCCTCCCCACATAAGTGTAATTCCGTCCCTAATGTATGCTATAGTGTGTTTCAATATCGATACCCTTCGAAGGTGTCGACATCCTAAGTATAGTATTGATATCGTTTTTAGATTCGATGTTTTCATTTTAAAGAAAAAACACTCAAAGTATCGGTACATTAGCCCATGTAATGTTAATTATACTCAAGTATCAATACATTAACTTAGGTATGAAACCATAGTTAAAGGTGAACGTTCGATTGAGTTGAGTTTAGTAAAAAAATTGAATTATTCGAGTTGACAAGTCATATTTTATAACTCAAAATTTATTTTAAAATTTTCAATTCGAATTGAATTAAATTTCTATAAAAATTAATTGTAATTATTTATCATGTTATACTATAATTTGATTTTAATTTAAACGACTTTCTGTAATCATATATATATATATTTCTTTATATTTTTACGCGTCAATATTTCTTCATATTTTTATATATTAGTATGTATATATATCATAGAAAATTGAAGGACTCATTTCAAGCTTAAAAATAAATTATTTAAGTACTAAAAATTTCGAGTTATTTGAATTCCATTTTACGATTCAAACTTTAATTGAATTTTTTGAGTCAAATTTATAAAATTTTAAATCAAATCAAAACGAATCAAATATTTTCACATCAAATCAAGTCGAGATATTAATTTTTTTAGTTAAGTTGAGCCTTATTCAATATTCACCCTAACTATAGTTTGAGTTTCGACAAAGTAAGGTTTTTGATTGGACACCTTTCACTTTTATAATTCGTGTTGAAGTGAAGATTGTTAGGGTTTGCGGAGAATTAAATATTAATATTTTATGTTATGTTATTTGTAACGTAATATACTTTAAATAAATATTGAAAAAATTACTCAGTTTTATTATTATTATTCATTTATTAATTTATCTCTTTATTTTTAAATATTTATATTTTGTCCTCGTTCTAAATTCTAATTCTGTCCCGGACATCATGCGATTCGAAAATCATTACACAAATCAAATTTTATCATCACTATATGATTATTATTTTATATTGTCTTACAATCGGTAAATGTTGCAACTCAACATAGCACCATACACTCAATTAAGATAAACACAGGAATAAAAGGTTAAAAATATAAGGAAAAAAAAATGAAAGATCAAACAAATCGGTTAAATGGCTTTCTTCCAACTGTTGCAGGCATTGAAATGGTTGAATCGATACTCAAATTGCCTATGGATTGAAATGAACTGTTCTTATCTAAGCCCCTTTGAGAGCTCAAATCCTTGCCTGAAAACAAAGACCCTTTGTTCCACTTCAATGATCCTATCCCTTGTGTCAAAGGGAATGAAAGCCTTCTCTTCGACGTGTCGCTTCCCGGTGTCCCTGTGAACATATCCTTCGGGTTGCTGCTGGCTCTTGCTTTGGCTTTGGCTGAAACTGTTGGTGTCATGTAATTTGGAACTGAAAATGGTGGGCAGCTAGTGAGGCTGTCATCATCCTTCAAGGGCAAGTCAAATGGTGAATCTGGTCCGCTAGCTCTCAGTTTTGAATATTTTGACAATACTGGACTGCTTCCTTGTAAGATTCTACTAGGTGGAGTCTGCATAGGTGGTGTAGTCGGAAGCATGGTTGATCTTGTAGATTTTGGTGGCAGGGTGTCCATGTTGTCGAATGTAAACTGATGCTGCTTGTTGCTCGATGGCGGTTTTGGATTAGGCTTCAATTCGGAATTTGGCCTTGGTGGTGTAAGTTGGAAATCCTCCATGCCTTGGACTTCGGGTGTGTTGCTAGAAGATAGCTGACGTTCTAACCAGTTCCACCACCATGGTCCGCGAGTGCGAATGTCTGATACGCCTGCGTGAATTGATTTTGGAGTAGCTTTCCATAGCTGTATGGAGAAAGGTTTTAAATCAATGGTAGTTAGGCTTAAACAAGCCAAACTAAAGGGAGATGAACAGTAAGGTTTACTTCAATTGGACATTCAATTCAAACTGATCAGTGTTGAACATGTAATATTCAGAAGCCAGGTATCACCTCAGATGGTCGCTTGAGATCACTTCATTGGTTCGATTTCTATAGGGAATTATTTCGAAATACGAACAGAAAACTAGAATGCTTAACCAACAAAGGGGCTGTGAAATGAGAAGCAAGGAAACTATCCATTGAAGGAAAAAGTATTGTTTCTACTAGCAGCATTCAGCGAAAGCTATGCTGAAAATACGAGTCGATAAACTAACCACCCGACATGATTCCGTTGAAACTGGAATTGGAAAGCTAAATATACCTGGTGGGAATATGCATAGGCCATGGCTCTTTCTCTCTTGATGACTGCCTCTACCTTTCTCTGCATTCTTGCCTCGATTTCTTCTTTTGTTAGCAGGCTATCATCCCAGTCTTCATTGCCTGCCTCAGACTGATGCAGTGTTCAACTAAGTTACTCACAAGCAGGAATACATAATCTCAAAGTTCCCTAAAGTCTTGGGAGTGCAGTCTAAAATAAAACCAATGAAAACTTACCGCCTGACCGATGGTCAATTTTCCCAAGGTACTCTCCATTTCTTTATCATTCTTAAACTGAGCCTGTTGTTGTGCCTGGTTTTCTAACATCTGGATCCGGCGTGACTGAATCTGAGACTGAACTCGCACCAAAAGCTGCATATGCTTCATTGCAGTTGTAGTTTGGCGTTTCACGTTCAGACCTCTCACAACTCCTTGAAGCCGCACAAGGCCTTTCCAAGCTCGAAAACTTTTCCTTGCCTGTATTATATAAGCTTCAAGATGATCAATCTGGTAATCAGGCATTGATGCAAAACATATCAATGCAAAGGGCTCTACCGACTACGTGAATCATCATACAACATGAAATCACCAATGACTAAAAGCAATGTGATTAACTGTTTGCCCAAGGAAACTTCAGCCATTACTGATCCCATTTGAAAGTTGTTTAACAGCAGGTGGAAAGTGGAAGGGAAAGTGAATATAGACCAGAATTGCAGAAGTAATATATCCCACTTCAGTACTTGCCATAAATCCTTAAAATATTTGAAAGCTTTAACTGATGATAAGAAAGTGAAGTTCTTTACCATATAACCTCTATAGGCTGCTTGAATTTTTGTAGCTGAAGCATGGTGATTCCTTAAAGTTGGTTCTGGTCGAGGACGGATGACCTTAGGTGGAGCAGCTTTGGGAGAGGCAGCTCGTGGAGGGGAAGCAGTTCTCAGAGAAGCAATCCTAGGAGAGGCAATCCTCTGAGAAGGACCAGGTGGAGAAGCAACATTATGAGGCACAAAAGGTGGTGTCGAAGGCTGCTCTGGAGGTGTCAGAGGCCTGAATACTATTTTATGCTCTCTTTCAGCCTCCCCGAGAATTTTCTCAATACTGCTGGGTTCTCTGAAGAGGGGAATAAAGGAACTGGTTTCTCCATGTCTTAATTTTCCTAGGCCTTTCTTCTTCTTTTCTTTACCACTTCTGTTATCTGATTCCTGGGAGGATTTAACCATAGAAAAACAGAAGCCATTGTCTCAGTTGTAACATTTACATCAAAAAGTTTAATACTTTACAAGCCAAAAATGCAATTTTAGACCGTGCTTAAGAGAAGCGAAAAAGAATGAAATTCGAAGTGCTTCTCGGGATACATGAGATACACTAAAAACATTGTACATTCATTGTTATAGTGAATCAAAACCACAGATGAAGTACTAAAGTCCGTATGCACCAGAGTTCAGATATGAACTTACATTGCTTAACTTTTCCTTGGAGTGTGGTATGAAAACCCTTTTAATTGCAGAAAACCAATTTCCTTTCTTTCCCATGCTACCTGCATTACTTTTTTGATCTAAGCATGTGAAGAAACAGAATAACCATAAAAACCTGCAGGTCCAGTCGGGTGAGGGATAGTTTGCCGGTCGTATCTGCAGTCATAAAACAATGCATAACATTTAATGTAATTATTGTGTTTTACAGATAGTATCTATCATGAAAAGCATTGCATTAATCAAATGTTTACAGGCAAAGAATGCTTCACAGAGATTCTAAGATTCAAGTTTGTGAGCATGAAAGCTGATTATACTGCCTGATAAGCCTTATGCTTGGAAATTTTCAGGCTTTTCATGATCCAAAATTTGTGTAATCACAATGACAAGTACATAACTTGACGATTAACAAGGATAAGGTAAGCGAGAAAATTTCCCAAAAACTACTCACCAAGGAGATCATAGGGCAGAAGCTAAGGTCATCCACCACCAAGAGTGAATCAAACAAAAGGCAAAATTAAGACAGCTTTGAATGAATAGAAGGCATAAAGTAGAAACAGGGGAATTTTTGGTATCTTGAATCGGGTTCCGGTGTTAGTTAAACGAAAAACAGTCTCCAGATTCTGACTGGATATAACTAAGTAGTGGTTCAATCCATAAATCTGTTTCTTAATTAAAAGGTTCCAAGTTAAGCTTTTAGTCCAAACATACAAACCCTTGCAGATGCATATAAACAAACATAAAAGTTAAGCTTGAATTCTCCTACAAGAACCGAACACCATAAATACCAACAATGCTAGAGATTTTTTTTCTGTAATTCCTCTTTGTTGTTTAAAGGTTAAAAAAGACAACAATTCTCCAAGCACACAACACCTGACACTCATACCAAAGAGATCCAGAGACAGGAAAATTTTAATGCTAAAAAGTTACTAACTTTTGGAAAATTATTGTTATCTACTCCTTCCCAAGAGAAAAAGATCAACTTGATTATGAACAACATAACTGACAAAAAAAAATGCCTTTAAAAATCATATAAATATGTACCTTTAGTGAAGAGGTCCGAAATTCCAAATTGTGCAAAGAACCCTTCAAAAAGCTGAGTTATAAGAAGCTATAAGAGGAAGAAGAAGAGTTGCAGGCAGCCATAGAAGACCATCTTCTCTTCTCTCTCTAACTTTCATCTTGTATCCTGTACAACATAGTTGTTACTATTAACCCTTCTTATTCCTAGCCATTTCATCTAACACATGAATGGGAAGGTGTTTCTATTTTGTTTCTTTCCACTTACTTCTGTAATGTCTGATGTTTCTCAACTTTGTAAACAGAAACTCTTCACCCTTTTTTGTTTCCTTTCTTTTGTAGCTTTGGTGGGTATGAAATTATCAGACTTTTTCATTTTTTTGGCCACCCTTCACCTTTTTGTTGGATTTATACTTGGAAGTGAAAATGTTTTAAAAAGAATAGAGTAGAAGGAAGGGGAAGGGGTAGGGGTTGGCCACTTTTCACTCAATGTGCCAAACTTCAACCACCTTTACTTGAAAGGGAAGACTATATTTGTATTGGGACAGCAACCATGCCCACTCTCACTCATCTAAACAGTTAGGTTTGGTACTCTTTCATTATCTCTTAACCATTAATATTGTAATTATAAAATTTATTACAAGCCTGAGTTTTCTTCCTGAGATTCAAGGCCAGGGGGAGGACAACCATGGATAACTAGGCTAAGCTTACCTGGGTTTCACTTTCAAAGCCTTGAAAAATGGTCAAAAGATAATTTGGTGTAGAGCAACCATTAGCTCGGCTTCCAGCTTTGGACAACAGTAGGATCAAGGATGATGACAATTTGATAAAGTATTATTCTGAAACCCTTGTAGAAATTATTATATAATCTTAATTTATTATGTTATCTATGATTTTATCCAATAAGATTTATATATTTAATGATATATAAAAAAGAGTTGAAAGTTTACCTTAAAAAATAAAATAAATAATTATTATTGAGTGAATCTATAGAAAATCTGATGAATTAAACTCGTCTAATAATTTTTCGACTTATATCACTAAAAATATCTTTTTTACCTTTAAAATGCCAACAATTAATATTGTTTTAGATAAATTACCATATTGATCCGGATGTGTTCATTGCATTTATCGACTATTAAAAATTAGAAATTTATATTTTAATTTAAAATTCAACAAATTAATATTTATTTATTATGATAGCATGTGTTAATAAAATTCTCATCAAAATTTTAATCAGTGTTAGCGGTTTTACTGATTTATACTATGCAATCGACATGGTTGCCTAAGAGAGTGTCGGCCGAGTTAGAAAGAGAGTCGACAATTCACGATGAAATCAGCAAATGCAGTACGTGTTGGTGGTCTATTAGCTACGCCAGAAACGGTTTGGAATCTTTGGCTCAATAGCAATGCTATGGTGTCACGATTGGAGGCAATGGGTTCTGGATATGTATACTAGAAGCGATCACATAGGGTCTTCGAAAAAGAGGGCCTCAAATTTTGATAAACTACATTCATTATATGATGTTAATCTCGAAATTCATTGAGAAATTTTGAAGATGCTATTAAGAAAGATGAGTTATAATTGTTAAAACGTTATGATTATTTCTTAAATAATCTTATTGCTTCAGTAGAACTAGTGAGGTTTTAGACAGACACAATAGAAACGATCGCACAGGGGCCTAGAAATGACATTTGCTTCTAAGGGCTATAATTTTATAACTAGTGAAAGTCATGGAAATTACTTTTAGGGATCATATTTTAATAAATTACACAAGACCCCTAAAATCTTTGAACCGCCCCGGATTGGAGGACAACACGTCGATTTTGGATGGCAGCAAGCATCTAGTGGAGCTCACTCGGAGAGCTTTGGCAGTGGCTGTTTGGCAATCAGGGTTGCAGGGTAGCAAGCGTATTGGTCCAGTTCAATGGCAACCTCCACCATCACCATGTGAGTTATGGGATTTGCAGCTTGCAGAGACGTCATCCGTGACGAAGTCGGTTCATAGAAAACTCGGTTTCCTTGGATTTGAATTGGAATGCCCCAACATTTAACAAGTACACAATCAAAAAATACAAACAATATAGCCAATTGAGAAGAGAAATGACACACTAAAAGGTTAAAAATTTTCATCTTCATCAGCTTTTACCATTCTGCTAAGAGGACTAGGACCAAGCATTTTCCTTCTCATCAAACTTCTCTTCCTTATAACCTCCATTTGATTCCTCCTCCTAACTTGCATCATTGCTTCTTCTTCCACAACAAATCTCCTCATCAGAACATCGTCCGTCAATGATTTACCACGAAAAACTCTTCTTCCTTCCGTGCTAAGTCTCAAGCAAGGCATTATTACCCTTTCTTGTGCTAGGGGAAACGGCTTTGACCTAGGATAACTATTGCTTCTTCTAGGGGGAACATCGGCACGAAAAGCTTCATTGTAGGAAGAGATCGGTGCACATAAACAAACCCGAGTGAACGTAGTGGCAACCCCTAGTGAAGTACATTTACGTAGCTTCCCTGATCTATTGGGATGAGTCGAAGGGATTTCAGCGGGCTTTTGAATCTATGTCCATATCGTTGCATTCGCCATGGGAATTTCCGTTGGTCTCGAAATGTTTTTCCATAATGTGGTGGCACTTGTGACGGGGATTCCAGCAGCCTTCGGAACAGGTTTCCATACGGTAGCCCTGTCCAATGCTCTTAGATACCAAGGCTTCCTATGGAACGACAAGCAAATACATGGCAAGAAATCTCTAACATTAGCCTGTTTACAGGATTGAGCTGGGAGTTCTGATCCAAGCCTAAGGACTCGACCCCGGACTTAGCTTAGCACATTGGAACACATCAAATAAACATAAATCAAACAATTGTACTAAAAAAATGCTGCAGAATCTGCAGATTTTGAACATTTCCTACTCAAAACTGCATGAAAACCAGGGTATTTTAACAAACACCCATGACCCATGTCTACAAACCTGTCAAGCTGATCTCAACAAGTTTCTAAAATCAATTCTAATCTATTATCACTATGAAGAACAACAATTAAACACTTTTTTACAGCAAAAACACACAATATGGTATTAAAACAAGTAAGAGTTTGCAGGAAATGTTTGTATTTGATCTGAGAAATGTTGCAGCATTTTGATTACATGTAGAAGAAGAAGAATGTTACCTTGTGTGAGAGTTGTTTGGATCTTGCATGAACAGAGCAAGGTGAAGAGTGATGTCTGAAAGTGATGAGCAAAGAGGGAATTTTCATGTGTGAATTGAAAAACAAAATAAAGCCTTTTGGCCTTCAAGTTGAAGGGAAGGGATGGAGGAGCTGGCAGTTCTTTTCTTTATTACAACACTATCTTTTCCTTTGGCAGACATGATTCCAAGTGGTTAGAAAAGAGAGAATCTCATGTACTAAATAAAGGCAAAGTAAAATTATGGGTTCGACATATATAAGTTGTTTAGAGTTTTACAGTATAAATAGAAAAACGTCACCTGCAATTAGCGATTTGCTAGGAAGACATCACCTACAAGTGTGTTCTTTATTTTTTTAATATTGTTTTCAAAATCTAAAAGAATAACGACATCTGCATATAGCGTTCTACTATATGCATTGTAGAAATTAACCTAGAATATAAAATATAGATAAAAAATCCTTATATTTCAAAAAATAATTTTGGGTTAGATTATTTTCAAAATTTTCCTAAAATTATAACTACTTTTAATACATTGTAAAATTTAATTTTAAGTTTTGTTCGATGTTCTGTACGAAAACTCAAAAAATATTTCTTTTAAAACGAAAGTATATTTTAATATTTTGAATATTTTTTATTATTTTATTAATAAACTATAAAATCATGATTAAAGTTTTCTTAAGAAATTTTAAAAGAACCAAAATTAACATCAAACTTGATATTTATCCTAAAGTCAATGTTAAAATATCATACCATTGACTTTATAGTTCAAAACCTTTTCAAACAGACCCAACATGTTGTAATTCATGATCCTATAATCATGTTTTCTCCAAAGTCTATTATAATTACAGCAAGTGAGATTATTTGGGGTAATTAATTTATGTTTAACTCATGTTTAGCCTTGGGTTAGAAGAATCACTGAGGATATTTAAGAAAAAAACTTTTTACGATCATTAGTATTTGATTCATTGATCGATTAATTCGAATAAAATACTATAAAGATTTATTATGATGTAATCTCTCAATCTATATCAAAATTTAAAACTCTAATTTTATTTAAAAATAAAAGTAAATGAATAAAATATTTATTATTTAACCTTTGTAATATCGTTGAGGCATGAATCTTAAACATAGATCAATTTTACATGCATAAAATCCAATAAAATAACAGGCTTTCTCTATTTCGACCGGTTGTAAGTTTTATTTTTACAAGTGTTTTAGTTTTAAAATTAAAATTTTAACTTAAGATTTATAGTTTAGAAATTTATATCTAGAGTTCTATAATTCATAGTTTATATTTAGAATTTAGGGTTTATAGTTTTATATTAGAGATTTAAGTTTTAGCTTATAACCCTAATCAAATTATAGACCTTACATTATAAACACGTAAAACTAAACTCCTAAACTATGAACCTTAAAACGGATTATTAACTTTTAAGATTAAGTATTTGTAAAAATAAAATATTTTCACTGCGAATACATGATATAATTACTCTTAATTATAAATATTATTACTAATATAATATATTTATGTTCCTCTAAATTTATAAATGGAATTAAATGTATTATCTTTTAAATATATTTTAGGAAAATTATATATTATCATATTAATTAATTATAATTATAAAAAGGTGGCATAAGAGAGAATTATAAAAAAATATATATTAGAATGGATAGCATGGTGTGGGTGGTGTTATATCACAAACTCCAAAGCTGCTGCAAAGAGACAATATGATTGGTGATGTTGGAATAGATTAACCTTGCCTCTCTCTACCTAGTAATGCTAATTTGCTTATAAAAGTCCAACAAAATATTTCTCCAACTTTTTTAATTAACAAATTAACTCAGAGACACATGATTTTAATCTGAAATAATTTGAAAAATAATGAAAATAAAAAAAATGAGTAAATTTGAATGGTCCTAGCTTAAAACATTCAGAACTAAAATAATAGAGGATGTCACACATTTTTTGACCCAAAGATGATATGATATTTGAAATGGAGTGACAAAGTGTTTGCTTTTTTTTTTTTCTAATCATAATTGACCACCATGGACAACTCATCATCTAATCTAGTTCAACAGACTCGTATCAGACACATAATCATATCCGACACTCGCACCCTGTGCCTACCGAGTGTCTTTGTGATGGGAAGGATAGCTTACTGTGTTAGTCGTGATCATGGAACCGGAGATTAGATTTTTGGATCCCATGAAAGCTGTTGGTAGAGAGTAGAGAGTAGAGACTACAACATAGTGGCTCAGAGAAATCAAGGAGTTCAACTTGAAGTGCCTACCGAGTGCCTTTGTGATGGACTTGTTAGCAATATAGAGCCTACTGAGCTTAGGGAACCATCAGAAATGAAGTCATTGGCTATTGTCAGGCTCACCTGCAGGTTTCCTTCTCCAGCCAATGGAACCGGCTTTACGTTCCCCTCGCTTTCTTTTGCTCCTAGGGAAACAGATGTCTGACGCTAGACATGATCTCAGATTTGATTGCTCCTGAGACACTATATTTTTTGTTGCGGTATTAGGTTCTGATGTCGGAATATGAGAAGGATTGGTGCTATCTCCTTCTATTTTCTCGGCTTGATGATGTTGCTTTAAAGATTGACTGTTTATTGCCATTAAAGCTTGTTTATCTCCGGCGTTTCCTTCATTCTGTATCAGAACATTTTCCACAATCTGCAAATATCATCAGCATCTTAATGAGCAGATTCTCATTTGCTGTAACTAGTTCATGCATGAGAAGCAAAAAAATGTCAAAATCAAGCAGATAACAGTCTTTTATGCTGGGATACGTGACCCGGACTTGCAAGATTTATTTTCATTTTTCGGTGTTTTAACCTGTGCCTCCGGGAATCTTTGCAATGAAACATACATGTAAGTTATGTATGTTAAGAAAGCTTACATCTTCACACGAGTCTACAAGTTGTGGCTGGTGGCATGTAACTTCAGCAGATGACAATAAACCAACAGTGCTTTCGATAATATCAGGAACATGGAAAGCTTCTCCATAACTTGAAATGGCACTTGCAGGCATGACCATATCTCCAGCATATTCGCAAATTTGTTGAGTTGTGTTAAATGAAGGTCCAACGGATATTGTGTCTCCGTTGCCAGCTGAAATCGTAGGGCTAGGGGCAGAGCTGGTTTGAGCATCACAAGCCACAAGGAGGCTCAGATTCTCAGAGGAAGAAAACTTCGAAATATTTTTTGACATCACTTGATCAAGTTGATTCCTGAGTTTTTGAACCTTAGCATGCACGATTTCAATCTTCCTAAGGACTTGGTCCAAGGAATTATATTCATCTCGGAACTCGAAAAGCAATTGATCATTATTAATGCTGGATTTATCATCTGCATGTTGGTCCGTATCAGCTGCACCTTCACAATCAAATCTAAGAGAAACTGAAATCTACGAAAACCTTCGAAAAGCTGATTCTACCTAGGATCCATAGGTCTAGTTTCTTGCAAAATGTATAGTTAAAAATGTAAAAAATATAGGAACTTGATTCAGTGAAGGGGAAAATAATATTACCTGTGTTGGGAAAATCATCTGCAATATAAGCACAATCTGGAATGGTTTTCCTGTTTTCTGAAATATATTACAAGCAAAACGCACTTGAGCATTGGGGTTAAATCGAGACAAGAAAAACACTTAAACAGCAATGATAAAGAATATAGGAAAAGGTAGTACCAAAATAGGAAAATAAATTATGGCTTGACATGTATGATGCTATATCTGTTGTTTCTTCAATTCTCTTTCGTCTCCTTCGTTTTAAGGCCCTTTTACGGTTATACTGACTAGAAAATGGCAATGACTTCGAACCAAAACCTTCCAGGGAAGATTGATCAATTACAGAAAACTTTCTCTGATTGCATGCTGAAAGTTCTTTGTTGTATTTTCCTGCTTGAGACTCGATTTGTATGATTCTCAGTTCTGCCCATTTGCAACGCCACATGAGAGGTCGAATGAAGTTCCTCCAATGACTTGTCAGCCTCTTCTTCCTGAAGGGCAAGCACAGAACAGCAATTATATGTGATTACAACATGTCTTCTTGCAATGTCAAAATCGATGTGAATCGCATAATGTTTCAATGGATAAAGATTTGGATGGAACAAATCGAAAACCGAAGAATTTGCCACAGGAAACCTCTAATGTTTTAAACAGACATTCCCTACTTCATAAATAAGAAAGTAGCTTCTCAAATTGTAGCCAAATATTGATTCTATACACACATATATACATATTCGAATTATTCAAATGCTGAAACATATATGGAAAGAAAGCAAACCTCATATGAAATACTCTACTAAAAGGTTCGTAAGCAGATGCAAAAGCAGGATCACCAATGAACTTGGATTCCACTTCAGCATCACTCAACCCAGAACATTTATCAGTATCAGATGTAGTGTCGGCAAATGAGCTGGAACATTCAGTTGCATCCAGATCCTCAATTTTAACTGTTGTGGTGTCATTATTATTTGTGCATCCAATTATATCAACCTCAACATCCTCAAGAGCTTTAATTTGTTTATGCATCGCAACCTCCATGTTATCAACACTCTCTTCACACTTATTCATGCACCTTGAACGCTTCTCATCCGAGCCATCCAAGGAAATAGTCTTCTCCTCGTCAACCACAGCTTTTGCAGCACAATGTAGCTTATTACCTGGATTAACATCCATCAGTATTCATTCAGAAGCCATACAACAGCCATAGTACCAAAAAGCAACCTGCCGAAGAAAATTGCTCCATGGTTCACCTTCATGCTAATAAAAAACAGCTTACGATTAAATTTCGAAAAATCAAATATGCAAGTGAACTAAAAGATGATCAGTGAGTTTATGAGCTAATTCAAATAATTAAATGAGGCAGGAATAACACAAATAGTTTTGACCAAAAAGGAGGAAAATGAAAAGACTCAAAATTATAGATTCCCCTACAGGAAGTAGGAAGCATAAAAAACAATGCAAAAGCCATTAAATGTATAAAATTATTCATTTCATATGGCCATATAAGATACAAGAAATCAATGGATATGCAGATTATAAGGCAAATTGTATAAAAAAACTATCATATTTGAAGCCTAGAAATCCAACTGTCTTACAAAAATAATTTTCTATTCTCGAATTTCGAATTAAAAACAAGATAACAGTGGATAATTAGGAACAAATTTAAGCATTCAGTAAAGTAATTTTCCAAGACAAGAACAAAATGGAAGCAACTTATTTTGCAGACATTGAACAAGGGTAAAAGCAATGGAGCAGTAAAGCAGTATCTCCAAAGAAACAGCTAACAATCTGAAAATTCTAAAGAAATTCTCCATCTTCCTTAAATTTGTAACTCAGGTAATCATCATGTAAGAAAAACTCAGGTCAATATACATGCATGCGTCATGACATCCATATTCATACTCACATACATGACACATGCATCCACATACATGGGAAGTAAGAAATGATCATGAGAGTAGAAACATCTCAAAAAAATATTCCAAGCTAGATTCAAGCAACCCATTAAGCTGAAACAAGTAACTAAACAAACGGAGTACAAACAAAAACCAGAAGGAATCAAAAACAGAAGAGGAGGAAAGAAACCAACTTTCCTTCTTCTGTAAATAGTACCCATCCTATATTATACGTTATATACGTATAGAAGTACGTATAAAGAAGTGTATAAGAATCTATGACGAAATAGAAAGAGAGTGATGTACCAGATAGGCAGAGGCAGAGAGTTTGAGGTGGAGTTGAAGTGAAGAAGAAAAAGAAGGCGGCGAGGAAGAGAAATGAGGAAGTTAACGTTGTAGTAATAAAACCTAAAGAGAACCGCTTTTAGTTTCTTCTTATTACGGGTGCAAATTATCTCTTCTGTCTTCTATATACTCGGTTTAAAATTTAGAGTTTAGAGTTAAAAGTTATGAATAAATTTTAAAAAAATAAAAATATAATATATTTTTTAAGATATAAATTTAGGGTTTATGATAGAAAAATAAGATTAAGATTTATAATTTAATTTTTAATTTTTTAAGGTGATACATAAAAAATAGGGATGTTTATTATTATATACTCAATTTTTGGGTACTCGATTCATCTGGGTAGGGGTGAGCAAAACTCGACTCGACTCGAAAAAACTGAATAACTCGACTCGACTCGAGACAAAAATACTCGACTCATTTTGACTTGACTCGAAATTTCATAGACTCGACTCGAAAAAATTTCAAATAAAGTTCGAGTAATAAAATAGAAATTCGAATAACTCGGAAATTTTAATAATTAAAAAATTATTTTTTAAGTTTGAGATGAATCTCTCAATTTTTAAGATATATAAATATTGATATATAAAAATATAAAGAAATATTGCTACATATGAAAATATATATATATATGCATATCTTATATGATTAGAAAAAGTCGTTTAAATTAGAATCAAATCATACTTTAACACGATAAATAATTATAATTAAATATTTATAGGAACTCGAAAACTCAACTCGAACCGAAAAAAATTCAAATAAAGTTTGAGTTGTAAAATATGACTCGTCAACTCGAATAACTCGCAATTTTTTGACTCGACTCGACTTGATCGAATACTCACCTCTACATCTGAGTATTTACTTTATCAACCTGTATCTTGAGCCGTTATATTTAGGTACCCACTACTCATATACCCATGAAACCAGAGTTCCCAAAAAATCAAGTACCCGATACTTGATTTGTAATTTTTTTATTTTTTATTTTAAAATTTTAAAAAATTATATATTAAGTACAATAATATTTTTTTAAAAAATTGAAAGTATATAACACAGACATAGAACATAGAGATTTAAATTTGGTTTTAGGATAAAATATCAAGAAACTTAAAATAAATATATAATTTAAAATATAAAAATATATATTAAAAATTATCGGATCGTCGGGTACCTGGTAAAGGAAAACTTTTGACTCGTGTCCCGAAAAATTTATTGCGTCGGGCACCTAATCCGAAAAATAAAAATTCTTAAAATCCTTATATATTTTATATCGGATAATCAAATTAGACGAATCAGATCTAATAATTTTAAACCCCTAATAAAAAAAAACATCTCCTATTACTATCTACTCTTGTAAATTATATTATGCATCCGGACATTAAAGTAGATTACATTAGGGCTTTTTATTATACATTTGCTCCTTTTTTCTATCAGTCTTATTGGTTTACTATGTATGTTTGAAGTTTAGAGTTATTTTTTAATAATATATTTTTAAATTTAAATATATTTTATTTTATAATTATTTAATTTAATTGTTTAGTAATTAGTTGGTCTAACAGATAAGACGTTAAATCTTTTAAATAAAATCAAGTTTAAACCTAACGTTGCGGATAAAGAAAATTGGGTTGCGAGGATGACCTATTTTGGTTTAATCTAATTTTGACGATATAAAAGTGTTAGCTCGATCGTTCAACTGAAAATTTAAAATTTAAAGGTTGGTATTATATGAATTATAATTTTAAATTTAAGACTAGAATTTAATATTTAGGTATTAAGATTTTAGATTTAATAAATTAAAAGAAAGTGTATAATTATGTTATAAACACGTATTTTATCTAGGCTTTAAGCCTAAAATCCAAACCAGACACCAATTAAAATTAAAAAGAAAATCCAAAAATAATTATGTTATTAATATTCTGATCTAATTTGTCTTACGCAATTGCCCATTCACTAGACCCAACACCCGACCCAATACCGATTACAACCTAAACAAAATAACCCAAAATTAACCAATTAACCAATACCCGACCTCAGATACAGATTCAGCGCATTGAAAATATTCGAAAAAGTTCGAGCTTATGAATAATTGACGATCGCAAATGACGACGGTCGTCATCGACGAACGGAGGCTCAAGGCGGTGCTGGGATCCTGGGAAGAAGCTTGAGAAAGCACCGGAGAGTTTTCTAATTTTTTTAAGGAGCTCCCATGTCGTTTTGGTATCGGTTCTTAAGGCCCAAAACAATGTCGTTTTAGATCCGATCCGCTCAGAGAATCCATACTCTTGCGTAAAATGGTCAAATCGTCCCCAAAAATTTATATCATTTACAGTTTCGTCCCTTTTTTAGTTTTTATTATTCATAATTTAGTCACTATTTTTCATTATTATTATTATTACTTATTATTATTATTAAAATTATAATAATATTATTATTTAAAAATATATAATTTAAACACTTATTTTATAATTAAATCTTTGAAAATTAATATTATTCGATACTTATCTATTATATATAAACAATATGCCGCGAGAATAGTAAGCTTGTACCAAAGTCCAATCCCTACGTTAATGCCATGGTTGAACCTTGACTTTCAAGTTTTGGTAACCCTACTTCAATGACAAATCTAACTTCATTTCTCAAAGATTACGACCACGAATGTTAAATACGAATATTTTTATCTTTAAAATTTAAATTTCAAAATGTTAATATCTAGATATATATTATTAAGTACGAGTGTCATACACGAATATGTCTTAGAGTAAATGATAGTAGAGACAACATAAGGTAGTAATATTCAGCATGGAATTGGCTTCCCATATTAATACATACAAGTTATAAGTAGTTATTCAACTCATCTTCATCAATTCACATTTTACATAACATGATCAGGAGAGAGGAATTGATCATTATAATCGAATTGATTAAACGCAGATATTAATCCGAGCACCGGCTTAAAACGACAAGGTGCCGGACCACATTTCTTGATACATGATCCTACTAAACAAAGACTAATAGTTTTTTTTTTCCTAGGAAGCAACCTATATTAGTGATTCATGATATAACTTTGCATCAGATGAGGAAATTCTGTGCGTTCAATATGGAGTCGGGTTACCTTTTAAATCCCATTCGAGTTAAGTTCAAAGACTATCGGTTGCCGGTGAAGAAGGATATGTCAATTGAATGGTGAAATAACCTTGTCGAATTTGGGTGACGAGGTCTTGATGGGAGCCCAAATATCAGCACCATTGCTACGAGCAACTCCGACGGTATACGAGATTGGAACAAGGCATAAACCTTGGCTTCTCAGGCTATAATGATCTATGTCCTGCAAGAAAAACTGATTTAGAAACTATGGTTCCCTAATGAATGTTTCAACATAAAAGGTATAGCAACAACACAGACATTGAACCAAATCAGTTCCGTAAATAGGGTCGAGAACTGCGTACCTGGGCCATTCTAACGCTAGCCTGCATGTTATTTGCCGGTGCGGTTTGAAGATACGGAGCACTCAAAACCTGTAACCATGGTCATAATCATTATTAATGTTACAATGAGCATTACAGTCATAATCCAAATTTGTTCAAAGCTCAATGCCGGACCGAGGCTGCATTTAGAAACAATTAATAGGCATGCTGAAATAATTGAAGTAAAACGGAGAAGAAAAACCGACCTTAACCTGTTCGTGAAGGAACTGTATGTATTCCATTGCTTCCAAGAGAACAGAAGCAGTATCTGTCTGCAATACAACCAATGTAGCATCAGGATTCAAGGTTTTATCCGATAAAAAAAAGTTAGTCTTGGCCTTCAATGCAACCTCCGGCGGAAGCAACCTACTAAAGTCAAATATTAATGTCGACAATGGCACTATAATTGCGAAACGTACCTTCCCGTAAGGCGAAACAAGCTGCTGCAGAGCAACAATACGTTCGCCAACCTTATCTTTTTTATCCTATTGTGAAAACGAGTAAATTAGGATTATATTTAGCTACAAACAAACCATATCCAACATAGTGCTTAGTTTTAGTATGCAGACAGAAGCCATGAAGAGATAAAACTCTGCATTTTTAGAAACCAAATCGGCGTTGCAGGTAAATTAATAATAGCAGAAGATGTGTTCAGAAATAAGTTACATGTAGCTAATCTCGGCTAATGGAGATTGAGCGATAATCTAACTGAACAGAATTGACTATCCTGTCGATCTTTGAGTATACGTAGGAGATTCCTTTAGCTATGAAATGAATATAGAAGTGTATATATTCTTAAGAAAATATATAAAAGGGAGTGAAGAAGGCTAAGAACCTTAGGGGAGATTGATAATTCGGACTTCTGTCGTTTCGGTGCCAAAGAAGTGAAACTACTATGATCAACAGAGCAAGGGATCCTTTTGTTTTCCATCATCGTTCCGATATCTATCCCGTTTTCCCTGGTTAAAAAGTGTAAAAACAGAATCACATACTGAAACAACTCTGTGCAGCAAACATAATAAAAAACATGACTTGATTCATCAAGCTGAACAGTCATGAAAAGGATATCAAATATATCCAATACTTAAAGACCGAGATTATCGACGAACATTCATCGTACTAAGACAAGATCATCTAATCAAAAATTGTATGCTTTCAAATCATCAGCATCTAACTAATTTAACATGAAATCTTTCATGCAAGCATAATTAAATAAATTATTCAAACTTTCTTACATATTTTCCTTCAATTTACTACCCATTCAAGTTTCAACAACAGAAAATGCAAGATCAAAACTAAAGCAACCAACACCAAAGACCCTCAAAATAGAAATTTCTCCTGACAAATCGAATACGCTCGTCTCATACTCACCCGATTCGAAATAGGTGTGAGCATTATATTTTAGTCAGAGAAGAATCCATGCTAAAATACAACCAATTTGAAGCATAAAAATCAACTTAATACTATTCTCAGTTCACACCTTAGGGAAAAAATCATTCTTTGATCAGCAGATAATCATCCATTAATTTAATCACAGCATCATGATTAAAAACAATATCTCCATAATCTTATATGAACTGTGTTGGTTTACAAACAGACAATAGTTGCATATGAATCAATGAAAACCAAACATAAAAAACTGAAAATAAAATGCAAAAATGTAATTAAATCCTTCTTGGAACTAGTCAACACAAGCAATATATCATATACATATACTTACAACCCAGTGACATCATTTGATTCATCAAGCCATGCATAATAATCAAACGGTGGAAAAAGCATGATCATTAGTGATTATACATAGAATGATCTTTAGTGGGACCAGTTTCTGAAAATAACTTAATAATACCAACCAAACATTATTTTACCTAACAGAACTATGATTAAACAAATATTGTTCATACAATAATACAAAGCAATAGCATGCTTACACTCAGAAGCAAGCCACTCCATTTCATTAAAAACAGAGTAGCATTTCAAAATAATGACCAAAAAAATGTTAATGTATGTATATACATATCATATATATTGAAATAACATTACAAGCAAAAAAGGAACTCAGATAGGATTGCAGCAACTCACCAAGAAGATAAAGTTTGCATTGGCCAAAGAGCTGAACTCAACCTTTGTACTATAAGTTGAGAATTTTCATGACCCAACTCAAGAAAACACCCAAATTCAACAAAAGAAAATTGTAGTTGATAGTTTTTGTTGAAAAGGAAAGAACCCAAAGACCAGAATTCAGTTTTGTTCTAATTTTCTTCAAGAAAGCATTGAAAGCAGCAAACTTTGTTGTAGGATTGAAAGACTGAAACTTTATTGCCAAAACTTGTCTGGTTTTTTTACACTTCAACAAGTTAAAAACTTTAAGAATCAAAATAGTTTTTTTAATCCAAAATCTGCAAAAGTTTGTTCAAAGAAGCTAAGAAAGAGTGACTATGGAAAAGAGAAGTAGCATGAAAGAGGAGTGGAAGAAGGGGTTTGCATATTAAAGAGTTCTTTACTTTTATAGGGTTTTTGAAGCAATAAAATAAAGACTGTGAAGAAAAAAAGGAAATATATTAATAATTTATTTTTTTTTCTTATTTGACAGCTAATATCCAACCATGCAAAGTGCCAAGGTACCCTACATAGCTGAGAGTAGTTGATTTAACCTCAGATTTATTGTCATTTTTAATTTAATTTTTTTCTAATCAGGGTTGAAAGTGACTCATGAAATCTCTTTTCAAACTTAGCTGGCTGTGATTTTCATCAATTACTATTTGTTTTTGTTTAATTTAAGAACCTAATCTCAATAATTGAAGATTAAACACATTATTATTATCCAAATAAAATTACATTATAAAATAAAGATTATATTTTGATATATAATTAGTGATTTTTATGTATTTTTTAAATTTAAAAATTTAAAGTTTTAGTCATATAAAAAGTTAGAATTTAAGACCGTAAAGTAAAATATAAATGTGTAATAATGATGATAAATTCATAAATAAATTAAAATTTTAAAAAATTAAATAAAAAAAACTTCTGAAAATGATTATCCCTCTACATCCGCTTAACTTCGTCTTTACATAACACCTTAAATTTTAAATTTTATCACTTAAATCCTTTAACTTTAATTTTTAATATTAAATTTAATATATATATATATATATTAATTTATACTAGTTGTATATTAAAATTATTCTTAAATAAATAATTACCGACATATTGCACACATAATGGATTTTTTTATAATTTAGTAAAAAAAAATAATAAACATAAAAGGACATTCTTTATATTCTAGTTAAATAATAATAAACCTAATGACCTATGTGACATTAGCTCAATCAATAAGGTTTTAGTTGAAGGTTGGAATTTACCTGAATTGAATTAATTTGAATAAAAATAATTATTAGATTGAAGTATAAAAATTTAAAATTTTGAAAATAAATTATTTCATAATAAGCGATTATTTGAATTTTTTTGAAAATAAAATGTATTTAAATTAATTTAAAAAAACATGGAGTATAACTTGTAATAAGCAATTATTTTATAGTGATTGAATAATTTAATATTATTCGTGGTAATCAAATAATTTAATGATTATTTTATAATAATTAAATAATAATTTTTTATTACGTGATAATTAAATAGTTTAATGATCATTTTATAATTTTATAAAGCTCAAAGATAATATATAGCTTATAATGTATCATTTTAATTGCTTTATCAATAATAACAGATCTAGAAAATTTGGGATTATTTTATATTTGGGATTTTTTTTACATGTTTCGTTAAAAAAAATAATTAGAAAAAACAAAATTGCATATAAAATAATAAGGGTATTATAATAGATAGTCTTTAAACTTAATTTATTATATCTTTTAAGAATATTTCCACAATTATTGGAGGGATATCGAATTATAAATTATATTAAAACTATTAAAAATTATTTGTTATTTGTAACCTTATTACCTCACGATATATATATTGGATTTGAATAAAGAGGAGACGTGATGAACCGATAGATCACATCGAAGTAAGCGTAAGATATCTAAACTATCAATTTCAAGAATTATATGTCAAAACCCCTAGTTCAAGTACTCTTCAAACCAACAAGTAATAGGATTTTGAATAGACGCAATATGATAGACAGCACAAGGTCTCTAAAAGAGAGGACCTAAAATTTTGATAAACTACATTCATTAATTGATATTAATCTCAAAATTTATTGTAAAAAAATTAAAAATGCTCTTAAAATTAAGGGTGTTCAAAACTGGTCCAATAGTTACCCATCGACCCAATAAATTCATAATGCAAGTTAAAAAAAATGAAAAGGATGTTGAAGCATAGTAATAATATAATATTGATATTAGATTATTGGGATATTGGGTCGGTTTTAAACACCCCTATAATTAAAATAGATGAGTTATAATTGTTAAAATGTTATAACTATATCTTAAATGTAGGGGTGTGCAAAACCAGGCTCGATTAGCTATTAGAAAATTATTTCAGTTATCCGGTAAATTTGGGTCACCCAATTTTCGACCCTAAACCGTAATCATTCAATCGGTTAACCGAAAATTTCGGTTTGGATCGGTTCGGGTAACAGTTTTTTTATTTTATTTATTAACGATATAAATTTTAATAACATGCTAGAAAAAATAAATAATTTTAAAAAATAACACATGATATTCGTATATTTTTTTAATATTAACAAGTTAAACACTTAAATTTTATAAAAAAAATTACAATTTTACTTTTCTAAAATTAGAAAATAAATTAAAATATAATTTTTAATATAAAATATTAAAATAATATGTAATATAATAATATATTATATAACCGATTAGTTCGGTTAATCGTTTTTCCTAAAATCGTAAATCGTAACCGGACCGGTTTTTATAAAAAGAATAAAAACTTGACACTAAATTGAATTTTTCGGTTCAGTTAACCATTTTTTCGGTTTGTTTTTTTTTAGTTTTGGAATTGGTTTCAGTTTACCGTTTTTTTTTTTTTTGCACACTCCTACTTAAATGTAACAAATGATTATAGAATCTTATTTATTATTCCTATTATTATTGTTTTCATAGAACTAATGAAGTTCTGGACAAACTCAATAAAAACGATCGCACAATAACCTTAAAGAGGACAATTGATTTTAAGGGTTACATTTTTAAAATCAATGAGAGTTATAGATAATTTGCTTCTAAAGACTACAATTTAATAAATTATATAATACTCTTAAAATCTTTGAATTACCTAGGGACGAACTTAAGTGGGGTAGGGCAATCCCCCTTCACCCCCGATTTTTTTTTCTTCTATTTAATTTTTTTAATTATTATTTTTATGAATTTATCCCCTACTTTTAAATATTTATGCTTTATCCCTCAACCTCGAATTCTAATTTTGTCCTCCCAACAAGCACACATTTTATGACTATAAACGATTCAAATAAAAATACATAACTTTAAATTAAATTGGTGACACATAAAATTGTTGGAAATATTAAGTTCCTTTTTTACTACCGTTGTTTTTAGATGCATTTAACGTGTTGTGCTTGAAATTCGACGGTATATATTTGTCAGAGTAGTTTCCATACCCTGGTGAGCTGTTTTTTCTGGAATGTGGGTCCCTCCCCTTGTCTGAAAATGATTCTCTTTTCATCACGCTCCACATTCCAACTCGCTTTACTCTCAATTCTCATGGGGACAATCAACACGTGGCAGTCAAACATAAGGTCGTGGTGTTCACAAATATCATGTGCGATGTGGGGAGAGAAAATATTGAGGGGGTAAGTGGGGTCCAGGATGCATGCAGTTCGACCGTGCGCAAAAAAGTCTACCGAGGATTTAGTCTTAAAGAGGTGTGGGACCCACACGGTTTCGATTTTTGTCTGTTAACGACGTCTGTTTCAATCCATCCTTTTCCTATTTTTAAAAGTCATTTTTAAAATTTAAATTATAACTATTTTAATTAATTAAATTTTATAAAAAATTATATTTAAAAAAAATAATCAAATAATTTTAATATATCTTTTTTATATTTTATTAATAATAAATTTAAAATAATAATGAATTGAGTTTAAAAGCTGATAAAAAAAAGTAAATACTAAACATATTGAATAAGATAAAAAGTAATATTTATTACTTTATAAAAGATTGAAATTTAAGTATTTATATATGTAAAATATGTATTTTATTTAAAATTAAAATTAATTATAAATAAATATTATCATGTAATCACATTAATATATTAAAGTAAATTTTGATCAGTTTGAAGGTTTATATTATTTAACTTCATTTTATAAATTAAAATTAACAAATTATAAAAAAAGCTTATGTGTATAAATTAATTTTTTTCAAACAAATGCCTAATTTTTGTTATTGTTAAAATAGGTGCTTGAAAACATTTTCTTGCCTAAAATATATGTCTCAATTGATTTTAAAACAACTAAAAATGAAATTTTAAAAACATTTTAAATAAAAATATTTTACATAATAATTACATAAATAATAATTTAAACACTTATTTTATAATTACGTTTATAAAAAAAAACTAATTTTCTCAATTGCGTAATCAATCAAATTAAATTGGATGCAGATAATAAAAGTAGGCTTAAAGTCAATTCAATTTTATTGTATTTTTTTTTTAAATTTTCAAATACTGAATGATAATTTAATTCTATTTGTTTTAATATTGAATTTAAGTTTGTGGTTTTTATATTTTATTTTTATAAAATAATTTAATGAATTTTAATTATTATTTGATAAACTTAACGAGTGAAGTATATGGTAAAATGAATTGAGAAATTAGGGATTTGATTGACCAATTTTTTATTCATTAATATGTAATAAACTTGGTAATTGGTCTGAGATCTTTGATTATATAACCAAAGGCAACATGTTTTCAATACAATGGTAAGTTTTGATCCAAAGATTTTCGATGTTTCGTGTCACTGGATTTCGTATAAAGATATTAAAAGAATTATTTTGAATGAGGTGTAGAGTTTTTATATTCTGCATTCTCGAATAATTTTTTAAGTGATTATATCTTAATACTACGTGTTTACGAATTTCATTCCAATTTTGTGTGATTGATTAACGATGTTGGATATTGAATGCTTGTTGATAGTATGACACTTATGTTTTATTGGGTTATATACTTATAGGGCTATATTAATTTGTTATAAACTCTTATTTTAGAATTGTATTAAGCAAGCGAAAAATTTATTATCTTAAATTGTTTGGAGCTACCTTTTATAAACATTTTAAATTGTTTTAAAATGTTTTAACATTTAAATTTAAATGAGTTTTTGTATGAAACTCTTTCAGGTTAAACCATGTCAGAAATTTTAAAGTAACGGTTTGAGTTTAAGACCTAAATATGACATTAGATTTAAGCTACAATTGGTGTCTAGAATCATAAATTAGTGTTTAATGAATAAGTATACATAAATTAAAGACGTATTTAATTTAAGTTAAAATTTGATGGTGTAATCTTATTTCTTTCATTGCGTAAATTTATCATGCCTAGACAAGCTCATTGTCATGATGAAAGTTGGGATTATCACTGAGGATAATTACAATAAAAAATACATCTTCGATGTCAAAAAAGGGATATGAGAAGAGTGGAGGAACCAATTATTTCACCCAAATGCATCGTGTTTTTAATCGTATAATGAAGATCATTTTTAGGTCTTTGGTTATTCCTCGTGAGACACTGATCGAGAGTCTGTATCATTATGGGGTAAAGAAAAATTTTGGGTTGGGGCAAGATAGCCCAATTCAATTAGTAGTTGTGTGACCCAATAGGACAACTCAACCCAAAAGACAAGATAATGTGTGTCATCTCTTTCTGAAGAAGAATGCTACTATGCTAGAGCTTGGTGCGAGATCATATAATGAGGATGATGTCCCAACCAACCAACTTACCAGGATTTCCTCGAAGAGTGAAGCCTACAGAACTAATTCTTACCATCAATGCTAAGCTTGAACTCCGATTTTCTAACCCTCTCTTTTCCCTCACTCACCCGTTATCTGTTGATGCTCCCACGACCAGCATTCGCCGCCTGGATCAGAACCCCTGTGACCGTCAAACGATTCCCCATTGGCACGCCGCCCACCGTCCTTGACCCAAACCTGTCCGGTCCTCACCAAACTCAACTCCGACCCGTTAATCTGAACTGTTTGGGCGGACGGGTTGATTCCACCCGTTTATCCTGGTTTGACCATTAACTATGATCTAGTTTGACTGTTGAGTTTTACTTGGTTTGTAAATTTGTTCAAAATATTTACTAAATTTGTTTATAAATGTATAGTATTTTATATTGTAACAAATTTAAAACTGGCTTGAATAATATAATTGCAAGCTGTTTTAAAGCATGTCTCATAGCATGAATCATCTTGGAAATGATTGTTGTTTTTTAAGTCATGAGTTCGATATTTAATATTTATGGTATAGTAATACCACTATTAATGTTTAATAATTGAAAGTATATTTTAAACGATAAATGATTAATATCTAATTAATTTATTATAAAACAGATATTACATTAAAAAAAATCAAGTCTTGTGTTATTAACCTTCCATTGTTTTCTTTGTAAACACAAAAAACGTGGGGTGTTGGTAGTTACAGTTGTCTTATTCTTTGTGTTGTTTCATTTAAGTTCTCACTTATCTTCCCCCTAGATCAAATCTGTGATTCAAAACACAGGAAACAGAGAAGTCAAAGAGGGTAGGAAGATGCAAGGGTTAAGCAAAACTAGAACAGCGGTACCAGAGGTGTTGGTGTTGGAGATTCTCTCCAAGCTTCCAGTTAAATCCTTGACACGTTTCAGGTGCGTTTCTAAGTCTTGGTCTTCTTCTTTTCAAACCCCTCATTTCATTACCAAACACCAGCACAACAACCTCAAAAACAACAACCTTAATCTCCTCCTCAAACGTTGTGATGGTAACAACCGTGGTGATATCCATTATTTCTCTCAACTTTCCACTGAGAAAGACCAGAACTTTGCAGTAAAACAGAATATCCGCTTACCCTTTTTCAAGCATTGTTGGTATGCTCCTGTAGTTGATGGTCCTTGTAATGGAATATTGTGTTTACATGATCATGATAAGGCTGCTCTTTGGAATCCATCTACCAGAGAGTTTAAAATCCTTCCTCAATCCTCAGTCCAACGCCCTCCTTCAGTAGATTCCACTACTTATGATGGCCTTGGTTTTGGGTATGATTCTCAAACTGATGACTATAAAGTTGTAAGATTCCTTACTAATTACTCTGGAGAGAATGAAGAAGAAGGGCTGATGGCTGAGTGGAACCACCAAGTTGAGTTATATTCCCTTAAAAATGATTCATGGAAGGAAATTCCAGTTCCTGATGTTCATGCTTATGGTTCTCCTTTGTTTAATAATTGCATAAATGGGTTTTATTATTGGCAGGCAATTGAGGGTTCTGATTATCTTATTCTTTCATTTGATATGGTTAATGAAAAGTTTTCAACTTTACCATTGCCTGAATTTGGTGGGACTTTAGCACAGTTTTACCTGCAACTTTTGGAGTTCAATGGATTGCTTGGTGCTATTTTTTACCCCAGGGAAGAAACTGAGAAATCTTTTGACTTATGGGTTATGAATGGATCATGGACTAAACTATTCACCATTGAATCTGTTCCTGGAGTGGAGAGGCCTTTGGGGTTTTGGAAAAATGGGGAATTGTTTCTTGAGAGCTCGGATCATGAGCTGGTGCTGTTTGACCCCTCCACAAGAGAGCTTAAAAATCTTGGTATCCATGCTTACCGGGAAACAATGCAAATCATTTCTTATGTTGAGAGTTTGATTCCTATAAATGGAAGATCGGAGCATGAAGAACGTATAATACGTCAACCAGCCGGAGGTGCTTGAACGAGAAGATGGATGTGGAATTACAAAAAAGAGGTAAGATTTCATGGATTTTGTTATCTTCATATGCACTTCATGTCAACTATATTGTCTACGATGTTCTCAAATAAAGTTGTGATTGTTCGGATTGTATATATGTATAAGATGTCAACTTTTTGTTTAGGCCTATGTTTTTGGTGGTTTTAGTGAATTAACTCTGATCTGCAGAATCAAATACTTGCATATCATCATTTCCAGGTCCATGTACATGCCAGACATGGAGTGTTTTTCATACTTGAGTCGTAGTTTAGAGAGCTTGATGTCTCTAACAGTTGAATGTAACTTGCAGGGATCAACGGGTTAGCTGTACTTTCTTGAAAGTGGGTTCGATTCGTTTCCTTTGTGGAATATTTCTGGAAAATGTTTGTTTGCTTTTTTCTGCACAAGACTTGATGAAGTCATAAACCTTTGTATTTGCTTATGGTGAGTTAGCTTGGTTACCCAGGTCTTCTCTTGTTCTCAATGGTTAGGTGCTTATCACTTTAACCTTGACAAGGTTCAAGAGAGTTAGCTTGATTTTCCATGTTTTTTTTTCCAGTATAATTTAAGAATCAGAATTTGAGACCTTTTTCTGTGAAATGAATTTCAATTCATGTTGCATCTTTTGTTGTCGTTGTTATGGGAAACTCCCGTTCTCCGGTAATAACAATCTTAAACCTATCACGTTTTTGTTGTTGTTGCTATAGGAAACACCCGTTCATCGATAATAACAATCTCAAACATATCACGTTTGTCTCTAGACACTCGCTGGTTTTCTTCCTCAAATAACCGTTTTAGAACAACTAAAAAATCTGATTTCTGCAAACATCCATTTAATAAATTCTATTACCTAGACATGTAATATTCTAAACATTATATGTTTATTACATATAGTCAGCCGAACACATGCATTATTATAACTTTAGAAGATCTAAACTTGATGAGCTATTTGCTATTTGTGGATAGCAAACAAAGAAAAATTGTTTGCACCATTTCCTCCACTCACTAGTCGTGTGGCTATTTATAAATAATACATAAAGATTTTTCTTATAAATTTAAGATTAAACCGTAGTATAGAATTAATAGTTACATTTGAGTTAATTATTAAAAGATATATTTGGATCACTCACTTATGTTAAGGTTATATTTGGGTCACCCAATTATTAAAAGGTTACATTTGGGTCACTCAATTATAAGTAAAGTTACATTTGGGTCACCCTTCATATTTGAAAAAGTACATCAATTTGATCATTTTTTCTTCTAAATCACTTGTATAACCTTATTAACATTAAAATACTTCATTTGAAATCATTAATTAATTTAATATACGAATTGATAAACTTTTTTCAAATATGAAAAGTGACTCAAATGTAACCTTACCTATAATTGATTGACCCTAATGTAACCTTTAATAATTGGGTGACCCAAATGTAACCTTACTCATAAATAAATGACCCAAATGTAACTTTTAATAATTAGGTGATCCAAGTGTAACCATATCCATAATTAAATGATTTCCATTGTAGTTTACCCTAAATTTAATATATTTATATTATAAATAAATTTTAAATTTGTAAAATACATTATAAATAATATTTATAAAATTATATCATTAAATAATTTAATTTACATTGTAATTTAATGCATAACAAGTTCTTAGGTTGGTCCAGTAATTTGTTAAATAACGTTATTTTGTTAAATACATAACAAGTTCTTAGGTTGGTCCAGTAATTTGTTGAGGCTTTCGGTGTATTCGATGTTTTTTTTTATTAAAATTATCAAAATAACGTTATTTTGTTACAACATCTATTTCCGTAAGATGTAAAAACTAATTGAACCTAAATTGATTAAAATTAACTCGAGTTAAGATTGTTTATAACCTGAGGGGATAATAATTCAAATTGATTTGAATTCAAATTAGTGTTGATCTAAACCCGATTTAGATCTAAAAGTTTTCTATTTACATTTAACTTGAGAACGATCTAAATCTAAGTTAAATTATTGAATCTAATCTGATCAGTTGATTTTTTTTTTCAATTCAATCAACTCAAATTTTTGAGTTTCTGTATAAATTTAATTATAATTAATAATATTATAATATATTGATTCCAATTTAAATGAATTTCTATATTTATACACAATATATATTTCTTTATCTTTTCACATGTCAAGAAGATCAACCTGCTATGTAATGTTTTTTTATGGAAAGGAATTGATACTAATGCTAGGGGAGCTAGGGTGAGCTGGGACTTTCTTTGTCATTCAAAAAAAAAGAGGGAGGTCTTAGTATTAAAGACATTATTTCTTGGAATAAAACATGTATAACGCGATGCTTGTGGCTTCTTCTCATCAAGACTGACTCTTTATGAGTAGCTTGGGTGTATAAGTACTTATTGAAAGGTCAATCTATATGGTTAGTTTGTTTGAAACCAGGACAAAGTTGAGTATGGAGGAAAATATTGAAGCTGAGAGCTGATTTCATGACAATAGGTCACTTCTCAGGAAGGTTTTCCACTCGAGTGGTTTGAGAGGCGATCATGCACAAACAAGCTATTGTCTCTTGGCATAGACTCGTGTGGAGTGGGTTAGTTATTCCTAGGCATTCATTTATATCATGGCTTGTGGTGCTTGATAGATTGCCAACAAAAAACCGTATGCGACAATGAGGATGTTTTGTTGATACTATTTGCTTGTTATGTGTGGAAGGTATGGAAACCAGGGACCATTTGTTTGGTAATTGTAGGTTCTCATCAAATTTTTGGAGGCTAATTTTATTAGAATAAGGAATGATCAGCTCTCCTGGTTGCTGGGAAATATTTTTAATTGGGTCCTAAAGTTAGTAAGGGAAAATCTTCGAAAGCAATCACTGTTCGACTCATTTGGAGGGATTTCAATTATTATATATGACAAGAACGTAATCGAAGATTGCATGGGAATGTTCCAAAGATGGAAGAAATCATCCTTGCTGTCTTTAGTTGTTTAATAGCTTCTTTATGTTGTATAGAAATTTAGTTGTATAGGTGAATTATTTGTAGTTTTTTTTGTGTGTTCTTGGATGAAACGAAGTTTCATTTATCTAAAAAAAATATAATATATTAGGAGAGTTGACAGAGTCAACTCAAACTTAAAAGTTGATAAATTAATTATTAAAACAAATTAATTTTTTATGATAATTAATAAATATTATAATAATTTTATTAATGTATACCGATAATTTTAAAAACTTTAAGACATTCAAAAATTTTAAAAATTGATTTAAAATAAAATTTTAAAATATTTATAAAAAATTAAAATTAAAATAATTATTATAATTCGAGGGACGTATAATACAGTTAAATACGTAACATAATAAAATTTCCCATTATTTTTTTTTTGAAATGAAAAAAATGTTCCAATCTGTTGGTGCAAAACCGAAATGCCAACCAACATGTTATCTTCCCATCGTTGTTTCTTAATTTCCAATTCATCGTCGGAAACCAGACACCGACAGCTCCATTTCAACCGCATTAGCCTTCAATGGAAGCTAAGTCCTTTGATCTTCTACCTGTGAAAACCGAACAGGATCTTCGTTGTTTCTTCTGCGTTGCCTTGTCTTTTTAAACCAGATGGATTCAGAGCTGAAAGAATTCACAAACAAACACAAATCATGAGGATATTAAACAAAGGAAGACAATCTGAGAAAACCATCTTCTTCAAGTATTACAAATGGCTTCTCTGGTTTTCTTTTACTCTATATTTTCTAACATCTTTCTTCATTACTAACAAGCCCATCCCTTTACCAAAAACCCATGTTTCTGGTTCTAAATCGTCTGTTGCTTCTCGTGTTCTGTTTGAATCTGCTAACAAAACTCGTCACAAATCCAAACCCAAGAATCCTGGTTCGTCTTCTTCCTATATGGTTTCCCAGTTCTTATTCTTGTTGAAGAGCAATGGTTTTAGACTTTTAGTGTTTTGTCTGTTGTTTTGACAGCTTCGTTTAAAGACTTGAAGATATACATCTACGAGTTACCATCGGAATACAACGAGGATTGGCTTTCGAATGAGCGGTGCCGGAACCATTTGTTTGCCTCCGAGGTGGCCATTCACAGAGCCTTGATGAACACCTACGACTTGAGAACATTTGACCCGTACGAAGCGGATTTCTTTTTTGTTCCTGTCTATGTGTCATGCAACTTCAGCACCGTTAATGGCTTCCCTGCCATTGGCCATGCTCGTTCTCTTTTATCTTCTGCTGTTCAACTCATCTCATCGAACTACCCTTTCTGGAACCGCTCCCAAGGTTCCGACCACATCTTTGTTGCCTCCCATGATTACGGAGCATGCTTCCACGCCATGGTACGTAAGAAATAATAATAATTTATCGTCAAAAAGGACTTGTTAGAGTGATTTTTGATTCATGTTTTTTTTTTCCTGTCTCAAGGAGGATAGAGCTATTGATGATGGGATCCCGGAGTTCTTGAAGAGATCGATTATATTACAAACTTTCGGGGTTGACTACAAGCACCCGTGTCAGGACGTTGAAAATGTAGTTGTACCGCCTTATATCCCGCCGGAGAGTGTACGGAAGACTCTGGAGAAATCTCCGTTGACCGGGAACCGAGACATCATGGTGTTTTTCAGGGGGAAAATGGAGGTTAACCCCAAGAACGTTAGTGGGAAATTTTACAGCAAGTAAGTCTCAGTCTGTCAGTCCATCAATCATGCTCTCAAATATTTAGCTTTAATGGTTTCATGGTAAACACTTGTTTATCCATCATGAATGTTCAGGAAGGTGAGGACGTTGATCTGGCGGAGATATAACGGAGACCGGAGGTTTTACTTGCAAAGAAACAGATATGCTGGTTACCAGTCGGAGATAGTACGGTCAGTATTTTGTTTGTGTCCCCTAGGATGGGCTCCATGGAGTCCGAGGCTTGTTGAATCCGTGGCTCTTGGCTGCGTGCCTGTGATTATAGCGGACGGTATACGGTTGCCTTTCTCCTCCGTGGTGAAATGGCCGGAGATTTCGCTCCGGGTGGCTGAGAGGGACGTGGAGAAGTTGGGAAAGATCCTTGAAGACGTGTCTAGGACCAATTTGTCAACCATCCAGAGGAAGCTGTGGGATCCGTCAGTCAGCAAAGCCCTGCTGTTCAACGAGCACATGCAGGAAGGAGACGCAACGTGGCAGGTCCTCGAGTCTCTTTACAACAAACTGCACAGGTCGTACAGGAGGAGGTCAAGGGTTTCGATCAAATAGTAAGCCAGCGATTGTTTTGGCAGCTAAGGTAGTCGGAAACAGCCGGTGTGCGACGGTTTTGGTGATTAATCAGAAAAGCTTTGAGTTTTCTGCGGTGGGTCGGTGATCAGAGCCGATAAGACATGACAAAGACAACCCCATGGTATTTTTGTTTTAATTATAGTAGGGTGGCCTTGCAAAATTGTTTATGGGAAATAAATAATTAATACACATAGGGTGCGTTTGGTTTGAGAAGGTATTATTTTTTTTTCTTCTGATAATAGCTTTTTTATTATTCTTTTTGATCTGATTAATTTGAATCGATTCGGATTGTACACTTAGTTTTGATGGGTGAATCTCTCAATAGAGATTTTCTACGTACACGTCTCTAATAATAATTTTCCCCTCAAATGATAATATTTTTAAACTATTTTACATTTTTTTACCTCTATAATAACAAATTATGTTTATGTTGATATTTATTTTATTTTTAATTAGGTAATAAATTATTTATGGTATAATTTTATTAAATATTTTTATTAATATTATACTTTTTATAATATTTATTTTTATTATTTATTTTAATTTATTCAATAAATAGTCAAATATAATAAAAAATTAAAATCTAAACCTATTACACATTTAATATTTTATTCATCACAAAAAATTAAAAGAGAATAAAATTATATAAATATATTTAAAAAATAATTTAATATATTAATTATATTATAAATATATATTTGAAAAGTTTAGATAATGTAACAAAAATAGTTATATAATTTTTTATGTAAACATTTTAAATTTGATAATTAAAAGTTTAATTTGTTAAAAAATATATATATATATCATAAAGATAACTTGATATTTTTTTTTCAAATTAATTATATATTCCTCCAATCAAATACTATAATCTTATGTTCTTGTAAAATAAATCAAACAAGGTAATGTAACATTTTCGGTAATTTGTCTAGTAATGTTGCATTCCAGTAATTTTATTCCTAAAGATTATCTTACATTCTGTGAATCAAACACCCCCTAAGAGATATACATATATAAGGGTAATTTAGTAAATAAATGAATGAGATTTATGTAAATATATTAAATTGGGTCTAATATTTTGAATCTTAAATCCGATTTCGATCCCAACTTAATTTTTTTAATAAAGACTCGATTATGCCGAAAATCTGATTTTAATAATAATAAACCCACCTGATTGAATGAGGATGGGTCAAAACTTGTTAGGTACAAGTATTATTGTCATCCTTAAATAAGCTATATGACTAAATGTGTCCTTAAAACACAAATAAATAACATAGAATAGGGGTGATACCAAGCCGATTGCATTTGAGTAAGGTTCCATAGAATAGAGGTGATACCAAGCCGATTGCATTTGAGTCCGTATATGTTCGACTCAGCTTAAAAACAATATTATTGGAATCAATTTAGGCTCGAGATTCATCGAGCTCGAAATTTTAAGCTTAAGTTCAAGTTCGAAGTAAATATTTGAGTTTAACTAGACTCATGGCTAGGCTCGACTCAAAGTAAAAAATATATATTTTTTTATATAAAAAAGTCTCGGCAAAAACTTCTTTTATAACCAACACTGAAATAAAAATTAATATCGAAAAGAGAAAAAAAATGCCTAAAAATTAATTTAATCTAAATAATAAGAGATATTATATAAACAAGTAAATATATTTTGTGTCTATGAGTTTTCGAGGAAAGTTTGGATTGACTTGACTCAACTCATTAAATTCTTATCTAAATTTTATTCGAGTTGAACCCAAAAATTATGATTTAAAGTTTAGAATTATGATTTAATATTAAAGTTTACGGTATTGGTGTAGAGTTTAAAATTTATGATTCAAAATCTAAGGTCAAGGCTTAAAATTTATTTTTTAATTTTGAACATAAAAAATGACACCGAAAAATAAATTTTTATTCATCTCATTAGTTTAATAATTAATTTAATATTTCAAACATATTATTTTTATTATTAAATTTATTTATTCATTTATATATTAAAAAATTAATTTTTACCATTAAATTAATTTATTTATTTAATAAATTATAAAAATATAAATGTAAAATATAAATAATTAAAAATATGTTATTGCTCAAATTATAAACCCGGCACTCTTTTTATTATCCCTCAAATTATATTGAATATTGAGTTGGGCTTTGATCAAGGCATCTCGTTTGTTTGAATAATTATTTTTGTTTTAATTTTTTAAATAATTTATTTTTAGTATTTTATTTTAAATTAAAATAATTTGTCTTTAATGATTATTTAAAATAATATAATATATCTATATAACAATATATGCTGAGACATAATATCATTTAAATAAAATTATTAATTTAAATAAATATTATATCAATTAAAAATGATTTTTATAAAACATAAAATTAATTTTTAACTGATATATTATTTTGTCAATTTATTTAAAATATTTATTATTAATTAATTAATTAATTTTATTTATAAATAATTATTTTAATTTTAAATAAAATATTATAAGTAAAATTGATTCAGAAGAATAAGAATAAAAGAAATTATTTACATTAGATCTAAAAATATCCAGTTTCAAGATGTGGGAATTCTTTTGAAAATTAATAATAATAATAATAATTTACTTGATATGAAAAATTCTATTATTTGTTTTACTTAATTTTTTTCTTAATATAGTGAAATCAAAATTTTATTTTTTTAATTATCACAAATATTATGAGAAATTATATCATAAGTCTCAGCACGTCATTCATAAGGTCAACCACTAAAAATCACACATTATCATTTTTTTTCATGTCATATATTTTCTCAAGTGAATCTTCATTTGAAAAAAACTGTTTTTAAAATGGATTAACAGTAAAAATTCACTTAAAAATTATAACATGAAAAAAAATGATGAAATAGATGATTTTTAATAGTTGGTTCCATAGATGATGTGACGAGACTTACCCATGATATAATTTCTCAAGTATTATAGTGACAGTTAAAATCGAATCCAACTGTCCTCGTTTTCAAAATTTCATGTGAAGTTGACACCAGACAAATTCGACTAAACAATGTTTGAAGTCGATCATTGTTTTTAAATTTTCATGTAATTTCAGTCCTATTTAAAGTTAGAACCACCTCGTTACGTCTTTGAACAATATCAAGCAGCCCAAGAAAGTGACATATGTCACCCACAATTTAAAAATAAAATCAACTAACCAATAGTGGTAAGCAACTTGGTTCCGCTTATGTAACTTTCAGGTTCAAAACGTTGTATACGCATAAAATCTCTATTGGGAGATTGACCTACCAAAACTAGGTGTACGGCCCAAATTAATTCAAATTAGTCCAATCAAAAGCCTTAAAAACCGGAAGAACAATAAAAAAATAGAATCAGCTAGTTGTGACGGTAAAAACACTATAAAAGAAACTATATATAAAAAAATAATTTCTCTATTTTACTATATTAAAAGATATTTTAAAAAAACAATATTAAACACAATTTTCCTGATTAAATACCATGAATAAATGAATGGGTAATTAGTAATTAAAGTGAAAATAAGGGCTAATGTTAAAACAGAACCAACCTAGTATCCCTCAAGTTGTTTTGAATATAGTTGGCCTGGCCTTTTCTCACTTTCTGTGGAGGAAACTGCAGCTGCCAAAGCTCAACAAATCAAACAAAAACAAAAAAGCTCTTAAATCCCTCAAAGGAAATGGCTCTGAAATTCAATCCCATCACTTCTCAATCTCAGAAATTCTCTTCATTTGCTCTTCCACCAATGGCTAGCTTTCGATCTCCCAAGTTCTTCATGGCATCGACTCTTCGTTCTGGCACCAAGTACGACTCTTTCTTTCCCCTTTTTTCTTGCCCTCTGTATCCATTGTTATATTTTTAGTATTTTACTGTTAACTCTTGGATTTTTTTTTATACTTCTTTCCTTTATTTTATGCTGATTTTGTATCTGGGTCTTTGTTGTTTTTGCCAACTAGCATGGTTCTTGCTCCCTTTTGTTTGATATAGCTTATGATCGTAATGGTCTATAATTTAGTTCTTTGATCTTAGTGTTCTTGTTGTTTTTGCCAACTAGCATGGTTCTTGCTCCCTTTTGTTTGATATAGCTTATGATCGTAATGGTCTATAATTTAGTTCTTTGATCTTAGTGTTCTTGTTGTTTAATGGTCTCTAATATGGTTCTTTTTTATTTTTGTTTAATGGTATTTATTCTGGTTGGGATTACAATTTTAATTCAGAAACCACTGAAATAAGGTTTATTTCTTATTAAATGTTTGTACTTTCTAGTTCATTGTTTTTGTTTATATATATTTTCATATATTATTTTTACTAATTAATGTTCAATGATAGGAAAAACACACATTTTCTTTCCATAATCTTTTACCCTTTTTATGAATTTATTTGCATACCATTTTTATTTTTGATCTTTTGGGGGTTGCATGTTTGGTGGGTGGTTTATATTTTACATTATCAAAATTGAGACTTTGAAAAGTTGGTATGAAACTCAGTTTTGTGCTTCTTTGGAATTACCGCCTGCTATGAATTTGAGAGTGAAAAAGATCCATTGTCATGTTTAAGTTTCTAACTTTATGTAGCTATCATTTGAAAGCTCCATGGTATTCTCGAGTATATTAATTTTGATACGCATGTTTCTTTTTGGTTTTTAATATTGGTTTGACTGCAAGATACGTGGATGTCTTATTCTGATGGGGATAGCTATCATGTGCTTTGGATGTTTTCAATGAAAGATGTAAAACCAAAGAAATGTCGAGTTATTTCTTTCTTGTTAGTTCTAATTTTTGTTTTTTTTCCCCTAAAAAACTTATTTTAACATATTCTCAACCATTGGTTATCTGGTCTTTGCTGAAATCTATATGAAGTTAAGGCTTTCAGTTATTTTCTATTAGTCTCTTTTGGTTTGGTAGTTTGGGAGTGGTTGGGATATTTCATGATTTTCTCAACTAGTTTTGTCTAAAGGAATTAATTTTCTTGGGGTTTGCATTAATGGGAAGCTATTTCTGTTGTGATATGCTTTGCAAATTATACAAGTTTTTGTATTTTTTTTGTTCCCAGCATGCTCTAACAGCTATTCTTAGCCAATTTGTTGCACGTTTACATCCTTGTTGATCAACTGATCAGTTAAAACTTAAAAGTGCATCTTTTATATGGAGCTTATCCATTTGGAATACGCCAAATGGAAAATATTAAATGGTTTTGCTTCATCTGTACTTGACTTGTCACTGCCTATGCTTGTACTTGGAAGCAAATGTGTTTTCCATGATATGTTATATCATTGTGTGTTCTGCTTTAACTCGATTTCAAAACATTTGAATGCTCGACGCAAAATGGGTCTTTTGATTTTCCATTTATTATATTTCATTTGTTTCAATATGGTTGATTTCATCTTTGAAAAGAAAACTCGAATTGCTTAGATTCTCTAGACATGCTGATGAGTAGCATAATGTAGATGAATCTACATTTCGAAAAGAATATTCAATTTGGTAAAAGTAGTTAGAATATCTTGTCCTCACTCCTTGATTATAGTTTTTTTATTCTTTTTTTTCCCTTTTGATGTGGTCTTTAATCGGAATAAAATATCCCCATGAGGCCATGATTGCTTCTTTTTCTTGACAGTTTATTGAAAATTCTTTCGATATGGTCCTTAACCGAGTAAACTTGTCTCATTTTGTATGTGTTTGACAAGTATAATTACTTAACTTAATCTCAATACTATCGACATTCTTCCCTTCCATCCACGTCAAGCAGATTCGATTTTGATCCTTGAAAATTCAACATCTATCCATTTTCTCGTCTGTTTGATGCACTTTTCCTTGCTTTTGGTGCGAGTTTCCCTTTTTATTGTGGTTGTTAAGAGTTTCTAATAGCGACTTCTGGTTTTTGTGATAAATAACTGGTAATGTAAATTCTGATAATTTAATTACTGTCCTTGGATGGGTCATAATTTAATTACTTATATGATTGCACTTAAAAGAAAGGACTCTTTTCCATGTCTACTTTAAATCTAATCGGATGAACCCTTGGATGGTGTCACTTATTCCACAACGGGTCTGCTACCGTGTTGGTCTTTATAATACTTTAACACCGACAGTTCTAACATTCTGATCTCCCATTTGGTTGACTACATGGTATATGTGAACTTCTAGCCTCGAAAAGGGTTGCCTCGGACTTTAGAATTCACTATTTTCATAATGTAGCACTCTTTTCCAACTAACTAATGACTCCATTTGATGAAAACTTCAGCCTTTGTTTGGTAGGAAGATGGAGATGTGTGATGATGTAAAATTTTTTATTCTAATGGTTATGAATCTTAACCATTCGATTAACAATTTTTTTCATCCTTCCACATTTCAGTACTTCATACCAAGCAATGGCTTAGTCCGGTTGTATAATCCGCAGCATGCACATGTTGCACAAAACTAAACAACTTTTCTATTGCACAATATATATGGCCTTGCACATTCTATTACACCCTGCTTTATAGTTTTGCTCCTTTACAATTCATTGTTGCCTTTTAATCCTTACTAATCTGATTGATAAGAATATAATCTTGAATTCATTTTACTTAATGCAGAGAGGTTGACAGTCTCAAAAAGCCTTTCACGCCTCCTAGGGAGGTGCATCTTCAGGTCACACACTCGATGCCACCCCAGAAGATTGAGATCTTCAAATCTTTGGAGGACTGGGCTGAGAACAACATTCTAACTTACCTCAAACCGGTTGAGAAATGTTGGCAACCCCATGATTTTCTTCCAGATCCTACATCGGATGGATTTTATGACCAAGTCAAAGAACTTAGGGAAAGGGCAAAGGAGATTCCGGACGATTACTTTGTTGTTTTGGTTGGTGATATGATCACTGAGGAAGCTCTTCCAACTTACCAAACCATGCTTAACACCTTAGACGGAGTTCGTGATGAAACAGGTGCTAGCCTTACTTCTTGGGCGATTTGGACAAGGGCATGGACGGCTGAAGAAAACAGGCACGGTGATCTACTTAATAAGTATCTCTACTTGTCTGGAAGAGTTGACATGAGGCAAATTGAGAAGACAATCCAGTATTTGATTGGATCGGGGATGGTAAGTAAGATGCATTCTATAAATTTCCTCACTTGTGGTTTATTTTTGAAACCTAACATACAGAAGTTTATCGAATCCTTTGCTGTTCATCTTCTGGTTTGGATTAACACATTGTTGCATTCATTAGAACATTGCACTATAACATTTAATCGCATCTCAACCTCACGAAAACATGCATGCAAGATGTTATATTTCTTAAATTTCTTCTTATGTATGTTTATAGGATCCACGGACAGAGAATAATCCGTATCTGGGTTTCATCTACACATCGTTCCAAGAAAGGGCAACTTTCATCTCCCATGGGAATACAGCCCGACTTGCGAAAGAGCATGGTGATATCAATTTGGCTCAAGTATGCGGTAACATTGCCTCAGATGAAAAGCGCCACGAGACTGCATATACTAAAATTGTTGAAAAGCTTTTTGAGATCGATCCTGATGCAACCGTCCAGTCATTTGCCGACATGATGAGGAAGAAAATCGCCATGCCAGCACACTTGATGTATGATGGCCAAGATGACAACCTTTTTGATAATTTCTCCGCTGTTGCACAAAGACTTGGTGTTTACACTGCCAGAGACTATGCTGATATACTAGAGTTCCTGGTGAACAAATGGAAGGTGACCGAGATAACTGGACTTTCTGCCGATGGTCGTAAAGCTCAGGAATACGTGTGTGGACTTCCTCCTAGAATCCGAAAGCTGGAAGAGAGGGCTCAAGGAAGAGCAAAGCAAGCACCCAAGGTTCCATTCAGCTGGATATTTAACCGAGAAGTCCAGCTCTAAGTCATAACATCTTTCTGCAGATGCAACTTTGTCTATTTCCATCTCCTGCAACAGAGTTGGAAAGGAACATGGTGAAGCTACAGCATTTGGTCTTTAAATTCCCCACATAGTGTTTGCCTGAACAATTTTCACTCGATTTTAGAAGCTTAAAGTTTTTCAAGTAGATAAAATGTTTATAATCCATTAGAATCTAAACCTAAGCTTGAAATGGCAGGGATGAGATGATTTTAGTATGGTTTGAATTTAAGCTTTTGGAATTTGGTAACCTGCATTTCAATTATAAGAAAAGGGGTCTCGTTACAATTATAGTTTAATTACTCAAATAATAGTCTCTCTTCAAAATTTATACATTTGATCAATTTATTTTTCATTTAAAATAATTAATAAATTTAATTTATATTTAGTTTATACAAGTGGTCTCTCTTTGGGTGGTCTGGGTGCAACGTTACCTATTGAAGCAACAATCTGTTTTGTAACCCAGTTATATTCATAGCTGGGCTTGAAAAAAAAAATTATAAAAGATAAATCTTTAGGTGTGGGATACTTGCAAGGTGATTATAAAATTTGGTTAGTTTGGGAGACACTTTGATACAAAAAAGAGATAGTACATTGGATTAGTGCCGTTTGGGGTAATTTAATTTAACTATCCCTCGACAATCTTTTATCTCATGACTGATGGTATTGGATAGATTATCAATAAAGACACGAATGTTTAAGTGGGTACTTTAATTAAATCCTATTTGCTTAAGCTATTGAAACTAGGAATCATTTATTTGGAGAGCTATTGAAACTAGGAATCATTTATTTGGAGAGTGCCAGTACATGTTACAAATCTAGTCTTTATTGATGAAAGATTTAGACATAAAAGTAGATACATCTGACTGAAAAAGAAAAAACTGATGTCTGTCATTATTTGTTTGACCTAAAACAGTCTCAACTACTATTTATAAAAAAAATAGAATGTAGTACGTAATCATCAATGAATTAAAAATCTTCAAATAAACAATCTTTTCAAAATAGTTATTTGATATTGGTCTAAATTCTAAAATGAATTTTAAAGATCTAATTATCTTAAATAAAAACTCAAAATACCGTATACATCTAGGTAAGCAATTGTACACATTTTTTCAATAAAAAATAACTTTAATTTTCAATTAAGTGCACAAATTAATGGGTAACTTTAAAGATAATTTAAATGAAAATATTAGGATTTTCTCTTCCAATAAAATTCAACAAAAATGAAAATATTTAAATAAAATGTCAAGACTAGAAAGGTCTCAGAGATCTTGGTGGAAAGAATCATCAAATGGAAAATTCCATCAAGAGTAGCAAATATTTTATAACTTCATAGACCACAAAATCATCGATCTTAATAAAAAACCCTAGAAATAAATAACTAATAATTGAGGGGAAAATTGAAAAGTCAGAAGTAGCTGGTAATGTTCTCATAGAATTATCAATGGGAATCCGTCTGATTGCTTTCATCATACTCATTTCCCCCATCAAAAATGAAATAATTAAAGATTTGGAAAAAAATCAAGAAATGTAAATATTCTGATAATAAAAAATCAAAAAATGCAACTACCAGAATCTCTTAACACAAAATTGAGTCAGTTCCACAAGGTTTTCCAGATCAAGAACAAAAACGAAAAAAAAATTAAATCAAATCTTTGAAATAAAAATGTAGCGACTTGTTCGAGGCCACAATCAAAACGAAAAAGAGATTTAGATGGGCACGGAGAATCGCTTACTGTTATTGCCAACCTTCAATGCAAATCACGCCATTAATTTTTAGACGACTTTGCTCTGCAAATTGGCTTCTTTAACAACAAATCAACGAGAAAGAGAAAGAAAAAGAATGAGAAGAAGACCACCCGAAAAAACAACTTAAGGCGCAATATAAAACAGGCGACACTTGAGATTGAGTATGGCGGAGGAGGAAGGTTGATTTATATATAGAATTGGTGAGAAATCAAAACCCTAACCCTAATTTATTTAGCTTGCTGGTGGCGGAAATGCTGGCTTTTGTGTTGTTTCTGGGCTCTGAGATCCGTTTATGAATGTTTCGGTGCAACTTTTAATTTGGGCTGGGCCTTTTTCATAAATTTGAGAAAATACCCATATACTTTAATTTCTAATAATTTGATTTCCTAATTTATTAAAATTTATAGGTTAGTCCAGTTCTTTATTTTTTTAAAAGATAATTTAAAATATTACCCTTTACTAATTCAATAAATATAAACTGTTGGTTTTGATTATTCCTTGCAAATAAACTATTAAGTTGTTTATTTTTTAGGTCAACAATTTATTGAGAAGGTTTAACAGTGCCATCCAATTGGACTAAATTCTTAATTTTGTAAAATGTGAGGACTAAGTTTTGAGAAAGTCAAAATCATGGCACAATTTTAGTAAATTAGTAGAATGAAATTCGTCATTAAACTAAAAAAATGGTGTATTCCTATTTTGCTCGATATAAATGTTAAATATGAGTATAAATATTTAACGTGGGTATATCTAATTTTGATATAATATCAAAAAGTATACCTAATATTTAATAGAATAATTATTTGGTCCTTACTTTTTAAGGACTTTGACCTTAAATATTTTTTTATTAAAATAATTTTTTTATGGATGAAAATTATTATTCAATTAAAGGTTAATATCTTAAAAGGACTTGACAGATTGACACGGCAACAAAAAATTATAAAATTATTTTTGATTGTCGTGTTATTTTATTAAGTCTATATATTTATTTATACGACAATGTCACATTAGCATGCAATGTCATATGAATTGTCACATTACTTTAAGACGTGTTGACAGTTAATTGACTAATGATTTCATCCAAAAAAGGTTATTTCTAAAAGGTCAAAATAATTAAGGTAAATTACATAAATAATCCCTTGACTATACTTCAATTATATTTTACATCTTCTGACTATCAAATGTTACAAATTAGTTCATTGACTAACATTTAAATAAAACTATGAAATTATAGTCAAAGGATCATTTACGTCTACAGTTTTCCGTTAACGACACAGGATCACTATGTATCAAAAAAGTTAATCAATAAACCAATTTATAACATTTGGTAATTAGAGGATATAAAAGATAATTCACGTATAGTCAATAGACTATTTATGTAGTTTACCAATATGATTATTTAGTCAAATATTATAAATAATTTTTTTGATATATCCATGGAATTATAGTGAAATTTTAGTAAAACTATGAAACTAAACCATTTGAATAAAATTCAATTACATTTTCCTTCAGGAAAAAGGTCCCTTAAATTGCATTTCACAACACAACATCCCCAAAATATCTTGCAAGTCTATTACACTTCAAATCTGCAAAAAGTTGTCCTAAAGTGACAATACAAGTTCTGGAAAAAATTGCATTTGGAAACAAGTATAAATAAAAGGTGAAATGATAGTAGTGCTTTCATATTTCATCACTCCTACATTCAATCCTCTTCCTCTGAATCAACACCGCCGGCAGCATTAAGGGCATGCAAACGTTCAATCAACTTAGCTTTCCTTTCCTCGTACGTTAACTTCTTCAAGTTGAATCTGAAATGAGATGATCATGAACATGGTAAGATATTCCTGAAGAAGATGGAGGGATTACATGTGTTGTAATGGATCATGAAAACTGACCTTTTGTGCTGCTTAGGAGGCTCCTTTGAAGACTTCTTAGCAGTTGGGTCGGCACGGATGGCGGCGTGAACTTTCTTGTACAAGGACTCGATGTTATCTGCCTCAATCCCCCTCTTGATATACTTACTAAAGTGAGATTGATACTTCTCTGGTTCATCTTCCATCAAAATCTATGGGGAAAAAACATATTTGTTTATTAGGAATAATATAAGCAAGCCGAAAAAAAGAAATAAACCGGTAACAAAAGAGAAGTACTATTATCGATATAGAAACGTTTACCCTCATATATGCAGCAACATGGCCACCATAAATGTATTTACGGTGAACCTCAGCATCAAGTTGCTTGTTGTCCTTGGAGAACCCAGCAAACCTCTTGTCACTGTGAGGAATATCCAAACCAGCATCCAATGCTCCCTGATCAGACGAAAGAAAATTCTATCAACTCGGAGGTTTGGAGGATTCATTAAGTCGAAAGATCTAGCCCACCCCCATTAAATTAAACTCTAGAGGCACAATCAAATTTGAATGCTTGAAAATACATACCGAAACAGCAGAACATTTAACATACAAAAGGAAAAGTGATCACAGTCAAATCCAATCCAATTGTACAAGGATAAATCAAAATAAAGCTGTACTTGAAACTACTAACAGGAAACATTACAAAGTAACAAACAAAAACAACACAAAAGTAAGATACTTACAAGGATATATTAAACTAGTTCACAGTATTATCTAAAAAAGAAAAAAAAATGCAATTAGATTTTTTTAATATACCTTCAGAGCACCAAAAACATTATTGCCAGTAGTTGTCCTGATCAGCCCTACATCAAGGAGAGCACGGAAAGGCCTCCTCGTCTCAGTTGGCTCGACTGAGTAATCCTCTCCAGTAGCCTAGTAATGAATACACTATGAATAACTAAAGCATTTGAAGCTAATAACAATATCTATTCTTTTAAACCAGAAAATGGTGGAAGGATTGTATGTATATACCTCCACATTGCCCTGGTATTCATCATCCATTTCAAGCATCTTAAGGACACGGCGCCCCAAAAGCAACCCAGTGCAATAAGCTGTCCAGATTTACCAAAATCATGTGAGAAAAAAATTATTCATTGACACAAAACCCAAGTTGATAAAATAGCATACCTGCAGCATAGTTTGTAAGACCCACTTCAAGACCATAGCGCGGAAGCTCATGCGAGTAAGCAGAAGCAAGAACCATATCACCAGAAATATTAGCAGAAACTATTTGTGCAGTGATATCTTTGTTGCTCTAATCAAAAGGTCAAGGTTTTACAAACCGACAAAAAATTGCAAACTAGGAATGAATCAAAGGAATGACAAACAACTTAAAACACTAGGATAAATATATAGCACTAAAAGCAGCTATTAGTTAGAACCCAATACTTCTAATGGATTGCTTAAATCTTCATGACAAACATGCATAAGTTTAATATTTCTACAATTAAACAAAATAAGACCTTGGTGGAAAATTAAAGATTTTCAACCATATTTTTTGCTGAGCTAAAGGTATACCAATAATATCATAATATACAACTTTTAGGATACAAATCGGACAACAAAACGGTACTTCGGAGTGTTGTACTTGTTCTTGTCTTGATTGATTAGGCGAATCCTAGCCCGGTAATCAGTCTTTCCCTCTACAAATAATACATTAAGCCAAAACTCAATTGCAAAACCACATTGCATTTCATATAATGCAGACACGTACACATAGATATGCAAAATAACGCTAAAGATATAAATACCTCTCCTTCTCTTGAAAGGAACCTGAAACCGCTTAAAGTAAGCCTTCGTTTTCTGAGCCTTGACAAATGCCTACAATGACCAAAGAGAACATCCATTATCATCATTTTTAACCCATAATATAAACAGCAACTTAAGCCTTTCATTTTTTGTACAAAATGAAGACCAACAAATCACAGATTAAAATGAAACAAAACAACTAAAAGGAAGATTAAAGAGTGATAACTGGGTGATTGAAAAATACCCAGAGTGAAAAAATGATCAAACACTCAAAAAGTCATCAGATTTTATTATATCAAAGCAGGTTTAAGATCATATATTAAAAAAAGAAAAACTTTGCTTAAAGCCGTATAGAGGAAAACAAGTATCTTCCAGCTAAAGCTGGGAAGGGTTAGAGATTAAAAAGGTTTACCATTGTTGCAGCTTTGGTCTGAGAAGAAGAGAGGGCGAGACGGCGTAAAAAGATGGAGAAGATGGGTTATATAAAAACCCTAGGACAGTGCCACCATGATGGAGGGTTCATCAACGGCTACGATCTGTTTTTCTCTTGAAGGGCTTTGTCTAGGGTTTTGTTTTAAGTATTTTTGTCAATTTATATTTAATACTTTATCAAATGATTAAACCGAATTTAATTTTTTAATTAATTTTTAGTTATTTTTATAAGATAAAAATATATATTTTATACTTAAAATATTATAGATGTATTTTTATTTTTTACTTAAAAATAAGTTTTTAATAAATATTTATGAAAAATATCTCAAAATTTTTACCTTAGAATATTTAAAAGTTATAAAACAAAGTTATTTTGCCAAGATAAAATACAAATTTTTAAAAATTAATGTTAATATGGAAAAACCGAAAACTGAAGTTAACCGAATCAAAAACCGATTGTTACTAAAATAGATTACTGAATTAAACTAAAACCGAACCGAATACACCCCTAATATATATATATATATATATATATGATAAAATAGTTTTTAACCCCTTCAAAGTATATAATTCATTATTAAGTCCATAAATTTAGGGGAAAAAATAAGTTTTAATAAATAAAATTAAATTGTCCCAAGTGATCTAAAAAAAAAACAAACAGATGATACTTATCTTAAAAGAATCAAATTCAAGCAAAATATATAGAGATGATTTTTATGTGCCTGTGTTTTCCCCATAATCAGCATCAGCTGATGTCATTGAGACCCAGTTCTTCCTTTTGCTCCCGGGATCTATCATATTCCTCAACTGAACAAAATAAGCCAAATTTGTTGACAGGGAACATATATAATCTGTGATGATTAAAAAAGAAAGTTGAAGAGAATCATAATTGAAGCATAGGCACTGACTTTCATTTCAAAATCTCGGAAAGTTGGAGTCCGACTAACGAGAAATTATATCATGGGTCAGTCCTATCACGTTATCTATGGGACCAATCAATAAAAACTGTCCACCTCATTATTTTTTAATTTTTCAAGTGAAGATTCACTTGGAAAAAAATTATGACACGGAAAAACTGATGAAGTGGGCAGTTTTTATTGGTTGATAATGGGACTGACGCATAATATAATTTTTTCCAAGTAACAGAGCCTATAATCCAGTTTTGCTAAAAGTACACCTAAACTAAAATTTTGAAATGACTCCATGGATCCATAACATAAACAAGAAATCAATCAGGATTAGGGGTGAGCAAAACTCGAGTCGACTCGAGGTAAAATTACTCGTCTCGAAATTTCATAGACTCGACTCAGAAAAATTTCAAATAAAGTTTGAGTTGTAAAATGAAAATTCGAATAACTCGAAATTTTTAGTAATTAAAAGATTAATTTTTAAGTTTAAGACGAATCTTTCAATCTTTTATGATATATATAAAAATATAAAAAAATATTACTACATATAAAAATATATATAAACATATCTTATATGATTAGAGAAAGTCGTTTAAATTGGAATCAAATCATACTATAACATGATAAATAATTACAATTAAATATTTATAGAAACTCAAAAACTCGACTCGATTCGAACTGAAAAAATTTCAAATAAAGTTTGAGTTGTAAAATATGACTTGTCAATTCGAACAACTCGAAATTTTTTAACTCGACTCGATCGAATACTCACCCCTAACGAGGACAAGTCCGAGTATGATGAAGTGTCAAAGAAACCGAGACCTTTTATGGTTCCTGTTCTATAACAATTCAATAAGAGGTGATTTTCTTTTTCTATAAGCTCATGATTTGATTGTCTTCATTGTATACAATACATACACACAGATTGATTCCCTTCCTAAAAAGCATAATACTGAATGCAAAGCCCATCAAAATGATGAATGTGTGACCAGAAATAAACAGATGGGGCCTTCAGGTCCAACCCATTGTCGTCAAATGAAAATAGGATGGTATGTGGTGGAACTTTTTACTGTATTTTCTTCTTACACTATTAATCTACCGCATTTGATAATTTTATCTTAAAAAGTGTATCAATAGCACGAGTCTTTTTAACTTAAATGATTAAAGAAACGGTTATTGTTCTTAAAAGTTATGAGTTTAAACACCAGTGATACCAGTAAAATGATTAAACGATCATTATTAAATAATAAAAAAATTATATTTTAGAGTAGATACTATTATAATCATTATTATTAATTTTTACTTCAATAATATAAATGAAACGGTATAATTTATCTTAAATATTTTAATGATTGATTATTAACAAAAATATTTTAGAAAAGAACAAGGGTATGTAAATTATAAAGTATATTTTAAAAATTATTTAATATATTAATTAAATTATAAATGTCATAAACACATTTTTTCTAGATTTTAGACGGTGTAATAAAAATAAATTTATATTTTTTATGCAAATATTTTTAATTTAGTATCAAAAAGTGAACATGTTAAAAAAATTATAAAGACAAGTTGATAAATTAATAACGTAAATTCAATAATAAAAGCACGAATCTTCTAATCCAAGTAGTTAAAAGAATGATTGTTATTCTTACAACTCACGGATTCGAGCACCAATGGTACTATTATAATTACTATCAGTTAATTCAAAAAATAAATTAAACACAAATTTTGGACTACAACAGAGTTGTAAATTTTAGAGAATTGAAAAAATAATCTTTTTAAAGACTAAAATATAAATTGGGATTAACTGTAAGAGTCTTTAAAGCACTGAACAAAAACAAACATACTTCATTTCCATACCAGTACATGAATGGAAGGCAAAAACATTAACCTGAAACAATGTTCAAAAATCCAAATCACAATACTTTGAATTGACTTACTCTTCGTTCTGACTTTCGTCTTTGACGAGCCGGATCATGTCATCAATCCGGAGAATAGTTATGGCTGCTTCGGTTGCAAACTGGCAAAGCAGAGTATTTTAGGAAATACTAGTTAGAAGGTTTGATTTTGATGTCGGATAATTAACATATTCAAATAAAAAAACGGCCGGACGACTGGAATTACCTGAAGGATTTTCACTTTGCTCATTGCTGGCTCAATAACTCCTGCTTCTAAGTTGTTACGAACGGTTCCGTTATAAAGGTCCAAACCCATGCTGAAAATAGACAAGATTGAACATATGACCATTCAGTTCCACGACTCGAAACTGGCTAGTATTTTCTTTTATCAAATGACTTCTGTTCATCATGTTATGTTCTATGTTATACCTTGAAAAATGTTTCTTATCAGCCTTGGTTTGAGCAGTGTGGTGGTAAGCGCGAAGTTTCGCAACTAATTCAGTGGCATCCTTTGCAGCATTGACTGCAAGAACCTGTGCATGTCAACATGAATATTTAGTTTTCATTTAATGCAAGTGCGATGGGGAAATAAATGATAAAAAAAATCACTTGCGGCCTAGTCAACACTAACGCTACCTTCGGTATAATTAATAGAGCTTCGGCAAACTCTGCAATTGCCAACTGTTCACGTGATCCTAAAGTCGTGGCAAGATATTCCAAATATACGGACAAGGCTGCTTCAACTGCACCCCCACCGGCTACAACCTAACATTGCCAACTCCAAAATGGATATCAGTAAGTAAATTATTACCTACCATATTATAACCATCGAAATGGACACCACTACTCTTTAAACTAAAATTCACACGGAAACAAGAAACGTGTTACAGTAAAGATGCTACCCTGAAAGTCAAAATTGTAACAATTGAAAATGGATCAAACTATTCTATCATTCATGCAAGTGCGGGATAGTGAAACTAAAACAATAATTTGTTAATAAGAATAAGTTTACCGTGTTGGACTCAAGCGTCCTTTTCACAATAGATAAAGCATCATGTAGAGCTCTTTCCATCTCATCAAGCATATAGTCATTTGCTCCTCTTAAGATCAAGGAAACCTTGCAAACGATGGAAACAGGAGTCAGACTCATGATTATTAAAAAATCAAATGGCATAGCCAACACCGACAATAGGGAACATAACTTCAGAATTTAGCTGTTTGTTTAACATTTTGCAAAAATAACACAAACACAACATAACAACACAATGCTGTACTTTGGTTTCCACAACAATGAATAACTTCTCATATCACAGTAGCACAAAAATGTGTTTTTAATAATACAAAAGGTGAAAGGAAAGATAAATTTAAAGGAATCAAGAATCCAAAATTTGACAACAAAAATACATACCGCACTGGTACTCTTGGTTCCTTTAATCATAACCACATCATCATCAGCAATGCGCTCCTCTACAACTTCATCAGCATATCCAAGAAGTGATGAATCAAAAGTTTCTTCACCCTCCATATCAGCAAAGGTTGAAACCTACATATCCAACAATGAGGAAGAACATTATAAGACAGCTTTTACTAGAGCTTTTCAACTATCATAAGCTAAGACAAGTAGCATCAAAAAGTTCTTTTCTCACTTCAAAAAAAGGGAAGAACGTGTCAATAAACAACAAAGTTATAAACCATACAGCTTTGAATAAAAGTATATTACAAGTAATTCAAATTAACATAATTACGTTTCAGAAGAGTACAAGCAAAGGAAATGATTATCAATCATAACCTTCAATCAAATAAACTCCATAAGGAACATGAATGAGTTATGATGTAGCACAAAGCATGAAAAATTCAGATGGTTATGACTTGATTATCGTTTCTAAGCTGAGCAGGAATGTACCATGGTCGCGCCAGTTGCCTTGGCAACATGGCGCATATCCTCTTTTCGGACTCGTCTCACAGCAATAGCTCCAGCCTCCACAAAATACTGAGAAAGCAAAGAAGAATTTAGGAATAATTTAAAACAAAAGCAAGTAAGCAGTTGCATAAAAAATACAAAAGAAATCTTTCAAAAGTTATTTCAATACCTTGAGTGACATGTCATCAATCCCTTTTGTAGTCAGGACAACATTGGCACCAGCTTTCAAAAGTTTTTCAATCCGTTCTTTTGTCATATCAGCTTCTCTGTTGAGATATAGACATCATCAATACAACATTTAATGTTTATGAATGTCTGTTTTAACATTTACCCTAGCAGGCTCTAGATAATATGATGAAGCTCTACATATTCAGACCAGAAAATAAAAAAGAGGGCAGCTTCAATCAAGTTATGCAAATTGTATCCGCAAACAAGTAAACAGCATTATGACTTGTCACCTTTGACGAATTTTCTCAAGCTCCCTAGGATCAGTAACCAAGACTTGGACTCCCAACTGCATTTTTGTCTTCTGAAGATTAAAATCAAGACAAGCAATCTTGGCAGGGGAAACTCTTAAGGGCATTCCTTGTGCAGCACGGCCAGTGTTCAGAGCATACCCATTTAGTAGGTAGCTATCTCTGGCACTTTTTCCATGTGCTTTTAAAATATTAATTCCCTAAAATATGAAAAAAATAACAATGACTTAAAAATAAATGGAACTCCAATTATAGATAATGATAGCACCTCTCCCAACATAAGCTCATACTAGGACCTTCAGAAAGATATGTTTTGAAATACCTACCTTAATTGGGTATCTGACTTCTCCTCGTGCATTGGTCATCTTTACTGCCAGAACTGCTTCTACAACCTATACAAAACAAAATCAATATATGAGCTAAACATAAATCCTTACACAGGTTTGATCCCTTGTATCTCAAATAGAAGATAGGGAAGAAAACATTGATCGACTTGAATAAGATAAATACAGCAAAAAAATCATAGGATTCATGACTTCTCCAGAAATCTTTTCTGTTGGAAGGTGAAATAAAGTTAAAGATATGTGTTTAAAGTGTGAAATTGAGTTGATAGGTCAACTAGAGGGAATGGTAAATACATCAGTTAAAGTAGACTACATGGTAGAGATTTAAATAATAATAATAATAATAAATTACTTAGATGGGGTCCTGGGGAAATAATCATACCAAATTAGCAAAGAAGTCACTGTCACCGGCTATGAGCTTCGACGACATACTTGTCTTGGCACAGTTTATTAGAGAATCTTTCCCAAGTTTCTCAACCTGGTAAAGAAAAACAAAGTATGAGCAAAAGGAAGACAACAGATATAGAACCAAAAATGAAACTACAGAATAATATTCAAGCAGTTTTAAAAAATTCATATTTCACACTATAAGGTCATTATATTCATTCACTTCTCAATAAGTTCACACAAAGACACTTACTTTCACTGCCAACTTCTCTTCAACATATTTGCATGCTTCCCTCATAGCTAGCTGAGCAAACAAGAGACCCGAAAACATGTTCAGATTCTGATACATGGTATATTATTAACCAGAAACAGATCCCATATTAAAGGGCGTGAAAGTTACTCACTCTGAAACCGCTAATTATAGATGTTGGGTGAATTTTATTCCTAACCAGATCATTTGCTCTCTGTTGAATTGCAAGTAAATCAAACATTATCATAAAAGAATATTTCTTAAAAGGCAAAAAAAAAAAAAAAAGATTCTAAAATGACTGTTTTATGAATGGTTCAAATCCTGGAAAGAAACATATGCAATTACCTTAAGAAATTCTGCAGCTACGATAACAACTGAGGTCGTTCCATCACCAACTTCTCGATCTTGAAGCTCAGCCAATTCTACAAGTACCTGCCACCACATAGGAGATTAAAAACACACTACAACCAGTGAAGTAGCTACGAAACGGCAGAAGTCTAATAGTAATATGCAAAATCCGGCTGTTCAATTATCAACCTTAGCAGCAGGATGCTCAACTTCTAACATCTTAAGGATCGTAGCACCATCATTTGTAATCGTTACATCACCAATGTCATCAACAAGCATCTGAAAATAACCAAACCAAAAAAGAAAAGAAAATAGGAAAAACATTACACCAAATTCAACATCACCTCGCAACTGATACTTCGTTCTTAAAAAAAACTTCTAAAAACGGAAAATAAGTTCTTATCCGGTATTCAAACAGAGACTAAGAGAGATACCTTGTCGAGTCCGACCGGGCCGAGTGATGATTTAACAATATTAGCAACTGCTTGACACGCCATCACTTTTGAAGAGCCGCAAAGAAGAAATGAAAAGTGAATGAGTATTTTTGAATAAATGAAGCACGGAAGTGGAAATAGATAGAGGTAATGATACCGTTTTGAGTGCGAACATCCTGGCCAGATTGACGGTCGCCGAGAATATCTGGTGCTTGTCCTGCAATCGCCATTTAAGGTTACAAAGAGAGTAAACGCAGGATCGGGATCTGAGGGGCGGGAGCCGGAGCCGGAGGTGAAGCTGGGGAAGACGGGGATTTTTGCAGTAGAAGTAAGAGAGTTCAGAGAAGTGAGTCGAGAGAATGTTCAAAAATCGTTAGGGTTCTGCACTTTCTACTGTTGTTGTCTTGATTGTTTCTTTAGTTATTAAACGACGCCGTGTACTCCGTTTTTCAAGGCCCAATTCTGTATCTATTCGCCTAAGCTCGTATTTGGACACTATTTTCCTTACTTAAAGGCCCAGCCCAATCTAGCCCTTAAGGGTCAAGTCTCAGGCTCAACCGTTTTTTTTTTGTTTTTTTGTTTTAAATTAAGAGCGTGTAAATAAATTAAACGAACGAATAGATATATGTTTATATTTATTTGTTTAATTTTAATTGAATAATTAAATAAATACGAATATTTAAATGAACATAATTTTTTATTTGTTTTCGTTTATTAAGGAATATACTTTTTTATGTTTGTTCGTTAAAATGATAAATGAACGTAAATGAACACAAATAAATGAACATAAACAAACATATCTAAATAAATTTAAACGAATATATATAAATGAATGTAAATAAAATTTATTTTTTTAAAAAAATATATTATATTTTATGAAAAATAATAAATATAAATGAATGTAGGTGAATGGAAGCTTCCAATGCTATTGCTGTAGGCGACTCTCTTCATCATGACATTAAGGGTGTGTGTGTTCTTCTATGTTATATATTTACATTTATGAACTCATTTTGGTATAAAATTTAAAAAACGAGACCTCATAAACGGTATAAAGTTTAAATTGAAATACAAAGAGAAAGAGATTCAGGTTCGAACAGTTTGTCTGTACTCTATAATATTATCTGATAAAGTTATGCATAAATTAAAGATTCTAAATACGACAAACTAATACAAAATGATGTTAAAAATAAAAATAGTTAAGCCCAACGAATGGTCCTATTTCAAAAGTGTTATACTTCTTAAGAGATTCGGGTTCGAGTAGCTTGTTTGTGCATATTGATATAATTTTACTACTATTTAAATTAAGAGACCTTAAGTGCAATTATACGAAAAAAATCTGGAAAGTGCAAAAACTCCTCTCAAAATTTATATAGCTTCGTCCCTGTATGCATCGAATACAAGTGTTGAACATAAAGCCCTTGTAGAAAATTGTAAACAGTGTGTCAAATTAGCTATGTTATTGTAAGAACAATTTTGATAAATCGACCATCAAACTTCAAAATTTTTAATAAAATTGTAAACAATCATCTCAAAATAGTTATGCATAAATTATAAAGTGCACAAAAGATCACTAAATTAAGCAAAAGTAGTTTTTTACCATTTAAATTTCAGAAATTACAACATGGTCATTAGATTTATTGAATTGTTATAAAGTGGTCACTACATGTTATAAAATGGTATCAAATTTTAATAAATTTAATTATTATTTGTAACAGTTTGATATGTTTAATATAATTTTATAATATTTTAATAAAATTTAGTGATATTTTATAATAATTTGATAAGCTAAATGAATTTTTTAATTTTTAAAACTTTAATGATAAAAATATATTTTTATTTAATTTAGTAATCATATATACTTTACCCAAAAATTAATAAAACATATGTACCTAATCATTTATAATATTACGATACTAATTATTTTTAATATTAATAACTTTTAAAATTATATACAATACATATATTTTTTTTTCGTATTTTTTCACATATATATTACAGAATTGAAAAATTTAACTAAATATAAAAATTAATCTACTAATTATTAAAAATTTAAGTTATTAAAATTTTATTTTTAAATTTTATTTTTATTTATTTTTTCGTTAAAATTAAATTATAAAATTATAAATTAAATATTTTTTCTAATCAAATCAAATTTTATATACATCTATATGAAATATGAACCTATAGTTTAAGAAATAAAAATAAAATAGTTTCAGAAAAAATTCTATGGTAAGGTTTTAAATTAAACTAAATATTAAATTACAATTTTAACCCCATTTGTTTGACCTTAGATAAAGTATAAATTTGACCTTACCGTAGAAGTACCGAAGAAGAAGAGAAGAAACATACAGACCAATTGACCAGACCATTGGACTAACAGAATGGAAGGTAGAGGACCACCTGAGCAGGCGGACAATGAGGTGCCCGGTGCGGCTCCACCTCCGCTATACTCTGACGTACAACACCTCCTGCGAAGTCTAGTGCCGATGTCTGCCATTCCGGCCACTCCTAGCTATGGCGGTAGGTTTATTCAGTATAACATTTTCGGCGACATTTTTGAGCTCACTGCTAAATATAAAAAACCTATCATGCCTGTCAGTAAATCCGCCTACGGCATTGTTTGGTAATTCTTGTTCTCCTTTTGATTCCGTTTCTTTTAGTTCCGCTCCTACTTGATTGTTTTTGCTTAAAGACTTGTCATCTGGTTGATTCTTTTTAATTATTTGGGTTTAGGTCTGCGTTGAATACCGAGACAAATGAAAACGTAGCAATAAAGAAGATAGCGAATGCGTTTGATAACAATATTGATGCAAAGAAAATTCTTCGTGAGATCCAGCTGCTTCGCCACATGAGTAATGAAAACGTCAGTGAGTGGAATCTTGTTTTCTTTTTCCGGTTTCTTTTAAATTGTTGTTTTGTACAGTTCTTGTGTTATTAATACCTCTTTCTTTCTTTCTGGCTGTTCTAATGTTCTTGCTGGGTATGCTATTGGTGTGTTCAGATTCCTTTTACAGTTTTTTTTTTGTGCTATATTTGGAGGATCAGAACCTTATTTCCTTTCCGCTTTGAAATGTTCACTGCTCACCAATCATTGAATAGAGTTCAACTTAGAATCGAATGAGGTTACAGTTAATAACAAATTGAATGCTTACTTATGATTTATCCCGGGTATTATTTCATGTGCAAGTGGCTTCTATTTCTTTGCTCAAGCATAATTTATACCTTTCTATAATTACCCAAAACATTGCGTGTTTTACTCATGCTACATTGGTAATGAACAGAGAGTTCTTTTTCTATGTAACCCTGGCTGTGTTTACGTCTCTTTGTTAGATGGGGATGTTGGATTACTATCAAAAACCTCAAACCCCTCGACTAAACTGTACTTTCAAGTTTTAAAACAGTTCCATTCCATCTTAAAATGGTTTCACTTTCTGAATTTGGTTGTTAAGATTGATGAAATATATTTGTTGATTTAATGCAAATTGTCATATATTTGGAGCTTTGGTTATATTATAAGTTTATAACATGTCATATCTTTGTGCGAATTGTTTTCTCTTGTTGCCAATAGACACACAGACACAGGGAGCTAGGAAAGGATATCTTTTTTGTTATCATTGTGAGTTGGTCTCATCTGCGAATGTAATACAGGTTGTTGCAATCAGGGATGTAATTCCACCACCCCAGAGGGAATGGTTTAATGATGTTTATATTTTATATGAGCTGACGGATACTACCCTGAGCCGGGTACTCCGTTCTAATCAGGAAATTGTACATGAGCATTGTCAGGTTGGAATACAAAATCTTGGTTAGTTTTTATAATACTCATATTCCTTTAATTACTAGCTAAAGTTTTAATGGTACAGCTATTTCCAGTTGACTATGGTAATTTAGATTCTTGATTTTGCTCCCTCCTATTCAAGTCGTTAGCCAGTACAGAATTTTCCTTCTTCCTAGTCACGCCAACTGATGAGGGTTAGTTTATATATGCCTGGCTTGATGTTTGCTAGGGTTCAACTTCAAAAGAAAGGCTTCAGAGTTGATATTAGATCTGAATAGTTGCCGAAATTTAAATAATAAGAAAAAAATAAATACATTATAAATCATTGGTTTTCTTAGGTTCGATGTTTAAGGTCCCTTAAACTTGTGCACATATATATGAAAATTGTATTAGTTCACAGAGCAGAGAAGTAATTGTAACTATATTAAAAACATGTGTTCTCCATAGGAAAGTATCAAAGTAGAAGCTAATGGTAATAAAAGCAACTCCATTTTCTGGCATGATTGTTCTATGTACCTGGAGATTGTCTTCTCCCCCCTCCCCCTCTCCCCCCCCCCCCCCAAAAAAAAAAATAACAGTCTTAATTTAAAAGTTGACTAAAATATTGTTTCTTTCCATTTTTGTTTTCACAACAAAAAGCTAACAACTATAAGTATCTAAGCCAATTAAGCCTTAAAATTAAATTAATCATCTTTCTTTGTGCTTTGCAGTATTTCCTCTATCAAATCTTACGTGGCCTGAAGTATATACACTCCTCAAATGTTCTGCACAGGGACTTACAACCTAGCAACCTTCTCCTGAATGCTAACTGTGAATTGAAAATATCTAATTTTGGATCGGCTTGTCTCACCTCTGAGAGTGATTTTATGATAGAATATGTTGTTGTCAGTAGATGGTACCGTCCACCAGAACTGTTGCTAAATTCTTCACATTATACTGCAGCCATTGATATGTGGTCAGTGGGTTGTATTTTTATGGAATTGTTGAATCGGAAGCCACTATTTCCTGGAAGGGATCATGCGCATCATCTGAGATTGCTTTTCGAGGTAAATTCTTTTTCTTGCAACCAATATAAATTTTGTAAACTGCAAACAAATAAGTTGTTGCTGAATACGGTGCCATGAGCATTTCAGGAAAACTAAATGGTAAACTACAAAAATTATCGTACTATTTCACCGTGTACACTAAACTGAACTCCCTTTACCTTGCAGCTAGTTGGCACTCCATCAGAAGTTGAAATGGAACTTTTGAATGAAAATGCTAAGACATGCATTCGGCAACTTCCTGTCTATCCCCGTCGATCTTTCGCTAAAAAGTTCCCAAGTGCCCATCCTGTAGCTATTAATCTTGTTGAAAAGATGTTGACATTTGATCCCAGACTAAGGATTTCTGGTGAGTTTGTAGCAAAGTAACATTCGTTTCTCTTATGCATATGCTTGTTGCCATGCGGCTCATCATATATTATTCAGCATGTGTTATACTTGTCATCACAATTCACTTACAAAAGTTTCACAATCCATGCGAATGGATACAATTAGGTTAGTTGCCATGTTGCAGCACTGTCTTCATTCCTAGTTGGAACCCATTGAGTTATACTTACTATTTGTTGCAGTCGAAGACGCCCTTGCTCATCCCTATCTAACAACACTGCATGACGAAAGAGATGAACCAGTTTGTATGATCCCCCTTAAGTTCGACTTCGATCAGGATGCATTAACCACGGAGCAGATGAAGGAGTTGATATACCAGGAGGCACTTGCATTCAACCCATACCATCAATAGCAAAAAGAAAATGCTTTTATGCTTTGTGATTGATTCCTTCATGTACATAGGACTTGAATTGAGATATAGGTAGAATGCTTTCTTTTTGCTCTAATTTGTTTACTTGTGTTTGATTCTCCACCCTTCAAAGACATTCATTGTCAAGTGTAGCTCATTTGTTGCAATTTGGTTAAGAGGAAGATGCTGAGACTTGCCATAGCCCATAGGTAAACCATTAACAGCCCCGGAGATTTTCAAATCGAAGTCAACACGGATCGGGTTTTTTAGAACCATCTTGTCAACAGAAGCTGTAACCAACAATATAGACCTTGTTGCACCATCATGATTCCGACAATGCTAGTTCAAAAGCAAACAACAAAAATATAAGCAATAGCACCAGCTCATCATAGAATGCATATATTTCACCCCATTTTCAAGAATTATTACCACCAGTCTAAACTCAAACAAGCTTAATATAGCCATTAAGAATTTAAGATACATTAAAACTAGACATTTTTTACAAAATATTCTTAAAATTCTTACCTTATATGAGATGGCTCCGGCGAGAGCATCAAGATCCTCAAGCAATTTCCCCATCCTCATCTCATCCCAAGGGTTCCTATACTGCTCCCTGAGTATATAATCAGAAGAAAACTTATAAGCAATACTAGTCCTGCTTTTTGAAGGGGCTTTTGCAATTAATTCAGTATGTGAATCTTGAGCTCCATCACATCTTTTCTCAAACATTCTTGATCTTGCTTCCCATAAGGCATTCGTTACAGGAGAATGGTACATTCCGGGCCATAAACTGATCGGTTTCCTCATTGAAGACCCTGCCTCAATAGGCTGAGAGCCATGAATTGGTCCACTAACAGTGGAAACAACAGGGATATCATCTGAAGCAGAAAGTTCAGTCTTTTTAACACAAAAGGTCTTGATTTGTGGAAAAGTTTGAGTCTTGGAAGTGAGATTTGATTGTTTCATTGAATTTGAAAAGTGGGTATTAAACCTTGGGAATGAAGATGAATTGGCGATGGAAACCGGCATGGTTGAACCAGAAAACTTGGAATTAAAAATGGGATATTAGGAAGTGAATGCTTCATGGATGAGAAAGTGGCCTTTTCAAAGGATTCATCTGATTCAGATACAAGTTGAAGTGTCAAAGTGGAGATAATTAATTTCTGAGTTAATCGGTCGTTCCATTGCAAAAGCTTTCCTTTCGGGAGGGTTTTGGTTGGTTGGTTCCAAATATTGGCTTTTTCTTTACTCAGGTGGGCACCATTGCCTAACTTAGGTACTGAATTAATGCCATTGCCGTTTATTTATTAAAGGATTAAATGAAAAATCTGCTTCTAATTCTTAAATTATTTTTGTATTAAAATAAATATTTTAAATTATTGTTTATATTTATTTTAAGTTAATAATTATTTAAATAAAAAATTCTATCAATAAGATATTAATATTTTATAATTTTTTTTAATTAAAAATAAAAAATTTACATAATTTAAAGGTTGATTTTTATTTAGGTGTATCTTGTCTTTTGACCTTTGTTTCATTCTTGTTGATATAATCTCTAAGTAAAGAATAAAAAATGTTGATTCAGGTAAATAGCTTGAAGCAAGTTCCTTTATGATCATTTTTTTTTCTTTAATGATTCTTTTGAACTTTCAGAAATAAATTTTGTAATTTTTTTTCAAAAATTTTAAATATCAATTCGAGTTTTAAATTGTTTTAAAAAAATCATTTTAATTTTAAATTTCTAGATCTAAATTTCTATTTTTTTTTTAAATGAAGCTTTAAGCTCTAAAATCAAATTATTAAAAGATTTTTTTAATTCATTAAATACATAAGAATTCAAATTACATGAGTTAAAAGTTATATCATTATCTTTTATCTCGAAACTTAAAGTGGTGTGACCTTAGAATTTGATCGCTCTAATATCAATTATTGAATTTAAATTCCTTTAATCAAATCACTAAGAGGGGATAATCAATATAAAAAGGTACTATTAAAATTTAACTTATCGATACTTAATTTAGTTGTACGGTACATGCCACTTAGAGTAATGGTACTGAAAACCTGTTTTTGAATTTTAGAACCCTTTAAAAATATTTATTTTAATTAAAAACTCTTCAAAAACATTTAAAACATATTTTTTAAATTATTTAAACTTTAAATAGTTTTTATAATATTTAAAATAAACCTAAAAATATTTTTTAATATATTATATAAAAAAATTTCAACCAATAAACTCATTTTGGTAATATTGATTTAAATGGACTATTTGATGAAAATAAAATTTATAAAAGTATTCTTTCTAGGAAGGAGATAATGAAAATAAGTTTATATGAAAAAAAAAACATATATTGATTGTAATACTAATCACTCTTTGAATCAGAAACCATCCCAAGCTGGATTTGAGTTGGGTTTCAAGAAAGAGAAGGGATTTTGAATCAGAAAGAACGTAGCGAAGAGGTATTTTCTGATCATTTGAAACAAAAAGCTGATCATCACCCGTAAATTTCTTTCATCATCTTCTTCGTCAAGCTTTTCAAATCATGTTAATGGCAAGAGAAGAAAATGGAAGCGATTCTCAGAAGTAAAAACACAAGGAACGAAGAAAGACTGGTTCTGATGGCAAGGAGAGGCGGATTTTTATAGAGAAACAGATTGAAAGTTGAAACCCTAGATGGATTGAAAGGTCATTAAGTTAGATTGTTTGGTTGTAGGGATAAGATTATTCCACAGATAGCATTCCCCTTGTTTGGTTTAGAATTCACATTCCTTGTTCTATCAGTATCAGTTATTTTCCTTTGGTTTAAATGTCTCATGCCCCCCTAAAATATATCATTTTTACTGAATTGTTCATTTTTTTTTTTATTTTTGTGTTCATAAGTTTGAATTGTTATTTCTGCTGTCTTAAACTGTTAATTTCGTTAAAAAAATCATGTTGACCAATCAAAACATGTCATATGATATTAGGAGTATGGACATTTGATTTAATCGAGTCAATTTTTTTGAGTTAATCAAGCTAAAGAGTTCAATTTTATAATTTAAATTTTATTTAAAAACTTATCGAGTCGAGTTAAATTTATGATATCTGGTTTTTATTACTAATATGATATCAAATTGTTATATGGATGGATAAATATTTTTAGGGACTAAATTAAATAAAAATAAAACTGTGTTGGCTCAAAATGCAATTTATCCTTTTTAAATGAAGGGTAAAGTACATCAATGCTCTGAACTTTAGAGCACTGTCATTTTAGTCAATAAATTTTTAAAACTTTTGTTAAGGTCATGCAACTTTTATTTCACTTTCATTTTGATCTCTCTCTTTATCTTCCATTATTAAATGTTGACGTGATCCATTAGTTTTATTATTTTTTCTTAAGGATAAACTACATAAATGGTCATCGAACTTTTAAAATACTTTCGTTAGGCTCATCAAACTTTTAAACTTTCATTGATCATCCAACTTTTACTTCACTTTCATGTCGGCGTATCCCGTTAGTTTTTCTTTGGTTTAAATATCAACATAAAAGCGAAATAAAATTTGGGTGATCTAAAAATTGTTTTAAAAATTTGGTGACTAAAATGAAAGTATTCTAAAACTATGGTGACCATTTATGTATTTTTCTCTTAAATAAATTTGGACAACTGAGGCTATGATTTAAACTAAAAGGTATAGGACGATCTAGAAAATACTTTAGGGGTAATATCACCTTTAAGCCTTGTACCTTTTACAAGTTGCAAATACAATATAAGGTAAGATTAAATAAAAATCATGAGTAAAATTCTTCGATCCAATTATTAAATGGATCGAATACGATTTTTTAGCACTCTTAATAAGATTTAATAGTAATATTTTTTATGTCATATATTACATATATATTATACTGATAATATTATTTGTACCCGAATTTTTAAGAAAAAAAATAACATTCTCATTTTCATTGACACCATTTTTTTTAGCCTTGACCTATAACAGGCAAGGACGGAGCTGTGTATACAGCCCCTCCCAAAATTTTTGGTACAATTATATTTTAATCCTTTCTAATTTAAATATTAATTAAATAAGGATTTTTATACCTCCTAATTTTTTAATTTAAAGGTATAATAGATTATTGCCCCTCCCAACGTTAGATCCTAGCTCCGTCACTGATAACAGGAGTGCCCTGCACTTTCGTGGGGCCCCATAAAAGTTTTGAATAGGCAAAAAATTAGTGGGGAAAATATAAATTTTGAAAATTTTTATGTTCAATTGAAAAGGTTTAAAAAATGGATGATTTATCTATCTATTTGACCATTTTTAAATTTCAAGACTTCTCATCCTGTGAAATTATTGAAAACTGTGAAATTTTTTCATCTCTATTTAATTACTTCATAAAACTTTTAAATTTTTCCATCTTTATTTAATCTTTATTAATCAAATATATTTAAATTAATAATTCAAATAAATAAAATATTTTTTTTCATTCTATAAAGATCTATTTTTAATTTTCGATACCTTAAAAATATCCTACACATTCATGTTTCTTTTATAAACGTTGAGATATTATTAAAATCAACTACTAGCTAGGGAACAACAAGACCAGTACAATCATAATGAAATAACTCGAATATAGAAGCTGAATTTTTTTTTATCAAAACTATATATAAGTTAATCCGATTAATTCATCGACTACTTTATTACCTTCACGAACTATATACATAAAAGATATCCGACAATAATTCAAAATCGAAGCTCGAATATACTGCAATAAGGTACTACACCATCCAACGACAACCGGTCACAGTAATATAAGACCGGTAGTTGATATATATGGTGCTTTTAAGCTATGTTGTAATGATACAAATATAGATGCAGATATAAGAGTAATAGTAAGTATTCAATCGAGTTAAGTTGAGTAAATTTTTTTTGAGTTATTTGAGTTTACGAGTCATATTTTATCATTCAAACTTTATTAAAAAAAATCGATTCAATTCGAGTTTAAGAAATTCGAGTTGAGTCGAGTTTTCAAGTTCTTATAAAAATTTAATTTTAATTATTTATCATATCATAGTACAATTTAATTCTAATTTAAACGAATTTTTCTAATCATACAAGATATATATGTATATATTTCTTAATAAATGACAATATTTCTTTATATTTTCATATACCAATATATATATATCATAAAAAATAGAGAGACTCATCTGTAACTTAAAAATAAATTCTTTAATTACTAAAAATTTCGAGTTATTCGTGTTATTTGAATTTTTATTTTACAAATTAAATTTTATTTGAATTTTTTTTTGAGTTGAGTCAAAACGAGTCAAGTATTTTCGCCTCGAGTTGAGTTTTGCTCACCTTTAGAGTACGAATAGGGACAAAAATTGGTAGTTTTTAAAAAATTTTAGAACCGTTTAATTCGGTTGATGTTTATAATTTTGTTTTGATTAATATTTTTAATTCATCTGAAAGTACAAATTAATCAATATATTTTATTTTTATGATTGAGGTAAGCTATGATCACATATAATGTTTTCTAGAACAATGAATATATAAAATAAAACGATTAAATGTATAAATATAGATAATTAAACATATTATTATATGTTTTTTTATAACTTTCACTTCGCTTATTTAAGACATGTAACTATTTAATGATCATTTTATAACAAAAAGTTAAACTTTAATATATATTATTTTAAAAAATTGAGTTTAAAAAATATTTTTTAATTTTTCAATTTTTTTCAACCCGAATGTAAAAGATAAATTTTTAAATTTTTATACTTAATTTTTTTGGAAGTCGAATTACTATTTTTATATTCATTTTTTTCTTTATAATTTTTAAACTTATAATTTTTTACAAATATATATTTATATAATTAATAATTTTTAATATATGTTCTTTTTTAAATAAAATAATTTAAATTTATTATACTTTTATGGAACATGTAGGATTGTTAAAAATATATGTATTAATTGATAAAAATATTTATTTATATTTTTATGATAATTTAAGTCGATATATTTTATGTATTATAACATTGAAAATTTTAAATATTATTTAAATATATATTTTTAATTAATAATATTTTACCAAAAATTATTATTTAAATTAAAAAAAACATATTTTAACACTGATATTAAATCTTAAATATCAAATCCAAAAGTCCAACAATAATTTTAAAATACACTTTTTAAAATATATTTTTCCACATCACTTTTCAAAAAATAATATCAACCAAACTTTTATCTTTCTTTCCCGATTTGAGTATAATTTATAAAAAAGTACTTCTTCTTCAACCGTACGTTGATATTTTTTCTGGTTTTGTCATATATTTATTTTTGTTTGCTTGTGAGATCGTACGAGTCGACCGATTCTCTTGTCTGAGTCGTCCGTATCGAAAGTTCAAACTACGTTGATTTTCTATATAAAAAAGGCCAAGTAAAGACATGTCTGGGTATCAAATCTCTCTCTGTCTCTGTTTCTGTGTCTGCAGATTAGGTAATGGAATTTATGTAGTCAGTTATGTTCGTTGTTATTTTTTTGGCATAGTTTTAGTGATCTGTAAACTCAATTTCCTCAGTTTTATATTTTAACCCTAAATCTAGCAAGGCTTTGTTGCCTTTTTCTTTCTGTTTTCAGAGAAATCTGCAGCAATAAAGAAAGAGGGAAGAAAAGAAAAGAGATTTACACAGAAAAGAAGTCAGTTTCATGATATTTTTTAATATTTGTACTATTTATAACATACCCTCTTTTATTCTTCTTTCGGTTTTTCGGATTTTACCTCGATTAATCTACACCGATATTTATTGCATACCTAGTTTTGTTTTGTGTGTGAGTTTTTTTATAGAGATTCTTTTTGTATATAAAGCCTCGAACCTAAATTTTACTTAAACGAAATCAAACTGCTTATTCGTAACATACTCTTCTTTTTAGGGACGGAGCTGTGTATGTGTTGGGAGGGGCGGTTGTCCCTCCTAAATTTTTTGGTACAATTATATTTTTAGTCCTTTTTAGTCCTTCCAATTTTTTAATTTAAAGGTTTAATCGACTCTTATCTCTCCCAACATTAGATCCTACCTCCATCACTGCTTCTCTCAATTTCCTTCTTAACTAACTTCACATGGAAAGAAGAATCAACGTATTTCAAACTTTTTGAATTGCTGCTGCTCCATTTTTAAATCCCAGATTCAGGTTTCAAATTTCAACCCTAAATTTATTCACAGAAATCCATCAAACCCTCAATTGCTAATGAGTCATAAATTAACAAACTTCAATATTTTTGATTTAAAAGTAATTATTTCATTCATTTCTTTTCCTTCTTAATCTTTATGTCTTCATGCTTTTTAACTGAAGTTGAAGTTGAACGCCAAGAGGATCCACCATGGCCAGAAAACAGCTGAAGTTGAACATCTCTGAAAGAAGAATCAAGGTACTTGGAATTTCCTCTCTATATATTTTCACGACCAAGTCAGATCCTTTGTTTTGCTATCATCTCCTATATATTCATTCATGTTTCCACTTTGTTTTGCCCTAAACAGAAGGCGTTGAAGCCAGTTAAAAGGAAGCTAAAAGCTGCAGGAGAGGATGTGACCCAGAAGATTAAGTGGGCTGAAAATGGATACAACGAAATCCTCCGAATTAGGACAGAGATGATTCAACCACTGATGTTGTCTGCTCAGACTTTGGATGCTCAAGCCGACAACTTTATTTCTGTTTGTCTTCCTCGAAACAACGGGGATTGATCAAATTTTCCTGCTGTTTTGCTATGGTTTTCATTCCATCAATTAATTTACATTGGATTATGCATATTATCCTGGTATTAGCTCAACTGTATTGTTTTCTTTATTTTACTTTCTGTGTAAGATTTTAATGGGAGATATTAAGCAGAATGTTCTGTTACGTATGATTGATTACATTGATACATAATCATAAATCGAGTGAGGATTTAACTTTTATAAAGTCACTATCATTATCGATTTTATAACACAAACATTTGAGTTACATCCGAGGGAAGGTGGACACAAGCCCATCTGAATTTTTAAAGTTCACACATTTAGATTTGATTTTTTAAATTTTTATAAAACAGTCTCAAAAGATGCATGTTATGAGAGTGATTTCAAGTGATTTCGTATCAATTTTATAAATTTTAAAATTATCTATATTTTATAATTATTAAAGTTTTAAGCAATCAAACATCAAAATCATTAACAATAACATACGAGAATCATTTTCAGGATGTCTATAAAGACAAAGAAGTTAGAGATGTACTAATCTTTCTCCTACAACTAAGAACGAAGCTTTTAACTCAAACTTTAAGTTTTCTTTTTTTTTTTTGCTCATCGAAAGAATTCCGAACTTCTTTCGATACAAGGAAGTGTCGTAAAATGAGATACAACATTGCTGAAAACTTAAAATATACTAATGGAAGATTTGTACAACAAAAAATAGAGCTATCGTTATGGGTAAATGGCTTGTTGAAAATCAGCAAGCTAAGGTTTCACAGTGAATATTTCCTCTCCATGTGCTGTAGCAGACCAAAAAGATAATTTTTAATGTTGTAAGAAATTAAAGAGAAAGGAAGCGGTTGTGTTGTGTTGTGTTGTATGAAGGAAAAAAAAGATTTTGTTCATGTAATGAAGAATGCAATTTGATTGATTTGCTGCTAATTAACAGGAAATTTATTTCACTTTATTCAGTTAGTGATGCAGAAGAATGGTGTTTTATCATACCCTTTGTTGCTCATAAATCCGAAGGTCTTGAAAAAGCAAATAGTCATTTATTTTAGGAATCATTCCAACTGTAATCGACGTGCATGGATTAGCTTAAAAAACAGAAAACATGCTTGGGTGCTGGATTGTCACTTTGATTTAAGTAGGGATGGTAACGGGTGGGATAGATTTTTGAGGGAGTAATTCGTTTGTCTCTTCTTTATGTTTTTATCCGTGTCTTTGTTTTAAATTAGAGGTTTAACGTTTAAGATTTAATGTTAGGGGTTATTGGTTAGGGTTTAGGGAATTAAGGGTAGGGTGTATTTTTTAGAGTGTAGGGTTTAGGATATAGAAAATTAGGGTTATGATTTAAAATTCAATTTTTAAAAAAATTTCAACAGGAGGCATGAATGAAGATATGAGAAAGAGGCAGACGATTTCTACCTGATTTTTGATCGCTCTAATTATGATCTAAATAATTATAATATTTATTTTAATCTTAATCTAATTTCAATATATTTTATTTTATTTTTAATTTGATCTGATTTGATATAATAAAAGTTATAGTACAATCTTGATATGACTCTAATATTTTAATAAAAAAATAATTAAATTAAACTTGACTAAGAAAAAAATTAATAAAATATTAAATATTATATATTATATATAAAAATATATAAATATATTGGATCGAATTAGAAATTTTTACTTTAAAATCGACTTGATTTTTTAATAAAAAAATCATCCCTATCAAATCAAATTGAATTAAAACCAGATGATTTTAAATCAAATTATCATCCTTAATTTTAAGTTAAAGCAATAAGAAAAGCTACAGAGGCGGTTCACAATAGTTGAAGCTAAGGATGCTTATGCTAGTTGAGCAGTGCAAAACCCACTTAAAAAATTATCCCAAATATCCCACAAAACCCACTTAAATATGTCTATCGACTCATACTTATTTGTTCTTCATGCAAAACATTATGGTTAAATAATTTTTTTAACGCGATTTTTACACTCTTTAGGATACCTTATATACGCTAATTTTATATTTTTTAATGATGTTTCAATATTACGACTAAAATTTTAAAAATATCCCCTAACATTCCGTAAAATCACTTAAACCATATCTACAAAAGCTTATTTTCAAAATAAGACTACATGGAACTTGCGCTCCGCCAAACGCGAGTTCCATGTAGATAGTGCGATAATTTCTTAAAATATTAAAATCCGATCAACGGATAAAATGAGTCACATTAGATGAAACTCATACCTTAATAAGCGTAAACGTGAATTATTCTTACATAGATCGAATGAGAGATATTTTTCTAAATAAATTCGGTTAGAATATTTTTCCAATTAATTAAAGAAAAATGACAGTCTGCAACAATTACCCATCCCATTGTCCCTTGAATGAACAAAAATATTATTTTTCTTACTCATGTATTTTTTCATGCTCCAATCACTTTAAAAAAATTTAAAAATTAAATTCTAAATATTAATTCTAATTTTTATATCCCAAATACTAAATCTTATACAATAAAATATATTCTACCCCTAATTTTTTAAATTTTAATCATAACTCCAACCTTAAAATCTAAACCATCTATTTACACCAACCTGAATATGAAATAAAAATACACAACTGTTGTACAGTCCAAATTTAAAATCAGACAACTCCTTCAATCACATCAAGTATTCACACAACCTATATAACATCAAATTCGACCACCCGAGACTGAACATGTCTTGCCAAACCTTCAAAATGCAATCATATATAATATATTTCTAATTGAATAGCTCAAGTATTGAAAATAATCTTTTCCATTAACAAGCACATCATAATATATTTCTAGATTCAGACACTCAAATTAATAATAACATAATATTATTATTAAAATTCATAGATAAATGATCAATTAAATCACACATGATATCTCGAATTCAGATTTTGGACAACCTTTTCTCATCATTCCTTATAAAAGAAAAATCATAAAATTATTTCTTAAAGAGTTCCATAATATATTCCTGCATGAACTTGAATCCACCAACATCCTCTTCATTCTCGAGTATCCTAAATCCTAAGTTCTTATTCAATTCTAATGCTCTTTTGGCTTGGACGTAGTATACGATACGGATTTTGATTCGATTCAATTCTAATAAAATATTTAAAATATGATAGTAAAATAATATTAAATTATTTTCAATTTGTGCTTATAAATAGATGATTGGTTTGGTTGGGTAATGATTATATTTCATCGATAATGGGAAAGGAGGAAAATTATTTGAAAAAAAGAGAATAATTAAAATTACGAGGGATTTATTTAATTTTAAATATTTAAATTAAATTTTTAATATTCCGTTTAGATTAATTTAAAATTGTTTTATAAAAACGTGGGAGTTTAGTTGATTTTTTTTTTTAAAAATTGAGATTTATTGAGATTATTAAATATTTTATGAGATGGTTTAATTAAAATTATTTAAAGTTTATGAAATTTAATAACAATTTTTGAAATATTTAAAAGTTCCAATTAAACTTTTTAAAGTTGACTTATTTATAAGACTGCATTCGGTTCGGTTTCGATTTAATTTGGTAAGCTATTTTAGTAACCACCGGTTTTCGATTCGGTTAACCGTGGTTTTTCTTTTTTCTGTATTAATGTTAATTTATAAAAAAATTGTATTTTACCTTGACAAAATAGCTTTATTTTATGACTTTTAAATATTAAATGATAAATATTTTAAGATATTTTTCATAAATATTTATTTAAACATATTTTTTAAGTAAAAAATAAAAATACATTTATAGTATTTTAGGTATAAAATATGTATTTTTACCTTAAAAAATAATTAAAAATTAATTAAAATTGATTCAGTTAACCACGGTTCGTAAATTTATGAACCACAATACCTCGATTCGGTTCGATTTTCGATTTTGCGGTTAACCATGTACAACCCTATTTATTTATCACTACAAGCGAGAAAAACGAATAAACTATTATCAACGTAAAAAATCACGAGTAATACAAATACATGATATATCATGTAATTATATAATCCGATATATATGTCAAAATCTAATATATTTAAAATATTCTTCCCAATATCCCTACAATATTAATTTTTATAACATAATCATTATAATTATAGATATCCTAAAAATAATTACATCTCTCCGTTATATTCATTTAAATCAAAATATATTATATATTTTTTTCGTGATCCAAGTTTCAAGATCATAATCTCCCCATTCTTTTAGCACATTATTCGTATTTATTTACCTAGAACAAATAGAGAAATTATATCATAAATATGTCTTTTTCAGTCACGTGATTGAACCGACAAGATGGCAGATTAAATGATCTTTTCCCCAATCGTCTTTTTTTTTTTTTATATTCAGCTATAGTGGTTACAATAGTATCTGTTCTAGAGTATACTCTCAACTATTGAATATTGATCGTTCGATCATTATGTTGTAATTATTGATGCTCGAACCCATAACCTCCAAAAATAATAATCGTTCCTTTAATTGATAAAGCTAAATAGTTCGTGCTCACCTTTCTTTTACTTGAAGAGAAAAAAAATACATATTAATCATTTAATTATGCATTTTATAACAAAAGAATTATTAAGTTGATACTTTATTTACTTTGCTTTTAATCATTAAAGTGAAACCTTTCTCCCTCTCTGCTTTGCTTCTTTTCAATTATAAAAGATTCAACTTTTATTAAAGGGATGTGCAGCTTTCAACTGTTCCCTTTTATGATTTTATTATAAATTTATATATCTTCCAATAATTTTTCAAAATCTATATTCGTATAAGATCGCATAAGCAGATTTTTTTTTATAAAAAGTGATTTTTTAAAGTCACATCTTACAAAAAACAGTTTTATAGTAAAAGACGTACAATTTTTTTTATCATACTAAAATTATATCCTATAAAAAATAATTTATAAACTTACGTCTTATAAAAAAATGACTTTTTAAATAAATTTATCAGAGTTATAGATTTTTAAAATTTTTTGGGTATGGATTTAATAAAAGGGGAATATTGGTATAATATTGCCAGCTTTTGAGGTGCCAACTTCATTATTATTTTGTACTTTGGTTCAATTCTAATGAAACCTTTAAAATATATATTTAAAGATGATATTATTAAAAGATAATCTCGTGTTATATATATATATATATCATAAAAATATTCTCTAAACATGAAAAACTTCACTAAAAATTCATTGTTAAATTTTAAAATTCAAGAAAAGAAAGATTGATGAAAGCGATTTTTATATTTAATGAGAAATTATTTTTATTTCTTTTTCTGACAATATTCAATTTGTGTTTACCTAAGACAAGATTGGTTTGGTTGGGTGATGATTCTGTTTCATCCTTGGATAATGGGAAAGGAGGAAAAGTATCAGATAAAAGGAGAAGAATATAATTATGCAAATTTGACTCATGTAATATTTAATGATTTTATTCTATTGTGTTGTTGAAACTTATATAATATTTTATTTTGAGTCTTTAATTATTAAACTTTTAGAAGATAACTTGGATGATATAATGATGGTACACTAATGAACTGATCACGCTTAATTTTTATTTTATGTGTAGAATTGTACGATAATATTTAGGATAAATTATATAGATAGTCACTATATTATAGGGTTAGTATCGAAATAGTTATTATTTAATATTTTAGTATGTTTTTAACGAATCAATTCTATTAAAATTGAATAAAAATCTTCTATCTCTTAATAATATCTTATTTCATGTCTCTTATTAAAAAAATTTCAAAAATTGATTTCTAAATCCTAACTCTAATTTTTTATATCCTAAACACTAAATCCTACCCCTGAAAATACACCATACCTTTAATTCCCTAAACCCATAACTTTAAACTCTAAATCTTAAATATTAAACCCATTCATTTAAAATGAAGACACTAATAGAGACACAATTAAGAGAGACACGATTAAGAGGTAAACATTTGCCCCCATAATTTTGAGCCTCTCCGTATTGAAGTAGTTAATCCTTTTGAAATTGGTTTTATATTCTGATTGGTGAATTTGAATCATTGAAGACAAGCTTATAAATACTGAAGACTTCACCATCGATCCTCTGCAAAAGAATAGAACACATTGTATTGTATTATCAGCTCGGTGTTTCTTCAATTCTATCACTTGCTTTCTTTTATTATTAAGGTATGATTTCTTTTTAACTCAGTTCAATTCGAGTAAAGTGTTCCAGGTTGTGCTTTTATCTTCTCTCTAATGTCAACCTTATGCATGCTAATTATCAGCTATGGAGGTTAGAATAAAGGGATCTACGGTCGTTCGTCCTGCTCAACAAACTCCCAAAGGGAGTCTATGGTGCTCAAATTTAGATATATTGACGACATACCATGTCCCTACGGTACACTATTATAAGACCAAAGGTTGTTCTGATTTCTTTGATACCGGAAGGCTTAAGGATGCTTTAAGCAAGATTCTTGTGCCATTTTACCCTGTTGCTGGAAGGTTAGGATATGATGAAAATGGAAGACTTGAAATACAATGCAACGCTCAAGGAGTTTTATTCGTTGAAGCTGAAACCACTTCAGTTATGAACCCTTTGATTGGTAATTTCTCTGATAACTCTCAAGTCTTTCGGTTAGTTCCCGAGGTGGACTACTCTGGAGGGATATCGTCCTTTCCACTTCTTGTAGTGCAGGTAATCTTTAAGCATTTTATCAGAAAAATGATCAAGTATGAGAGATTATATAATTGTTTAGTGTTGATTTATTGTCTGTATAATTGATCAGGTAACAAAGTTTAAATGTGGTGGAGTTTGTCTTGGAGTTGGGTTTCAACATACTTTAGGAGATGGTACAACGGGTTTTCATTTCATCAATAGTTGGGCTGATACTGCCCGGGGTTCATCGCCCGCATTGCCCCATTCATTGATCGAACTCTTTTTCGTGCTCGAGACCCGCCAACGATTAAATTCCACCACCTTGAAAATGATCCTCCTCCATCAATGAAGTCCACATTGGAAACTCATTCAGATGACCCCAAGTCGTATATTGTCTCCACCTTTAAGCTCACAGTTGATCAATTGAATACCTTGAATGCCAAAGCAAATTCAAAGAGTGCTACAAAATATAGTGTTTTCAAGATCTTGGCTGCACACATATGGCGATGCATAAGTAAAGCAAGGGGTCTCTCCAGTGATCAACCTACCAGGCTACAATTTCCAGTGGACGGTCGATTTAGATTGAACCCTCCTCTCCCTCCTGGCTACTTCGGCAAAGTAATCTTTTTATGTGCAGTAGTTTCTCAAGCTGGTGATCTCGAATCTGAACCATTTACTGATACTATACAGAGGATTCATGAAGGGCTACATCAGATTAATGATGAGTACTTGAGATCAGCTCTCGATTACCTTGAAAAAATGTCTGATTTAAGCAGTCTTAATAGAGGACCCCAGACTTACCGTTGCCCCAACCTTGCTATTATTCCATGGAACCGGTTTCCTATATACGATGCTGATTTTGGATGGGGTCGTCCCGGATATATGAGGCCAGGTGATATCGTCCGAGAAGGCAAAGTTTACATACTACCAAGTCCAACTACTGATGGGAGCCTATACGTGGTAACTTGCTTGGAAACGAGCCAAATGAAAGTTTTTGAGAAACTTCTTTATGATTTCACTTCATAGATCACAAGGAAAGGAAGTTATCTCGGATTTGAATTCAAGACCAAGTGTTCTTGAGTTCTAGTGTTATGTTTATCTAGAGGACAAACAAAGTGTGAATGGTCTTATTAAGAGGATGATGTTCCAAGTTTCATTAGTAATTTCCCTGTTAAAGTGAAACTTTGTTACTTATTGTGATGTTCTCGATAATGTCTCAAATGATTGGTAATAGAAGTATAGATAGGAAGGTTGTTATTTCGGTTAATTTGTTAAAAGGTTCCTGCTTCCCTATATAAAGAGAGGTAATCTTGTATTCAATACACCATAAAATATAAGCATCAAAGTTCTTGTTAGTATAGTTGTTTTATATAATTCTATATGGTATCAGTCGCTGGAATATGGTCCTGGTGTTCTTCTTTCCGATTTGCTCTCCTCTGATCAACCTTGTGAGCCGGTTGAGTTGGTTGTTGCTCAAGCTTTACAACCGAGATGTCAACAACCTGCCGAATCCTACATTTTGGGATTGGGTATTGCCTATTTCTCCCTCTGTTTTCTTCATTGTTATCTTCGCCCTAGTCTCTGTAGCAGTTTTGCTCTCCTCTACCAAACCAAGAACGAAGAGCGCTCAAAGGATGTCACCTTCTTACAGTTTTAGATCGCTGCGGGATATTCTGGGAGTTCATGATGAAGGGGCGGATTTTCCTCCGTTTTATCCGACTTCGTCTTGCAGAGACGGTGAGAAAGAGTTAGAAGCTTCTTCGTCGGGAAAAAAGGTGAAGCTGGATGATTCTTTGATCGATCTTCAGCAAAATCAAGAACGCATAGCTCAGATCGAGGCACAGCCATGAAAGCTCAAACTGTCAAACTTGAGTTTCATCGCCACCGGGAACATGCGCTTGCTTTGTTCAGCGACAGAGAAAGCTGTGAGGATACGAATGCAAGACGGATCATACGCAGGTGAAGCAAAGTCAGCTCACGGTATTTAAAACACTGCTTATTAGAAGAATAGTCTCGATTTACCTTGTTAATCTTTACTTTTTGGAGTAGTTTCCTTTGATTGGTGATCAAATTTCTTAAAAAAATTGTTTTTTTTATCAAAAGAATTTCGGATGACAAGAAAGTTGTAAAAACGAAGTGGATTAAGAACAGAAGGATGAAAAACACTTTCGATTCTTGGTAAAACCATCAAAAGAAAAAAATGTAAGTTAAGAAGAACGAAAGGATGAAAAACACCTTCGGTTCTTATTAGATCACTAAGAAATACAAGTTTTTTAGTTTGAAGGAATTCTCTTATCAAAGATCAAGTTCAAGCATCGATATCTTTTATCTTTTGCTCGAGAATCACTAATCCGAAGAAAATTGAGAAGCTTAAAGAAGTAGGGTGAATATTAGAAGTATAGATAGGAAGGTTGTTATTTCGATTAATTTTTTAAAAGTTTTTTTTTCCCTATATAAAAAGAGATAGCCTTGTATTCAATACACCATAAAATATAAGCATCAAAGTTATCGTTAGTATAGTTGTTTTATAGAATTATACAGTTGGCGTTCCCATGTTTCCATCTGAGTATTGCCATTAACAAGTACAGCATAATATATTTCTAGATTCCAACACTCAAACTAGTAAGAGCAAACCTTTTTTAAACAATCAATGGAACATTGTTTACTACATCTATGCTTTGCATGTGAGCACTGACATAATTATTAAAATTTATAGGGAAATGGTCAATTAAATCACTGGTGTGATATTGAATTTAAATCTTGGACAACCTTTTCTCATTATCCCCTGTAAAAGAAAATTCATAGAAATGTTTCTTAAAGAGTTCCATGTGCCTTGTCTCCAAACGAGCTGCTACCAACAAACTCCCATCATCTGTTGGACTTGGTAGTATAACAGTTTTGCCTTCTTGGACAAGATTTGCTGGACCAACATAAGTCGGGCGACCCCATCCGAAATCTGCATCATATGCATGTAACCACAACCAAGTGTTTACCAACATGTTTGGGAATCGGTAAGTATGTGATCCTCTGACTAAAGTGCTCAAATCAGACACTTTCTCGGTGTAATCAAGAGCTGATCTCAAATAGTCATCATTAATCCGATTTAATCCTTCGTGGATCCTCTTTACCGTATCAGAAAACGATTCGGTTTTGAGATCACCAGCTTGAGTAACTAATGCAGTTATAAAGATTGCATTGCCGAAGTATCCTGGTGGGAGAGGAAGATTCAATTTCGAGCAACCGTCAACCGGAATGTACATCTTCACCGGTTGATCGTCTAGGAGACCCCTGGCTTTACTTACACAACGGCATATATGTGCAGACAATATGTTGAAAGTAGTATATTTTGTACCACTCTTTGCACCTGCTTTGGCTTTCAGGAGATCCAATTGTTCAGCTGTGAGCTTAAAGATGGAGACAGTAGATGGCTTAAAATCATCCGAGTTCTGGGAAACCTTTGTCTTCAATGGTGGAGAAGGATCATATTACCATCATGTGCTAAGTATCATTAGCACATCAATTTATTAAATTTTATAAAATATATATTTTTAAACTAATTAAAGATTTTTACAACATATCTTTATATTTATATCAACAATAGATTTAAAATTATAATAAGTCAAAGTTTAAAAAAAATACTAAAAATTAATAATGAACAAATAAAATGGGACAAAAGAAATAGTAGAAATCCAAATCAACAAAACTAATCCCTCCTTAATTATTTAATAACCAACAAACAAAATATACTTACATAATTATGAATAAGCAAGTATACTTAAAATACTATTCAAGAATAGACTTGTACACAACCCTGGCCACCGCTCTCTTCTTCCAAAATTTTATCTTTTTTTCGTTTTTTATTTTGATCAATCCTTTTAATCAGTAATTGATAATCAATTTTAGTATTGGTTATGGACCACCCAATTTATTATTTTTTCTTGTTTTATTTTAATAAGAATTTCTATTTTTTTATCTTTATGACACGCTTTTTTATGTCCCTGTGACATGTTCTTATTTTTGTTTTGGGGTTTAGTTTGTCTGTCTTGGCATGTTGCAACATACCCTGACAATCAATTGTTGTTCACACAGAGATTCAATCGATGCTAGTTTCTGATTTATTGCTTTTGTCGGTGGTCACTTGAAAAGATTTATCCCCACTTGGTTGATGGTTGTTTATCGATAAAATTAGTCTTGGGTAGCGGTACTTTTTGCACGACAGTTTGAATCGTCTACAACTTCTTCTTCCTTCATTATGCGTCTCGTTTGGACAAAGATAATGAGATTCTAGAAGTTTCTGAATTTTATTGGTATGCTTATCTCCATAGAATTTTTTATTTTTCTTTGTTTTTGGGTTGTAAGAAATTTTAGATTTTTAATCCAATTATTTTACTTCTTGATTAGGATGTAATTATATTTTTTATAGATTTAATAAAAATTCAGTAGTATTTATAAAAAAAATACTATTCATCAATGTTATTAGCTAACAACGAATTGATTTAAGTAGTAAGTAGTTTGATATTATTTAAATAAATTTTGAATTTAAAATTTTATATATATAGAAAAATCATAAAAAACTCGTATACTAAAATTAAATATATAATGCAAGATGATCTAAATTAATCCTAACAAAGTACCGTGATGGGAAAAAAAACAATGCTATTAGTTAACGATAGACAAAAGTGTTATATTATAGAAAAAACATAATTAACCTTAAAACTATAGATAAAACTCAAATCTTAATGCCAATATCGGAGGGTGGGGTGTAGCTGTTGTGAATTAACAATACGCATTATATTTGAAATAAATTTAAATTTTTGATAAAATATAAAAAACAAATAATATTAATTATTTAGTAATATATTTAATCGAGTTAATACAAGTGTAAATCATTTGTGTCTTTATTGTACTTCTATTAATATTCTTATCTTAAAATAGTGGATTTTGGATCCAAAATTAAGAGTATGGTTAGGATTAGGGAATTAGGATTAGGATTAAGGTGTATTTTTAAGGTTTATATTTAAGATTTAAGATATAAAAGTTAGTATTAGTATTTAAAATTATATTTTAAATTTTTTTAATATGAAACATAAAAAGAGACAAAGACAGAAGTCTTTTACTCTAATACGTAGGAAGAGGGATTTATTTTAGGTTGGCCTACTTGGTGTTCTGGAATGGTGAAAAAATTATTAGGTGAACCTTGTTTATCACGTCATCAATGATATTAATTAATTAGGATCGTTCATTTTAATTTTTTTCCAAAGTGAATCATCACCTCTTTTCTACATGTAATTAATGGATGAACAATTATTTGGTAGTTAATTTAAGATGAACGGTCTTTATTACTTGGACCATAGATGACGTGATAAATATGGTTCAGCTAATAATATCTCATAAATATAACTCTCAGCATTTATATATTATATTAATTTAGTTTTAATTATAAAAATTAATTGTAAATTATGCACTCGTTTAAAATCCTAGTTGATGACTGCACTCGTCCAACATTTATGTATTATATATAACATTATTATGCGTGGCTCCACTTGTGAGTCCGTCTTGTATGTTCTTCGTGACTGCAATGTAGCCCGTAGCATCTGGCTGGCAACTTCGCCTACAGCACCAAGTTCAGATTTCTTTACTCTTGCTCTCCAAGAGTGGCTCGTCAAGAATTTGACCATGTCTGGCGACATCACTCACAATGGCATTCATTGGTCTCTATGCTTTGCTGCCTTGATCTGGCAGATTTGTAAAAAAAGGGAATGAAACCATCTTTGTTCGAAACTCCCTGTTGATTGATGATTTGATCAAGTGTAGCACCCACTGGGCACCATATTTTTCTTCTCTACAACCCCACCCCACGTTGATATCTCTGCAGGTACTCATGGAGTCATGGTCGGAGCAGTTGCTGTAAACCGACCCCGATGGCTGGAAACTAGTGCAGATACAAACGGATAAATCCCAGGTCGTGAAGCTCTTAGGGAGTGGTGATGCTGCATATACCTCTCTCTCGATCGTTCGTGCAATTACAATGATGAGAAGCCTCTCGATCATCCAAATGGAAATAAGATATTTTGGGTTAAATTTCTGTTAGCAGACTCCACAACAAACCTTGTACGTTTGTATTAAGAAAGATAGCAGTATAAATTAATATTTCGATGTACGCCATTTTCGCTGATTTCGTCGGTTCAGAAACGTAAAGCAGAGTGAAAGAGAAAAACAAGGCCACATTCCATTAGTAATTTTCATTTTCCTCTATTTTAATTGTTCCTCTGCACCTCGCTCGGATCTCAAATCGTCTATTCTAGCATTCGTCGTCTCCTGTTTCAGGCTCTGGGATCCCTTATCGAGATCCCTGAGCTTAATCTTTCTCCCCATTAGTCTCTCGATCGTACGAATCCAGAATCTACCCTTTACATGCCAATGTTCCGATGATTATTATCTGAATTATCTTGCTGTTCCCGATTTTGCAGTTGATTTCTGGATTACCCTTTTGTTGTGTGTCATACGAAACGACCATGTCAAGCTTAGCGGATCAGCTACAACTGGGAATCTCCCGCCAGTTTTCCACCGGGTCGTTAAATCGGAGTTTCAGCCGCCAGTTCACGCGGCAGGCATCACTCGACCCTCGGAAGAACAACCAAAGGTTCAGCTTCGGGCGGCAATCGTCGCTCGACCCAATCAGGCGGAGTCCCGTCAATGATGATATGACGGTGCCGGAGAACCTTGACGTGACCATGCAGCTGCTGTTCATGGCGTGTAGAGGGGACGTGAGAGGAGTGGAGGATTTGTTGAATGAAGGCGTTGACGTTAATAGTATTGATTTGGATGGCCGTACTGCTTTGCACATCGCTGCTTGTGAAGGCCATGTGGAGGTTGTTAAGCTTCTTCTTGTTAGGAAGGCTAATATTGATGCCCGTGATCGTTGGGGTAGCACGGTACCTTTCTTATTCTTCTTCTATTCATTTTTTATTGTTCCTTCCTTTAGTTGTTCAAAATCAAATGGTGGGGAATTAGATTTATTTCAGGTTCAGTTATAATATAATTCATCTCTATTGGTTGGCTTTGTTAACGAAAATTATTGATTTTGAACAAGTACATTCAATGATTTTGTGGAAAGTGGAAAACTATCTGCTGCTTGGATCAAGGACATAAATTGGGGCTGCGGTTGCTTTTTCGATTGCATTGTGGACATAGCAGATGCTATTGAGGTCACTGCCGGTGTGCCTCTACCGCTATTGCGGTTGCAGACAGCTATTTAAATCCCCCCTTGGATTTAAACAACTAAGATGAATAATTTAGGGAGAAGAAAGGGGCAGATAAATGCGCTTTAGTTCTATCAAATGCAGTTTGATTTATGATGACGTGAATGCATATTGAGCATGTTAGTAAGTTGTTTTTTGTATGGACAGGCAGCTGCGGATGCGAAGTACTATGGAAATATGGAGGTCTACAATTTTTTGAAGGCCCGTGGGGCTAAAGTTCCCGTATGATATTAAACTTTCTTCATCAATCTAAATTTTGTTTCTTCCTATGATTGCAATTTATGCATGTATGAAGATTGATAATTACGTATATGCTATGATTTTAGAAAATCAGGAATACGCCAATGCCAGTGTCTATTCCTCGAGAGGTTCCAGAGTACGAACTTAACCCCTTGGAGCTTCAAGTTAGGAAGTCTGATGGTATAACAAAGGTATTGGTTCTCTTAACTTATTTTTCCTACATTGATTCTTTTGTACATTCATATATGGTCCAATGTAAAGGTGGTCATGTTGATATGCTGATAATATCTTATGTTTCATGTATTCCGCAGTGAAAGGATTAGGCTAGTTTTCTTTTACTAGATTTGAATCTCTTTTCTGTTCAGTTCCAATGTTAAAGCAATTTATACATTTGATGAAAGATTTCTACTCGTTTGCAATTGTTTATAAATGCGCCAAGTTCTGACAGATAAGTGAACATTTTTTTCTTAATTGCTTTTTAAAGCTCAATAGTGGCTTATTTGGCATTATTTTGGATGTCACATGCATCAAAGATTTTCTTATGGTCTCTGCATTTCTTCATTTTCATAATTTATTAAAACAATCTGTTATCTTATATTCTTGGTGGCAATCCTTTTAGGTTGTCAAGACAGACTCAAGGTTGAGGTTTTTCTTTAATTTTACGGTACAACTTGGAACATGTCAATCAAATATAAAATGTTGACTTTATTCATAATTTTACATGAAGAAATGTATTTTACTCTCCATGGTCTCCCTCAAATTTTCTCCAAACTGTTGCTGTAGCTGTAGCTGCACAGATTTGCATCTTGATGAATTTGTATTTATCATTTCAAAGTTCAGATATATCGGATGCTCTTTCTTCTTTTAATATTCTTGCGCACGCGCACACACACCTATATCAATAGATTGTTAACATTTCATCAATCACTTGTCAGGGATCATATCAAGTTGCAAAATGGAATGGCACGAAGGTTGCTGTAAAAATTCTAGACACAGAGAGCTATTCAGACCCTGAGGCCATGTATGCACTTTCCTTGTTTTCTTTTTGACGTGTTTGACTCATGGGAATCATCATACATGTGTTGTTTCCTTATTGACATCAGTCATTTATACTTATGTTGTTACTCTACACATTCCTTTGCTATGTACACTTTCTTGGTATTGAGTGTCCCTCGTGCATCTTGCCGATATGCAGAAATAAATTTGTGTGTTTCCTATCATGTGTATGTCTAGAATTACTGATACCTTTTTTGCCACTTTTATGCATTTTTATGGGCCATGTAAATAAGTTTGTATATGGATGTTTCAAAAGGTTGAGTGGAGCAATTGCACGCTTTCCAACATGTATATAACCCAAGGGTAAGAAACAAGTATGTTTGCTGATTTTCTTTCAGCAGATAGCTTCCGTGGTCTAAATTCCAATAAGAAGGAACAAAGGGATATTTGTTGGGAGCAACACTAGCCTAATATAGCTCTAGTTCTGATAGATAATACTGAACAATGCTATTGTAAAGCAACTTTCTAAGTTCTAACAGCCTTGTACTGCCGCTGGGTACTAGAGTAGTGATTGGTGTGTACAATTTTAATGTATTTTTTTTTTACCAATTATGCACTTTCTTTCATATCATTATCTTGTTTTAGAGTAAAAATCATGACTATTTATCATGTCTCCTTCCATGCCTCCTACTGAAATTTTCTAAAAATTAAATTTTAAACCCTAACCCTTATTTTCTATATCCTAAACCTTAAATACTACACCCTAAAAAATACACTCTACTCCTAATTTCCTAAACCCTCTAATTTAAATGAAGGCATGAGAAAGAGATAGATGATTTTTACCCCTTGTTTTAGTTTAATTAGGGAATATGTCTGAGTTCCTTCAATCACTTTTGTCCGGTATAATGACACCATATGTATTAATTGCATTCAGTACAAATTTTGAGGCTACATGGTTAAGTAGATTTTTTTTTTTGTCTCAAATTCTAAAGAGATTAGCACATACTTCATTTTGTTACTTTACATTTCTTGTTTTCTGAGCTGTATGATTTTTTTTTTCTAATTACTGTTAAAGGATGTCAAGATTTTTTTATTGTTTTTGTTTTCCAATTTTCTTGCGGAGCCTAATACAACCATATACGCACACACACGTATGTGTGTATGTGTGTGTGCACACTTTTAAACAGAAATGATTTCAAGAATGAGCTAACTTTACTAGAAAAAAGTTCGACATCCTAATGTGGTTCAATTTGTCGGAGCTGTTACACAAAATGTTCCCATGATGATTGTTTCTGAGTATCATTCAAAAGTAAGAACTTCTCTCTTCTCCCTATTCTTCTTCATGTTGCTGCTTACCCCTTGAATATCTTGCTTGTATTTATGTTCTGTTAATTTGTTTTTTTAATCGGTATTTATGCATCCTTCTGCACAAATTCGTGATTGAAGAGAGGCACAACGATTTCTAGAGGAAAAAAAAGAAAAGAAAAGTGAGATGACTAAACAATTAAGGTTTCCCCATAGGCCTAAAGTTTTCTCCCGTATAGTTTAGGAAGTGTCATAATTTAAAATGCATAAACAGAACAATTGACACTAGGTAGTGGAAAAGATTAAGATGTATGTGAATTATGTAACCAATATCACTGTATATTGCATGAATGCAATGAGGAATAGACTATAGAGTAACGACTCATCCATGTCCTAGAGTGGCTCCCTAATGAATGAACTTAGCCTCACAACCATCTTCAGTTAGTTATTGATTCAACTTTGTTTTCTTTGTACTGCATTTCTACACTAGAGCTTTTGATACCATCCTTAAGATGGTATGTACTTTAAGCTTTTCTAGTATGGTTCCTTTATTTGGTTATTGAAACCAAGATGTTGTGCCATCAGCTTAGTTTGCTTTGTGTAGAGAAAGTATTTAGCATTTTACATACCAAATTAATACTACTACGGTGATTATCCTTATTTTAGGGTGACTTGGGAAGCTACCTTCAAAAGAAAGGGCGTCTATCACCATCCAAAGTCTTGAGACTTGCTCTTGACATTTCCAGGCATGTTCTTTCTTTGAATTATACTTCAAGAAATTTTTTTGTTATTGTCACTTTAATCACCATTAGTCCTATTTTTCTCCTAAGCCAAACTCAGATGTGAATGTTCTGAATATGCTTGTTTTTCTATCCTTTAATATCTTTTTTTTAATAGTGCATGGAACTGCTTCTAGTATTTTATTTCTCCTGGTTATTCACTTTATTGACTGTTATTTTCTTTATATCAGGGGAATGAATTACCTTCATGAATGTAAACCGGAGCCAATTATTCACTGCAATTTAAGGACAAAGTAAGGCAACCACTGCAGAAGTTGATATGATTCTTGCAGAAATGGCAAGTGATAATTCTTTATTGTGCGCATTGTGATATTCTGTTCTTTAATATTTGAAATTTGGTAAGGTGCCAGAAACATTTTGATGGATAATGGAGGTCATTTGAAGGTATCTGGATTCGGTTTGTTAAGATTGACAAGAATAGCACCTGACAAGGCAAAATTAGCAAATCCAAATTATCATTTTGATCCAAAAAGTATGTTTGTGACAGAAAGGTATTAGTTCTGCTTATGGTAAAACTGTGACTAATAATTTAGTTTTTCTGATTGCAGACATATATGCGGCACCCGAGCTTTATAAAAATATGGTATTTGATCGAAGTGTTGATTCATATTCCTTCGGTGTCATTCTATACGAGGTATATGGTCTCTCAAAAGTTTGTTATCAACTGACACAAATGATAGTTCCATTCTGACAACGGCAGTTTAACTGCCTTCAATAGTTTCATTCCTTGTTTCTTGCTTACATCTTGCAGATAATGAATGTGGTTTTCTTTTCTTTCTTTCCTTTTTACAAATAATGGATGCTCACCTGCTTCCCACATCATGATAATTTCTTATGTAATTCTTTCTGTATGCGAGTTTGAGCGAGACTTATGAGAATGAGTAGTCATGGTGGGGAATTTTGGTAGGGGGTTGTGGGAAGTAATTGTTCAGACAATTAAAGCTGCTTTTTTGTTCGATACAGAATTAACCGCGATTTCTGTTTTGTTCCTGTATGAGTTTAGATGATCGAAGGAGTAGTGCCTTTTCATCCCAAACCTGCTGAAGAGATTGTGAGATTGATGTGTTTGGAAGAGAGAAGACCATCATTCAAGTCAAAATCAAAAAGTTATCCTCCGGACTTAAAAGAGTAAGTTTGGGGTTTGAGATGAAAACATGTTTCGGACCTAAGTTATTGAATTAATAACCGTGTTATTTTAGTTTGTATGGTTTGTTTTATGTTTCTTACACATTCAATTGAAAAAAACTTGGTTTGTGTGCATGTCTTCTTTTCAGAAGAAAGAAGCACAGTGCATCCTAATCCCTATCTTGTACAGAAATATGACATACAAAGACTCTAAGCTTTACTACATTATAATGTATGAACAGGTTAATTGAAGAATGCTGGGATAAAGAACGTGTTGTTAGACCGACTTTTTCGGAGATCATTGTACGATTAGACAAAATAGTTGCCAACTGCTCAAAACAAGGGTGGTGGAAAGACACTTTCAAGCTTCGATGGTATGCTTCTATTACCTATTTTCACCCCAAGACAGCTTTATATATGTTACATATTTATGAAATATTGTTAGAATTCCTCGTCATATCATGAACATACATACCCAATATTTACTTCTAAGGCTTTTAGTTTGAGATTGAGTTTGTCTTCTAAGGCTTTTACTTCTAAGTCCCCTTAAAATATTCAAGGCTGTTTCTGTGCTGGGTTGCTGATTAAGATGCCTTCTGGATTATTTACTATAGAAGCAAGTTCCGATGCCATGTTTGGTTATCATACAAGAATACTTAGGGGAGGGAGATAGAAATCAGTTTGGTTTCAATATAGTGGATTGAAACTTCTATGACTAACTTCATTGTGTGGGAGTTGAAACCATGTAAATATCATGTAGACTACATTTACATGCATGTGTCGATAGTATAGTATCTTCTACATGAGATGTTCAATTTGCAATACGCAAATTCATTCAAACACGCACACGCACACATTATATATATTTCATATTCAAAATGATCTCAATTTCAATACACAAGGACATGCACACACGCATTCAGACACCTAGTTGACGAGCAAGGATTAAAAGGAGAGAACTTGTTGGCGTCCCATTTTTCCAAAGAGTGAGTTTCTTTTAAAATAAGGATATAAGTTATAACCCAAATTTGCTGATGATCTCTTGCTCTTACTTCCACGACCGAGTAGGCCAGCATAGGATACAAAAAATAATTTGTACTGACAAAATGGTGTATACATTTAGTTTTTAACTGCATTAAATCCATAGATAAAAATCCATGGTGTGACTTACCTAAGAAAATGTTGTTATTCCATGATTCTGAACTTTCCTTCATAAGCTAAACAGTTATGTTCTACATCTGATTCTTTGCAGGAAATAAGGTGAGGGAAAACCGAAAATGGGATGAAGATTTCGAGGGAATTTAATCTCGGGTTTTTGAAGCTTCATCATATTAAATATTGTAACATATACAATCTTAGAAGCAAAAAGGAAGAGATTTTCACTCTTTTTTTTTCTTTCAAGGAGCTGGAACAGTTCCTTCTTTATGTATGGATATTTCCGTGTGAAAAAATTGCCATGAATGAAAAATTACAAATGGAGAGAATTGCAGCACTTATTATGGCATTTGGTGGGCGCAAATTATCTCTCTCTTTCTCATGTTTTTATTTATGTCTTCGCTTTAAATTAGAGGGTTTAGGGTGGTTTAAAGTTAAGGGTTATGGTTTAGGTTAGGGATAGGATGTATTTTTTAGAGTGTAGGATTTAGAGTTTAAGATATAGAAATTAAGGGTTAGAGTTCAAAATCTATTCTTTTTTTAGAAATTTGAAACAGAAGACATAAATGAAAACATGATAAAGAGGAAGATGATTTTTACCCATTTGATGTCCTTGACAATAAAATTGTAGTTTTAGTTTTGAGAAATAAATGTTTGAGTTGCATGTAGAATGTTTTCAAATTTGAAATCTGATTGAAACTGATGTCACTCTAATTAGACCTTTTAGGTTAAAAAATAATTTGGTACATACTTTCATATCTCTTTTAAAAAAAATTAAAAAATTGAATTTTCAACCTTAACTCTTATTTTATATATCCTAAACCCTATATGTAAAAAATACACCCTAATTTCATAAACCATAACCACAACCCTTAACTTTAAACTTTAAACCTCTAATTTAAAATAGAGGCATGAAAAGAGGCATAGAAAAGAGGTAGATGATTTCCACCCCATTTATCACTTATTTAGGTGATATTCTTGATAAAAGAGAGTAGAATTCAAGCTAAATAGTAGTGAAGAGGTTAATAATAGGTACGGTGTTAGAATTAGAGTAACGATAATATACAAAATTTTAAAAGTTTAGAGGAAAATTTATAATTTTCTAATTTTTTAAAATTTATTATTTAGCTAAAAGGTAAAATAATCGGATATTAATCGGATTTTTTAATTTTCAATGACCCACGAATCGATATGTATCTCAGTAGCAAAAACATACTATCCGTACCCAAGGTATCCTCATTCGAATCTACTAAGTCCCAATTTTATTGCATCTATTTTTTCTTCTTTAATATGATAACATGTGTCACCATTTAATTGAATAATTAATTTATTATATTAAATTAAAATTAGAATCAAATTGATAATTTATATAAATAATAAGGACTTAATATATTATTTCAGTTTTATTTATTAGATATGACAATTTTTCCATTTTTAATGATTGATGACTTGATTTAAATTAATTTTATATAATAAATATATTAAAATTATAAATATAATAATCAAATCGATATAATACTATAATTAAGTTTTTATTTGTGGGGTACAAATCGTCTACCTTTTTTTTATACCTCCATTTGTGCCTCCACTTTAAATTAGAGGGTTTATGGTTGTCGCGACCATTTTAAAACCGAAAAGTGAAAAATAGCCTGGCGATTGAATTTTGAAAAAATCGAGTTTTTTACCACTTTTAATTATTATTTATGAAAAATCGGGGCATTAAAAAAATGTATTTTATTTGAATTTTGAAAAAACTTGGAAGTCGCCACCGGCCACTTTGGTAGGCCAGACACCATAAAACTAACCAGAGATTCATTTTGAAAACATTTTGGGTTCGGGATTCGGTTACGCGTAAGGACGACCCTTACGAGCGCCCGAAATCGGTACCTTATTAATTACACGTGACATTTTGGCATTTCGAATAATAACATTAATTTAATCCGTCATTGTCAAATAAATATCGCTCGAATAAGAATATCCTTTTGGGTAAAAAGGTACACTTCTTTTAAATACGAGCTTCGAGAAAGACATCCTAGAATAGGAAATCTTAACTCGTATTTAAAGAAATATAAATTCTGACCCAAAAGGTTTTAAATGCATGATCGATTTATTATTTGGTTCATTTTAAGTTCTAACCTAAAAAGGCTCCATTGATTTAAATGTTTAAACCCTATTAAATTATTAATTTCACCGGGTGTATTATGATAACATCCGAATGCACGGACACTACCATTTTGACACCAAACAAAATTAATAATTACTATTGGGGTTTCTAGTTTTGCCTAATTAATTTTATTAAATTCTAACCCTAAATTATTTGTCATTTTCTACGTTTCGATGACGCGCCGAATACGATACCAAAGTACACTATTGGCCAACATAATGTTGTTTCAAAAACAATGACCACTTAGTGTATCCGAGATATATGATTAGAACGTCATCGTTACTAAATTATCTCTCCTATTTAATTAATTAATTAAAGTGACTAATCCTAAAGGCTCTAATTTAATTAACTAGGTGTAAATTAAGTGTTGTCCTAAACAAATATACTATATGGATTTAAAAGCATGTAATCAAGCATATGAAATAAATAAAAGCACTAATTAAAAGATATAAGGATCAAATTGAATTTCATTTAAAGCAAGGGGGATCAATTACAAGTAAAAGGGGTCTAATTAAAATAAATGGAAATTTAAGGATTCGAATTTACCTTCGGGAATTGATTTCGACAATCTCCGGTGATATTCCGATCATCTTCTCCGGTGATTGTTGTTACTCCGATAATCTGTTGAAATTCCTCATGTGATAATTTCTTTTTCCTCTCCAAGTATGGGTCTTCCTTCTCATTGTTTTCCCTTCGGATCATGCTAAAAAAAATTGGCATCGCTGCTGTTTCTATTTAAGTTCACCACTGGCTGCACATGCATATTTGATAATGGTTTTGAATGACGATTCACAGAATTCCATGAAGGCTCAGATAAGTTGGTAATTCTATTCCAACCGGTGTCGAACTTTCCTTCTTAATCTCTAACCAGATTTAATGGAGATGAATGAACCCCCACTGAATATGGGTGATAATTTGAACCAAACTCCTCCTTGTTTGCCTCTTCCGAAAAGAAAATCAAAACCCAACCCCCATCATTGATGCTTCCATGCTCTTTTCTCTCCAGTTTTTCAAAGTGCCTGAGCACCACTTGTCTCTCGTGAACACCCAATCATTGTCTGCCATTGTGAGCCCATCATTTTTGCCAATTATTGCTACAATCATTGCCTTATAATGAAGCCCCATCATTGCACCATCATTGCCTCATCTTCACTTCATCATTGCTTCCATTATCATTCACCATTACTTCAATCATTGCTTCCATAAGAGCCTAAAACCAATTTCCTTCCCCCCCCCATCACTGCCGAAGTATTTTCCTTTTTCTTTTCCCCCTGTTTTCTCTCTGTGTACTCCCCCCCTGTCATCTTCGGAAGAAGAGAAATCAATATCCCCTGCTTCCCGATCCCCACTCCCTTGAAACCGATGGAAACCAAAAAGCCAACCACCCAGTAACTGAACCAAATCCTTATCCCCTTTTCTTTTTTATTTTTTACTCATTTTATCTAATATTATTTATATGTATATTTATTATATAATATTATATATTCTTTTTTAAGTTTTGGTTATTCTTCTTTTTTTATTATTCGTTTAATTATATTTACGTAGGCCTTATTTTATATTCGAACCCGGACGAAATTCGGGTATTACAGCTGCCCCTCTTTGCTCAATGCTGTGGAGCAGGAGACGAGCAAAGACTGAAAAGACACAAATTTTGTCTAAGCTTCTTGGCCTCTGTTACGTTAATAAAGCTTGAAGCTGTTCTTCTCATTATGAAATTCTTCAAGCAAAATACCTGTTATGGAACCCGAGGCTGTTCTTCTCATTATGAAATTCCTCGTATCCCCTGAAACCTGGAGCTGTTCTTCTCATTACGAAATTCTCCAGACCAAAGTGATAGAACCTGAGGTTGTTCTTCTTATTATGAAATTCCTCATATTCCAAGAAAGCTCGAATCGTTGTTTTGATTGGTTGTTTGAATTCTTTTTGAACCTTGAATTCTTCTCTGCAAAAAGAGAAACCATCAATTAATATAAATTCAACATGGATTAAGTTGAAAAACTATCTTTTCATTTGTCATCATCATCACTTCCCTGTTCAAGATTGAACATTTTCGTCTGAACCCATTGTTGATTTAACCTGATTGATGTTGCTCAAGGTTTTATTTCCTGATGACCCGAAGGATTTAAGATCGAATTGCCTCCTTGATTGTGCAAACGATATCATCACTCCCGAAGGTGACGGCCCGAAGGACTTAACATCATGCCCGAAGGACTTATTGATGACCCGAAGGATTTAACAATGGAATATGGAGCTGTTCTTCTTATTACGAAATTCTCCATCTCCACTGAAGAGTCTGAAGTTGTTCTTCTTATTACGAAATTCTTCAGACAAAAAGTGATGAAACCCGAAGCTGTTCTTCTTATTATGAAATTCTTCGTATCTCATCGAATTTGGAGCTGTTCTTCTTATTACGAAATTCTCCATGACCTGAAGTTGTTCTTCTTATTATGAAATTCTTCAGGCAAAAGGTGATGAAACCCGAGGCTGTTCTTCTCATTATGAATTTCCTCGTATTTCATGAAATTTGGAGCTGTTCTTCTTATTATGAAATTCTCCAAACTCATCAAGTGACGGAAATCGAGGCTGTTCTTTTGATTATGAAATTCCTCGTCTCCTGGAAATCTGGAGCTGTTCTTCTTATTATGAAATTCTCCAGACCAAAAGTGGTGGAACTTGAGGCTGTTCTTCTCATTATGAAATTCCTCATATTCCAAGAAAGCTTGAATTGTTGTTGTTTGATTGTTCTTTCTCTGAATCATTTCTCATAGGTTTCTGAATCCTGTTTAACAGAAATATGATGCATTATTAGTATGTTCCTAATGCAAATATTTCTATTATGATGCATGAATGTTCATTGAAGACCACTTGGGTAAACTTTTAGCTTTAGGGAAAGCTCATAATTTCTTGCTTTATCTCCCGACATATCTTCTTTGACTGATATGAGAATTCGTTCCACACTTAGGTTCAATTTTTGGGATTTCTGTTTTTTGCTCTAAAGCGCCTTTTCAGGTTTTCACTTTAGATTTATTCTTTCTCTTTTTTTCTGTCTTTTTTCTGTCTTTTTTTCTTTCTCTTTTTTTAACAAATGAAGTCTGTCATGTTCTCAATGATGCTTGTTCTGGTTTTCAACATATTCTTGTCTTGTATTTTCAACCTTTGCACACCAGGAAAAATCTATTCTAGGGGAGATTTGTTCTCTGCTCTGAAGGAATTCACTATTTCCATTGTTTCGGTTTTCGAATTTCTCATGATAGTATTGCCTCACTCGAACTTGAGCATAATTGTCTTGTTTTCTCATTTTGATATTCCCCCTCGTAGAGCTTCTTTGTCTTGTGATGTCGAAATTGTAACAATTTTCACACTTTGATGAATTGATCGGGCTATATTTTGCCCCAAATAATGGTCAATGCTCTCTCTTTGCCCCAAGTTTTACCTATGTCATCTATGTTGCTCGAATACTTTTGCACTCTAAGCTTTATCTGTTTCTCATCTGACTTTTCATCATTAATCCCGTACCGAGACCACCTTCTATTCCGCTCGCACTTAAAGGGTTAGTACATCATAGTAATACCCATGAAATCCTTTGCTTTTCTTGTATCTAATCAATTTATTTGCAAGATGCTTGTTAAACGATAAAAAAAAAGCTCAAAATAGTATTTTACTAAATTTGAGAATATTGAATAATTTGATAGACATGGAAAACAAGAACACATAAAATTAGGCCTTTAAATACCAAGTGCAACAAAGCCTTCGAACCAATTTGCACAGATCAACTCTAATGTGACCCTTTTCCAATTCATTATACTTTTAGGAAAAACATTCCCATTTTCCTAATTCTACCCTGTTTAGGTGGCACTCTTTTTTCTCACTAGCTCACCATACCCAATGCTTCCCTCTTTTCTGATCTCAATCAAGTATTAGAAGACTGAAAATCCTTGAAGAAAGGTTAACCCTGATAAGCGAGATGTATTCTGAAGACTAACTCTCCTTGTTCCAATACCCGTATATGGTTAAAATGGTCTTTTGTGGCTTGTAATGTGGTCTATGGCTCATGGATATCAAAGAAAGGATATATAGGCTCAAATAATTATTAAGGGTTATAAAACCAAGGATCATTGTTGCATTGATCTGAAAATATTCTGATGAAATATTTTTCTCTTTTTCTTTATAGATCACTTTAGACTGCCCCTTTTTTGGGTTTTCACCCTAGAGGTCATTTCCTTTTCACCACTTCTTTTGACAGTGGTTCATCTCAAAATATCTCACAAAACTTTCTGCTCAATTTTTTTTTGTCGTTTGCTTGGACTTTAATGTCAACAATTTGAACTTTACTTGTTTTTCTTGGTTTTGTATTTCATTTTATTTCTTGCCCCTGATTCACAAGGCATCACAACGAAACATATTTCATTTTCGAATACATTTTCATGCTCTTTTGCCTCCAGTGTAGGGTTGATCCTTGGTTTGGGTTGAATCGAAAGAAAAACAACATTAAGCTCAAAGGGGATAACAAATGATATTTTTCTTATTCTATTTCTTTGAGAAGGGAGATCAAGGAATGCCAAATATCATCCCATACTTGGATATGTTTGAAGAAAAGCAGTCTTCAGTTGAACGATGTTTTGGGTTACCACTTCATTCAAAGACCTTAATCAACAATGCTTGAAAGGAAATTCACTCAAAATTTGTTTGGGATTTTCCCGTGATTCCTGAACACTCATTAATGTTATCCTTTTGGCCTAAATAAAGTAGAAACGAGTTACATTATTAAAGTTGATCTCTGAATTTGATTTTAGAGCAATTCTGCAATTGATATTCAATACCTGAAAGAATGATGTTAGTGATGATACACACACACACACACACACATATATATATATATATATATATATAAATGTATTGGCGATCAAAAATTAACCCATAACAAAGAATGTTTTTTCTATGGTAATGAATAAAAGAATTAAATAACATGAATTAAAGAATCAAAGAATATGAAATGCTTGCCACTTGAGAGAAAAATATATATGAAACAAGCATCATGAGCAAATAAATTGAAATAACTTCCCTTGCAAAGACCCCCAATGCTCGCGGGCAAAAGCAATTGGGATGATTCAGAGTATTACTCCGTAATGATCCCAAAAATGTAGACGAATCCCCTGTGATTCAATTGTTTACCATTCATCAAAGGAAACTGGAGTGAATTTCAACCACCCCATTTTTACCATCGACTTTCTTTTTTTCTATTTCTGTCTCAATGCTGAATTCTCAGGTTTTGAAGCATCAATGTAACTTCTCTTTTGGCTGCTCTTTGTTTGGTATGAACTTCTTGGCTTTCATCTTCAGAATGGCACTAATAATTTCATGACTTGACAAAATTTGCCCCACTTACATTGTTTAAGGTGAACAAGTGCCCCAGAAAATTATCGTCATCATGATCGAACACTTTATTGCTGCTTTAATAGCCCAAAATCTGATCTTCTAAACTTTTTGTAGATGCCCCTGTTGTTTTGAATTGAACTTGATCATTTTTTATCTTTTTCGACTTCATTTTGCATTTTCTTTCTTTTTTCTTTTTATTTTTTTGCAAAAAAGAATTCTTTCAAACTAAACCCTTGTGTGAGATGAATTTTCATACCAATCTCTCGTATTTGCATTTCATCCGGATGTCTTTCTTTCTCGATCTCCAAGCAATGTGAAAACTAGTGTCTGATTCTGAGACCGACTGATCTTTCATATTACCCAAGTGATCCTCAATAACTTTCTGAAATTTCTAACACATTCATGCCCCTCAAAATGCAATGCTGATAAATGATAATGATATGAAATAAACATATGTATGAATTCAGTAATATGAAGATGTCAACCTGTTAAAATAATGAAATGGTATTATGAACAAAATATGTTAACAAAATTGTGTAAAACAACTTAAATATAAATCTACTCTACCATGCATGAATGCAAGAGATATCGATTTCAAAAGCTAATCATTAGACAATATTCATCTAACTAGAAGATCGAATACAAGGGGAAGCCAATTTGTTGATTGAATATAGCTGGCTCGAGCTTCTTGGTTGATCCCCTCGTTTAGTCTGGTCCGACATCTGTCCTGGTATGTCGGTGAAAATCTGTTGATGAGTCTGCAACTTTATCAGGCAAAATCCGTGTATACCTGACCTTTCCCGTACTTGGTTCTGAAGTTGATCCTCAATTCTATCTTTGCATCATCTGGGTAACTATATCGTCTTGGCTTTTGACGTTTAGCCCTTCACTTTAAGCGCTGGTTCAAAACTTATAAACTGATATTCTACATGTCGTGTAGTACTTTTTGACTTCCTCTTCGGCAATTTATGTCGTTCATGAAAGTTGAACCTTGATCCTAAGCTCATAATTCCTTTTTCTTCTTCGAGTCTTCATTCATCGACACTAACCTTGGGATGCCCCTAAATTGATATTCGCTTTCTAGCTGTCTTCGTTTTCTAGCTATCCTTCGCCTTCTAATTATTGTGCCTCACTTATATCTACACTTGCCCCGGTACCCGACTTGAAGCTTGAACAAATGCTAAACCCAATATAAAACTAATTCTTTTCACCTACTGGAACAGTGCAGCAAAACCTCGTAGTTGTTGGTGTTGTAACCATTCTCCTGACGGTTAACTAAAAAACCTTATCGAACAACTCTTCGTGTTGTCTTTCAAAAATCCCCAAATTACCCTTAATTTTGACAGACATGCACTGTTCTTGAGGTCTTCTGAAAATACCCCTGTATTACTAGTACTCGGTCTCTGGCCTCAAATATTAACTTTGATCTCGCACTGAGTCTTCTCGAATATGGTCTGTCTCGGTATATTGTCTCTCACTTGTATATCAAACCCTTTAGTTTATGACCATTGTCTATATAATTAGCTCATGAATCGATACCTCTAATGCATGCTATATGAACCCACACACACACCACAAAAAAACGTTAGTATGGTAAATTAATAATTTGAACAAAAATAAATTGACATAAAAAATAATTGAAATTGCAAAAAGTAACCAGAAAACAATTTATGTTGCATAAAAATAACCAGAGAGCATATTATGTTGTACAAAATAACCAGAGAGCAGTTAAACAGAGAAATCCTAATTTGACAGCATTTCAACAGCATACTGCCTTATCTTATGGTCCCTGTCTGGCTCTATTAGGGGTAGGTTTCTACTCTACACATGTGGGTTTTGGTCTAGATTCTGGGTTCCCGAACTGTCGTTACCGTCTACTGCGACGATAAGACATCGATTCGGTAGTATAGGTCTCTTACAATGGAGGTGAAGACCTCACGACGCGTAAGGTTAGTATACCAGAAGCAGATAAAAATCCGAAACTCGGAGCTGGATAGCATCACGTCGGACAATATTTAACTCCCATTAAGGGTAAAAGCTTGGGTCGAGAGCTTATGCATGAATGACAGATATATCACACAAAATGAAAATACTATCCTCATCCAAACGATATTTATTTGACAATAATGAATTAAATTAATATCTATATTCAAAATACTGATATGCCACGTGTAATTAATAATTAGGCCTGACTCTCAAAAAAAAAATCCCCAGCGGAGTCGCCAAGCTGTCGCGACCATTTTAAAACCGAAAAGTGAAAAATAGCTTGGCGATTGAATTTTGAAAAAATCGAGTTTTTTACCACTTTTAATTATTATTTATGAAAAATCAGGGCATTAAAAAAATGTATTTTATTTGAATTTTGAAAAAACTTGGAAGTCGCCACCGGCCACTTTGGTAGGCCAGACACCATAAAACTAACCAGAGATTCATTTTGAAAACATTTTGGGTTCGGGATTCGGTTACGCGTAAGGACGACCCTTAAGAGCGCCCGAAATCGGTACCTTATTAATTACACGTGGCATTTTGGCATTTCGAATAATAACATTAATTTAATCCGTCATTGTCAAATAAATATCGCTCGAATAAGAATATCCTTTTGGGTAAAAAGGTACACTTCTTTTAAATACGAGCTTCGAGAAAGACATCCTAGAATAGGAAATCTTAACTCGTATTTAAAGAAATATAAATTCTGACCCAAAAGGTTTTAAATGCATGATCGATTTATTATTTGGTTCATTTTAAGTTCTAACCTAAAAAGGCTCCATTGATTTAAATGTTTAAACCCTATTAAATTATTAATTTCACCGGGTGTATTATGATAACATCCGAATGCACGCACACTACCATTTTGACACCAAACAAAATTAATAATTACTATTGGGGTTTCTAGTTTTGCCTAATTAATTTTATTAAATTCTAACCCTAAATTATTTGTCATTTTCTACGTTTCGATGACGCGCCGAATACGATACCAAAGTACACTATTGGCCAACATAATGTTGTTTCAAAAACAATGACCACTTAGTGTATCCGAGATATATGATTAGAACGTCATCGTTACTAAATTATCTCTCCTATTTAATTAATTAATTAAAGTGACTAATCCTAAAGGCTCTAATTTAATTAACTAGGTGTAAATTAAGTGTTGTCCTAAACAAATATACTATATGGATTTAAAAGCATGTAATCAAGCATATGAAATAAATAAAAGCACTAATTAAAAGATACAAGGATCAAATTGAATTTCATTTAAAGCAAGGGGGATCAATTACAAGTAAAAGGGGTCTAATTAAAATAAATGGAAATTTAAGGATTCAAATTTACCTTCGGGAATTGATTTCGACAATCTCCGGTGATATTCCGATCATCTTCTCCGGTGATTGTTGTTACTTCGGTAATCTGTTGAAATTCCTCATGTGATAATTTCTTTTTCCTCTCCAAGTATGGGTCTTCCTTCTCATTGTTTTCCCTTTGGATCATGCTAAAAAAAATTGGCATCGCTGCTGTTTCTATTTAAGTTCACCACTGGCTGCACATGCATATTTGATAATGGTTTTGAATGACGATTCACAGAATTCCATGAAGGCTCAGATAAGTTGGTAATTCCATTCCAACCGGTGTCGAACTTTCCTTCTTAATCTCTAACCAGATTTAATGGAGATGAATGAACCCCCACCGAATATGGGTGATAATTTGAACCAAACTCCTCCTTGTTTGCCTCTTCTGAAAAGAAAATCAAAACCCAACCCCCATCATTGATGCTTCCATGCTCTTTTCTCTCCAGTTTTTCAAAGTGCCTAAGCACCACTTGTCTCTTGTGAACACCCAATCATTGCCTACCATTGTGAGCCCATCATTTTTGCCAATTATTGCTACAATCATTGCCTTATAATGAAGCCCCATCATTGCACCATCATTGCCTCATCTTCACTTCATCATTGCTTCCATTATCATTCACCATTACTTCAATCATTGCTTCTATAAGAGCCTAAAACCAATTTCCTTCCCCCCCCTCACTGCCGAAGTATTTTCCTTTTTCTTTTCCCCCTGTTTTCTCTCTGTGTACTCCCCCCCTGTCATCTTCGGAAGAAGAGAAATCAATATCCCCTGCTTCCCGATCCCCACTCCCTTGAAACCGATGGAAACCAAAAAGCCAACCACCCAGTAACCGAACCAAATCTTTATCCCCTTTTCTTTTTTATTTTTTACTCATTTTATCTAATATTATTTATATGTATATTTATTATATAATATTATATATTCTTTTTTAAGTTTTGGTTATTATTCTTTTTTTATTATTCGTTTAATTATATTTACGTAGGCCTTATTTTATATTCGAACCCGGACGAAATTCGGGTATTACAATGGTTTAAGGTTTAAGGGTAAGGATTGTGGTTAGTGTTTAGGGAATTAGGGGTAAAGTGTATTTTTTAAGACGTAAGGTTTAGGATATAAGAAATTAAAATTAGGATTTAAAATTAAATTTTTTAATAAATTTAAAATAAGAGTCATGAAAAAAAGACAAACATAATCATTAAAATCATTAAATATTACATGAATCAAATTTGCATAATTATATTCTTCTTTTTTTTTTTCAGATACTTTTCCTCCTTTCCCATTATCCAAGGATGAAACATAATCTGATAAATTTATTTAAAAGAAATTGTTTTTCGTAAGACGTGCCTTTAAAAAATTATTTTATATAGGATATAATTTTAGTGTGATAAGATAAAAAATTAATTTTATACGTCTTTTAATATAAAAATTATTTTTTGTCGTGATTTTGACAATCACTTTTTATAAAAAACGACTTCTGCTTATGTGATTTTATAGGAGCGTAGATTTCGAAAAATTATTGAGAGATGTATAGATTTATAATAAAATCATAAAAGGGGAACAGTTGAAAGCTGCACAATCAACGTAAAACTTATCCAAAGAAAAGTTGTTCATTCTTATCCTTAATTAATTAATTTAAATGAATAAATTAATTAATTAAATTAATTTAGGTAATGATCAAATGATTAGTTTGACCCTTTTACTTTCTCACAAAAATTAAATTGACCCTTTGATTTTCTACATTTAGCGAAGGGAAAAAGAATTTCACTTTTAATTTTAATCTTTAATTACTGCTAATCATCACAACGGAAACATACATCAAAATTGTCGACTTTAGGTTACATAAACCACAAAATTAATCATTAAAATTCTATAAAAAAATTATATAATAACTCATTTTCGAAATTGAATCCTCCTCTCCCAGGATACTTCGACAATACAATTTTTACATCTGCATTAGTTACTCAAGCGGGTGATCTCAAAACCGAAAGCCCTGAGAAAAATTATTTAAAAATTCATTTAAAAGAAATTGTTTTCTATAAGACGTGATTTTAAAAATTATTTTTTATAGGACATAATTTTAGTGTGATAAGATAAAAAAATTTAATATTTAAGATTAAGATTAAATAATTTAAAAGCTGAAATATATAATATTATGTTTTGATTAATGACAACTATTTTTTTAAATTAAATTCTTAGATAACCAACTTGTTTTTAAATTATTAGACATCCTGAACGTCTTGCGTAAGGATGAATTTTTTATTGATGTTTCTTAGGAGCTAGTTTATATTTTTCCCTCACAAAAAGATGTATTAAATTATTAATATTTTTATTATTTATTGATAATTTATCATATTTATTGATAATTTAAATAAATTATATTCAAAATTAAAAAAATACCTAAAATATAAAAAAAAAAAATAGTTGCGTAAATAGGTAGGCATGAGTAGAGATATAAAAACATGTAATCAAATAAGTTTTAAGACGGATCTTGTCAAATTGGTCAGATCGAATATATATAATTTTAAGTTGATTTAATATTTTGATTCGATTTAGGTCGAGTGTGGGTCAGTTTTAAGTCGGATTTATTTCAGATCGTTTCACTTCAGGTTTAGTCAAAACGGTTCAAGTTTAAATGAGTTAATTAACGGGTTAATTTAGGCATTGATGGGCTTTAAGTACAGTTCATTTTAGGTTGTGTTAATTTAGATTTCGAATTCGTATTAAGTTTGAGAGCTTGGTACAAATAGTCGATAGATTTTGGGTAGAGTCATTTTGAGTGAATTGTTTAACGTCTTTCGGTTTTCACGAACATAAATCACATTAAAAGTAAATATTAGATTCTAGAATGAACAAAAATATCATCATATGATTCATATCTAAAATATTAGAGTAGATTATTGTAACATCCCGAATTTGGGTCTAGAAGTTTTGGTTCTAGTTAGGGAGGTTTGATTCGGGCTGAATCGGATTTCCTCGATTCACTAATTCCGGGTAATTAAAAATATTAATATTTTAATCATGTGAATAATAAATTCCGAAAAAGGTTTTAAAAGTGTTTAAAAAAATATTCTAAGACTAATAGAAAGTTAATTAGGCTTTAATTTGCTTTAATTAAGTGGAATTTCTATTTTAGTGACAAAATGTAAGATTTGTAAAGTTGGTGGTAAAATCGTAAATTTTTTAAAATTGGTTTTTAATGACTAGATTAAAAAATTAGCTAAAGCATAGAATCCTTACAAGGCCACTAACTCAAAATGTTTTAATTAGAGATCTTTCACCAAAATTGGTTTTAATTGACGGTTAATCACTTTTCTCATCATTTTTGGTAAAATCAAGTTTGCCGCATAAACATTCATAAACTGCTCTACCGTAATTCTTAACGGATAACCCCAATTTAGTTTTAATAGTAATCAATTTTTAAAAAAATTTTTAATCAGAGATATGGATGAAATCATAATAAAGAGACAACAGATTTCTATTCTGATTTAAATGCTATGAGCATAATTTGAGCAAAAGAGATTAAACGAATTGATGTAGCATTGAAAAACAAGAGAGTTTCCATGCATGTCTGATTTAAAGTAAAATACCAAAAAAAAGCATGGTTAGAGCATATGATTTCCATCCTTAAAAGTAAGCCTTTGGGGAAGCAGACGTCAAGTGCTGCTCTTGGTAACTTATGGAAACCTTGAACTTGGAGGTAGGTATAACAAAAACTTATTTAATTTCATTTGTTTGTATATAATGGTGAATGTTGTTTTTACCTAATCGGGTGCCAAACACTGACCATAGTTGTGTACATGGATTGATTACATAACAAAATAGCAATCTTTTTTTTTTTTTTTTGTTCGAAAAGAGCATTATAATAGATTAAGATAGATAAGGATGGAAACATGGGAACACGGACCGTATGAGACATTACATGAGAAGATTTAACAACCGAGAACATCACAATAGATAACAAAGTTTCCCTTCAACAAGGAAACTACTAATAAAAGTTGGAACATCATCCTCTTAGTCAGACCATTCACACATTGTTTGTCCTCTAGATAAACATAACACTAGAACTCAAGAACACTTGGTCTTGAATTCAAATCCGAGATAGCTTCCTTTCCTTGTGTTCTATAAAGTAAAAATCATAAAGAAGTTTCTCAAAACGTTTCATTTGACTCGTTTCCAAGCAAGTTACCACGTATAGGCTCCCATCAGTAGTTGGACTAGGTAGTATGTAAACTTTGCCTTCTCGGACGATATCACCTGGCCCCATATATACGGCACAACCCCATCCAAAATCGGCATCGTATATAGGAAACCGGTTCTATGGAATAATAGCAAGATTGGGGCACCGGTGAGTGTGGGGTCCTCTATTCAGACTGCTTAAATCGGATACTTTTTCAAGGTAATCAAGAGCTGATCTCAAGTACTCATAATTAATCTGGTTTAATTGTTCATGAATCCTCTGTATAGTATCAGTAAATGGTTCAGATTCGAGATCTCCGGCTTGAGAAACTACTGCACATAAAAAGATTACTTTGCCGAAGTAGCCAGGAGGGAGAGGAGGGTTCAATCTAAATCGACCGTCCACTGAAATTGTAGCCTGGTAGGTTGATCACTGGAGAGACCCCTTGCTTTACTTATGCATCGCCATATGTGTGCAGCCAAGATCTTGAAAACACTATATTTTGTAGCACTCTTTGAATTTGCTTTGGCATTCAAGGTATTCAATTGATCAACTGTGAGCTTAAAGGTGGAAACAATATATGACTTGGGGTCATCTGAATGAGTTTCCAATGTGGACTTCATTGATGGAGGAGGATCATTTTCAAGGTGGTGGAATTTAATCGTTGGTGGGTCTCGAGCACGAAGAAGAGTTCGATCAAAGAATGGCACAATGGCAGGCGACGATCAAAGAATGGCGCAATGGCAGGCGACGAACCCCTTGCAGTATCAGCCCAACTATTGATGAAATGAAAACCCGTTGTACCATCTCCTAAAGTATGTTGAATCCCAATTCCAAGACAAACTCCACCACATTTAAACTTTGTTACCTGATGAATTGTACAGACAATAAATCAACCCTAAACAAGTATATAATCTCTCATACTTGATCATTTTTCTGATAAAATGCTTAAAGATTACCTGCACTACAAGAAGTGGAAAGGAAGATATCCCTCCAGAGTAGTCCACCTCGGGAACTAACCGAAAGACTTGAGAGTTATCAGAGAAATTACCAATCAAAGGGTTCATAACTGAAGTGGTTTCAGCTTCAACGAATAAAACTCCTTGAGCGTTGCATTGTATTTCAAGTCTTCCATTTTCATCATATCCTAACCTTCCAGCAACAGGGTAAAATGGCACAAGAATCTTGCTTAAAGCATCCTTAAGCCTTCCGGTATCAAAGAAATCAGAACAACCTTTGGTCTTATAATAGTGTACCGTAGGGACATGGTGTGTCATCAATATATCTAAATTTGAGCACCATAGACTCCCTTTGGGAGTTTGTTGAGCAGGACGAACGACCGTAGATCCCTTTATTCTAACCTCCATAGCTGATAATTAGCATGCATAAGGTTGACATTAGAGAGAAGATAAAAGCACAACCTGAAACACTATACTCAAATTGAACTGAGTTAAAAAGAAATCATACCTTAATAAAAGAAAGAAAGTGATAGAATTGAAGAAACACCGAGCTGATAAAACAATACAACGTGATCAATTCTTTTGCAGAGGGTTGATGGTGAAGTCTTCAATATATTATAAGCTTGTTTTTATAGATTCAAATTCACCAATCAGAATATAAAACCAATTTCAAAAGGATTAACTACTTCAATAGGGAGAGGCTAAAAATTTTGGGTGCAAATTGTCTACTCTTAATCGTGTTGTATTGGTGTCTCCATTTTAAATTAGTGTGTTTAGTGTTTAGAATTTAAGGTTTAAGGTTATGGGTTTAGGGAATTAAAGGTGTAGGGTTTAGGATATAAAAAATTAGGGTTAGGATTTAGATATCAATTTTTAATTTTTTTTAATAAGAGATAAGAAATGAGACATTATTAAGAGACTTGAAGATTTTTAATCAATTTTAATAGAATTGATTCGTTAAAAACATATTAAAATATTAAATAGTGACTACTTCGATACAAACCTTATAATATAATGACTATCCATATAATTTATCCTACATATTATCGTACAATCATACGCATAAAATAAAAATTAAACGTGAGCAGTTCATTAGTGTACCATCATTATATCATCCAAGCTATCTTCTTAAAGTTTAATAATTAAAGACTCAAAATAAAATAGGCATAAACATAATTTTCACCCTTAACTTTTATAATTTTTGTCATTTTGGTCTCTATTCTTTTTTTGGGATAAATTTAGTCTTTGACCTATGTTTTTTTAACAAATAACTCATTTTTTAACTATTATGATAATTGAACCGTTAAAAATTTAATAATGATAACATGTCATATATATGTGATAATATATTTTAAATGACATAGAATCTAACCTATTAAATATATGCATATATATAGAATATAATTTTATTTCAGTATAAAATATAAAACAATTAAAATTTAAATAAAATATTAAAAATTAATTAAATCCAAAACAAAAATTTACTAAATATTCTTAACCCTAACTAAACTAAAATATATTTACAAAACCCTAAAACTCCGATTTAGATTAAAACTAAAATACCTAAATTCTAAACTAAAATAATAAAAATCCAATTGATTATTATCAAAATCTTTTATTTTGATTCACCGGTAACAAACTATACAAAACCCTTTCTTTCAAATTATGTTCATACATTTTTAGATAAAATTTTGATTTTACTATAGTTAATGTTAAGAATGTTTAGTAGCCTTTCGTTTTAGATTTAATTAATTTTTAATGAATAAAAAATTAATTTTTAATATTTTATTTGAATTTTAATTGTTTTATATTCTTATATTGGAATAAAACTATATTCCGCGTGTATGTATTTGATATACTAGCTAGATGTTAAGTCATTTAAAATATATTATTACATATATATATATATGACATACCATCATTATTAAATTTTTAATGGTTCAGTTATCATGGTAGTTAAAAAATGAGTTATTTGTTAAAAAGATATAGGTCAAGGGTTAAATTTATCAAAAAAAAAAAAAGGAACCAAAATGACAAAAATTATAAACATTAAAGGTAAAAATTATCTTTATGTCAATAAAATATTATATAAGTTTCAACAACACAATAAAATAAAATAATAAAATCATTAAATATTACATGAGTCAAATTTGCATAATTATATTCTCCTCTTTTTTTCAGATACTTTTCCTCCTTTCCCATTATCCAAGGATGAAACATAATCGTCACCCAACGAAACCAATCATCAGATAAACACAAATTGAATATTGTCAGAAAAAAAAAATGCTGGAAATATTATACCAATATTCTCCTTCTATTAAATCCATACCCAATAATTTTTAGAAATCAATAATTTTGATAAATTTATTTAAAAGAAATTGTTTTTATAAAACGTAATTTTAAAAATTATTTTTTATAGGACATAATTTTAGAGTGATAAGATAAAAAAAATTAATTTTGTATATCTTTTAATATAAAAGTCCCTTTTTGGTGTAACTTTAAAAATCATTTTTTTATAAAAAACGACTTCTGTGTATGTGATTTTATAAGAGTATAGATTTCGAAAAATTATCGAGATAGGTATAGATTTATAATAAATAATAAAAGTGGAACAGTTGAAAACTGCGCATCCCTTTCCTGAAGTTGCATCAGAATCTGATTTTGAAAACAACAAGATTGTGTTGTTGAATGAAAACGAAAGGGCATTGTCTCCACAAATTTCCATCATTTGTTGGATTTGACAGGATAATAGTTTTTCCTTCTTCGACAATATTGGCTGGATTAAGATAGGCAATATTATATTAATATACATTTTTTAATATTTTATTATACAAATATATTCAGACCAACTTTCTTTATAAAACTATATCCTTATCCGGACACGTATGTATAAATCACTTTGTGTGAAAAACGATTTTAGAAGACACGTCCCACGAAAAGCGATTTCAAAATAAGAGAAGCAAAGCAGAGAGGGAGGAAGGTTTCACTTTAATGATTAAAAGCAAAGCAAATAAAGTATCAACTTAATAATTCTTTTGTTATAAAATACATAATTAAATGATTAACATGTATGTTTTTTCTCTCAGGTAAAAGAAAGGCGAGCACGAATCATTTAGTCTCATCGATCAAAGAAACGATTGTTGTTTTTAGAGGTTATAGGTTCGAGCACCAATAATAACAACATACTAAACGATCAAATTGAATATATATAATGTTAAGTTAATTTAATATTTCGATCGATTTAAGTCGAGTATGGGTCAATTTTAAGTCGAATTTATTTCAGATCGTTTCGCTTCAGATTTAGTCAAAACAGTTCAATTTTAAATAAGTTAATTAACGAGTTAATTTAGACATTGATGGGCTTTAAGTATGGTTCATTTTAGGTTGTGTTAATTTAGATTTTGAATTCATATTAAGTTTGAGTTTGGTAAAAATAGTCGATAGACTTTGGGTAGAGTCATTTTGAGTGAATTATTTAACGACTTTTAGTTTTTACGAACATGAATCACATTAAAAATAAATATTAGATACTAGAATGAACAAAAATATCATCATATGATTCATATATAAAATATTAGAGTAGATTACAAAAATTAAAAATTAATAAAGGTCAATTTTAGTGAAAATAAATTATTAGGGACTAACATGAATAAAAATATCAACATATTAAAAATATTGAACTAAATTTAAAAAATGAATAAATATCAATTTAGAATATGTTGTGAATAAAGTAAAGAACAAGAATAAAATAGAAGAATAAAGATGAGAGACAAAAGGGAAAGAGATTTTATTATATTCTCAAAGTAGGGTTGTATACAATGCTATGCCAAAAGTCTATATTTATAGGCATAAGATGGAAACCCTAATTCCAATGGGTATTAAACCCTAATACCAAAGCTCATTAAAGTTTAACTTAATATATGGATATCCACCATAAATAAATATATTCATAACACTCCCCCTTGATATCCATAAAGATAATGTGCCTCGTTAAAACCTTACTAAGATAAAAACCCTGTGGGAAAAAAATCTTAGTGAAGGAAAAAGAGTACACACATATTTGATACGCATAACATGTTGCCTCGTTAAAAACCTTACTAGGAAAACCCATTGGGACAAAACCTCGGTTAAGGGAAAAAGAGTGCAACGCGTATTTACTCCCCCTCATGAAAATATCACATAAGATCTTTGAAACTTCATAATTCAATATTGAATACAATCTTCAATTGTTGAAGTAGACCATACACTATTGGATAAATCTTTCAAATCATTGCTTGAAATGATTCATTAAATACTATTCATTTGAAAATCATGAGGGACGAAACTTGAAGAAATATGTTTCGTTTTATCATATTTGATATATCTACCTTGAGATATAAATTTTGTATTATCTCTATACAAGATAGCTTGCATCTTAATCTTGTGAAAATTATTCACATATCTTCAAGATATGTCTAGCCAAACACATATTTCGGCTTTACCTCTTGCATAACAATTATTTAAAGGTAATGATCTCGTAGCACTTAAATAATATTTCTGGACCAACTAAGATACGATGCTTCCAGATCAAATAATGTGTATATTGTGCTTTAGACCAAAAATATCATTACCCTTTTCATGAGACAAAAAAAAAATCTTTGTTTAAAGTAAGAGACTTAGCAACAACCATAAGGGTGATCAATAGATATGCGTTATGCAAGTAAAGTCTCTTTCAATATTTTTCTATATGTCGATAGATGCACAAGGATTTGAGGAGATCTCTTCACGAGTCTCAACGATATTCAAATCATCGACATACACAACAATAAAAATTTAGAGTTAAACCTCTTAATAAAAATGCTCGGGGAAATAATTCATATAGCATTATACTAATAAGTATTCAATGAGGCGATCATATCAAATACGCCTAAATTGTTTCAAGCCATAAAAAGATATATTCAATATTATTTGAATAATGTTCTCGAGAACTTGAATGAACTGCTTATGGCAATCTAAATCTTTCCGGAAGTTTCATATAAATATTATTATCGAGAGGTCCATTCAAATATGATGTAAAAACATCCATTAGGCAGAAACCGAGTAATTTTATTTATTGCCAGATTGATCAAAATCTAAAAATAGTTGAATCCACCACCGAGGAATATATTTTCCTTATAATCAATTTCATGTCTTTGTGAGAATCCTTGTGCAACCAAATGAGCTTATGTCTCATGATTTTCCCTTTAGATTTCTCTTTCTCAAAAAGGCTCGTTTATATCCACGAGCTTTACACATTTAAATGTACGGGCTATAGACCCAAATACTTCTCTTTTCAAAAGAGATTTTAGTTTCGCCTCAATTGCCTCTTTCATGTTGGCCAATCATTTCTTTGTTTACATTGCCCAATTGACAATGATTCATGATCCACATCATCAAATAAATCTCTAGTGCTATATTGCATGCAAATATATTAACGACGTCGATTTAATTTCAGTTTCACTTATTACGAGACATGACATAATCTACTAAGATCTATTTATTATCAGGTACCTGAGTCATGTCAATGTCTCTGTTGGAGACCATTTAATCTCTTCTAGAGATTTTCATAATCAATGATTCCTCGATCAGACCATCATAAAATATAGCTCTTTTTCTTTTTCGAGGATCTCTTATCTTTGGAACTTACTTGTCTACTACGCTTTAAGCGTAAGTTAGACTCATTAGCAACTAGACTTTGTCCTTTCATGACATCAAATTTAATCGGAGCATTCATAGCTGGTATACGTAACTTAGTCACTATTTTAGGGTCAGCAAAATCATCTGGCAATTGATTTGCTAAATGAATTATCCTTTGAACTTATAGTTCACATTGTGTAGTACGTGGACCAAAATGAGAAAAATGATAATTTATTCTAACTTATTTCTTTCCCAGCTATTTATTTTCTCCCCCTAATGTTGGGTAATCTGACTCATTAAAATGATAGTCAGTAAATTGGGTTGTAAATAAATTCCATGTCAGAAGCTCTTGTATATATTCCCAACAAAACTCATCTTTGTGCGTTGTGGTGGAACAATTAGAACATATATCGCACAAAAAAAATCTAAGATGAGAAATATTTGGTTCTTGACCAAAATCCATTTACAATGGGGAGAACTTATGATCATTTTTTGGCTTGATGCGAATTTGTGATACTACATGTAAAATTACATGTCATCAACATTATCAAGACTGATTGTCTTTAGAAAATAATTTGGAAAATATGCTCGTAATTTTATCAACTAGACAAGTAGCCTCGCAAACACCAAGTTGCGGGTTAATGACAAGGATACATATAACCATCTAGTCGATGCATCGATAAAAATCATAAAATATCTAGATGGATTTTTAGAAAAGGTGTATGAGCCCATATATATCACCTTGTATCCTTTCCAGAAAAGTAATAGATTTACACTTTATCTTAACTGTTGATGATTGAATAATCAAATTGATTTCATAACAAGTATCACATGAAAAATTACCATGAAGAAAATCTTAGTTTTTCAATAAATGACCACATGAAAGTATCAGCCAATTTTCGCATCATAATTGAACCGGGATGGTCTAACCGGTCATGCCAAATAAAATTATCAATAAATATCTGGTTTTCAATAGCATGAGCTTCAATTTGTACTAATTCTTATATAGTACAATATGGATGGCAGTGCATGTAATTTTGCCAATATTTTCTTATTGCCTTGAATTATTCTCGTAATATTGAGATAGTCAGCATCCCTTGACTAATATTCTCAATATATTTCTGTAAATATCTTTAAAATTCAATAAGTCTCTTTGCGACTTTGACGATCATAATATAATATAAATATGAGATAAAGTCTCATTTGGCAATAACATATTTTCTCAACGAGCATAGTGCACTGTAAATATGAGATAGTCTCATTTGACAATAACATATTTGCTCAATGAGCATAATGCACTGTAAATATGAGATAAAGTCTCAATAACATATTTACTCAATCGGAGCTTTTTGTGATATTAGTACTTCCGGATATAGTACTCATATTATTCTCTTGCATTTAAAATGGGAAAATATGCATAATTATGCACCTTTTAACATGTGCTTTATTTCATTCATTTCGGGGAATGAAAAATATGTGCTCTGTACCATTCACTTCGGGGAATGGAAAATATTAAATATAGCACATTATATCAAATCGGTTATCTATCAAAGATAAACTCTCAAAAACTCTTCCGAAGCATTGATATTTCAGTACTTTGAGATATAGTACTCACATTTTCCCTTGTATTTAAATGGGAAAATATTTCTTATGCTTGAGTATAGTATGAGTACTTGCACTGTCTGCTTGGCATAAATAGCCACAATTCATTGTAGATTTCATTCCGGAAGTGATAATATTCTTCAAAGGATAAATTAACATAGAATGTAAATAAATAATATGTAAAATAAATTAACATAAATATATAATAAATATAATAAAATAAATAAAGATCAATTATTTCTTTTAGATGTTATAAGGGAAATAAAATAAATGGAGAATTATTCTCTTGAACGACTATGCAAAAAATTATCAATATCCAATTGAGTTGGATCAATAACGCCATTATTTTCGCCACAAAGAAAATCTGATTATATTTTCTTCAATTTATAATTCATGATTATGAATAAAGTCCATAATACTTCGGTATTTGACAAGTACGAGATCACTGGTTTATACCATCACATTGATAACATAAAGATTTTAATATGATCTCTATCATTCTTGTCATCTTTATAATTCCACTTCTGGTGGATATAAGTATTCTCAAAAGAATCATCTTATACATGTTTATTTTATGACTTTAATCGCAATCACAATTACTAATGTGGTTTTTATTCATTCCGCTATATAATGTCACATTCGCTTCAGGGAATGGAGCGGAGCCTGTTGGGCGATATTCATGATTTTTCATAAGCAACTCATTATTTTGCTCAACCACAAGAAGGCAAGAAATTAACTCAGAATATTTCTTAAAGCCTTTTTCATGATATTGTGTCTGAAGGACAACATTGTTGGCATTAAAGTGGAGTATGTTTTTTTTTTCTAACATATCCTCATCAATGATACCCTGGCACATAATTGAGTTTTATTCACTAACCATGTAGTGAATTATCACGTTTGCATTCACTTCAAGGAATGAAACAAATTCAATAATCGCATGGAATATACATCATGCTTGCATTCACTTCAAGGAATGACATAAATCAAATAATCGCATGGAATAATCATCATGCTTGCATTCACATCAAGGAATGTCATAAATCCAATAATCGCATGGAATAATCGTCATGCTTGCATTCACTTCAGGGAATGTCTCCCATAAAAATTCTTTGATCAAGACGATTTTCATAACTTGAACTTGGGAGAAGTCTATAGTCGAATTTTTCGACATAAAAAAAAGTATTGCTTCCAAGCAAATATAAACTTTATAATATTCATACTATTAAATAGTAATTGATCAACCGATATATATTTAATATATACAAAGAATAAAAATTTAATCCTCATACGCGGCGTTGTTAAACCAGTCCACAAGGTCCTTTAAAAAGAACCTCCTTTGAAACCAGTAGCCTCGCAGAACGGGATGTCCAGCCAATATACTCGGTTAAATCAACATAACAAAAACATATTAATTTATCAAAGGTTTAATTTTTTTATGATATCATGTAATACTTAGAACATGATTAAAACATAAACTTTCATCATAATAATAAAATAAACAAATATTGATTATAAATAAAGATAAAAAATCTCAAATTAAATAAATAAAACATACCGAACTTTCCACTAATTTGAATATAGGATAGATTTAGTTACCAATATCTTGTTAAAATCTTTTTTGAGAATTGTCGACAAGAACTACGGTATTTGAGTCACTTTATCGCTACACAAATACAAAACAACCAAAGATTTTAATAAATTAAAAATCAAATCAAAGATCAAGAGAGAAAAATAAAAATATAATTGAGGGAGAAGAACTTATCTTTGATTTATGCCAGTAACAAATTTTTTTTCAATAACTCCTTCAAGATTTGAACGATAAATACCTCCGTTGGTTAGAGTCTCGTGCTGATAACGTGTTGTGAATAAAGTAAAGAACAAGAATAAAATAGAAGAATAAAGATGAGAGACAAAAGGGAGAGAGATTTTATTATATTCTCAAAGTAGGATTGTGTACAGTACTATGCCAAAAGTCTATATTTATAGGCATAAGATGGAAACCCTAATTCCAATGGGTATTAAACCCTAATACCAAAGCTCATTAAAGTTTAACTTAATATATGGATATCTACCATAAATAAATATATTCATAATAGAATAATTTTTTAGAGACTATAATTAACAAAAATATTAAATTAAAATTAAAAATATTGGACTAAATTTCTAAAAATGAATAACATCAATTTGGATTAAAAATAAAAGTTTAAGGACTATAAATAAATAAAAATGTCATATATTAAAAATATTTAACTAATAAAAGTGATTGAGCGATAATGTCAAATAATAAAGATTATATTCTAAAACAGATACTACCGTAATTATTATTAACTTATTAAAATAATTTTTTTAACGAATGTGACTCATTAAAAACATATTAAAATATTAAATATTATATTATAATCACATCAACATATTAAAAACATCTCATTAAATTTTTTACGTACACAGTGAAAAATACATTAATAAATTTTTTTCTTTAACCACATCCTTTTTCCTCTCTTTCCATTCAGCTTTTTTCTTTCTTGATTTTACATGAACGACAGTGATATTAGCTTTAATGTTTGTCGTGTATCGTCAATATTTTTTTTATTTCTTTATTTGACTATTTTTTATTTAATTTTTTATTAGAATTAGATTTAACGTCACTACGACTGATCAAGATATAACTCTTTCGATTATTATGTTAATCTTTCTATTTTAGATTCTCGAAATAGATTCGGATACGAGTTCATAGTCATTGCTTTTGTTTGTGCTTGAGTTATAATAATAATCATGTTACTAACGTGCTTTATTATTGTAATACGAATATATTAATGTTGTTTGTTATTAGTTTTTTAACTTTCATCATCGAACTTCGATGATATTTGTATCTATTTTGTTTCAAGTCTATGAGTTAAAGATTTTACTTTTCTTTGTATAATCTTATTTATTATCTAGAGATATTAATTTTTAAGTTATTAAAAATATATATAGATCAAACTTATTTATCTCAGTTATAAACTAGGTATTAATTTTAAGATTTTAGCGAAGATATCAAAATAGATCGATTTAATAAATTAGGTGGTGTTATTGATGAGTTTGATAGATTGGTGATTAAAACAAATATCCACAATTAATTAGATGGTCACTGGAGTAATTTACCCTAATTCTTTTATTATAAAATACATAATTAAATGATTAATATATATATTAATTTTCTCTTATTTAAACGAAACAGAAAATTATATGAAAGGAGGTTCGTGGATGAAATAAAGTTTCTATAAAAAGAAAAAAAGTCATTGGGGGACAGATTATATTTATTTATTTTTAAGAAATTATTTAATGATTATTTATTCATTAATTATACGTAAAAAATAGATGATTTTTCTTAAAAAAATATAAAATTAATAAATTCGATTGATTGAAAATACGACTGACATAATAAAAAAAATCATAATATAATTTCACGGCTTTGTTCTAAGTGGATAAATACAAAATAATGTGCTAAAAGAACAGGAAGATTACCATATTGATTTTTTTAGATAATTGCGATATTGAAATTTAATCACTAAAAAAATATAACATATTTTTATTTAAATTCTAATACTAATTAAGTTTAATATTATCGTAATTTTTGTAATTGAAAATTGTTTGGTAATTGAGATTTATTTTAATGAACAAATATTTATAACAAGAGAGACGTAATTATTTTAGGATATTTAAAATTAAAACGATTATGTTATAGAAATTAATATTGTAAAGATGTTGGGTAGAATATTTTTAATATATTAGATTCTGATATATATATATATATAAGGTTATATAATTACATGAAATATTATGTATTTAATTTTTACATTAACAATAGATTATTTATTTTTCGAATTAACAATAAGACTACTTCAAAAATTTTAAAATTTTAATCGGACCTTTCAGATATTTCAAAAACTGTTACTATAAACCGTAAAATTTTAAATAATCTATAAAATAGTTGGGCTGACACTGCACGGGGCTTGTCGCCTGCCATTGCACCATTAAGCAAAGAGCATTATCAATATAGTTGTGCACATGGATTGATTACATAACAAAAGAGCATTATCATAGATTAAGATAGATAAGGATGGAACATGGGAACACGGACCGTCTCAGACGTTACATCACAATAGATAACAAAGTTTCCCTTTAACAGGGAAATTATTAATAAAACTTGGAACATCCTCCTCTTAATAAGACCATTCACACATTGTTTGTCCTCTAGATAAACATAACACTAGAACTCAAGAACGCTTGGTCTTGAATTCAAATCCGAGATAACTTCCTTTCCTTGTGATCTATGGAGTGAAATCATAAAGAAGTTTCTCAAAAACTTTCATTTGGCTCGTTTCCAAGCAAGTTACCACGTATAGGCTCCCGTCATTAGTTGGACTTGGTAGTATGTAAACTTTGCCTTCTCGGACGATATCACCTGGCCTCATATATACGGGACGACCCCATCCAAAATCAGCATCGTATATAGGAAATCGGTTCCATGGAATAATAAGAAGGTTGGGGCAACGGTGACCATCGGCTCCTCTTTTCAGACTTCTTATATCAGACATTTTTTCAAGGTAATCGAGAGCTGATCTCAAGTATTCATCATTAATCTGAAGTAGCCCTTCATGAATCCTTTTTGTAGTATCAGAAAATGGTTCAGATTCGAGATCACCAGCTTGAGAAACTACTGCACATAAAAAGATTACTTTGCCGAAGTAGCCAGGTGGGAGAGGAGGATTCAATCTAAATCGACCGTCCACTGGAAAGTGTAGCTTGGTAGGTTGATCACCGGAGAGACCCCTTGCTTTACTTATGCATCGCCATATGTGTGCAGCCAAGATCTTGAAAACACTATATTTTGTAGCACTCTTTGAATTTGCTTTGGCATTCAAGGTATTCAATTGATCAACTGTGAGCTTAAAGGTGGAGACAATATACGACTTGGGGTCATCTGAACGAGTTTCCAATGTGGACTTCATTGATGGAGGAGGATCATTTTCAAGGTGGTGGAATTTAATCGTTGGTGGGTCTCGAGCACGAAGAAGAGTTCGATCAATGAATGGGGCAATGACAGGCGATGAACCCCTGGCAGTATCAGCCCAACTATTGATGAAATGAAAACCCGTTGTACCATCTCCTAAAGTATGTTGAAACCCAACTCCAAGACAAACTCCACCGCATTTGAACTTTGTTACCTGATGAATTGTAGAGACAATAAATCAACCCTAAACAACTATATAATCTCTCATACTTGTGATAAAATGCTTAAAGATTACCTGCACTACAAGAAGTGGAAAGGAAGATATCCCTCCAGAGTAGTCCACCTCGGGAACTAACCGAAAGACTTGAGAGTTATCAGAGAAATCAGCAATCAAAGGGTCCATAAGTGCAGTGGTTTCAGCTTCAACGAATAAAACTCCTTGAGCGTTGCATGAGATTTCAAGTCTTCCATTTTCATCATATCCTAACCTTCCAGCAACAGGGTAAAATGGCACAAGAATCTTGCTTAAAGCCTCCTTAAGCCTTTCGGTATCAAAGAAATCAGAACCATTGGGCTTATAATAGTATACCGTAGGGACATGGTATGTCGTCAATATATCTAAATTTGAGCACCATAGACTCCCTTTGGGAGTTTGTTGAGCAGGACGAACGACCGTAGATCCCTTTATTCTAACCTCCATAGCTGATAATTAGCATGCATAAGGTTGACGTTAGAGAGAAGATAAAATCACAACCTGGAACACTATACTCAAATTGAACTAAGTTAAAAAGAAATCATACCTTAATAAAAGAAAGAAAGTGATAGAATTGAAGAAACACCGAGCTGATAAAACAATACAATGTGTTCTATTCTTTTGCAGAGGATCGATGGTGAAGTCTTCAGTATTTATAAGCTTGTCTTCAATGATTCAAATTCACCGATCAGAATATAAAACCAATTTCAAAAGGATTAACTACTTCAATACGGAGAGGCTCAAAACTATGGGTGCAAATGTACCTCTTAATCGTGTCTTTATTAGTGTCTTCATTTTAAATTAGTGGGTTTAATATTTAGGATTTAAGATTTAAGATTATGGGTTTAGGAAATTAAAGGTACGGTGTATTTTTAGGGTGTCAGGTTTAGTGTTTAGGATATAAAAAATTAGAGTTAGGATTTAGAAATCAATTTTTGAAATTTTTTAATAAGTGACATGAAATGAGACATTATTAAAAGACATAAGATTTTTACTCAATTTTAATAGAATTGATTCGTTAAAAACGTACTAAAGTATTAAATAGTGACTATTTCGGTACAAACCCTATAATATAATGATTATCTATATAATTTATCCTAAATATTATTGTACAATCCTACACATAAAATAAAAATTAAACGTGAGCACCAGCGATGTCAGCAAAGTGATGGAGCGATCAATGTCAAATGGCGGAGATTATATTCTAAAACAAATATTACTGTAATCACTATTAGCTTATTCTAAGAATACTCAAAATAAAATATTATATAAGTTTCACATACTCATCACCCAACCAAACCAATCATCTCTTAGATAAACACAAATTGAATATTGTCAGAAAAAACACACAAATGCTGGCAATATTATACCAATATTCTCCTTTTATTAAATCCATACCCAATAATTTTTAGAAATCTATAATCTGATAAATTTATTTAAAAGAAATTGTTTTCTATAATACGTGCCTTTAAAAATTATTTTTTATAAGATATAATTTTACTGTGATAAGATAAAAAAAATTAATCTTTTACGTTTTTTAATATAAAAATCGCTTTTTGATGTGACTTTAAGAATCACTTTTTATAAAAAAACGAATTTTGCTTATGTGATTTTATAGGAGTATAGATTTCGAAAAGTTATTGAAAGAGGTATAGATTTATAATAAAATCATAAAAGGGGAACAATTGAAAGCTGCACAAGCAACGTAAAACTTATCCAAAGAAAAACCGTTTATTCTTATCCTTAATTAATTTAAATGATTAAATTAATTAATTAAATTAATTTAGTTAATGATCAAATGATTAGTTTGACCCTTTTACTTTCTCACAAACTATAAATTGACCCTTTAATTTTCTACGTTTAACAAGGAGCGAAGGGAAAAAAAATTTCACCTTTAATTTTGATCTTTAATTACCGTTAATCATCACTACGAGAACATACATCGAAATTGTCGACTTTAAGTTATATAAACCATAAAATTAATCATTAAAATTCTATCAAAAAATTATATGATAACTCATTTTCGAAATTGAATCCTCCTCTCCCAGGATACTTTGGCTATGCAATCTTTATATCTGCATTAGTTACTCAAGCTGGTGATCTCAAAACCGAAAGCCTTGAGAAAAATTATTTAAAAATTTATTTAAAAGAAATTGTTTTCTATAAAACGTGATTTTAAAAATTATTTTTTATAGGATATAATTTTAATGTGATAAGATAAAAAATTTTAATTTTGTACCTTTTTTAATATACAAATCATTTTTTAAAAAGACATCGACTTTAAAAATCACTTTTTATAAAAAAAAACGACTTTTACTTATGTGATCTTGTAAGAATATAGATTTCGAAAACTTATCGAGAGAGGTATAATAGTTGCATCAGAATCTGATTTTGAAAACCACAAGATTGTGTTGTTGAATAAACCCAAAGGGCATTAATGTCTCCAACCACAAATTTCCATCATCTGTTGGATTTGACAGTATAATAGTTTTTCCTTCTTCGACAATATTGGCTGGATCAAGTACGTAGGGATCCCCGTACGACATCTATATATAACGACAACGAAATTATCGTTAGAAATTTAAATTATTTAAGATTAAAATTAAATAATTTAAAAGCTGAAATTTAAAATTTTAAGATTATGTTTCGAATATTTAAGATTTGTATAATAATTTGAAAAGAAGATGACACTTGCAGGTGACGTTTTTTATTTGTTTATTTTTTTATAAAATTTGAAGAGTGAATGTTATTTACATATGACGTTCTTTTACCTACATTATAAAAACTGACCTAAAATCTAAAACATAATAAAAATCGGCTATTTCCCGAAACAAAATTTTGATTGAATTATTTTTAAAATTTTAACGTATATCCTATTCCTACACGACAATGTGATTAAGATATTTTGATTGGGGCGGGTTTTTACCGTCTCCACCCGAAAAATAAAACATTCGCACTGACCTTAATATATATTGCCTCTGATCCGATCCGAAATAATAAACTCTAACTCGACCCGGATACAGTAATAAAAAAACCCATTAAACCTAACCCAATCCAAGAAAAATTAATAAAAATATTAAATATTATATAAAAAATACACAAATATATTAAGTCGGATCGGATCAAAGAAAATTACTCTAAACCCAATTTATCTTTTTTTCTATAATAACCGACCCAAACTCAATCCTAATTTTTTAAATAAAAAACCTATCTTTACCGGATCGAGTCAAGTTAAAACACGACAGGACGAGTTAAATTACCATCTTACCCCAATGTAGCCTCAATGAATTAACCTGTTACCCTACTGATCGAGTTTGTGTGATTCTGACTGCACCAAGCGGTATGGGGGTAGGTTTGATAAGAGGTGGGAGGCATTTTTTTGGACAAAAGACATTAAATGATTTTATTTAAAATGAGAAAAGCATTGCATGTCCTGTCCATTTCATTGCTCAACTAATTATCGCACGCTTCATTATTACAACCCATCTCTTCTTGTCCCAAAATTATGGAGACGATAACAGCTCTGCAGGCAAGTTGGGACAAGTTTCAATGACAACCACACATCATGTCATACACATAATTGTAAGGCATGGGTGCAAATATTTACCTCCTAATCGTGTTTTTATTAGTGTTTTTATTTTAAATTAGTGAGTTTAATATTTAGGGTTTAAGGTTATGAGTTTAGAGAATTAAAGGTATGGTGTATTTTTAGGGTATAGGGTTAAGTGATTAGGATATAAAAAATTAGGGTTATGATTTAGAAATCAATTTTTAGAATTTTTTAATAAGAGACATGAAATGAGACATTATCAAGAGACATAAATTTTTACTAAATTTTAATAGAATTGATTCGTTAAAAACATACTAAAATATTAAATAGTGACTATTTCAATACTAACACTATAATATGGTGACTATCTATGTAATTTACCCTAAATATTATCATACAATACTACAATCCTAAAAATTTGGGTCTCGTTAAAAATTCTTCTACAGTCGACACTAGAAAATCTAATGTCAACCTCTAATGGAGAAAATAGTACCCACTATAATTATCCATTAATAACATCATCAATTACAATTCGTTCAATACAACTTGGACATTCAAAATAAAAATAATTACATTGTTGATCACTCAATATGCCCAGTGTGTTAAAGTATGTGATGCCCTTTTAGCTGAACGATGAATAAAGACAACCGATAGATAATGATGCCGTTGAAGAAGATCTCTCGCCTCAATCATGTTTTGTGCTTGTAACACCCCAAAATCTATTCTTAATTTTAAAATTCTAATTTTGAAATCCTGATTAAAAATCATACTTTTCAGATTCTCAATTTCTAGAAATCTTAATTCTTAAGATTTTTAAATTGATTTTCTAAGTTAAAGAAAATTTTTAGTATAAGATTGTAAAGTTTTAGAAGTTCAAGGTGAGAGTTTAAAATTTAAAAGATAAAGTGATGTTTTGAAAATTTTAAAAAATCAATAGCTTAATAAGTAATTTACCTTTTTTTTAATTTCATTGTTGGTTTTAACATGAATTCTTTAGTTTTTTATTTAAATAAATAATTATTATATTATTTATTATTATAATATATATTTTGAAGTTTGAGAATTCTTAAACAACTATTTTTTTTTAAATTAAATTATTAGACGTCCTGAACATCTTGCGTAAGGATGAATTTTCTATTGATGTTTCTTAGGAGCTAGTTTATATTTTTCCCTCACAAAAAGATGTATTAAATTATTAAATTATCTTACATGACCGACAGTGATATTAGCTTTAATGTTTGTCGTGTATCGTCAATATTTTTTATTTCTTTATTTGACTATTTTTTTTATTTAATTTTTTTATTAGGTTAGATTTAACGTTACTACGATTGATCAATATATAACTTTTTCGATTATTATGTTGATCTTTCTGTTTTAAATTCTACAATTAGATTCGAATACCAGTTTATAGTCATTGCTTTTGTTTGCGATTGAGTTATAATAATAATCATGTTGCTAACGTATTTTATTATTGTAATACGAATATATTAATGTTATTTGTTATTGGTTTTTTAACTTTTATCATCGAGCTTTAATGATATTTGTATCTATTTTGTTTTAAGTCTTTGAGTTAAAGAATTTACTTTTCTTTATATGATCTTATTTATTATCTAGTAATATTAATTTTTTAAGTTATTAAAAATATATATAGATCAAACTTATTTATCTCAGTTATAAACTAGGTATTAATTTTAAGATTTTAACGAATGTGATTAAAATAGATCGATTCAATAAATTGGGTGGCCTGATTAATGAGTTTGTTAGTTTGGTGATCAAAATAAGTATCCACAATTAATTAGATGGTCACCGGAGTAATTTACTCTAATTTTTTTGTTATAAAATGCATAATTAAATGATTTATATATATTTATTTTCTCTTAATTAAACGAAATAAAAGATTATATGGAAGGAGGTTCGTGGATGAAATAAAATTTATATAAAAAGAAGAAAAAAAAGAAAAAAAAAAGGGTATTGGGGGACAGATATTTATGCGTGAAGCCACTCACAACCACATATATGTTGTTTTCCTTTTAACTTATTATTTTTATTTGTCCTTTAACGGCAAATTGACATTAATATTGAAGAAAAAATTTATTTTTCAAAATATAAAACTCAGAAAAATATTTTTTAAAATATTAAATTTTTTACAGTAATTTTAAAGTCGGATTCAAAAGAATCCGATTATGAACAGTGATTTCAGAAAAAAAAAAAAAAAACAATGAACAGTGAGTGCAGTAAACACAGTGCAGTGAGCGCTGTGCAGTAATAGAGTGTGAATACTGTGCTAAGTCGGGTTCTTCTGAACCCTTCTTTCATTTATTTATTATTTTTTTAAAATACTGTTCATAGTCGGGTTTTTTTGAATCCGACTTTAAAATTATCGTAGAAAGTTTAATATTTTAGGAAATATTTTTCAGGGTTCCATTTAGAAAATATTTTTTTTTTCCTTCAATATTAATGTCAATTTTCCATCCTTTAACTTTACCTTTACATTTTAGATTTATTGAGAGATTATATCAAGATTTTTTTTTATAATTTATATAATCATATTTATTTATTTTTAAAAAATTATTTAATGATTATTTATTAATTAATTATATGTAAAATATAGATGATGATTTCTTTTAAAAAATATAAAATTGATAAATTTGATTGATTGAGAACATGATTGACATAATAAAAAAATCATAATATAATTTCACGGTTTTGTTCTAGGTGGATAAATACAAAATAATGGGCTAAAAGAACATAGAGATTACAATATTGATTTTTTTAAGATAATTACGATATTGAAATTTGATCACTAAAAAAATATAATATATTTTTATTTAAATTCTAATACTAATTAAGTTTAATATTATTGTAATTTTTGTAATTGAAAATCATTTGGTAATTGAAATTTATTTTAATGAACAAATATTTATAACAAGAGAGACGTAATTATTTTAGGATATTTACAATTATAACGATTATGTTATAGAAATTAATATTGTAAAGATGTTGGGAATAATATTTTTAATATATATAACATTATATAATTAAATGAGATATTATGTATTTAATTTTTACATTGATAATAGATCATTTATTTCTCTCATTCGAAGCAATAAGGCTACTTTAAAAATTTTAATCGGACCTTTCAGATATTTCAAACACTGTTACTATAATTCGTAAATTTTAAATAATCTTAATTAAATCATCTCATAAAATATTTAATAATCTTGATAAATCTCAATTTTTTTAAAAAATCAACTAAATCCCATATTTTTATAAAACAATTTTAAATTAATCTCTACAGAATATTTAAAATTAAATAACCCCCTCGTTAATTTTAATTATCCTTTTTCAAATAATTTTCCTCCTTTCCCATTATCCAAGGATGAAACATAATCATCACCCAACCAAACCAATCATCTCTCTCTGATAAACAAAAGTCGAATATTGTCAGAAAAAACACACAAATCGAAAATAATTTCTCATTACATATAAAAACTGCATTTATCCATGGTTTGTTACGTGAGATGGGTTTGAGATTAAAATAAAATAATATTAAAATTTTAATATCAATTCTTTATATATATCAAACATTTTTATAAAACATAAACCCAGATAGATAATCATATACTACACTCATACTCGCAAGCAAATCAATGATACTAATAAAATAACATACTTTTTAAAACTCATACAACAAGCCAACTAAATGTTGGTGTGATCTCGGAGAAATTATATCATGGGTAAGTTTTATCATATTATTCGTGGAACTAACCACTAAAAATCATTAACATCGTCATTTTTTTTATGTCATATATGTCATAACCCATTTACACAACCTACATCCCATATCCAAATACATTACACCCCTAAAGCCCATTAACCCATTACAACCAACCCATGACCCAAACTAAACTAACCCTAATTATCAAATCAACCTAAAACCCTAGCCCCCTTATCTGCCTCAGCCGCCGCCTCTATTTTCAATTACCGCGCGTGGCCGCCACGCGCGGCGATGAGCCTCCCGCGTGGCAGCCACACGCTCCCTTATTGGTCCAATATACCGGCCACTGCCCAAGTCTGAACTCACCGCCCTAAACCTGCAAAAACAAGGATAAAATTATCAGATGGAAGCATCATTATAGCTAGAAAAATTCAGATCTTAGGGGGGATTATTTCGAATATTATATGTTGTAAAAAAAATGGGTATAAAGACCCATCAAAAACGATGTAATCAGGAGGTTTTTGAGACCGAATGAAATAAAAAAAGAGAGTATTCGGAACAAAAAAAATATACTCGAATCAAATATAGTATTCGAAACAAACACAAAAAAAATAGAGAGGGAGATCGGAAACCAAATCGTCGAAATAAGGTAAAAAAAAGGGTGTTCGACTTATCTTATTTTTTAGATCTACACTCGTACGTGCATCCGTTCGAAAATCCAAGGCCAGATTCGTGTTCCTTGCGTCGAGATCTACCGGAAAGGTGGGTCTTTTTCGATTTCGGCCGTCGGCGACGGCGGCCGGAGTTGGTTCATGATGGTCGGCGATCCCAACCACCACCGGAGGCAGAGGCATAGAGAGAGTTTAAAACTCCCTTCTTTGTTACGATGGAAACAAATGAATATTGAAGCCAAAAAAAAATTAAGGATGGCTATTTAAACCACTCTCAAAACGGCGCCGTTTAGGCATCGGTCTTTGAGTGCCAAAACGGTGCCGTTTTGGGATGACCGACCCGCACCAGACCCGGTCCAGCAACCCGGACCCGAGCCTTACCCGCACAAATGGGTTAATCCCATCCGAGGTCCTTTCTTTCCCAGCGCGTTTAGGATTCGGCTTCCCAGCTTGCATCTGATTCAATTTTGGTCACTATTTTATCAAATTTAAGCATATTATTTATATTTTATTCAATTTAGTCCCATATTTTTATTATTACAGCCCTAATAACTTGTTGTTTTTGTAGATCGGTCCTAGCCATTTTTTCAAAATTTATTATTTTCATATTTTATTCTTATTAAATATTTTCTATCCGTTTTTTATAGATCCAAATACCGCGTTTATATTTTCATTCATATAAAATATTTTGTAATCGACAGGTGCCGATTTCGGGCGTTGTGGGGGTGCTCACCCTTCCCCACGCGTAACAGACTCCCGGATCCAGCTCTGGTTCGTAGACAAATTTTGGTGTTCCAATCGCACCGTAAAAAATGATTGATTGGTGGCGACTCCCCGGACGAATTCCGGTGATTACAGCTGGCGACTCCGCTGGGGACCATTTTTGCGAGTCGAGCCGCAGCGTCGGTTACATTTTATTTAACGATCGAAAATATAAATTCGGTTAATTTTATTTATTTATTTATTTAAAATATTTTACTAACTTTTTTTTTAAAAAAAAATCCTTTTCAGGTCCTTCATTTCACGAACCCTCAACCCGGGTTCCGTCCGATTAAGTGGGAGCATGAAACCACTCCTTCGTGAGGTTTCGCCTCCGTGTAGGATGGTGAATTGCTTTCGGGATATTTTTCCCTTTGTCTTCGTGAGACTGACGTCTCCGCATAGACTTAGAGAAACATATCCCCCTGAATCGTATTTATTATCCTTAGTACGATAATAAATTTCGTTCGGGTACCTGTTAGAACCGAACCACATATAGTGAGCCCTAGAAGCCCGCCTTTAGAGCCGTCATGCCGGACCTCTGCCCATTTAGAGGGTCACCCTATAAGTTTTTCTTTTTTTAGAAAAAGAGCGAGCGGGGGGTTTATATTTATTTATGCCCTTTATTTTCTGTTATTTATTTCTCGTTATTTATTTTCACAATATAACTGTCATGTTCACATTCATGCATCATAAAGCATGCACGTTTATTTTTGTCTAAATCGATATAGATATTATCGCATATTCGTATTATCAAGTTTCTCGTTTTTTGCATTCACGCTTTTATTTTAATAAAAAATAAAAAGTGTTGATACAAGTACAATTGTAAAAAAGGATCAGCCATATAGAATCACTTTCTCGAGTGACATCAAGAGAACATGGCTCGAGATAGTTCGTGCCAACAATGATGGAAGGCCCACCTTGACCAGACTCAGGATTAAGATGGCACCATGGTCGAAGCTTTAAAGCAAGCCCGAGAAAATGGTCGAATATCTATGGATTCTAGATGTTCGAACCAAATTTTTCATTTGGGGCAAGAAGCCGACATTGTTTCCCTAGAAAATTAAGATTTCGAAGATGAAGGCTGAACAAGACTCACCTTATGTAGAGAAAGCTTCGTTCTGACTCGAGCTTCCTTTTCAAAGTTGCACTGAGTCAACACCTTTTTTATAAAATTTTATACCACTTTGCATATACATGACATCATTTTAGCTGCATCAAGCATATCATCTAGCATCATATCCACCATAATCCTAACATCAGAGGGGCATTTTCGTTGCAGTCTTTCTAAGCAACAACATCCTCGTCTCGCCAAAAGCAAAACCATCACAATGGACGCAAGATTAGCCAAGATTGAGCAAGCTCACGAAGATATCAAGCGGGACCTTGAAAATAGATTGGAAAAAGCGCAGTCTGATATTCACGCTCACATTTCACAGTCTCAGAATGACTTGTTCGGAAAGATATCCAGTCTGTTGGCAGGAAGAGATCCAGAAAAACAGAAGGGAATGGTTATTGACTCAAGCACAATGGAGAATGACTCGGGAAATCTCCTTCAAACTCGTATATCAATTGATGCATCCATGGTACAGAGCGGTCCAACAGAGTCCTCACTTCCAAGAGGTTTGGTAATTCACAACCCCAAAGAATATATGATGCCTGATTCTGACAAAATGAACAAAGTCGAGTTATACAAAAAGATCGAGGACCGATGTAGACAACTCGAAGAAAAGTTCAAATCCATGGAAAACATCGACCAATTCCCGGTGGTGGAGGCAAGAGAATTAAGCCTAGTCCCAGATCTAGTTTTGCCACCAAAGTTCAAGATGCCAGATTTTGAAAAATATAACGGAACTACATGCCTAAAAGCTCATCTCACCATGTATGTTAGAAGGATGACAGGCTATATGAACAATGATCCCTTGTTGGTACATTTCTTTCAAGATAGTCTGACTGGATCAGCAGCCAGATGGTACAACCAGTTGAGTCGTTCTAAGATAAATTCATGGAATGACCTAGCCCAAGCCTTCATCAGGCAATTCAGTCACGTCATCGACATAACCCCTGATAGGGTTACTTTACAAAATATGCAAAAAAGACGGGATGAGAGCTTCAGACAATATGCTCAGCGCTGGAGGGATGTTGCTTCCCAGGTACAACCTCCGTTATCAGAAAAGGAAACGGTGACACTTTTTGTGGGAACATTAGACAAACCTTTCCTCGGTCGAATATTGGGAGGTGTCACAAAGGACTTTTCAGACATCATAATGAATGGCGAGATGATTGAAAACGTTATTCAAAGTGGAAGACTTGAAGATGATGAGGTCGATGGTACCAATGTCCATAATATCGGCTATTCAAAGTCGCTGACAGTGGGGCAAGAAAAAGTCTCAGCCTCAAATACACAGAATTTCACGCCTATTCCAATATCTTATGGCGAATTGTACAAAAATCTGTACGAGGCACATGTGGTATCGCCATTCTACATGAATCCCATACAACCACCATATCCCAAGTGGTATGATCCCAACGCCCAATGCGAATACCATGCCGGAGTCGTGGGGCATTCCGTTGAGAATTGTATCGATTTTAAGAAGCTTGTCGAGAAGTTCATCGACATAGGAGTCATACGATTTGAAGACTCTGCTGAATCTGATACGACCGTGAATCCTTGACTGAGGGACTCGATCACCTCACAACTACTTTGACAGTCAGACAGTTAAAGAATTTCCTACTGTTTTGGAAGTTTTCTAAGCTATGTACAAAAGAATACGCTTGTTACTTTGGCCTGGGAAACTTTTTGTAAAAAGGCCTAAGTTTGTCATCCTCTGAAAATGAAATGAAACTTTTTGTGCTACGTACAACAAGCATTCGTGTTTCCTTTTACACACAAATTTTGAACAAACCACTCATCATTATGACCGAACAAATGTTTCAGGTCCAGAGATACCAAATCATTGAGCAACACCGAGAATGATCCAGAACACATTCTCGAGAAAATTGTTTCTGAACAAACTTCTAAACTGTGGTGATAACTAAGATTTTGATCCACTTTCTGATCCGCAAATAAGAATGGCAAATTCTGCCACAACAGGAATCTACAAGAAGGGGCATGATAAGCCATCCCTCGTTCTACATCACTTTGAGCTTCTATCGGGGCAGCCTCTTTTTCCCTAGTCTATGGGATAAATGCGATATTACCCGTAGAAATCTAAAATCATGGAAGGGGAATAAGAATCTCTCATTCACCCTGCACTAGTCAAAACTTCTATCGGGGCAACCTCTTTTTCCCTAATTCATGGGATAAACGTTATATTACCCGTAGAGGTCAAAAATCTCTTCAGCTTGGATTTTGCCAAGATCAAAACAAGAGGAAACATAATTCTGTAATACAAGGAGAATTTTCACTCAAAGCCTTCAAGACACAAAATGGCTCGCTAAATCGATTTTATCAAGCTCATGGGGCATCACATTTTGAACTGAGAGCAAACTTTATTTAGAAAAAGACATTCTTCGAGAAAATATCTCAAAATAGTCACTTAACAAATAGAGTGAAGTCCGATATTTTGCCCGATGAAGGAGGCATGACCATCAGAGTTCCAACAGTCAATCAGGCCAATCAACTGAGCCAATCTTGAACACAATCATCATCATGTGCATCTTGAATTTCATGTTAGGATCATGCATGCATGCATACATCATACATGTTAGGGTTAGAATCATGTGGTGCATGCTAACCTTAACAATGTGAATCTATTTGCAAAAGTGTTACAGATCTTGTCTCTTCAGCAAGCAATGGAACATACGAACGTGGCATCGTCATCAAAGGCACTTCGATAGAATAAGTGCACCTCTACTCTAGACTACAACACTTCATCGGGGAGTGCAGGTAAGTATCCTTATCCTTTGCACTTACTTTTACTCAGTAGATACAACATTTGGTGAAAAAGTAAAACCAATGTGCGAAAAGGACTATTCAAATGTCCATCCAAATCCATTTTCACGAATGGTCAAAGGAAATCAATCCCTTTGAATAAATCCAATCTCAGGATTGGTACCAACTGATTGTATCCAGGGGAATGGTACAACTAGCCCGGGGCAAACGACCACCGGTAAAGGCGAGTCAAATCCGTTGACCCCTGTGTATTTGGGAAAAATGCATTAAAGAGGACTATTCAAATGTCCTTTAAAATCCATTTTCACGAATGGTCAAAGAAAATCAATCCCTTTGAAGAAATCCAATCTCAGGATTGGTACCAACTGATCGTACCCAGGATAATGGTACAACTAGCCCGGGGCAAACGGCCATCGGTAAAGGCGAGTCAAATCTGTTGACCCTTGTGCATTTGGGGAAAATGCATAAAAGAGGATTATTCAAATATCCTTTAAAATCCATTTTCAAAAATGGTCAAAGGAAATAAATCCTTTGAAAAACTTCAATCTCACGAGTGTACTCAAAGAAATAGTACAACTGGCCCAAAGTCAAGGCTACCAGTAAGGATGACGCTTCTTCGTCAGTGTAGCAGCATGCAAACTCATTCTCAAATGGTGCTTCTTCGTCAGTGTAGCAGCATTAAAACTCCGTTAGATCATGCTTCGTCAGTGTTGCAGCTAAATTGAGTGTCAGAACTCAACATCCTCAGATCCTGCTTCTCCGGCAGTGTTGTAAGTGGATCAATTGACAATTCCCATCTCGGCGGCAGTGTTGTAGATGGATCAGATAAATCAGGCTTCTTCGTCAGTGATGCAGCTTAAGAGTAACAGAACTCGTCGTCAGATCTCGCTTCTCCGATAGTGTTGTAAGTGGATCAATTGACTCCCTATCTCACGGCAGTGTTGTAGATGGATCAGATAAATCATACCTCTTCGTCAGTGTTGCAGCTTAAGGATGACAGAATTCATCGTCAGATTTCGCTTCTCCGGTATTGTTATCTCGCTTCTCCGGTAGTGTTGCAAGCAGATCGAATGTTGTTCTCAATCTCAGCGCCAGTGTTGCAGATGAACCAGATAGATTGTGCTTCGTCAGTGTTGCAGCTTAATCGAGCATCAGAACTCCTCGCCAGATCTCGCTTCCTCAGTGGTGAAGCTAGATCAAATATCAGTGCTCATATCAGACCGTGCTTCTCCGACAGTGTTGCAGCCAGGTCAAGTCTTCGACAGAAATGATAGCATCATCACGACTCAAGTGTAGTGCATCTTCTACAACGGATCGTCAATTTTGAAGGTTTTGTCAACAAGGGCGATGGAGTAGATCAAGTTGAAGCTCCAGAATAAAAGGCAGTGGTCACCAAAATGAACTCAACCGTACCTAAAAGAACCCCTATCTTTACCAAAGAAGAACCCTAAAACCATACCAAATGAAATGGGTTATTCTTTATCTTTGCTCTATTATTGTTACACAACAATAAGCAAAGAGGGACAACTGTCATAACCCATTTACACAACCCACATCCCATATCCAAATACATTACACCCCTAAAGCCCATTAACCCATTACAACCAACCCATGACCCAAACTAAACTAACCCTAATTATCAAATCAACCTAAAACCCTAGCCCCCTTATCTGCCTCAGCCGCCGCCTCTATTTTCAGTTACCGCGCGTGGCCGCCACGCGCGGTGATGGGCCTCCCGCGTGACAGCCACACGCTCCCTTATTGGTCCAATATACCGGCCACCGCCCAAGTCTGAACTCACCGCCCTAAACCTGCAAAAACAAGGATAAAATTATCAGATGGAAGCATCATTATAGCTAGAAAAATTCAGATCTTAGGAGGGATTATTTCGAATATTATATGTTGTAAAAAAATGGGTATAAAGACCCATCAAAAACGATGTAATCAGGAGGTTTTTGAGACCGAATGAAATAAAAAAAGAGAGTATTCGAAACAAAAAAAATATACTCGAATCAAATATAGTATTCGAAACAAACACAAAAAATAGAGAGGGAGATCGGAAACCAAATCGTCGAAATAAGGTAAAAAAAAGGGTGTTCGACTTATCTTATTTTTTAGATCTACACTCGTACGTGCATCCGTTCGAAAATCCAAGGCTAGATTCGTGTTCCTTGCGTCGAGATCTACCGGAAAGGTGGGTCTTTTTCGATTTCGGCCGTCGGCGACGGCGGCCGGCGCGGCGGCCGGAGTTGGTTCATGATGGTCGGCGATCCCAACCACCACCGGAGGCAGAGGCATAGAGAGAGTTTAAAACTCCCTTCTTTGTTACGATGGAAACAAATGAATATTGAAGCCAAAAAAAAATTAAGGATGGCTATTTAAACCACTCTCAAAACGGCACCGTTTTGGCATCGGTCTTTGAGTGCCAAAACGGTGCCGTTTTGGGATGACCGACCCGCACCAGACCCGATCCAGCAACCCGGACCCGAGCCTTACCCGCACAAATGGGTTAATCCCATCCGAGGTCCTTTCTTTCCCAGCGCGTTTAGGATTCGGCTTCCCAGCTTGCATCTGATTCAATTTTGGTCACTATTTTATCAAATTTAAGCTTATTATTTATATTTTATTCAATTTAGTCCCATATTTTTATTATTACAGCCCTAATAACTTGTTGTTTTTGCAGATCGGTCCTAGCCATTTTTTCAAAATTTATTATTTTCATATTTTATTCTTATTAAATATTTTCTAACCGTTTTTTATAGATCCAAATACCGCGTTTATATTTTCGTTCATATAAAATATTTTGTAATCGATAGGTACCGATTTCGGGCGTTGTGGGGGTGCTCACCCTTCCCCACGCGTAACAGACTCCCGGATCCAGCTCTGGTTCGTAGACAAATTTTGGTGTTCCAATCGCACCGTAAAAAATGATTGATTGGTGGCGACTCCCCGGACGAATTCCGGTGATTACAATATATTTTCTAAAGTGAATCTTCACTCATATTTTTTGTTAATTTATTTTAAAAATATTTTTTTAAGTAAAGATTTACTTTAAAAAATATATAACATAGAAAAATAATGACATGAATAAATTTTAATGGTTGATCTCATAAACACGTGGTGAGACTTACCCATGATATAATTTCTCGTGATCTTGAATTCAGATCTTCGACAACCTTTTCTCGTACTCTCCTGTAAAAGAAAAATCATAAAAATATTTCTTAAAGAACTCCATGTGTCTTGTCTCCAAACGAGCTACCACCCACAAACTCCCATCATCTGTTGGACTTGGTAGGATAACAGTTTTGCCCTCTTGGACAAGATTTGTTGGACCAACGTAAGTCGGGCGACCCCATACGAAATTTGCATCATATGTATGTAACCACACCCAAGTGTTTATGGACAGGTTTGGACATCGGAAAGTATGTGGTCCTCTGACTAAAGCGTTCAAATCAGACACTTTCTCGGTGTAATCAAGAGCTGAGAGACCCCTGGCTTTGCTTACACAACGATATATATGTGCAGCTAATATGTTGAAAGTAGTATATTTTGTACCACTCTTTGCACCTGCTTTGGCTTTCAGGAGATCCAATTGTTCAGCTGTGAGCTTAAAGGTGGAGACAGTAGATAGCTTAAAATCATCTGAATCTTGAGAAACCTTCGTCTTCAATGGTGGAGAAGGGTCATATTCAATATGGTGAAACTTAGGCATCGGAAGGACTCGAGCACGAAGAAGAGTTCGATCGATGAATGGTGCAATGGCCGGCGACATGCCCCGTGCAGTGTCAGCCCAACTATTGATGAAATGAAAATCCGTTGTACCATCTCCTAAAGATGGAGGATCATTCATGTATTTATTATATTTATTATTTTTATACATATTCTATGCATTCACCTATAATTAGAGGTGAGCAAAACTCGACTCGAAAAAATTAAATAACTCGATTCGATGCGAAAATACTCGACTTGTTTTGTCTCGACTCGAAATTTTATAGACTCGACTCGAAAAAATTTCAAATAAAGTTCGAGTTATAAAATGGAAATTCGAATAACTCAAAATTTTTAGTAATTAAAGGATTATTTTTTAAGTTTGAGATGAATCTCTCAATTTTTTATGATATATATACATTGATATATAAAATTATAACGAAATATTGCTACATATGAAAATATATATATATGCATATCTTATATGATTAGAGAAGGTTGTTTAAATTAGAATCAAATCATATTATAACTTGATAAATAATTACAATTAAATATTTATAGAAACTCGAAAACTCGACTCGAACCGAAAAAAATTCAAATAAAGTTTGAGTTGTAAAATATGACTCGTCAACTCGAATAACTCAAAAATTTTTGACTCGATTCAATCGAATACTCACCCCTACCTATAATAACAATATTATTTGCCGATAGGATTTTTTTCCAGACATGCATGAGACCTACACCGGAGGTTAATGAATACCATCAACAAAACCAGCTGCAAATCGACGAGTAACTTTGTGCTACAAGAAAACATAAATGGCTATTTTAATAATTAACTCTAAAATAAAATAAATTAGTAAAAAGAGAGAATGGAAGGGTAAATTATTAAATTAATATTCCTACAAATAAAAACACACACTAAAATTTAGAATTGTTTGCGCGTGCGTTGCTATATATTTTAGTACTTTTAACTTAAAAAGGGGTAAACTACATAAATGGTCCCTTGATTATACTTCAATTATCTTTTACATCTCCTGACTATTAAATGTTATAAATTGGTCTATTAACTAACTTTTTCTGTCAAATTTTTAATGATACAGGACAACTTTGTTTTAAAAATGTTAGTCAATGGACTAATTTGTAAAATTTGATAGTCAGGAGATATAAAAGATAATTGAGGTATAGTCAAGGGACCATTTATATAATTTACCCTAAAAATTAATATTCCAACAAATGTTTAAGGGTAAATTACTGCAGTGGTTACTTTCATTTTATAAATGATCATTATCACTTATTAAATTTAAAAAAGTATTATTCAAGTTACTTATTTTATAATATTTTGGTCACTTGTATCATTGTTTATAACGTTTTGATTATTGGGATATTAAATGTAGTTAGTTTTATGATATGTTATGTCATGTTAATAAAAGTGGTTAATTTTTAATTTGACCTTAACCTCTTAATAAAATACTAATTTCAATCTTAAATTTTAAATAAAATATCTATTTAACTCATGAATCTAATAAAAATTGTTCGTTATCAGTTATCACTTACCATCGTCATTGATCATCGTTAATAATAATTCTTCAATACCAAGATTTTTAATCAATTCTTTCTTGACTTCTTAAACTCGATATATGATATTTGTACATTGAAACTACCGTGAACTCCACAAGCCTAACACAAAACATTTCGATTTCATTTAACATTAAATTATAATAAATTTATCATTAATTTTACTTTTAAAATAAGTACACCAAATTTAAATATATATCATAATTAAATCTATAAATATTTTTTTTATAATTACATTTGGGAAAATTCTACAACGGGCATCAAACACTGTTGAACACCACTAATATTGAACACCATTAAATTAATTAATAAAAATTTAAAATATCAAGGACTCAATATGTAATTAATAAAAGAGTGATAAACTTAACATATAATTAATAATTGTATTATTAGTCTTTTAGATTTTTATTCTTTATAAATTAATTTAATAATGTTCAGCGGTGTTCAACATTAACAATGTTCAGCGGTATTCAATTGTAGACTCATCCTTATATTTGTCATTAATTAATCTATAACCTCGAAGAACAATAATCGTTCTTTTAACCACTGAGATAAATGATTTGTGAAATAATTGTAATTATATTTGTATTATACCTTGTTTGTTAATATAAGACGTTCTATTATTATATCAACTAATTTACTATACAATAAATAAATTGTTTTATAATAGTCTTAAGAATAAATGTGTTAATTCTTAAAAAGTCTTTAGTCAAGTATTATTGTGTACTTGGACAACAATAAAACATTGTGATTAATAGTAGTACAACTTTTATTTATTAAGCTATCATTTATCGGCTCCTTTACTTGATTCACTTTTCATTTTCATTTTTTACTTTTTAAATATTGACAAAGGTAAAGGACTAAATTAAACACAAAATGAACTTTGAATCAAATTATGAAGTCTAAAGAACTTGAGTACCATTAGTACAATTTTGCTATTTTGTCCACATAAACAAACATGTCAGGCAGCCAAACAACCGAACACAAACACAATATTGAAAAAATAAACAAACAAGAACCCAATAGGAATATCTTTAAAAATAAATAAACGAACACGAACAAAACCTTATTCAAACTCGATACATTTACGCCCAAGTTTTCATAAAGGCATTGAATAGTTGAGGGACAAACCATTTGCCTATATAAGGTAATTCATGAAACCTTGAGGAATGATGCCATGCTACACAACAACACCCAGAATTAAAACCATCAAACTTTATTCATTACTTCAACTAATTCATGTCCAAAATGGAAGAGTTTGAACAAGAGACAACGAGTTGTTGACTCATCAACGGGAGAGACAACGAGTTGTTGACTCATAAATACCATTTTTCAAAACCATAACTACAGACCTTAAACCTATTAAGTTTATTGAAGCAGAAACCTACATGTATTTATGATTCCTTCACTTACAGTAGGGGTGTTATGATTTCTTCATTCACGTTTTAAGTCGGATGCTTTACATCTTCGCCATGACGTAATCCATGGCATCTACAAGGAAATCTGCAACAAGAAATCGTCATTCATTAAACACAGAACGGTACGATAATCATACCGGACGCTACAATAATCGTCCGAAGAAGGGCAACCTACCTGCATCTTCCTTGGTGAAGCAGAGAGGAGGGGTGATTCTAAATACATTGCCATAAGTTCCACCTTTCCCTACCAATACTCCGGTTTCTAGACGAATACAAAAATAGGTTTGTTAGAAACTTGAAGAAAAGTACATTATAGTATGATTAATGCGGGGATTGGAAGAATATTAACCTTTCAGCTGGTCCATTACATGAAGAGTTTCAAGCTTTGCGGGAGTCTTGAGCTCCTGATCAGTGACAAGTTCGACTCCGAGCATTAATCCTCTTCCTCTCACATCACCTATCACTGCAGAAATACATGGTACAATCAGCAATGCTGGTCACCATTGGTTTAGAGAATGTTAAAAGCAGAATATACAGGAGGAAGGATAAAATCTTACAGTCGTATTTTTCTTTTAGTGTGGTTAGTCTCTCTTTCAAATAGGTCCCAACAACAAATGCATTTTCCTGAAGCTTTTCTTTTTCAATTACTTTCAGGACGGCTAACCCTGCAGCAGTACATACTGGGTTCCCGCCAAAGGTATTGAAGTAACTTCTGCGAGTCAAGACAGTTGCAATCTCAGGGGTTGTTACCACAGCACCCAGAGGAATGCCATTTCCAATGCCCTGTCCATGCAGTGAAAGAAACATGTCAATGCACAAAAGTTAGCTGCAAGTAAATGCATAAGCTACATATAAACAGATTCCAGGGATCAGATGTGTACTTCATTGATTTTCTAAAAAAATAAATGCTACCATCAGAATAAGGTTACTGTTATAAAGCATATCTAGCAAACGGAGGCAGCTACGACGTTTTCATGACTAAAAAATGAGAGAAATAATAACCTTTGCCATTGTGACTATGTCAGGAACGACCCCATGGTTCTCAAATCCCCAGAAGTGGCTCCCGGTGCGAGCAAACCCAGCCTGAACCTCATCAGCAATGCAAAGACCTCCAGCTTTCTTTATGGTGCTATAGACAGCTGGCAAGTAACCTGGGGCCAATTCTATTATTCCACCAACTCCCTGTCAATGAAAACATGGAATGTCAGGTGATGTTGTCTTCACTATGATATCATGAAATTGAAGGAGACGCCAAATATTGGTGATTACCTGTATAGCTTCAGAAATGAAACCAGCAACGTTGCCAGAAGTTCCAAACTGGATAAGATCTTGGACGTCCCTTGCATACTTCTCTCCATCAGAACCAAAGACACCACGGTACGGATCTGGGTTTATAGCATGATGAACTCCACTCTGATGTACATATTATGAGTCAGGCATAGTTAAGTTGACATATTAAGGTCTATTTCAACATACCAAAAATTGGTATATTAATGTTAAACAGTAACACAGCATATAAGGACTAGCTAGAGCATGATTAGACAATTAGGTTGATATGATTTTTAATTATATCTGCTTTAGATATTAACAATATGTACACGTCTTTTGTACTAAAGGTATGAATCATCAAATATTACATAAAATAAAACTTTCTAATAAACGATTCATTAGCTGCTGTCATACAAGAATGATTGAATTTTAGCCACCTGCACCCACCCTTATGAAGAGAAAAGAACAAAAGATGGAGAGAGAGATGTTGAAGTATTATTTTGTCTTTATTTCGGTTCTTGCTGCAATGATATGGCATGTTTGCCAGCTACCATTGTCAGTAGTTGTGGACTTTAGGGTGTAAAAGATAACAAACGGTGGTCCACGAATGGGATGCATGAGTACATATTTTCTACTCGCAGAACTTTGAGGTAAACCTACTCACGAGTTTGCTGATAAGTTCAAATATAATGCAGATACAGATAATTTTACATAATTGAGATATCTTTATCCCTACATATTATCCAAGAGATTGATTACTTGCATAATTTTAGCATTTTAGGCACTTTGATAAATTCTCTCCTCAAAATATTGATGTCAACAACAGAACCATCTTAGAAACTATTAACCAAGCAAATACTTAAGACACGGATACCAGTGTGTACTAAAAAGCATCTACCTTAATTACTTCATCTTTAACAACTGTAATCAGACACGGATAGGGATAGCAGGGTAAATACTTAAGAAACAATGAATATTTCAAGAATATACAATAAGAAAAAAGACCACATACCTGTATAACATTGAACTTCCAATTACTCTGGGCAGTAGCTCCCATGGTTCCCGCAGCATTCCCATGGTATGCATTCCTCAATGATATTATGTCATGGCATCCTGTATATAATCTTGCTATCATCATTGCCAACTCATTTGCTTCGGTCCCTGAATTTGTAAAGAATACCACCTACATAGCCACAAATGAGAAGCCCAATTTATGATACAAAACAGAAGAAAGACACTGAGACCAAATGAAATCATCGATGGCATAATTTGACCTTAAGTTATGTCATAGCTAGGGTCTAGGAGTGATGCATGCCGTATACCCACTATTATCTCATAATTAGATGGATGGAGCAAGTACTAAGTAATCACCTTGAGATTGCCAGGTAACTTGTTGGCAAGGGCCTCAGCGAAATCAGCAATGGCATGGTTCAGGTAGAGAATAGTGCAGTGTTGCAAGCGCTTGGTTTGATTGACAATTGCTTCCACTACATCAGGATGACAATGGCCGCAACACACCGTGGCAATCCCTCCAAATGCGTCTACGTATCTTCGTCCCTTGTCATCGAACAAATACTGCATCCTCCCATCCACTATGTTCAGCTGAAAAGAACAAAATCAACGTTCAATAACTAGCCATTCCGAACCCGTTGCAGGGCACAGTAGCCAGGGAGTTCATAACTCAATCATCTTCGAGGATTTACAAAAGATTTGTCCCTCTATGGTGTGGGTAGTGTGTGAGAACTATTTACTCGTGTGAGTTGCAGGGATTTAAATCGGATTGTGGCTGCATCTTCATTTGTCTCAGTTGCAAACATACTAAATACTATTACGGATATAACAGTTACAGACATGACAGTTTCGAGTGATGTCTATACCACCGTATAGCTGTCACTACTTTGGCTGTGAATCCCTATTTAAATCCATGATGAGTTATAAAAAAAAAAAACAATGAAATGGACAGAATCCAAAAGGTGGGGGCAGAGGAAAATAAGGACAAATCGTCTGCCAAACTTAATTCAGTTCAATGAACCCGAGAATCAACCAAACAGATGCCGTATAGTGAATCATTCTAAATAATTCCATCATCTTCTCCGTCTTATTTATTTAATTTTCAAAATAAAAGGAAATTAAATCAAGTGAGTAATAATCTTTTACAACGGTTCGCAATTGCATTAACAGAATCACGTCGTAAACGTTTCGAAAGAGCCGTCCGATAATCAAAATCCAAAACCTTCGCTTATTAATCTTAAAAAAGATAACAACATATATTTTATTCTATTTGTTTATCTGAAAACTCTATAGATCCATTGTTTCAGAAAACAGATATATCAGAAAGGAACTCACTGGTTTGCTGTACAAAGTGAACATGGCAGGGCTGAGATACTCCTTGCGTTTGGAAAGGATCTCTTCGGAGGAAGGACCGGTGTAAGGAGGCGGAGAGTAGTCAAAGGAGGGCATTTTAGGAACAAAACCATCGTTGTTATCGACCTCATTGCTAGCCACCTGAGAGAAGCAACGCCGTTGGCGGCGGAGAGAATATTTATTTTCCGATAACAACCTTCTCACCGGAATAAATCTCTGCATATTTTCTTTGAGACGTAGAAAGCAGAAAATGTGAAGGGAAGAGACCGAAGAGACGTAGTTTTGATTTGAGGCGAAGAATGAGAACGGAAGGCAGTTAATATAGAGATGCCGGATTTTGCTGACGTGTACGTGGGCGTTTGTGTTTTTCTGGCTAATAAGGTATAAACAAATGCCCATGTTTCACCTTTATAATTACACTTTTGCCTTCATATTAGCTGTCGGATGAGATATTGCCACTTGCTCACGTGCTATTGGCTGACATATCTGATTCATTTTTTTTGGATCCGGTACGTATCTGATTCATGGTCAGTAATAAAAATGGAAAGTTAATAAATTATTTATCCCAAAAAATAAATAAAATAAATAAACCAACTAACCCATTTTTTAAAATTTTGGATCTTATTTTAGTAAAATATGGAGTATAAAAAGCAAAAAAAATATTTTATTCATGTATTTATAAAGATTAATTGAATCAAATATATCTAAATTATAAATTTTAAATTAGTTTTTAATTTTATAAATTTTAATTTTACTCTTAAATAATGATTTTTTTATAAGAGAATATAATATTTTTATTATTATAATTTTTTTATCATCTTTTAAATTTTAACGATATACTTGAGGGTGTATCGATACAAATGAGATATCAGTACACAACCTTGTGTATTAGTATGAGGTTTTGGTTAATTTTTTTTTGTATGTGAAGTCAAGTATCGATACACATAGGTGTATATATATATATTTTTTTTTTACATTGACAATGTATTAAATATTCATTCATATTTATATGATTATTATCTTATAATCTGTCGTTAAAAAATATTTTTATAAGCAAAATTATTTAAGAGTTTATGTTGTAAGATTTAGAATTCAGATTTTAAACTTAGATTTTAATTTTTATGATTAAAGCTTAAAAGTTTTAGGATTAAAAATTTAAATTTAAAAATAAATATATTTTTATAATTTTTTTATATATGTAGTGTATTAAATATTCACTCAACTCTTAATTTATGAAGTTTGAAACAGCAAAATTATTGTCACAAATTTTAAAGTAAATTAAATTCTCTCAATTGATATTTTTCATTGTTTCTTAATTATGGATTCAATAATCAATATCATAAAGAATAAAATCCCCCTTAAAAATTGTTAAAAAAATAAAGCTATTGTTGGTATATATTGAGAATCCTTATGATATATAGGAGAAATTATTTTATGGACTGATTCTATCACGTTATTAATGGTCTCTAACCAATAAAAATTAGCTAATTAATTTTTTATTTTCTATATATTTTTTTCAAGAGTAAATCTTTATTTATTTTTATTACCATATAAATAGGTAGTAAGTGGTTACATAGAGATTAATTGGAAAAAAAATAATATGAAAAATAAAAAATTAATTGACTAATTTTTAGTGATTAGGGATCATAAATGACGTGATGAAACCGGTCCATAGAATAATTTCTCGATATATATAGAAAGATAATAACACGATATTTGTCGAATGGATTTTTACAATGAAATTTGAGATTTTTTAAAATTAAAATAAATAATAATTTGTCAATTGGATGTGAATTTCTACAGTTTTCTATCGTGTTTGATTTGATCTGTACTACTTTCCAACCTTCCAAACAGATGGCAAAAGCTAAAACTCTCTAGGAAAGTGACGGGTTGGATCAACCATATAATATTTTAGTACAATAATTGAAAATCCAATCCACAACCAACGTGATGAATCAGCAAACATTGTCTTCAATGGAGGATCATTATTCTATTATACTACTGATATTCGAATCAATGATCTATTAATTTTATAAGAGTATTATAAAATTTCATTATAGGAGGATTATTTTATCTTATATTTTTGCCTTCATAATATCACGATCTATTGATTTTTTGGTTTATTATCTATTAATCTGATTCGAGTATCACAGAAATTTATTATAAGATAATTTTTTATTTTAATTTTCTTTTAGTATAAGAATTCGAATCAATAATCTTACTTAAGTAACGTATTTCATTTTTTTTTCGTAAAAAGAAGAGATTTTTGAAAGTTATCTCGTTTCTGCCGATTTCTTCCACATGCAAGCACAGGCAGAAATAGTATGACTGAGAGGATGATACAATAGAAAATTTTGGAAATAATTAGCTATTTTATACGTATTATACGGGATAGGATGAAGTTCTAACGTAAATTTTTTTTTATGTTTTACACGTTTTTTTTAATTGTTGAATGAGTAAAACGGATAATTTAGATTAATCTTTTACTTTTTTTTTCTTAAGTAATAATCTTCTTATAAATTCATCTGTTTTATTTATCTAATAATTCAAAAAATATATAAAACTTAAATAATTTTATATTTTGTAACTTGATCTATCCGCTTATATATAACAATTCCAACATGGAAACACTTCAGAATTCAGATTACTTTTATTCTAAAGAATTATAGTAATGAAGATTGTGATGAATATGTATAAATTAACTGAAGGTAAGACTGAGACGACCCCTGTCGTATACCAGTTTTGGTTTTAAGAGGCTCAGTTGCAGAAGATGGTGATAAATGTATAAAAGTCTTAATTTTTATATTATTTTTTTACTCAATTATTGTAAATAATGGACAGATTTAGTGACGATTAAGGATAATTCTGCATATTTTTCATATTCTAACACCCATGCACTTAATTTATTATTTTATTTATTATTTGGTATAAAACAGGTACGGTTAATGGTTTTCTTTCTCAGATAAGAAATAACCATACAGGTGATACCAGATAATAGAATGGATGTTGGAAACTAAAGCTGAATTACATATAAGTACCCCCCGCCACGGCAACACATTGATTGTCACGGCAGCAGAAGAAAGATGACAACTGGTACTCGATAGATAAAGAATAAAATGACGACTGGTTAAAGTCGATTCCTTAAAAACGCCGCTAAAAGTGCCGCAAAAAGCCTATTTTGCTGTAGTGAATGCGAGAGGAAACAAAAGTGAAGAAATAGAGTCAAGCCGTGGTTAAAGTCAACGCGGAATTAAAGGAAGTCCAAAAGGAGTTAAATTAGAAAATAGAATAAAGAGTTGTAATTTATTATGGACATGTATTCTGTTCCTTTTAGAACTCCTACCTTTATGAAAGACTTTAACCTAGGTTTGGCCTATATAAAGCAAGCTCTTAGGTTGAGAATAACAAGTCGGTTCTCTAAGACAAAAACCCTAGTTCTCGACAAGATTACTATGTTCTAAATTCTCTTCGAGGCTTAGGTGATTTGTGGAGTAGTTGGGGAAGAAAGTTATACTTTATTTGATAGTTATTAATGTAATTCTTATTTTCATAGATTATTCTCTCTTGACTTTTACTCTTTTTTACATACGAGCTCGAAAGATAAGTTTGTGAAGAAAAATATATTTGTCTAATATTAGAAGAGTTAGACTCACGAAACGAGAGAGTACGGTCTTTGCTCATTGGCATCGACTAATCCGCAAGGGTTTCAGCAACTAAAAGGAAGCATACAATCAGTTGTTATTCATTCTTGATTCACGCTGGGAGGTATTAAGACATGGATTTCAATAGTTCTACGAGCTTAGGGATAAGGAGGAGACAATTACGGATGCTCTGTCGAACTATGAAAAGGTTGAGTTGTCGACAAGGCATAACCCCACCGAAGCAGCTGAGGCGACCCTTCATGCGACCCGCCGAGGCAGCAGTTCAACCACATGCCTTAATAACTAGATAATAAATGCAACTGGATTTTCCTCTACAAAGCAACTTTTTTGGCCTTACTTATTTCATTGCTATTCTTATTAATTATTTAGTTTTATTTTTTTTACTTAATTCAACTATCAACCAAAATTACTTGTGCCTTTATTTTCTTACGTGCATAAATATTGTATAGGGTAGGTAATCCAGTCCCTGTGAGTTTGACATCTTAAATACTATAACTTGATAAAAAGTGAAAGTTTAATACAAGACTCTAGCGATCGTGAATTGAATAGAAATTTACGATACATATGTTCGGAGACATTATATGTTCTGGATTGATCATACCAGAATCCTTCTTGATTAGGCAATGTGCATCTTTGATTGCTTATTAACTTATTTCATTCCGTCGTTTTCATGACGTTCCAAAATAATTTGCAGTATCTGTTATGAACTTATGATAGTACAATTTAATGGTGGAAACGTTGTTTATTTGGGTCTGAGAGCCTAGCAATTTTAGTAATAATGTTTAGCTTCGTGTAAGCCCAAATCCTTAGCCATGGTCTTCGGTGACATTGGTTGGTCGAAGCATATTAATAAATATACCTTTCCAATCCTATATGTCTGAATTAAATGATTTCTAACATTGAATATAAATTTTTATTAAATTAATTTAAATTATGATTCAATTCAATTAAATTAAAACAATTAATAAAGAAACAAGGAAAAGATAAAATTGTAGAGAAAATTATAATATATTATATACATACATACATTATAATTTATATATATACAAATATTAATATATTAATATTTATGTATATATATAATGTATTATATATACATATACATACATACTTATATATTATATACATTAATAGATATACCTTTCCAATACTATATGTCTAATATGCATACATATACATTAATATATTAAAGTATATATTATATTTAAGTATATTATATACTTTAATGTATATGTATTAATGTATGTATATATATAGTATATAGTAATAATATATATTGTATATATTATTACTATATACTATATATATACATACATTAATACATATACATTAAAGTATATATTAAAATATACATAACATAAATATATGTATATATATTAAAGTATACAAATATATAATATACATGTTTAAAATATACATAACATATATATTATATACATTATGCATATACTTTAAAGCATATTATATATGTATTGAAGTATATTATATATACATACATGCAAAAACTTAACTATATTTTTATTTATATTAGTCCCTAAAAGTTTAGATTCCCACAAAAAATTATTATAATTAATTTATATTTTTTTTAATTTACTTTAATATTTTAAATATTTTAGATATGACCCATTTGATGATTTTTTTGTTTATTCTAGTCCTTACAATTTTATTTTTATTTCAAATTGATTGTTATTTATTTTTGCAATTTAGTCTAGTATTTTTAATAAAATGATATTTTATTTTATTCATATTTTTTTTAATTTTAAACTTAAATTTACTCCTTATTAATTTCTAATTTTTTTAATTTACTCCAATATTTATTCTTTCTAGTCCCTAAAACTTTATTTTTAGTTAAAATTGAACTCATTTTTTTTGGTAATTTAGTCCAATGTTTATTATTTTAAATTTATATTTTTCTTAATTATAGTCCCCAAAAATCTGTTCTTATTCCAAATCGACCCATTTCATTTTATGTAATTTAGTCTAGTGTTTTTAATGTCATGATATTTTTATTTATCTTCGAAGACCGAAATTTGCCTTTTTTAATTTTTATTTTTTTAATTTTTGTAATTTAATCCAATTTTTAAGATATGATTCATTTGATAATATTTTTTAGTCTAGTGTGTAATATTTATTCTTAATGTGATTCATGCTAGTGAAAGACGTTAGACATTAAATAATTAATTCGAAATGAATGATCAATCCAAAGTCAATCGATTATTTGTACTAAATACAAACTTAATAATTAATATAAATTCAGAACCCAAATTTATCCGACCTGAAATAAAACCGACTTGAAATGAACCCAACCTGAAATTAATTTTCCAATTATCTGATTTTGACCCGAACCATTTGAACCCGACCTGAAATGAACCCGACCTGAAATAGATCAACTTGAAATGGACCCGATCTGAAATGAACCCAATTTGAAAGGGACCCGACCTAAAATGAACTCGCACCCGACCGAATCGAATCAAATCATTAAATCAACCTGAAATGACTTATATTTGATTTTACTTGACCTAACAGTATCTTACCTAGACCCATCTGATTAACTATTTTTACATCTCTAACTTTACCAACCCGTGACTGAAAATTTGTTGATATATTTTTTTTAATTTTAATTATAATAAATTAAAATTGTTAATAAATTAATAAAATATTAATAATTTAATACATCTTTTTGTGAAAAAATATAAATCAACTAGCTCCTAAGGAACATCAATAGATACTTCATCCTCTGCAAAACGTGCAGGACATCTCATAATTTAATACATATTTAATAATTTGATAAATTAATAGTTTTTTTAATATTTTTATGCATCAAATAGAAAATTCATCTTCAAGCCATATGATGGTCATTAAAGAACAAGTGGATCGGTGGAGTGCTCGATAGGATGTGATGTTATTAACGATGATAGATGTAAATGATAAATATTTTAATATAGTTTAAATATATCTTGAATTTAAGATATTATATATAAAAAATTATTAATAAAATAAATTAAATATATAATGCGAGTGATTCGAATTAATCAGAATAAAATTCTAAAACTCGAAAGACAAAAGAGAAATATGATGTGGCAAATTATGGTAGGTAAATGCATATGAATGAAAAATTATTAGGTGAACATGTTCACTACGTCATTCGTAGTTCTAATCAATCATATTTATCCATTTTAATTCTTTTAAAGGTATAATTAGTGGATTAATAATTATTAAATAATTAATTAAAAATAAGTGATCCTAATTATTTAAATCATATATGAACAAGAGTCAGAGTATATTTTTTTAAGCTACTTCTGATTGCCAACCTTTTAGATCCTAAGAATATGACGACATTAACTGATCTTGTCTTTAGAAGGGGTGATTTTTATTATTATTATTTTCATGGATTCCTTTTCCATTCGTTATATTTAATTGAAAATTGTTTTATATATAACGGTCAAGTTTAATATATTTGTTATAAGATTTATTTAAAAATATTTTTTAATATAAGTATATTAATTTTTGTTGAGAAAAATTCAAAAGTACGATAAGAGTTTAAGATAAATAAATTGATTTGAATATATTTTTAATAACATGATAATTGATGTCTTAGATAATAAAAAAACATATAAAAATATAAAATCCCTAACTTAAATGTTCGAAACAACAATAAAAAATACATATTATAATAATAAGGTATATTGACAGCACAATCATTATCCTAAATCAATCGCAAACAAGAGTGGTGATTGTGAATTCATATACAAATATAATATGAGGAACCAAAAATCATAAAGATAATTAAAAAATGTCATCTTGATTAGTTGTGGCCACGTTAAATATAACTCAAATAGAAAATAAAAATAGAAGTAACCAAACGATCGATTAAGAGAAGAAATGTGTGTCAAAAAATAAAGATCATGTACTAAAAAGCAAAAAAGAAAATAATGATAGTCGACGATAAACACTACTATAGTAACATGTATTGTTATGTAGGTGACTCACAAGTTCTTTTACGGTTAGTTGATTTATAATTTTTATTAGGATTAAATCAGAAATAAGTGCTTAAGCTATACATTTTTTTTAAAATAGGTGCATAATATTTTTTTTGGCTCAAATACGTGCTTGAACTATATATTTTTTTTATGAAATAGGTGTCTAACGTGTTTTTTTTTGCTGAAATAGGTGGTTAAAGTTTCATTCTGTTAGTGTTTTTAGGTAACAACATTAAAAAAAATGTTTAACTTATAAATAGGTACACAAACTATACATTTTTATGAGATAGGTGCCTAATGTTTTTTTACTTAAATAAATGTTCAAACTATATAATTATTTTCATGAATAAGTTATATTAAATTATTGAAAATTTTATTACTTTTAATATTAATGTGAAGTTATAACTTTTAATTTTCTAAGGTCAGTATGAAAAATAAAATCTTTTAAGATAAAATAAAGTTCACATCAAACCATTTTAGACATTGAACAAAATAATACGGAAGATTTAAAATATAATGTGCATTCAAAATTTTATACAAATGTAAAATACAATATTAAAAATATTTTGATATACAAATTTATTTAATTTAAATTCTTTTAAATTTTTCGAGATCTAAGTTAAATAAAATATATATAACTCGTGTATTAAAATAAATTAATAACGTATGAAAGTTAGGTGTATTAAATAAAATATATTTTTAATAGTATTATCTTAAAACACTAACAAAATAAAATATTAGGTACTTATTTCAACCAAAAATAATATTATGCACATATCTCAGAAAAAAATGTATAGTTTGAGCACCTATTTACAAGTTAAATAATTTTTTAACGGTATTACCTTAAAACACTAACGGAATGAAACTTTAGACAAATATTTCAGCAAAAAGAATATTAGACATCTATTTCAGAAAATATATATAATTCAGACACATATTTTAACAAAAAAAAATATTAAACACCTATTTCAGAAAATATATATAATTCAGACACTTATTTTAGCCAAAAAAATATTAGACACCTGTTTCAGAAAAAAATTATATATTGTTGAAAATTTTTTTAAAAGAAGAAAAAGAATATTTTAACTTAAAATGAAAAATACTATTTTTTAAAAGAAATTATATACTTTATACATTTATTTCTGAGTTAAATTTTTTTAAAAGAAGAAAAAGATTATTTTAACCTAAAATGAAATGAACATTTTGCTTATATATCGTTGAAGACTTCACAATCCATCTTCCATCCTCTGCCGAAAGATATCTCTTTGCTTGTTCTTCATATCACTTTCTTTCTTCCACTACAAAAGGTATGATTTTTCCTTCTACTTTGGTCCGTTTCATCTTCCACTTTTGCTTACTAACTCATTTCATTTTGATTTTAATGAAAGAAACAGTACTTTGATTTCATGTTTATGCACCTGGTTAAGCTATTTTTCAGTCATGGAGATTACCATCAAGGAATCTACCATTGTTTATCCTGCTCAAGAAACTCCAAAAACAAGTCTATGGAACTCAAATTTAGATCTATTGACGATAAGACTCCATGTCCCAACGGTACACTATTATAAGCCCAATGCTTCTTCTGATTTCTTTGATACCGGAAGGCTTAAGGAGGCTTTAAGCAAGATTCTTGTGCCATTTTACCCAGTCGCTGGAAGGTTAGGATATGATGAAAATGGAAGACTTGAAATACAATGCAACGCTCAAGGAGTTTTATTCGTTGAAGCTGAAACCACTGCACTTATGGACCCTTTGATTGCTGACTTATCTGATAAACCTCAAGGCTTTCGATTAGTTCCCGAGGTGGACTACTCTGGAGGGATATCTTCCTTTCCACTTCTTGTAGTGCAGGTAATCTCTAAGCATTTTATCAGCAAAAGGATCAAGTAAGACTATGAGTGATTATATAATTATTTAGTGTTGATTTATTGTCTGTACAATTCATCAGGTAACAAAGTTCAAATGCGGTGGAGTTTGTGTAGGAGTTGGGTTTCAACACACTTTAGGAGATGGTACAACGGGTTTTCATTTCATCAATAGCTGGGCTGACACAGCACGGGGCATGTCGCCTGCCATTGCACCATTCATTGATCGAACTCTTCTGCGTGCTCGAGACCCTCCAATGCCTAAGTTTCACCATGTTGAATATGACCCTTCTCTACCATTGAAGACGAAGGTTTCCCAAGACTCGGATGATTTTAAGCCATCTACTGTCTCCACCTTTAAGCTCACAGTTGAACAATTGGATCTCTTGAAAGCCAAAGCGGGTGCAAAATATACTACTTTCAAAATATTGTCTGCACATATATGCCGTTGTGTAAGTCAAGCCAGGGGTCTCTCAGATGATCAACCTGTGAAGATGTACATTCCGGTTGACGGTCGATCGAAATTGAATCCTCCTCTCCCACCAAGGTACTTCGGCAATGCAGTCTTTATGACTACATTAGTTACTCAAGCTGGTGATCTCAAAATCGAGTCGTTTCCTGATACGGTAAAATGGATTCATGAAGGATTAAATCAGATTAATGATGAATATTTGAGATCAGCTCTTGATTACACCGAAAAAGTATCTGATTTGAGCACTTCAGTCAGAGGACCACATACTTTTCGATGTCCAAACCTGTCGGTAAACACTTGGGTTTGGTTACATGCATATGATGCTGATTTTGGATGGGGTCGCCCGACATACGTTGGTTTAGCAAATCTTGTCCAAGAAGGCAGCACTGTTATACTACCAAGTCCAACAGATGATGGGAGTTTGTGGGTGGTAGCTCGTTTAGAGACAAGGCACATGAAACTCTTTAAATTTTATTTTTTTTTATGAATTTTCTTTTTAGGGCAGATAATAAAAGTCTAAGATTTGAATTCTAGATCACACCAATGATTTAATTGACTTGTTCTATGAGTTAAAAATTATTTTATTTTATTAGTATCGTTAATTTTCTTGGATGCAAAATATGGGTGTAGCATATGATTATCTAAGTTTATTTTTATAAAAATATAAAAATTTTGATATATATCAAAAAATTAATATTAAAATTTTTATAATTTTTATAATAATTTTAATTTTATTTTATTTTAATTTTATTTAAGTCCATCTTAGGGAAAAAAATCATAGATGATTGACAATTTTTATATGTAATGAGAAACTATTTTCGATTTATATGCTCTTTACTGACAATATTCGACTTGTGTTTATCAAAAAGATGATTGGTTTGGTGGGTACAAATCATGTACTTCTTTTTCATGTCTCTATTTGTGACTCCCTTTTAAATTAGAGGGTTTAGGATTTAGAATTTATGGTTCAAGGTTATGAGTTGTAATTAGGGTTTAGAGAATTAAGGGTAGGATGTATTTTTAGGGGATAAGGTTTAAGGTATAGGATATAAAAAATAAGAATTAAGATTTAAAATTTAATTTTTTAAAATTTCAACAAGAGACGTGAATAGAGGCATGATAAATAGACAAATGAATTGTCTCTGATTTAGTTGAGAAAGGAGGAAAATTATTTGAAGGAAAAGAGTAATTTAAATTACGAGGGGTTTATTTAATTTTAAATATTTAAGTTAAATTTTTTAATATTCCGTAGAGATTGATTTAAAATTATTTTATAAAAATATGAGAGTTTAGTTGATTTTTTTTAATTGAGATTTATCAAGACTATTAAATATTTTATGAGATGATTTACTTGAGATATTTAAAGTTTATGAAATATAATAACAATTTTATCCGACCTGTTATTCTGGACCTGAATGATCGTGAATCCAAAGGATGTCCAAATAAGAACTGACCTGATATAGGCCGAGTCGGTCGCGAATTAAATAGAAATTTATTTCAGATATATTATATATTCTGGATGCATGCATAGAAATATCATGGCAATTGCCAATTGGTATCAGTACATTCCAAGGATGCCAAATGCCCTAAGGTTGATTCATATTCAGGGACTTGAGGACAGTAAATTGTGAAGCAACTACTAGGGTTGTCTAACATACTAAACTTAAATATTACGATATCGCAACAGAGAAACGAGCAGAGTTTGATACAGCCATGGTAAACTTCATCTGATTATTGTTATTCAAGTAAATATTCATGATCTCGACCGACTGAATCACAAGTAGAGTTATACAAGGACTTTCATTGAAGTCTTTTATTCAGAATTCCTGTGTTAGACAGGAACAGCAGGCCTGAGGGAGATGAGTGCTAGCTTAATTCTCTCAAAAGCAGCTTGTAAGGTGGTGAGTGATGCTGCATACGATATCCGGATGCAGTTATCGTCACCGAATGCATCGCCAGGGGTTAGTGCAACCTGAGCCTTGTCCAGGAAATATCGACAGAGTGATGCAGAGTTTTCAATTTTACCAAAACCTTCAGCTTCTATACCATAGTAAGAACTGAAATCGATGAACAGATAGAAAGCTCCCTGAGGTTCGGATACCTTAACGCCTTCCAGTTCCCTGAAGCTTTTAACCAAGAAATCTCGCCGTTCCCGAAATGCTTTCACCATGAGGGAAACCGCTTCCCCACCTGCATATCCCAAGCCTAGTGCAGCAACTCCTGCTTTTTGAGCTATACTACTAGCTCCCGAACTGAAGTGAGCCTGGATTTTATTACATGCTCCAACAAAGTGCTTAGGTCCGGCTATGTATCCGAGTCGCCAACCGGTCATTGCAAAAGCCTTTGAAAATCCATTGACGGTTAGAGTCCGATCCCACATGCCTGGCAATGAAGCAAAGCTCGTGTGAGTTGCCGGCGCATAAATTATATGTTCATATATCTCATCGGATAGCACCAGCAGCCTGGGATGCTTTGCTACGACTTCGGCAATTCTTTCGAGCAATGCTTTAGGATAAACGGATCCGGTTGGATTCGATGGAGTACATAGAATCAACAGCCTCGACTTTTCAGTGATTTTAGACTCGAGGAGCTTCGGATCCAACAGGAAATCTTCAGAACAGAGCGTCGGAAGAATAACAGGCCTTGCATCGGCCAGTTTAGCCATTTCTGGGTAACTCCCCCAATATGGAGCAGGAATTATTACCTGAAATAAATTATCACAACCCCATTTTAGATCTAAATCAAAAACCCTAATTTTAAAATTTCCGAATTGAAGGAGACCCATTTGAAACCGTACCTCATCTCCAGGAGAACAAACAGCAAAAATTGCTTGAAGGAGACACTGCTTAGCGCCATTACTGACCACAATTTCATCAGGTGTACAAGAGATCCCGTTCTCCTCTTTCAGCTTATGACAAATCGCTGTACGAAGCAACAAAGTACCTGCGTTGAGAGTGTACCTGGTGTGACCTTCACGGATAGCATTTATCCCGGCCTCGACTATAGCAGCCGGGGTATCGAAATCGGGTTCTCCGACAACCAATCGAATAACAGGGACACCAGCTTGTGCCAGAGCCATTGCATGATCAGTTATAGACACTGTCTTTGAAGGGTTCATAGAGATAACTCGGGGGCTCAAAGAGATGTCAACTTCGTTCACTTGGCCGGACATGCTGCTCTCTGACATTGACATTGGAGTTGATCTCGATGATTTGCCGGTTACAAGTCTCAGTAGATCGGTCAAGAAGAGAGTCTGCGTGGAATATCTAGGAAGCATCAAGCGTACGAATAATTTATTTATTTATTCATTCATTCATTCAGGATACACTGTTTCAGTAACCATGGAATTATATAATCATACCTATTTAGATATTAAACTATTAAACTCGTCAATTAAACTACATCTTTATGTCAGGTTTGAACCAAAAAACTCCATTAAACCTCTATATCTCTCTCTTCTCTTGATATTGTTTCTCTTGTTTTGTGTTTCATTTTCACTTTTCCTTTGAATGACCCTGTTTCTTTCTCTCTTTCCCATTCTTAAAGAGAAGCTCTGTGAAAGATAGCAACTTGACATTGAAATCAAGTTCAAGATCCACTTTTTAGCTTTGGGTTTTTTGTTTTCTAAGTTCAGGAAACTTTATATTGAGTCAAAATGGGTTGTAAATGGAGAAAAGCTAAGCTGGCTTTGAGTTTGGATCTTTATGCTTATTTACCTAGAATTTCATATGATGATTACTGTTCACTTCCTTTCAGTGAAAGGCTATCTGATGCTGCTTTGTTATCTCCTTCAAACTCGGCACGTATGGCAGCTTCTAGGCCAATGATTCCTTTGGCTTTTGCTCGTGATTTAAGGTTGTCTAGAAGTTCAAGCAAACCATCCATGGTTTGGTTCTCTGTTTTCTCATTGTTCTTTTAGTTGTTTGAGCTAGGCTGTCTTTCTAGGGATAAATGAGGATTTGTTGAAGGAATTAAAACTTATTTATAGGAATTTTCAACAAAGAGTATGATTTATTGTAGCTCAATTAGTGGAGGCTTAGAATTGGTATATGCTATTTAATAGTGTAGAATCCACTGACCAATCTACACAGATACAAGAGAAATTATATCATAGGTCAGTCTCACTACGTCATTCATAGGATCAACCAATAGAAATTGTTCACCTTATTATTTTTTAATTTTCCGAAAGATTCACTTGAGAAAAAATTATGACATGAAAAAATTGATGAAGTAGACAGTTTTTATTGGTTGGTCCCATGGACAGGTGGTGGGACTGACCCATGATATAATTTTTTCAGATATAGAGTAGTTTAGTCTCTAAAGTAGGTGATGTTTTCTTTCTAATATAAACAAAAACGAGCAAAAACGCAACGGAAATAACAAAATAGATACCTTCAGTCCTTATCAAAATTGTATGTCAACTTGAGATATTGCTGTATTTTTGTCAAGTATATCAAACTATTGTCGAGAACTTAAAACCATCGTAGCAACATCTCGAATTACCGTCAAATATATCGAAGATAACTACAGAAAAATTTAAAATATCAAATCTTTAAGCACTCAAAAAAAACTCGCTTGATGAAATATTTTATACGCAAAATAGATTATTTGTGCTTTCTGTGCTTAAGAACCTCTTGGCTATCACTATTTATAGGAGCGGTTCTCTAAAAAAACATCCATCGGGATAAATTATATCATAGGTCCGGCTTATCACGTCAGTCGTGATCTCATCCAATAATAATCACCCACTTCATCATTAATCTCCACCTCATTTTTTTTCAACCAATGAATCTTCATTTAAAATTTTTATGTCATTTTAAAAATATGATTTTCGGAAATTACATTAATTACATGATTGATTAGTAACGAAATGAATAGTTTTCATTAGTTAGGGATCACGGATGACGTAATAGGTCGGGCCTATAATATAATCTCTCATCTATTGGAGATTAAAATCCCTCAACTTACCACTTACAACTTGTCCAATGAGAAAGTGGAAACCACCACGGACCACTATTTATTGTCGGTTACCCTACTACATCTGATGCGTTCTGCGAGTCCACCAGTGTGTCCATTTCCAATGCCTTTACCGAAGCTGGCATTGAGTAATGAATTTTTGTCCTGGTGGTGTCCAAAACTGTACCCAATATTCTTTTTTGGATGATTTGGAAGTACCCAACAAGATTATAGCGACACCTAATGCATTCGTGACGGAAAAATTATTAGATAAATTATTTATTATATTATTCGTGTTTTTAACTAATCAGATTCAGTGTTTTTGAATGTGTTAATGGAGGGTTCTAACGTGAGTTTGTAAAATTTACTTAATAAGTGATAAACAAGACAAATATTTTATTTTATATAGCTTTTATAATTTTTATTGATAATCTAATTCTATACTTTTTAAATTTTTGTAATTTTGTATGTTTTATATTTTTAATATATCTTCTTAACAGTTTATACCTCTTATATGAGATTCTAAGTTTGTTCCTGGTATGGTCCTGTTGAGTTTCTTTTAATTGTACTATCGAATTGGTATTATTTTTTTTATTATATATTAATATAATTATTTTTTTCATTTAGGATTATAAAAAAAGTTTTTAATAATACGTGTTAATGATATTTGTATGAATTTTTTAATAAATTTATACTTTCTCGAGCAAAAATTAATAATAATTGATATTTTTTATGTCTTTCTTTTTATATTTTAAAATTGTTTCACTTCAACTGTTGTTTTGAACTTATACTAAGCATGTTTTTCTGGCTACTTTTCTTAATTTTTTAATAAATTAATATTTTTTCTGAAGAATTAATAAAGTAATATTTAACTTTTTTAAGAATGGAGTTATCATTTTAATCGTTACAATATATTTTTTTAGTATAATTTATATTCTAGATCATTAAATTTAATTTTAATTTTCATTGTGATCACATGCCTTTAGTTTTATTAAATTACGTTATTCAATTTCTGCTATTAACAAATTAAATCACTTGTTGTAAGGTGATTAAATTATTCTAATGAAAAATAAATAAAAGTAACATTTTTATTTAACATATTTTTAGTACATCATTATCCATTGATGTTTAATAGACAATTTAAATATTTTTTTAGAATTCATAGTAAATTTAGTTATAATTCTTTGAATTTATTTGAATAAAATGTTTGAAAAGAATCTTCACAAAAATATTTAATAAAATATTTAATATCATATAAACATTATTTAACGATGATACGTGAAAAAACATATCAAGTAAAAGTTTGTCGGTATGGATGTTCAGGGACGGTTCATAGATTTTGGGGGTCCTGTGCAATTTATTAAAATATGATCCTTAAAAGTAATTGTTCATGACCTCCACTAGTTATAAAATTGTAGCCCTTAGAAGCAAATGTCCTTCCCCTATGCAATCGTTTTTATTACGTTTGTCCAAAACCTCACTAGTTCTATCGAAACAATAGTAATAGTAATAATCAATAAGATTATATAATCAATTGTCATATTTAAGAAATAATTATAACGTTTTAACAATTATAATTTATCTTTTTTAATAGTGTTTTCAAAAAATTTCAATAAATTTCGAGATTAACATCATTTAATGAATGCAATTTATCAAAATTTGGGACCCTCTTTTTCGGGGCTCCTGTCGGTCGCTCCTATTACGTTTGTCCAGAACCCACCGTGGATGTTCATCATCAAGTGCGACTTGATCGGAAATATTCAACGACCACCGTCGAGGACAAACAGACACCAATCTCTCAACCCCATTATAGACCTGGCGTTTGCCCTAGAGCGAAAAGCCACCTGCCCACTTACCGGAAAAACAGCAACCTTGCCCCTCTAGACCCAACACCCGCACATTTTGACACCGCATATTTCAGCAACTTGGTGAACCAAAGGGGTTGACTCATCTCAGATCAATCTTTTTTCAGTTGCGGCTCGACTGAAGAGCTCTTGAACACTTACAAATTGTATCATCATGTGTTGTGGAATGATTTTGCACACTCGATGATTAAGATGGGAAATATCAAACCCTTTGACCGATGATCAAGGACGAATTCGTGTTAATCAAAGATTAAAAAAAAAAGTTTTTTGGTCGCGTTTTCGATCACGTCGTGTTTATCGCGATTGTGGACATAACAATTATTATTATGGCCACTACGGGTATCACGGTGGTAAAATATTTTTAAACTCACACTATTTATTGTAATTATTTGATGGATGATTCTTATTTTTTTAAGAATTTTTAAAATAACGATATAATAACAAGAATAGTGTATTGTTACTATCGTTATTGATCGTTAGCCGTTAAATTATAACCGTTATCAACTGTTATTGGTGTGGGTTTAAATTTCATCGTTATTTATGCTAGTAACGATTTCGAACAACGACGTTACCATTAAATAACAATCGTTATAATAGTAACAAACCATTTTTTAATCTTCATTGTCAACATTTTTTCCTTCTTTCCCCTTTTATTTTATTATATTATTATTACTAATAATACTAAAATTCTGACAAAAATAAATAATTACAATCCTCCAATTCAATCTTTGTTCTAGTAGAAAAATTTAACCTTTTCAATTTAGCCTTTAATTTTTTATAATTAAACTTTTGATTTTTTTATTTTTTATTTTTGTGAATAGTAAATGGAAAACTTGATGAAGCCTTTGTTAATTATTAATTAACATTATTATTTAACGGTGTTAGTGGTCTCTTGATCTTGCAACTATGAATCGTGGATTGAAATTAGATTGAAAAAAATCCTTGTAAATATAGGATTCCCTTTCGATTTATTTTAAAGAATATTTTGATTTTGTACCATTGTGGTTGGTGGGTTTTGATCTAGATCATCGATATAAATCAGGATCTGATAAAATAAGATAAATCGAGACGGTATTTTAAAGAATATCTTGCGAGTCATTTTGAAAAAAAAAATTAAGACATAACCTTATGCGAAAGAGAGGTCAAACGTAATAAATCAATATCTGAAAGTTTAAAAATTACAAAAATTATTTAAGGGAGTATTGATATATAAAAAAAAAGATTCTAAAGAATTGTCTCGTGAAAACGTACTGTAAAAAAATTATAAAGTTTTGAGTAAATTACAAAACAGTTTTAATAAGACGATGTTAATAGTCTCTTGATCTTGTAATTATGTATCGTTGATTGAAATTAGATCGAGAAAAATTTTATTTCCGAAAAATATTTTGTTAATTTAGTAAATTGTGGGATGAGACTAATTTGAAGAATGATGAGTCTATGACGGGCGTCGAATACTGCTGAATATCATTAATATTGAATACCGCTGAACATTCTTAAATTAATTTATAAAAAATAAAAATTTAAAGGACTAATCATACAATTATTAATTATATGTTGAGCTTATCACTCTTTTATTAATTACATATTGAGTCCTTGAGATTTTAAATTTTTATTAATTAATTTAATGGTGTTCAACAATATTTAATAATAATGATGTTCAACGGTATTCGACGCTGGTTGTAGAATTTTTTTTAAAAGAATTGTTATATACGGTTGTCTTGTCTAGGCATCTAGATTCATTGAAATTGTCCGAGATTTGAATTTGAGATCGTACCATAAATGTTAGATAGGAAGATCCAATAAAAATCCATCCTCATGCAAGACGTGCAGGACAAGTGGGTAGGTGGAGTGTTAGATATGATGGGATGATATGATTGGTTTAAATAGTAGGTAGTTTGATATAAATTTTAAATTTTAAATAAAATATATAAAATAATTTTGTTAAATTATTTACTCATCAAAAATTAAATATACGTTGCAGATGATTTTTTATACTCTTTTGATTTTAGAGGTAACTTTTATTATTATTACTTTTATGCATTTTATTTCATTCGTTATATCAAAAATTTCTAGTAATCATATGCCAGGAAAACATATTGATTATAATATTAATTCGATAATAACTTTAAAAATTTATCGTAAATCATATAAGACGAATTAAAAGTACCATCTTTGAGACATTAATTAGATTTTTTCTGAACAATATTGTAATATGTTGGGAAGAAACCGAACAATCGAAACCAAACGGAAGCACAACCGATGTTCTTTCTCTTCCTATAACTCAAATCAATAATTATGGCAAGTACAAATCACAAATATATTCTCTAGCAACACTAATCAACCACTAAACAATAGTGCAACCATAACACAATAAATCGAGACACCGATATTTTTACATGAAAAATCCCTCTAAATCAAGGGTAAAAACCACGAGACTTTAGAGTCCGATCAAAAGCTCCACTATCATCAAATGTTCAACTACAAGACTACAATATCTAACCTACAACAAGCATTTAGCTCCAACAAGGCTAATAACAAGTAGTCTTTAACAAAAGAGAGAAAAATGAGAGAATATCACTAAAAACGCAGCTTGTGTAAAATGAGTATTTCCTACGTTACAGGACTCGGATGAAAAATCCAACTGTACAAAGTCAAGAACACTTTGTCAAAAAGGATGGACCTTCGATCGAACTACGGATGGACCTCTGATCGAAAAGTTGATCACTGTTGCACCAAACTTGAAAATTTTGTTTTCTCTTCTATTTTTTCTCTCAAACACGAAGACTCAATTTCAAAAACCAAATATGATTTTGTTATGCTGTGTTGGCTGCCTACACTCTATCCTAAGACAAAAAAAAAATCCATTTTTAAGACTAAAGTTAAAAATAAACTTTAAGTGACAGAAACTTTTTACTAAACAAAAAAATTATACCCATTTTAGATGAGTTAATCAATAGATTCCCTACATAGTGGGACCATACCCAACGTAATGTTACTTCCCTAGAATCACATTTTTGTGCACTAGATTTATTACAATTAAAGTGTAATAAAAAACTTATTGAACCAAACGTGTCAACAAAATTTTATTGGGTAGTAGTTTTGACAAAATCAAGTGGCTTAAATATAACTATTTACCTGACGTTTTTTGCTTATAATTGGTTCAAGAAGAAACAAATAATTAGTGTATTTAATATTTTTCGGTAAAATATGATTTTATTAATGAAGTATACTTTAATTATATGACCCATTAAAACTCTCTCTAATTTTAATTAGGGAAAAAGTACATACAACTTGAAAAATAAATAAAGAGATCATCATATTCAAAAGTCAAAATCACCTTGAACACAAGCCTAAAAAACTGGGCTAAAATTGAGTAGAAATCTTCTGCCTTCTAATTATGATTTCTTTCATGTTTTCTATTAGTTTTTTTTTTAAAAAAAAGAATTATAAACTTTAACCCTAATTTTCTACACCTTAAACCATATACTTTAAAAATATACCATAACTCTAATTCTCTAAACCCTAATCACAACACTTAACCCTAAACTTTAAACCACTAATTAAAAATAAGACATCAAGAAAGGTACGATTAAAAGATAAACGATTTACACCTAAAAATTACCCCAGCTTTTAAGCAATGACACCACACCAAGATTCTAATAATCTTCAAAGTTGCACGCAGAGTTCCCACCATGCTTTAAATATACACACGTTAGTTCATATAGGTTGATTAACTGCTTTTATTAAAAAATGTCTATTTTAATCTAAAACGAAACGTTAAAAATTAAATTGTTTTAAAAAAATAATAGAGAACAATGTAATAATTCTGTTAATTGTTACGTGCATTTTGCCTATATATTGTTGAAGACTTCACAATCTATCTTCCATTCTCTACTGAAAGATATCTCTTTGCTTGTTCTTCATAGCACTTTCTTTCTTCCACTATTTTTCAGCCATGGAGATTACCATCAAGGAATCTACCATCGTTTATCCTGCTCAACAAACTCCTAAAACAAGTCTATGGAACTCAAATTTAGATCTTGTGATTTCAACACAACATGTCCCGACGGTATACTATTATAAGCCCAATGGTTGTTCTGATTTCTTTGATATCGGAAGGCTTAAGGAGGCTTTAAGCAAGATTCTTGTGATATTTTACCCCATGGCTGGAAGGTTAGGATATGATGAAAATGGAAGACTTGAAATACAATGCAACGCTCAAGGAGTTTTATTCGTTGAAGCTGAGACCACTGCACTTATGGACCCTCTGATTGCTGATTTCTCTGATAACTCTCAAGGCTTTCGGTTGGTTCCCGAGGTGGATTATTCTGGAGGAATATCTTCTTTTCCACTTCTTGTGCTGCAGGTAATCTCTAAGCACCCTTGAAACAAAATGATTAATATAGTTAATTTACCGTGTAACGTTTTTCAGGTGACAAAGTTTAAATGCGGTGGAGTTTGTCTTGGAGTAGGGTTTCAACATACTTTAGGAGATGGTACAACGGATTTTCATTTCATCAATAGTTGGGCTGACACTGCACGGGGCATGTCGCCTGCCATTGCACCATTCATTGATCGAACTCTTCTTCGTGCTCGAGACCCACCCATGCCTAAATTTCACCATGTTGAATATGACCCTTCTCCACTATTGAAGACGAAGGTTTCCCAAGACTCGTATGATTTTAAGCCATCTACTGTCTCCGCCTTTAAGCTCACAGCTGAACAATTAGGTCTCCTGAAAGCCAAAGCGGGTGCAAAGAGTGGTACAAAATATACTACATTCAACATATTATCTGCACATATATGCCGTTGTGTAAGTAAAGCTAGGGGTCTCTCAGACGATCAACCGGTGAAGATGTACTTTCCGGTCGACGGTCGCTCGAAATTGAATCCTCCTCTCCCACCAGGATACTTCGGCAATGCAGTCTTTATAGCTTCAGTAATTACTCAAGCTGGTAATCTCAAAACCGAATCATTTCCTGATACTGTAAAGAGGATTCATGAAGGACTAAATCAGATTAATGATGACTATTTGAGATCAGCTCTTGATTATACTGAGAAAGTGTCTGATTTTAGTGCTTTGGTCCGAGGAGCACATACATTCCGAAGCCCAAACCTGTCTGTAATTACTTGGGTGTGGTTACATGCATATGATGCAGATTTCGGATGGGGTCGACCGACTTATATGGGGCTAGCAAATCTTGCCGATGAAGGCAAAACTATTATAATGTCAAGTCCAACGGAGGATGGGAGCTTGTGGGTAGTTGTTCGTTTGGAGACAAGACATATGGAACTCTTTAAGAAATATTTTTATGATTTTTCTTTTACAGGAGATTATGAGAAAAGGTTGTCCAAGATTTAAATTTGAGACTACATCAGTTATTTCGTTAATCATTTCTCTATAAATTTTAATAATCATGTTATTTTATTAGTGTGAAGAGATAAGACCTATATCAATTGTTTTCTAATGGTATGTGCCAAAATTATGTTTTGTTTGGGATTTTGGTCTGTATGGTCATAGATGGGTTTCTTTTGATTGTAGTCGAGTTAATGCTATATTTTGTTGTTTCTTATATATTAATATAATTATTTTTTATTGTACCATAAGTCAATAAATGAGAATGCTAAATCCTCAACATGGGCAAGATATTGAAATAAATGTGGATGTTGTTGAAGGATGAAGATGTGTAAAGAAACAGCTTGTCAACTTTATGATTTTAGTACGAACTCTAAAGATGTTGAAGAAAGATTGGCTTCAATGTCAAAGCTTTTCATTGCTGCGATGCTTTGTGTCACGGTTTTAACTTTCGGTTTCCGATCGTTAAGTCTTAAACACATTATTCACCAATGATTTATCATTGAAGCGTCATGATCAAAGCGTCATGAGTCATTTTTCATCCGCTACACAATCCTTTAAGTCACAGCCGATACCATGAGACATAGCGAATGTCACATGTAGACTTCGATTTTCCTCGAAAAAAAATAAAAATGGTCTTATTAAACAAAGTGTTTTGGGGATTACAAAGAAGACTCACGTACATCATCGCCTAAGACGGTAGGGGTCGACTCGATGATGTGTAGGAAAAAATTTAGGCCTAAACCTGCAAGCAGTCCATACTCAACTGACTGTCTATCTCCTATATATATGCGAATAAAACATTTTGAAAATAACTCAGAGTTTACATTGATTTGTCTGAATTGGGAATACTTTTTACCTAACCAAAATAAACTTAAAACATGAATCTTATTCCTAAAAAACATAATGACATTTAAAAGAAGGACACTTATTCTTCATCAAACTTTGAAGCAATACACACGCTTAACTCTAACACAACTTGTTCGATTGTGACCAAGGAAAGGGGATGACCGTAACACTTTGCATCATCTTCCTGAGAGTAGAAGTAGGGGAAGCATATTTATTTATAAGGAAAGGCCGCAGTGTTAACTTAAGTACGCCGTTAGCGGCTGCTTGAGCTCTCTAAGGAATCAATGGGGAGCAAAGGACGGCGACGATTAGATTACCGTCGAAGATGTCGATTCTACGTCGGATTCCGAAGAGTTTGTTATCTTTTTGGAGAGGAAAAAAAAACGAAAAATCTTCCTGGTTTTGGTGTTGACTGTTTTAAGCCCAAATTAACCTAAAAAATAGAAGGGTTGGACCAATAAATTTTTGGGTAAATTATAAAATTGATCGATTAATTATGGTGTTGATCGATATATTTATTATATTTTTAATTTTGATAAAAATATCATTAAATTATTTAATTGATTTTAATCAGATCATCAACCTTTAAAAAATAACGAAAAACTTGACATAATAGTTAAATAAATAGATATAATTATACATTTGATCCCATTATTTATACAATTTACTAATTTAATTATAATTTTAATTTAATAAAATAATTTAATTATTTAATTAGATGATGACACATATCATTACATTATCAGAAGATTTTATTTAATTTATTTAATTATTTTTTTTAATCAAGTGATAACATATCATTACAACCACGTTAGTTTTTAATGGTTAATAGTCTGATTGAAACCAATTAAATAATTTTGTGATATATTTGTCAAAATTAAAAATAATATGATAATATCAATATTAACCTCATAGTTAAGTGATCATTTGTCTAGTTTACCATAAATTTTTCTTCACTATATCCGTCTTTTAGAGCTAGAAATTTATTTTAGAATTTAAAGATTTACTACATGATTGGAATATAAAATTTATGATTTAATATTATGATAAAAGTTAAAGATTTAAATTATAATTTTAAAAAAAATAAATAAATATAATTACACCATTAAGATGATTTTAATTATTTTTTTTTCTTCTTTTATATTATATAAAATTTGAAATTATAAAAGATAATTGTTCTATATTTATTAGAAAACTGAGATACACTTGTTTTAGTTTTAAAGGTAAATTATACAATTAATCATTTAACTATAGAATTAGTGTCGATTTAATCATTAATTTTTAATTTTGACAAACATATTACGTAATTATTTATTTTTTTCTAGTGTAGTCATCTGTGATTAAAATTTGATGACGGAATGACATGATAGTTATAAAAAATTATAATTATATATTTAATATTCATTATTTATATATTTTTTAAACTTAATCTTAATTTTGTTTTTAAAAAATAAATTATTTTTTTTAATTAAGTGACGAATGTTTCACCATGTAATTATCGTCACACCCATTGTACCCGTATTTGACCCGTTCATTCTGAAACAACCCCAGACCAAACCCTCATATTCATTTGATCAGTGGACATCAAAACCTACAATAAAAGGTAGAATCAAAACTCATTCGAGAGAGAAATTATATTATGAATTATTCTGTTATGTTATTTATAGATTAATTAAATAAATATTTTTATTTAATTAATTTTTATTTTATTTTTTTATCAAGTAAATCTTTATTAATATTTATTATAAATTAAGTTTAAAAGAAGATTTTACCAAATGAAGATTCACTTAATAAAATAAATAACATAAAAACTAATTAAATGATTAATCTCATAAATAAATGACTCATAATATAATTAACTTTTTTGTTTAGGGAAGAAAAAAATTAAAATATTTGGAGAATAGACTGTGTAAGGCTGAAATTTTGAAAATGTATTACTTCATCGACCCGCGACTAAAAATTTGTTGATATATTTTGGTTATTTTTTAATTTTGGTTATAATATATTTAAATTATCAATAAATTAGCACGAGCCTTCTAGCCAAAGTGATTAACGGAACGATTGTTGTTCCTAAAGGTCACAGGTTTGAGCACCAGTAATTATAACAAAGTGATTAAGCGATCAATGTCAAATGGTTGAGATTATGTTTTAGAACAAATACTACTATAATCACTATTAACTAAATAAAAAATATCAATAAATTAATAAAACATTAAAAATTTAATACATTTTTTTTAAAGAAGATATAAATTAACTAGCTCTCTCCTAAGGAACATCCATAGAAAATTCATCCTCATGCAAAACGTGCAGGACATCTAATAATTTAATACATATTTAATAATTTGATAAATTAATAGTTCTTTAAAATTTTTATGCATCAAATAGAAAATTCATCTTCATGCCTCATGATGGTCATTAAAGAACGAGTGAATCGGTGGAGTGCTAGATAGAATGTGATGTTATGGTTAGTAATTACAACGAGTCGAGCCCGTGCTTGGCTTGGTTCGGCGAGTTCGGAATTTTAGGTTTGGGTTTGACTCGAAAATAATATTATTGGGCTCGGTTCGGGTTTGAAGCTCGTCTTGCTCTGCTCGACTAAAAATAGAAAAAAGTGTAATTTATTTTAGTTAATTTATTTTAGTAGATTTCTCATATTTTATTTTATAGCTTTTCTTTTGTTAAAGAGATTATTTTTAGTGTATATATCATATATATAATATAATTATTCCGAGCCTGTTCACGAGCTTTTCGAGCCGAGCTTGAATCAGCTCGACTCATTAAGGTCTTGAGCCGAACCCAAACCCGAGTCGAGCTCACTCGAGCCGAGCTTTGACCGAGCCGAGCCTGAGTTGCTCGCGAGTTGGTCAGGTTCATTATCACCCCTAATTATAGTTGATTCAAGTGATAAATAATTTAATATCATTTAAATAGATCTCGAGTTTAAAATTATTGCTAAGACATATTAAAGACAAATATGCAACATGGATGATTCGAATTAATCAGAATAAAATTTTAAAACTAAAAAGATGTGACACTGATGTGGCCAGGAACTGACTGATTTTTTTATAAGGGGTGTAAATTATGAAAAAGGTATATTAAAAATATAGAAAGTGCAAAATTATAAAAATTTAAAAGTATAAAATTAAATAATCAATAAAAAATATAAAAATTATAAAAAATTAAAATTTTTAAAAATACGACTATATTTCTAACCGCTTTTAAATTTATCCCTGAACGTGATAAATTATGGTAGCTAAATGTGTTTGAGAGAATATTTTTTTGCAGCTACATATGATTGCCAACTTTTTAGATCCTAAGAATATGGCGACATTAACTGATATTGTATATGGAAGGGAATTTTTATTATTATTACCATGCATTCTTTTTTTCCTTTCGTTATATTTAATTGAGAATTATTTTATATATAATGGTAAAAATTAATATGATTTGTTACAAGATTTATTTAAAATATTTTTTATTATAAGTACATTAGTTTTATTAAGGGAAAAAATAAAAAATATGATAAAAGTTTGAGATAAATAAATTTGATTCGAATATATTTTTAATAACATGATAATTGATGACTCTAGATAATAAAAAGGATCATACAAAAAAATATAAAAATTTTAACTTAAAGGTTCTAAACAAAATAGATACAAAAATCATTAAAGCTCAACGATGAAAGATAAAAAGTCAACAACAAACAACATTAAAAAATTATTACAATAATAAGGTACATTAGTAACACGATCACTACCCTAATTCAATCACAAACAAGAGTGGTGACTGTGAATTCGTATTCAAATCTAATATGAAGAACCAAATATCAACAAGATAATTATAAGAGTGTCATCTTGATTAGTCATTGCGACGTCAAATCCAACTATAATAGAAAATCAAATAAAAAGAAGAAGCGACCAAACCATCGATTAAGAGAAAAAATGTGTATCAAAAAATAAAGAATACGTACCAAAAAGTAGAAAAAGTTACTGGTAGTCGACAACAAACACTATTATATTAGCGTGTATTGTCATGTAGGTGAGTCACAGGTGCAAATCGTCTACCTTTTAATCGTGCCTCCATTGGTGCCTCCACTTTAAATTAGTGGGTTTAGAGTTTAAGGTTAATGGTCGTGGTTAAGGTTTAACGAATTTGGTACAAGGTGTATTTTTTAATATGTATAGTTTAGGATGTAGAAAATTATAGTTAAATTTAAAAATAAAATTTTAATTTTTTTAACAGAAGACACACAATTAAGAAGAAGAATATTACTACTCGTAAGTTACATGATTTTAAGATTTTTACTCATAGTTGACTAACAATTTTTATTTAAGAAAAGATCATTCTAACCTAGAAAACCATGTAATAATTTGTTAATCGCTATGTGCATTTTGCCTATATATTGTTGAAGACTTCACAATCTATCTTCCATTCTCTACTGAAAGATATCTCTTTGCTTGTTCTTCATATCACTTTCTTTCTTCCACTACAAAAGGTATGAATTCTCCTTATAATTTGGTCTTTTTCATCCTCCTCTTTTGCTTATTTACTCATTTTATTTTGATTTTAATGAAAGAAACACTAGTTTGATTTCAAGTTTATGATTCTTATTAAGTTATTTTCAGCCATGGAGATTACCATCAAGGAATCTACCATCGTTTATCCTGCTCAACAAACTCCTAAAACAAGTCTATGGAACTCAAATTTAGATCTATTAACTTCAAGACAACATTTCCCGATGGTATACTATTATAAGCCCAATGCTTCTTCTGATTTCTTTGATACCGGAAGGCTTAAGGATGCTTTAAGCAAGATTCTTGTGCCATTTTACCCAGTCGCTGGAAGGTTGGGATATGATGAAAATGGAAGACTAGAAATACAATGCAACGCTCAAGGAGTTTTATTCGTTGAAGCTGAAACCACTGCACTTATGGACCCTTTGATTGCTGACTTATCTGATAACTCTCAAGTCTTTCGATTAATTCCCGAGGTGGACTACTCTGGAGGGATATCTTCTTTTCCACTTTTTGTAGTGCAGGTAATCTCTAAGCTTTTATCAGCGAAAGGATCAAGTAAGACTATGAGTGATTATATAATTATTTAGTGTTGATTTATTGTCTCTACAATTCATCAGGTAACAAAGTTCAAATGCGGTGGAGTTAGTCTCGGAGCTGGGTTTCAACATACTTTAGGAGATGGTAAAACGGCTTTTCATTTCTTCAATAGTTGGGCTGACACAGCACGGGGCATGTCGCCTGCCATTGCACCATTCATAGATCGAACTCTTCTTCGTGCTCGAGACCCTCCAATGCCTAAGTTTCACCATGTTGAATATGATCCTTCTCCACCATTGAAGACGAAGGTTTCCCAAGACTCGGATGATTTTAATCCATCTACTGTCTCCACCTTTAAGCTCACAGCTGAACAATTGAATCTCCTAAAAGCCAAAGCAGGTGCAAAGAGTGGTACAAAATATACTACTTTCAACATATTATCTGCACATATATGTCGTTGTGTAAGTCAAGCCAGGGGTCTCTCAGACGATCAACCGGTGAAGATGTACTTTCCGGTTGATGGTCGGTCGAAATTGAATCCTCCTCTCCCACCAGGATACTTCGGCAATGCAGTCTTTAGAGCTGCAGTAATTTCTGAAGCTGGTAAACTCAAAACTGAATCATTTTCTGATACTGTAAAGAGGATTCATAAAGGATTTAATCAGATTAATGATGACTATTTGAGATCAACTCTTGATTACACTGAGAAAGTGTCTGATTTGAGCACTTTGGTCAGAGGAGCACATATATTCCGATCTCCAAACCTGTTGGTAAACACTTGGGTTTGGTTACATACACATGATGGAGATTTCGGATGGGGTCGTCCTGCTCATATGGCGCAAGTAAATCTTACCGATGAAGGTAAAACTTTTATAATGTCAAGTCCAACAGATGATGGGAGTTTGTTGGTAGTAGTTCGTTTGGAGACAAGGCACATGGAACTCTTTAAGAATTACTTTTATGATTTTTCGTTTACAAGGGATTATATGAAAAGGTTGTCCAAGATTTAAATTCGACATCACAATAGTGATTTAGTTGATCGTTTCTTATAAATTTTAATAATTATGTTATTTTATTAGTGTGAAGAGTTAAGATTAATTACGTTTTGTCTGAATTGGATGTTATCATCTATTTGCCATAAACCAAATGTTATTTAATGATAAATTTATGTTGTTGGGGGATTTTAGCCTGTACAGTCACCGTTGGATTTTTTATCGTAGTGTCAAGTTAGTTTTATCTTTTATTGTTTCTTATATATTAAGGTAAACTATATAAATAGTCATCATATTATGAGATGAATATCGAAAATATCATCATTCTTTAAAAAACGTTAAATTTATCAATTAATTATTAAAATAATATCAGTATAGTTACCTGTCATTAAAAATTAACGGACTAATAACATAACAATTAAAAATAAAATAATATAATTATTAAATTAATATCAGTATAGTCACCCCTCTATACGTTAATATAATTATTTTCCCCCTTCATTACAAAAGATTTTAATAAGACTTGTATTAATGACGTTTGTATGGCTCTTTTTAATAAAATTATTAGTAGATCCGCTACTCATGGCCATCATGGAAAGTACGAGTCGGTCGGAGATATTCAATGACCACCGGTCAAACACAAGTGGACATCAATCTCTCAACCCCATTCATGGATCTTCGGGCACACTCGATGGTTAAGATGGGAAATATCAACCCTTTGACCTAGGAATAAGTATTCGATTGAGTCGAGTCGAGTCAAAAAAATTTGAGTTATTCGAGTTTACGAGTCATATTTTATCACTCAAACTTTATTTAAAATTTTTTCAATTTAAGACAAAGTTTTAAAAAATCAAGCCGAGTTTTCGAGTTCTTATAAAAAATTTAATTTTAATTATTTATCACGTTATAATACAATTTAATTCTAATTTAAACGATTTTCTCTAATCATACAAGATATGTATACATGTATTTCTTCATATGTGACAATATTTCTTCATATTTTCATATATCAATATATATATCATAAAAATAAATTCGAGTTACTAAAAACTTAAACTTTATTTCGAGTTAAAAATAAATTTTATTTTACAACTTAAAAATAAATTCTTTAATTACTAAAAATTTTGAGTTATTCGTGTTATTCAAATTTCTATTTTACAACTCAAACTTTATTTGAAATTTTTTAGAATCGAGTCAAAACGAGTCAAGTATTTTCGCCTCGAGTTAAGTCGAATTATTCGATTTTTTCGAGTCGTGTCGAGTTTTATTCACCTTTACTCTAACCGGTTATAGGGACAAATTCGTGCAGAATAGTGAATTATTAATTCGTATAATTTATGCAGATCAAACTTTTAATTGTTGTTCAAATGTTTCAACTGTCATGAAGAATTCAAGTTGATCGTTTCTAATTTCATTACAAAGAGTTTATCCTCCAATTCAATCTTTGTCGTAGTAGTAAAATTTAACTTTTTCAACTTAGTTTTTAATCTTTTTATAATTAAACTTAGCGTTTGAAACTTAGCCTTTGTTAATGACATTCGATTAACTATTTTATATCTTTAATTTCGTCGACTCGTGACTGAAAATTTATTGATATATTTTTGGTTATTTTTAATTTTAATTATAATATATTGAAATTGTTAATAAATTGATGAAATATTAATAATTTTATACGTTTTTTTTTGAAAAAAATACAAATCAACTACCTCCTAAGGACATCTCATAATTTAATACATCTTTAATAATTTGATAAATTAATAGTTTTTTAATATTTTTATGCATCAAATAGAAAATTCATCTTCAAGCCACGTGATGGTCATTAAAGAACAAGTGGATCGGTGGAGTGCTGGATAGGATGGGATGTTATTAACGTTGATTAATCCAAGTGATAAATATTTTAGTATCGTTTAAATATATTTTGAGTTTAAGATATTATGTATAAAAAAATATTAATAAAATAAATTAAATATATAACGCGGGTGATTCAAATTAACTAGAATAAAATTCTAAAACTCGTAAGTCAAAAGAGAAATAGGATGTAACGCTGATGTGGCAAATTATGGTAGGTAAATGTGTATGAGTGGAAAAATTATTAGGTGAATTTGTTTACCACGTTATCCGCGGTTTCATCTAATCAGATTTATTTATCTTAATTTTTTAAGATGAATCATCACATCTTTTCTACGTATAATTATAATTAGTGGGTGGATAATTATTAAATAGTTATTTAAAGATGAACAATCCTAATTATTTAAACTATAGATGACGTAGTGAAAATGATTCATTCGATAATTTCTCATACGAGAGGATTCTTTTTTTTAAGCTACTTCCTATTGCCAATCTTTACATAAATCCATTTTATCTAAACACCATTCAACTTTTTTTTAGTCACTAATCGAACAAGTATAACCAAGAAGTGACGACATTAACTGAAAATTATTTTCATGCATTTTTTTTTCATTCGTTATATTTAATTGAAAATTGTTCCATATATAATGATCAAATTTAATATATTTGTTATAAGAATTATTTAAAAATATTTTTTAATATAAGTATATTAGTTTTTATTAAGGAAAAAATCAAAGTACAATAAGAGTTTGAGATAAATAAATTGAGTCGAATATATTTTTAATAACATAATAATTGATGTCTTAGATAATAAAAAGACCATATAAAGAAAATGTAAATTCTCAAACTTAAATGTTCGAAAAAGCATTAAAAAATGCATAATACAATAATAAGGTATATTGACAACACGATCATTACACCAATTCAATCGTAAACAAGAGTGACGATTGTGAGTTCGTATCCAAATCTAATATGAGAAACCAAAAATCAACAAAATAATTAAAAATTATCATCTTGATTAGTCGTGGCCACATCAAATCTAACTGTAATAGAAAATAAAAAAAGAAAGAACCAAATGACCGATTAAGAGAAGAAATGTGTGTAAAAAATAAAGATCACTTAATAAAAAGTAAAAGAAAAAAAACAATGATAGCCGACAATAATCACTATTTTATTACCCTGTATTGTTGTGTAAGTGACTTACAAATCATTTACGGTTAGTTAATTAATAATTTTTATTTAAAAAAAAACATTTTAACGTAAAATAAAATCTGCATTTTGCCTATATATTGTTGAAGACTTCACGATCCATCTTCCATCCTCTGCTGAAAGATATCTCTTTGATTGTTTATCATATCACTTTCTTTCTTCCACTACAAAAGGTATGATTTTTCCTTATAATTTGGTCTGTTTCATCTTCCTCTTTTGCTTAATAACTCATTTCATTTTGATTTTAATGAAAGAAACAGTACTTTGATTTCATGTTTATGCATCTTGTTAAACTATTTTCAGCCATGGAGATTACCATCAAGGAATCGACCATTGTTTATCCTGCTCAACAAACTCCAAAAACAAGTTTATGGAACTCAAATTTAGATCTATTGACTTCAACACAACATGTCCCGACGGTATACTATTATAAGCCCAATGCTGCTTCTGATTTCTTTGACACCGGAAGGCTTAAGGAGGCTTTAAGCAAGATTCTTGTGCCATTTTACCCTGTTGCTGGAAGGTTAGGATATGATGAAAATGGAAGACTTGAAATACAATGCAACGCTCAAGGAGTTTTATTCGTTGAAGCTGAAACCACTGCACTTATGGACCCTTTGATTGCTGATTTCTCTGATAAATCTCAAGTCTTTCGATTGATTCCCAAGGTGGACTACTCTGGAGGGATATCTTCTTTTCCACTTCTTGTAGTGCAGGTAATCTCTAAGCTTTTATCAGCGAAAGGATCAAGTAAGACTACGAGTGATTATATAATTATTTAGTGTTGATTTATTGTCTCTACAATTCATCAGGTAACAAAGTTCAAATGCGGTGGAGTTTGTCTTGGAGTTGGGTTTCAACATACTTTAGGAGATGGGAAAACAGCTTTTCATTTCATCAATAGTTGGGCTGACACAGCACGGGGAATGTCGCCTGCCATTGCACCATTCATTGATCGAACTCTTCTTCGTGCTCGAGTCCCTCCGATGCCTAAGTTTCACCATGTTGAATATGACCCTTCTCTACCATTGAAGACGAAGGTTTCCCAAACCTCGAATGATTTTAATCCATCTACTGTCTCCACCTTTAAGCTCACAGCTGAACAATTGAATCTCTTGAAAGCCAAAGCAGGTGCAAAGAGTGGTACAAAATATACTACTTTCAACGTATTGTCTGCACATATATGCCGTTGTGTAAGTAAAGCCAGGGGTCTCTCAGATGATCAAACTGTGAAGATGTACTTTCCGGTTGACGGTCGCTCGAAATTGAATCCTCCTCTCCCACCAGGATACTTCGGCAATGCAGTCTTTAAAGTTGCCGTAACTGCTGAAGCTGGTAATCTCAAAACTGAACCATTTCTTGATACTGTAAAGAGGATTCATGAAAGACTAAATCAGATAAATGATGAATACTTGAGATCAGCTCTTGATTACACTGAGAAAGCGTCTGATTTGAGCGCTTTGATCAGAGGACCACTTAAAGTCCTATGCCCAGACTTGTCGATAAACACTCGAGCGTATGCCAATGATTTAGTTTATCATTTCTCTATGATTTTTAATAATATATTATCTTATTAGTATAAAGAGATTAAGACTGATTATATTTTGTCTGAATTAGATGTTACATTTCTTTTTACAAATCAATCGTTACTTAAAAGATAATATGTTATATAATAGAGTGATATGATATTTATAAAAAGATGTAATTACATCCTATAGGAGATGGTACGATGGATGAGATAAAAGAATTAATTAAATGAATACATTTAATTGATTGATCTCGTAAATAACGAAACAAAAATAATTCGTGATATAATTTTTGCATCCAAGGAAGAAAAAAATTAAAATAGTAGGAGAATGCAAGATATTCTCATTAAGCAATTAGAGGGTATTTTTTCAAATAATCCGTGTTATAGATCATTCTGATAATTAATAAAAAAATATATTCTTTTACAATTATGTGTATGGTATGATGTGTGCAGTGACGGAGTTAGGATCTAATGTTAAGAAGGGTAAGAATCTATTAAACCTTTAAATTAAAAAATTAGGAGAGACAAAACTCTTATTTAATTAACATTTAAACTAAAAAAGATTAAAAATATAATTGTACCAAAAAATTTAGGAAAAACAACAATCCCTCCCAACACATATATAGGACCGTACATGGTTGTGCGGTTGTCATTGAAACTTATCACTCCTTGTTTGCAGAGCTGTTGTCATCTCCAAACGTTTTGGACAAGAAGAGATGGGTGGTAATAATGTCTAATTAGTTGAGCAATGAAATGGACAGGACATGCAATGATTTTCTCATTTTAATGCCTTTTGTCAAAAAAAAGCTTCCCATTCTCTTATCAAACCTAACCTCATACCACTTGGTGCAGTCAGAATCACACAAACTAGTAGGGTAACAGGTTAATTCATTAAGACTCCTTTGGGGTAGGATGGTAATTTAACCCTATCTGATATAGAATTTTTATTAAAAAAAATGGGGATTGAATTTGGGTCGGTTATTATAAAAATAAAATTAAATTGGGTTTAAAGTAAAAAATATATTTTACCCGATTTGATATATTTATGTATTTTTTATATATAATATTTATTATTTTTCTTGAATCATATTGGGCTTAGTCGGGGGTTTTATTAACGTATTAAGGTTGAGTTATAGGTTTTATTATTTTGTATCGGGTCAAAAGAAATATATATTAAAATCCGGGTAGATGTCTTAGTTTTCAAGTTGGGACGATAAAAAAAACTTCCCTGATTAGATCCGTTATCATCCCTATTTTAGATTACAACCCCCAAACATTTTTCAAGGGTAATGGTTAAAAATTTAAAAATATATTTTAAAAATATTTATTTAAATATTAAAATAGATAGATAAATATTCATTGAAAATTAAATCAAAAGTTATTTAAGATTGTTATAATCAATAAAAAATTATTTGTCATACACTACAACCACAAACGTAATCTGAATCACTTTTATTAAAAACAATTGAATATAAAAACTTAAAATAAAATAGCAAACTACCTATATTAGAATAAGCGATTATATTAAAGTTTAAAATTTTATTATTATGATCAAAATTTAAAGTCTAAAATTTTATGATTAATTTTTATTTTTAAATAAATATAAAAATTTAAGTTTTTTTATTTTTTATTTATAAATAACGTTTTTACTTATATTATAACTTTAAATCTAAATTTTAAAAATATTTTTTCGAATAAAAATTATAAATAATTTGAGAAAAGTGTAAAAACAAAAAGTCAAGAAATTCATGATGAGAGATAAAGAAACATGTCTGAGAGGAGTAATGGTCTCATGGTCCCAACTACAGTCATTTATTCATATGTCGTCCATTCAAATATTTTGTGGAGGAAATATCTTCTACTACGTCACGATTTTTTATTTATAAATATAAAAAATTATAATATTTAAAATTTTATTCAAGGTATTTAATGTAAAATAAATATAACGTTAACTAATAAAGTTTTTTTAATAAGGTTATGTAATAAAATTTAGAGTAAAATATATCAAATATTATTAAATTTTTATATTATTAAATTTTAAGTTTAGTATAATTATATTATTAAACTAAAAATTGATATATTTTAATACTAATTTTTAATTTAGTATTCAATTATATCATTAGATCATTAAAATTTCTTTATATCGTAAATGGGTCATTAAAATATGTTCATACTATTAATTTTAACGATTGAATCGTATATTTAAAAATAAATTTTAGTTTAATTATATAATCAAAACTAAATTTAAAGTTTAGCCGTCGTTGAAGGCTAATTTTTTTTTGAATCAACTACAGTGGTTACAGTAGTATATGTTCTAGAGTATACTCTCAATTATTAGATATTGATCACTCAATCACTATACTATATTATTGGTGTTTAAATTTGTGACCTCTAATAACAACTAATAACAACAATCATTTTCTTAACAACTGAGATAAGATGGTTGGTGTCGAGGGTTAATCATTTGGTTTTCCAAAGAACATGGAAATCACCTAACCTAGCTAGCCGTATATATATAGGATAGTGCTGAATGCTGATGAACCATGAGGGTTAAGCACATATACGTATTTTAACATACAAATATGGTGCTTTTGAAGGCAGTGGTTGTTCTTACAATGGTAGCCACTGTTCTTCTTTCTATTCTATGGAGAGCAACCCTAGATTCAGATGCTAATAGAACTTTTGTTCAGTGTCTGTTGGATTATTCTCTCGATTCCCATCCCATTTCTTCAGCAATTTACACGCCTGAATCTCCCTCCTATGCATCTGTTCTGGAATCTTACATCAGAAACCTACGGTTCAATGAATCCTCGACGCCGAAGCCTTTCCTGATTCTCACACCACTGCATGAATCCCATATCCAAGCTGCTGTTACTTGTGGCAAAAGCTATGGAGTTCGGATGAAGATTCGAAGTGGAGGACATGATTATGAGGGCTTGTCTTATGTGTCGAATGTTCCGTTCTTTCTCCTCGACATGTTCAATCTTCGATCTATTGATGTCGACGTAGAAAATGAGACGGCTTGGGTTCAGACAGGAGCTACTCTTGGCGAAGTTTTCTATAGGATTGCCGAGAAGAGCGATACACATGGGTTCCCGGCTGGTGTTTGTCCCACGGTCGGCGTCGGTGGTCATGTTAGTGGAGCTGGTTATGGTAATATGATGAGAAAATACGGTGTTTCTGCTGACAATGTTGTCGATGCGGTAGTCGTCGATGCTAATGGTAGAGTCCTTGACAGACAATCTATGGGAGAAGATCTTTTTTGGGCCATTAGAGGAGGCGGAGGAGCGAGCTTTGCGGTCATTGTTGCGTACAAAATTAAGCTGGTTCGTGTTCCGGAGAGAGTCACGGTGTTTCAGGTTGAGAAAACGCTTGAAGAAGATGCTACAGACATTGTAGACCAATGGCAACATGTTGCATATAATCTGCCGGAAGAACTCTTCATCAGACTCATGTTGGATGTAGTAAAAAGCCATCAAAGTGGTGAAAAAACAGTTCGGGCATCATTCGTTTCCTTGTTTCTTTGAGATTCCGACAGCCTCCTTTCTGTCATGAACGACAGATTTCCCAAGTTGGGTTTATCCAAATCCGACTGCATCGAAATGAGCTGGGTTAAATCCGTTCTTTTTTGGTCCAACATTCCACTCGATACCGACAACAGAGTTTTACTCGACCGAACTCCAAGAACATTGGATTACCTCAAGAGGAAGTCAGATTATGTCCGAGAGCCAATCCCAAAAGCTGGTTTAGAATCGATTTGGAAGAAGATGATAGAACTGGAAACCCTAAGAATGTTCTTTAATCCATATGGAGGAAAAATGGCAGAAATTCCAGCAGAAGAGATTCCATTCCCACACAGAGCTGGAAATCTATGGAAGATTCAACATCTAGCGAATTGGAAAGAACCTGGGATTGAAACAGCAAATCATTACATAGAATTATCTAGAAAACTCCATGAATTCATGACTCCATTTGTGTCAAGGAACCCCAGACAGGCATTTCTCAACTACAGAGATGCTGATTTGGGCATCAACTATCATGGCAAAGACATGTACGAGGCAGCAAGAACACTAGGATTGAAGTGGTTTATGGGTAATTTCGACAGATTAGTGAAGATCAAAACAGAGGTTGATCCTAGTAATTTCTTCAGACATGAACAGAGCATCCCTGTTCTTCCAGCTCATGAAAATTTGGATGCTTCTGTCTGAAACTTTTCATTTATTTTCTCAGGTACAGAAAAAGAGACATGTTTGACTGTCAGCCTCTTTTCATTTATGGAATCTTTTGCTGAGGCTTTTTTATATATAAATAATTCAGATTTTGTCGGTTTGGTTAGTTCTAGAATATGTTTGAAAATCATTTACATAATTTAGTTAATAAATCAAGTATGGTTGATTATTATAAGAAGTAGGGGTATTTATCGATTTAGTTAATTTTGAGTTGAATATTGTTCGAATCGGGTTCGTTAAAAAATTTTATTGTTCGACTCGACTCATTGCTCGTTAAAATATTTTGTTGCTTAATTAGACTTGTTGCTCATTAAAATCGACTTGTTACTCGTTAAGCTCACTAAAAAAATTATCTTCTTTTTAGTTAAAAGTAAAAATTAATAATACTATACGAGCCTTAATATTAACATAAACTAACAAATTTAATTAAAAATATCAAAAGAGTGTATAAAACACTTTAAAAATCTAAATTAGAAAGTAATAATCTATAAATACATCAAACTAGCATATTAGAATTAAAGTATCAATTCACAATTAATAATTATTATTTAAATTTATTTTTTGAATAAAATAATTTTAAAATAATTATTAAAAAATATTTTAAAAAATTAACGAGCTGTTCACGAGCTTATCGAGTTGAATTAGATTGTGCTCGATTCAACTCGTTAAGGTATCAAGTTGAATACAAGTTTAAATCGAGTTAATTCGAATTGAATATTTATCAAATTTTAACCGAATTGAGTTTGAGCAACTCACGAACTGCTCAACTCGTTAAACAGCCCTGATAACAAGTTTGCATTATAATAATATTTATACTATAATTTATTTGATTCGTTTGGTAGATTTAAAGATATTTACGGATAGATTAATGCAATTTAAAAGGATTTTTAACATAATTTTAAATTAATATCAATAGTGATACAATATAATTTAAATTTGATTTAAATCTGATTCGATCAGAAGAAAAATTAAATATCCGATTAAAAAAGTTTAAATTCGAATTTATAAAAAATCTGAGTCCTAATCGGAGGTGGATCGGATATAGATATTACCATGATCCATATCCGATATAAATTTGATCCATATGTAAATCAGAATAAAAATATTTAAATTCTTAGATTTAAAATATATATTAAAATATTAATTAAGTTTATATACGATTAATATTTTAGATGATTAATATCTTCTATAATTTTATTTATGTTTTTCTCTTATTTTATAGGCTTTTGTTGAGAAGCGTTAGTGGAACAATAAAAGCTTGATTGTTATAAACTTTTTCTTTATGTCCATTGCTAATAGTCGAACATTTTGATTATATTTTTAATTTATTTCTTTAAATTAAAATATTTATTAGACATTTTATAATTGTGATGTGAAAAATAACTATGTGAGTAGATTAGTAAGATAATAGTAATTTATTTATTGTTGAGTTTTTTAAATTGCAGTTTGAGTTATTACTTTAATTTGTTTTATATTGATTTTAATATTTGTTGAGATTTATTTATGTTATAAATTTAAATATATTTGTTTGATAAAAATATTTTTCAAGATATATGTTCCAGTTGTTACTTTAAAAAATAATTAGATTTAGAGTTTCGGATTTGAATTTTAGATATTTTATTAGATTGAATTTAAATTTATATAAATGGATTTAGATTTAAACATAAATTCTTTTAAAAGTCCGATTATTAATTGGATTAGACTTAAATTTTATAAAATTCGATCCAAATTCGATTCATTATCATCCTTAAACAACACAAACGTGTAAAATTAGCTAAATATTGTATTTAAAAAACAATTTTATATTTACATTATTATTTAAATTATTTTTGAATTTGTTACGAAAATTGCTTACTAAATCGGATTGCAAGAGATCTGCCTTCGTAAAAAAAATCTTATATTTAATATTAGAAAATCTTAAAGATTGATGACTTACGATTAGGTTTTATGGAAAAAATAAAAGTCGCTTTCAGTCTGTCTTCATTAGTATGCAGGGCGTGGCAGCCATTTTTTTTATAATGCACGTTTGTCAGCATTTTATTAAAATATTGTTTATAGATTTTTTATTAAAAAATAAAATTTTAATTATTTTTAATAATATTGTAGTTTATTATTCAAATCAAAAAATAATAAATTATAATCTATTTTTGAATAATATTTTATCTAAAAATAATAAAAAAATTAAACAAAAATCAAAAAAACAATTGATATTGTTTAAAGTTGGACAATCCTTTCCTTCGTTTTATAATAATAATCTCTCAAATAAAAAAAAATATATTGTATATAAAATTTTTTACACGGAACAAGTTGGGAGGACAATTGTTACTTTTTAAAGTCGGATTACTCTCTCTCAATCTTTGAATAATAATCATTTTATTATTATTTTTAGATAAAATATTATTTAAAAACTGATTGTAATTTATCAATTTTTTATTTAAACAATAAATTACAATATTATTAAAAATAATTAAAAAAATTATATTTTTTAAATAAAAATATATAAACAATATTCTTGTAAAATTTCTCATATTTGTTTCCATTTAAAAATGCAAACAGTTTCATTTTTTAAATATTAAATATAGGATTGTTATGAAAACGGATTTTTTTTATTCGATTTCAATAAATACCGTTGAAAATATTATAAATTTAAGAATAATTTAATTAGAAATATATATTTTTATAAATAATATTTTAAAAAATAATTTTCTTTTATCATAAAATTCGTGTTTGATTAAACGCGAGTTTAAAGTCTACGTTTATACAAACGTAAATTCTATATAATAAAAAATTAATAATTTTTTTTCATACTCTTGAAATTCACATTTAGTCAAATGTGGATTTCAAATTTAGGTTTTGTCAGATACAAATTTGACTTACTTGGATTAAAAATAAAATATTAAAACTTGTATAAAAAAAAACAAACGCTAAAATAATCAAAATATCATACATTTAGAGCTATTTTCACTCTATATCTTTAATTTAACACAGACCTACTTAATTTTTTTAATAGTACAATTAAACATGTAACTTTTTGGGTATAATTAGGTACTTAATTTTTCTGATTTGGTGCAATTAGGCAGTTAACATATTTTTTAATTATTCATATTTAATTTTTGATAGGTCCATAATTCTAATTAGGGGTGCTTAACGAGTTATTTGAATTCGGCTCGATCAAAACTCAATAAATGTTTGATTCGAGCTGACTCAATTTGAACTCAACTCGAGACCTTAAAAAGTTGAGATGAAAAAAATATAACTCGACTCGATAAATTCGTGAGCAACTCGTTAATTTTTTAAAATAATTTTTAATAATTACTTTAAAATTATTTTAATAAAAACTAAATCTAAATAATAATTAATAATTTGTGGATTGTTATTTTAATTTTAATATATTCGGTGTATTTGAAGGTAATGGAGATAATTATATTGTGTCGAAACATGATTTCTCGAATGTCTATTGTTGCTTTTAAAATCCTTAACTACTTTACACAAGTTTTCTAGCTCAAGTGGTTAACGGATCGGTTGTTGTTCCTAGAGGACACGGATTCAAGCACCAATAATTATAACAAAATGATTGAGCGATTAATGTCAAATGATCGAGCATTAATGCAATCCCCTTGGCACTAGTAAAACAAGATCCAGGGGAATGAATTAAAAACACATCTTTCTTCATCATACTCTTTACAATCACCATTAATCATGATTTTCTGTCTAAATCAGAAAAGATGAATAGTACGAAACGTCGACAATGACCACCATCCAACTTTCACCATCAACAAATATAAAATTCCTTTCCTTCACTCCTGAAATATCATTTCCTTGATATCATATGACAAGAAATGGCAAGCTACATGGGCATCCAACAAGGAGTAGTAAAGAAATTTCCAAGCACAGTTGGTGAAAATTTACTGAAATTCATAGGAGTAGCCAGAAGACAGCAGTATGACCAATCTTGTGAAAATTGGGACCCTAAGTTCTAACATTCAGTTTTCAATGAAATGGTTTGGAAATTAAGAGAGAGAAACAAATGGAGGATTAAAATTGGACAAATAAATGCACATTGCACGAGTTGGGGGACCAAAATCTTGAAGAATCTTACAAGTTGTGCTGAGGGACAGCCTCAGTCATTGTTGTAATGTTTAAGATTTTTAAGTGATAAGGGTTTAGTTTTTCTCAAACTCTCATGTGCTTTATTTCTTGTCTTTTTCTTCATATATAATTTCTTCTGTCTTTTCTCTTCAAATCTTTCCCATGCGATCCACCAGTCAATCCAAAACATGAACCAGCTAATGACAAAATATGTACTATGTCTCTTAATTTTCCTTCTAGCCAATCATCTCTTTCGAAAAATTAAATAAGAAAGTTGAGATTAACTCTAGGGTTTCCTATCTCTAATCCATGAAACTTTTATTTTAAGGTAAGTATTCAGTAAACGACTAATCAGAAGAAACGAAATGAACAAACAACATAGCTAATTCCAGAAGTTCACCAACCAATAATTTGTAAATAGAGAAAAATACATATGATATGGTATTACAACATCTTTATTTATTTTTTTCTTGCACAAAAAAATTGGTATATGATCAAACTATTTGTTTTTCATTGCACTCTTTCAATCCATTTCTCAAAGCCTCAAAACTGTACATTGATGAATCAAACCAAGTAGGAAGAAAAAGGAATAGGTCCAAAGCAATACTGCCTTTGATATTCAAAGTGAATGCAACTACCTAAATCATGGAGAAGGATTCTTTTTGTATATAAAAATGGAATAAATGCAGAAAATGATGACTGCTATGAATAATTGATCACCTAAGGAGATTAATTTTTTAGAAGATTTTTTGTGAGTGTGAGTTGTGTTTAATGATGAATGCTTGAGCTCCAAGGAAAATGAGCATTCGGATCTACCTTGTTCTGGCGGATAAGATATTCGCCCCCTAACACATTTGTAGTCTTCCATGCTCCATTCCTATTGCCACAAATAAGAAGAAAAAAGATTAAAGTGTATGTTTTAAACTCTTATTTACTTATTGGCTCGTGATTTATATAGAAAATTGCATGAAATATACTACAAGTTATAATAGGTGCATATATTTTTTTTATTAACTAATGTTACAATAATATTCTCAAGGCAAATGCTAGGACTCAGACACACGCAAGGGGTGAAGAGGATGACCCTGATTAGTTTACTAGGTCAATTAATGGATCTTAATAATAAGTGCATATATTTTATATTCAAAGCAATATAGAAAAAGAAATCCTTAAGACAATCTTATAATAGGGTTCAAATTGGTGCTACAAACTATAACATGAATTCTACCATGATTAAAGACCCTTTTTACTACCTTGTCCAAAAGACAAAGAGGGTATTGATTGGAGGTGTTGTTTATAGCGTCTATTAAAAAATTAATTATATATTATAAGGGAAAGAGAGAGGATGTCTAGGGATTTAATCTAGATTAGTGTCTATTAAAAATTTAATATATTTTCAAGTCTTTTGCTTACTTTAATAACATATACTTGATTAAACCTAAAATGTAAGCTACCTAAGGTAATTCAAACAAACAAGAATCAAATCTGGAGTTGAATTGACATGAAGTAAGCTTAGGATTCTGATCTCAATAGCTATCCTTATCATATAATAGACTTGCCTTGTAGAAAAGCAAAAGAAAAAAGAAAAAGAATGCTTTGAAATTACTTGCCTCCAGTAGTTGTCCAAAGGTGACAATGATGGTGTTTGGCTCAGCATCAAAAATTAAACGCCAATGCCCGGATTTGGCAGAAAATTGGCAATTCTTGGTTGGCAAGTGGAGGCTCAATATATAATCACAACAATGCTGGTTTTCTTCTTCACCTAGAAATGGATCTTGGTCTTCCAACTTATCCTCCTCATTGTTATTGTACTTGTATATGCTTAAATGAGACACTCCTTTCGGTACTCCCTTTCCTGGTTTCCTTGCATTTTCTACCAAAATCTTACCCAATTCTTCTGCAATTTCCTCAAGTTTACTTGCCACTTTCTCTATCTTTTCACTATGTCACACAAAACAAACCAAGGACAATTCATTATACATGCAAGACTCAAACCCTGCTCATATAAAACAAATGAAAAATTCCAGGTTTTAGCCCAAATTCTTGAGGCAGATTGAGTCCAGAAGGCCCAATAAAATTAATGCCCATTCAAAGGAATTTAAATTTAAAACAATTTTATTAGTTTTCTTATTATTTTTTTCTGTAGAATTTGGCGGGAGGGTAAGATTGGTTACAATACCTGAAACTGGAATACAAATGATCGCCGATGTATTGACGAGCCCACTCCTTCCGCTCGTCTTTGCAACCAACCCACACGATCTCATCCCTCTTTCCCGCCGATTTCCTACCGAATCCCGTATCTCTCTCTTCCAATACATCGAACACCTTCGCCGCATCTTTCATCGTCACTCTCAACTCTTCCGTATCGATCCCATGCCGCCAAATTACCACCACTCCGAATCTCCTCGCCGATTTGATAAACTGCTCCAACGAATCTCTCTCTCTCGAAACGAGCGATTGGAAATCGATCTTATCGGGAAGACCGAGGTGGCGGAGAACCTGCGCCTCGGGTAAGGTTAGATCGGGGATCTGTAAGGATTTCTCGATGAAGTCGGTTAGGATCTCATTGGCGGCGGATCGTGATCCGGTGGCAGTTGGGATCGGAGACGGTGGTGGGGCCTTGATGTTGAGTTGGCTCAGGGATCGCGTTACAGCCATGGAGTCGTGGGGATAACAAAGGAAGAGGAGCGTTTGGTTTATTAGGCACTAAGTCGTTTGGTGCAGTTGTTGGAAGTGGAGGCCCACTTCACTTGATCTTTTTCTTCTCCTTCCTATTCGAACGACACGTGTACCTTTGACTTCAAACAGTTGTCCGAAATTCATGAGGCTTCGCCAAGTCATCTGTTGCTTTTTAAAATTTTAAACTATTAATCAACAAATTTTAGGTGAGTGTTTTTTATTTAAATTTATATGGAAATATAAAATATTATAATAAAATTAATTATAATTTAAAATAAATATTCTTATAATTTAACGCCAAACCAATGCCTTGCTTCAATATTAAGTTTCAAGATCCACTGGTAACATTTTTCAATCTTCTTTTAGAGTTTTTTCCCTATAAAGTAAAACTAAAAGATTTATTAAAAAAAATATTAAAATCTTAAAAAATATTATATGTATTAAAGATGATTTTTTTCTGTAAGCAGGTTTAATTTAGAGTTTTAGAATTTAGCTTAAGTTTAGTTTTTAGAATTTAGCATTTTACAATTTGATTATATATTTAATACATTGATGGTAAAAACTTTTAGATTTTATATACGTCTTAATTTTAGGTTAAAAGACTCAATTGAAAGTATAAGGTTTAAATGTATACAGTGACGAAGCTACATATATGTTTAGGTGGTTTATCTTGAATTTTTTAAAACTTACAGATTTAGTTTCAATTTTTGTAAATTTTATAATTTAGTCCTTAAATTTATATCTTGCATACATACATACATACATTCATTTCCCAATCCATAAATATAGTGATGTCTTGGGGAATAGTTGGTTCATAGTCTTGAACATGTCTGTCTGCAACTAGCATTAGTTATTACACACCAAACCAGATGGAGGATTCAGAATTTGCACAGCCTCACTACTGAAAGAAACTACCTTATTAACAGAGAGATGAATGGGATGGGATTTTCACCCCCTAAATCTCCTGCGAAATCTTCGTCAAGATCAAAAAATCCTTCCGTTTATGCCGTCTTCAAGATATGCCTTGCCTGAAACCTTTCCCGGCTCCTCATATCCAATGTTCTCCACTGCTCCAATGGTCTTGAATAGGCGTCTCTTGTTTATCTCTGCCATTACTGATTGGTGCAGCAATTTGCTGTGTATGTCCACGAGTGAACGAATCTTTGTTAGCTTCGGTTGGCCATTGAAGTGAGAAGACATCCATGAATCAAGTTGTGTGTCACATTGTTTGTAGCAGTATGAAGCACTCGTGCTACGGCTATCTAACGGACAAAATCGTGTAGATTTGACGGTGTATGGAATGCAGGGGTGCTCCCCTTCATCGAAGTCGTCCTCATAATTTGTGCTAGAGTACTGGAATGAGCTCATAGAGGAACTGGAATTCACATCATCATTGCTGAATACGTCTGCAAAAACGAACAGTTCTTGTCATATTCCGGACAGCAAAAGAAGACTGGTCCAGATATATACATACATGTTATATTTTATAACAAACAAAGATTACAAGTACCTTGGGACCAATTGCACTTAGAAGTGACATTTTTCCCACGACAAAATTGTGTTTCGTAAGAAGAAAGGAATATTGGGAGGGAAACTTGGGAGGAAGAATGGGAGGAGGTAGCATAGAAAGGATGATGGATTCCGTTTTGGTCATCATCTTCATCGTCATCATCACCGTACTTAAAGCTGTGCTGATGATGAACTTGAGAGGTGCTCCAGTCCTTCCAAGTCGGGACGAGGGAAGATATTTCCTCTTCTATCATATCAGCAATCTCCAATGGCTCCCAGTCATCAATATCCAATTCTTTGACCATTTCCAAGGCAACATCAGTTGCAGTGTCGTTCATTATGTCAAAAGGAAAATAGATGTTCCGAGCCTGACCTGTAACAAGGGAAACCATTGATTAAGAATCTTGTAGGAAAACTCTTAAAGGAAGAAGTTTATTTTTCAATATTTCAGTTGCCAGGATTGATGAACTTGTTCGGTATGTAAGCAATAGTACCTTCCTTGTCTGTAATCTGTACTTTGAGAAAAATTGTGTCATCTTCGGGATTCATTGTGCCTGTTATCGACATATCAGTACTCCTTGTTGGATCAACCTGCAAAGAAGGCGCTAGCTCTGTGACTGGGCCTTTATGAGTTAGTTTTTGGCTCGAGGCTCTCGGGATGGACTGCATATTCTCTTCATTAGAGGCCAGAAATGGATCAAGTAAGAGTTCACTTGCAGGCAACCTCTTGGAAACGTTCTCCAGGCACTTTCTGATAAAACTCTGGGCTTCCTCATCTTGGATCCTATAGAATGCCTCTGGCAACTTTCCCTGGAGAGTTATGAATGAATATAGCAAGAAGTGTCTTAGATCAATATGGCAGTTGATTGCTGAAATTAACGAAGCTGAATATAACTCACCGAAGTCACTTTCTTGTAGATTTGAGCCGGATTGGAGCACTCGCTATATGGATATTCGGAGGTAAGCATCTCTAATAAACACATGCCAAAGGAGTATATATCTACTAGCTCGTTGTAATCCTCTTCATACAACTCTGGTGCCATAAATTCTGGTGTTCCTACAGCGGATGCAAGTTTGAAGAAATTTACATATAAAGATATACATGGCTACTCGTAAATCAGACAGATAGTGGAAACTAGAGCATACCTATGACACTATGGGCATGTTGTGAGCCACGAAGAATGGCAGCCAGTCCAAGATCGCCGATCTTGACTTGTCCAAGGTGGCCATTGACAAAGACGTTATCACACTTGAGATCTCTATGGATCACTGGAGGGTCATTGCCATGCAGATAAGCTAGACCCTGCAGAATTTGGCGAGCCCAGCTCTTAACTGCTCGCATGTCGACACGTGGGTACCTCTGTCTATACCTGTAATACATCAAACAAAATATTAAAACTTACACTAAAACAACACTAACGTGACTTTTTCAATTGATAGTAAAGTCTTATAATATGGTTACTCTCGAAGTGTTCCTGAGGTGAACATCTCAGTGATGAAGTTGAAAGTTCTACGATCGGCATCGACCCAAGTAGCGTAGAATTGAATGATTGAATCGTGGTTGAGATTCTTGAGGAGGTGGACCTCAGAATAAAGCCTCTGCAATTCATCCGGTGAACGGAAGACATCGTTAAGCTTCACTTGATTCCATGCCACCTCCATTCCTAGGGCCTCATCAAATGCCCTATACACCATCTTCATAGCTCCTTTACCAAGAATCTCCCTGAACTGCAGAGAGAATTCCCACAGATTCAATCATGCTAAAGCTTGAACATTCCATGTAGTTTTATTTACATGTATGTTTCACCTAATCAAAAGGCCGTTGACCACAAGAATGGATCAAACAAGTTCCATTTGATAAACATATCTTGAACTATGAATTAAGCTTAAACTCCATTACATATGAAGGAATTGTTACTGAAAAAGTCAAATATGACATGCAAATTCTCCATTGCCATAGCTATAAGATTTTATTCCTACTGAAAATCCTGAGTCCATGCATCACTCAAAAGGCAAAAAGATTTGAAGTCAAGAAGGACGAAGAGCTTACTCGTCCGTACCGACCGGATGGATCTGTTTCAACGTATCCAAGCTGAGATTTAACTGCATCAACACATCCACCTGGACGTGTTTTGTACATGGTCTGAGAAATCGGGCACCACCAAAACCTGTCGTGCTTACTGTAATATATATCTATATGTGTATATATTGAAAACACAATAGTACACTTATGTAGCAACTAGAATATATAGCTCAAGAACAAAGCATAAGATAAAATAAAGACACTTTTGAACATGTGCTAGATGATCCGAGGTTTTCCTTCATAATTTTCGTAGGAAAAAACACCAAACAATAACCAAGACAGCCTTGAGTAATCCACACTCAGCATAATCCAAGCCATTTCCACAACTGCACGTAAGAACAAGTAGTAGTCTTTGGAAACCATTTAGTCTTTTCCAGAGATAAACACGATATTCAAGAATTTCTATAAGAGAAAACACAAAAACAAAATAACCCAAAGCCAAAAAAACAAAAAGCTGTGGGTCGATACAGGAAAAAAAAAAAAGCTTTTTTGAGTCGGGCAAAGTAAATTAAAGCACAGGGTTTTGGTTTAGGAAATGATATGAAACCCTGTTTTTGTGAAGGGGAATCGTTTTCTGGGGATCGTAAGAACAGAGATTCTAAAACTTGAAGAGATTTTGATAACTGGGAATTTGAATTCTGGAAGAAACTATAATTCTGAATTTGAAAAACCTATGACAACGCTTTGACATCACCATTTGTAGCAATTCCAAGGATTATAATTTTGGGTTTCAGATGAAATTAAAGATCAAAAGAGAGTGAGATTTTCTTGAAGTTGCAGAGGAAACAGGAAACAACAATGGTGATGAAGAAGGGTTGGCGGCGAAGCTCAATAGTACAGCATAAAGGAGGTGAGAGAAGCTGATTGATGAGTGTTTGTATTTGGTGCGGATCCGGTCCACTCTTCGACCAATTAACAAAGCTGAGCTGACGCAATTTGACAAAGAACCAGTGTCATATTATTTTTGAAAGAAAAAAAATTAAGGCTCTGTTCGGCAACTGTTAAACGGTGCAAATCGTTTATTTATTTTTGAAAAAGTTCTCAAATTTTAATAAACTATATTCATTAGATGATATTAATCTTAAAATTCATTAAAAAAAATAAAAACACTATTAAGAAAGATGAGTCATAATTGTTAAAACGTTATAATTATTTCTTAAATATGACAATTGGTTATAGAATCTTATTGATTATTATTATTACTATTGTTTCGATAGAATTAGTAAGGTTTTGGATAGACACAATAGAAATGATTGCACAGGGATCCCTAGAAAGGGCATTTGCTTCTAAGGGTTACAATTTTATAACTATTGAAGGTCATGGACAATTACTTTTAAGGTCCATATTTTAATAAATTGCACAGGGCCCCAAAATCTTTGAACCGCCCCTGCATGTTTTCATTCGTGACTCCGTTTTAAATTAGAGGATCTAGGGTATATGGTTTAAGATTTTAAGTTAGGGATTATGGTTAAGATTTAGAGAATTATAGATAGGGTGTGCTTGACCAAGCCACATCGTCATTTCTGTTTTTTTTTAACGATCGAGTGTTAAAACAAAATTAATACACAATGTTAGGATTATTTTATCAAAAATTTAAATAGAGAGCTAAAATATAAATATATACATAGATAACGTACTAAATATATAGTTTATTCTATTTATAATTATTATACAAATAAATGAAATAAGCTATACATGATTAAATATAGTATGAAAAATAAATGAAGTAGCTTGATGAATGATGACATAGCAATGGGTGACATTCATATGGGTGGTTGTATTTATCATGATGATCACATCTTAATTAATTAGTTAATTAGTCTAATTAAGCCACCTTAAAATATAATAAGGTAAATGAAAATTATATATTTTCTCTCTGACGACACAAATTTTAGACAGGAGATCTAACGAGTAAAGTTGAATAAATGTTAGATTTTAGGATCTATATTTAATATATTAATAATAAAAATAAATTTTTTATCAGTATTTTAATTTTTAGATTTATAAATTTCGTTTAGAGTTTATGGTTATATTTTTAAAATTTGATAATATTTTTAAATTAATAATCATAATTGAGTGCACTGTGCAGGAACATTAATAAACATATTAAATTAATAATTAATTATAAAAATACAATGATATATATATTATAATTGATAAGTGCCTTGACTGTTTCCCTTTCGAAACTGGACCATGTGTAGTGGGAATTTGTCTCACTTTGCGCTTAACGAGTTTATAGGCATTTTATCCGGTCTGATCGGGTTAGATTTTTTTATGAAAAAATTGAATTTAGGTTTAGTCAGGTTGGATCGAGTTTAGGTTTAATGTATAAAATATCTGATCCAACTCGATCCGAAATTTTTTTTCATAAATTTTAGGGATATTTATAATAATGATCCTCTAGTTATATATTTTTTATAATTAAATCTTTAAAATTATATTTTTTATAATTAAGTCCCCGAAAATTATTTTGTACAATTTAATCCTTAAATTTATTTTTTTCTATTGTTCGGGTCGTGTCGGGTCATAATCAGGTTTAGGCTATTTACTTTTGGGTCGGGTCAAGTCAGAGTCTGGTTTAGGGTGTTTATTTTAGGGTCGGACCGGGTCAAATTTTTTTAAAAAAATATATCCAGGTCGGATCATAGTCGAATTTAGGCTATTTATATTCGAGTCAGATTCAGGTGGACCAAAAATTTGACCCAGATCGTACCCATCTATATTAACGACACAAAAATTAAATTTTAAGTATCGATTAATTCAATTAAAAATTAGTTAATTAATTACATTAATTTAAAATATTAAATATTTAAAATATTATATTTTTATGTTTGTTTGTTATTTTAAAGAACCAACATAAATAAATACGAATGAACTATTATTTCATAAACAAATATAATTTTTTTTTACATTTTTTTTATGTTTATACTTATTTATTTATTCAATTAAAATTAAATGAATACATATAAATATACTTTTAATCGCGTTCGTTCAATTTGTTTAGATAGTTTAAAAATATCATCTTTTAACATTAACTATTACTCACGTGACAAGCAGAAGCCACATACCATGTGGAATAACTGTTCTCTCTAATAATGTTTATTTTTTAAATAAAAATATAATATTATTTTTAAATATTAAGTGTTTAATTATTTTTTATTTTTTATTAAAGGTCTTCTTCTTCATTCTAGCCATTTTAAAAATCTAATGTGTGAAAATTACATTTTCTTTATGCCATCTGATATATTATTTTAAATAATTTTATGTAAATACCAGATAAATACTTTAAATTCGATTTTAATTCAATTATGCATATTAACTTTAATATGAATTAATTTTCATTTTTTATTTTCTTTTACAGTTAAATAAATTTATTTTTATTAATTAAATAACTTAATATAAAATAATTCAATATCCATCTCTAAGTTAAGCTATGGTTAAATTAAAATATAATTTTAAAATATTTGATTTTACTTAAGTTAAATATACTTTCATTAAAATTTATTTTATTTTATTTGAATACGATTTCAAAGTAATTAAATTAAGACGAAAGATATTAAATAAATTTAACCTTTATTACTTATGTATTATATCAATTTGGTCATATTTTTTAATTATAAATAATTTTAAAATATTAAAAAAATTTACCCAAACAAAATAAAAATTTAATGATCTAATTGATAAAAAAAATTGTTCAATGATCAGAATAGTATTGAGCCCATAATTTAGTGACCAACAGGATAATTTAGCCTAATAATAAGTACAAGAAATTGGACCAAAATGATAAAAGCAAAACTTTGGGGCCGCAATCCATACAAGGCTCCAGGCCACCGGCCTGGTTCAATTCGAACGTCACAAAAATTAGAAAAAAGTGTTTTTTTCTAGTCGAAACGCGCGTGTCTCTCGACCGCAAAACAATCTTGGAGACGTTCATGGAGATCATGTGCCGTCAATGACGGAGCTGTGTGTATCATGGGAGGGCTCTTGCTCCTCCCAAATTTTTTTGGTATAATTGCACTTAAAGTCTCTTTTAGTTTAAATAGTAATAAAATAAGATTTTTGTCACCTAAATTTTTAGATTTAAAAGCTTAATAAACATTTGCCCCTCCTAATACTTGATCTTAGCTCCGTTCCTATGTGTTGTACCGTAAACGTTCCCAAAAATATCTCAGTCATCTTCAATCGTTTCAAGCCGTATCCTATCGACGTGAAACATTCTCAATATGTACCTAAACCGTACCTGTCCTATACCCATCCTAGAAGCGTTTTGAATACTTAAAACGACGTGGATTATCGTACCCGCAATTCCTTGGCTCTTACTATTTTTTTTCTTTATTAATTTCTTTACATCACATACTCAAGGATGAAGAAACCTCATCATCCTTGGTCACGTGTGGGGTTGATTGACCTCTTTGTGAGTTATTTACATGGTTAACCACTTCACACTCCTAGCACTTCACTCCTTGATTCTTTTATTTTAGTCACTAAATATATTTGATTTAGTCCTTAGGCATAAACATATCACAATTCACGTCATATATACTTGTAAGAATTAATCACATGATTATGCCTTGAAATCTATCTTTATCTTATTAGAATCGAAATTTTTCAATCATCGATATTCGATTTTCCACTAAGTCGGTTTTTGAGGTATTACATGAGCATAAAAAACATTAAAAAGAGATAAAAAAAACTTTTATTCGTGAAAAAAAATAAGATGACAATTGGTCAAAATGGGGTTAATGGCTAAAAGAATTGTGCTGAGAATTTAGTATGAGTAGGTGGTAACTATTAAGTTGAGTATGAATTTAGATAAAACATTTAACCGTTTGAATTTATTTTATTAGGTTCGTCAATCAATTAAATATTACGAACAAAAGTAAAAGAAACGATTTCCAATCTAAATATTACTTTAAATTTTATGATTCGATATCGGTCGAAAACATTTGCAAGAAAAGTCACCCATTCAGGGACGGAGTTAGGATTTGAGATTGGGAGGCAAAACATAAATGTTTAGAAGTAGAGGGCAAATTCATAAAAAAATCAATTTTAAAAAAATTAAATAGGACAAAAATTAAAAAAAAAATCTTCGGGGTGGAGGGCGATTACCCCACCCCTGTATACCTCTATTCCTTCCCCCATTATTTATAAATTATAAAAATATTATTATCAGCAAACCATAAAAATTATTATCAAATCAACAAACAAATTTTCAGACATATTCCCTCCAAATTCCAAACATAATAGTCGGAGGAAACTATTTATGTATTGAAATGTGCATATATAGGCTATGGCACTTGCTAGCCCATTTCACACATAAAGCCAGCGGGTGCCACCTTGCTACCTCTGCAGAAAACGTTCATGTGCCTTACACATATAATATGTCAAGTCCTGGTTTTAATATTAGGAAACTATAGTGTCTTAAAATTGACCTCCTTCAAAGGTTTGTCCGAATTGCCAACCACCAGGCACAACGTTGTAGTTTGTAATAGTCCTACCATCACTGGCTGTTACTTTGAAAGAGAGGCTTTGGCCGTTAAGGTAGGTATTGCTCTGCCAGTTTTGGCCCCAATTTCTGGACATCGGTAGCCACCCTGTTTTCGAACCCTTGATGGACACCGACGTTATGTCCCCGGCACCTCCGACGTTTGTTATTAGAACCAGGTTGAAGTATGAATGTCCATTGATGGTGTACCTTATGCCTCCTTTCTTCACACAGGAGACCCTGCAAAGTTATAAGAAGAAACTAAAGTATTGTCTAAGATATGATGATTTGAGTCGAGTTGAGTTGAGGTTTACGACCTTCTGTAGAGAACCGGGACGATTCCGGCTCTATATTCGGCGATCTGCAAGAAAGCTGGTTCGGCTAAATCAAAGTGTTGACGCGGGGGATTGCACCATCCACCATTGTCGCTTGATAAAGCAGGGTTAGGAGGACAGAAGTTGGTGGCGGTCACGGTTATGGTTGGAGTATAGCACCATTTCGGATCATCGTTGCACCGCAGCTCGTAGCAGGCACCACAGCTCAAGCCATTATTGAAAAGTGCAGTGCTCAAAGCTGCTGTGCTCGTTCCATAGCCTTGACTGTACAAGTTCCCATAACCACAAGCTCCCCCTAAAACCAACATCACAAATAATACACATATAGGCTATAGCCCCAAGGCCAAACATTTGCATGTAGCATTATAGTCTAAAAGATTGAAATTTGAAACTCACCCATTGTGCCAGTGGCATCAGCACCACCATAGAAGGTGGCATGGGCGGTTTGCCAACCGCCGTTATCTTCCACATCTCCATCTACTCCATAGAATCTGCAGTTGCAGACACTGACCAAGCAGAAGAAGAAAAGGGGAAATAGTCGCAGTGTTATCTTCTTGGTGGCCATTTGAGTGCGAGCTGGCTATAGCTCAAACAATTGGCAGACAACCTTATAGCTTGCAGCAATGGTTTGAGTATCTGAGGAGGGAAAGTGTATATCTATTTATACAAAACCACCATACTCCATAGCTAAGCAACGTAGGTTATTGGTGAAAGAACAATAATTAAGTGATTCATAAACCGGGCACATGCAAAATATTATTTTCCACAGGACCCCTAGGATTGGCCTCCGAGTAGCTGCCATGGTATTCAATATTTGCTCAACTCCTTGTTTTAATGGTTATAAATATAGATAGAATTCATTTTCCCTCCAAAGGGCAAAACCCTAAGAATGGTGGACACTATGGGCGTGTAGTTTTTAAAGTGATGGTGGAGCTGAGTTGTTCCATGGCAGTCTCCTAATTGCTTGCAGTTGGAGCCACTTAAAACTAAGCTAAAAGCTAAAGATTGTAATCTTCAACTACCTCAACCATCTGTGGAGTTAGAGCATTTACTTCTCAGCTATAATTATTTGAAGTCGGCATGATGAAGGAAGTGTTGGGCGATTTTCAGCCACACTATCAGATTCAGGTCTCTCTTTTTCTATTTTCATTTGGTTTGAAGATGATCAATGAAGGGAAGAAAGGCTCTACTTTTAGGAAAAATAATCCAATTTAATATAGTTAGTTAGATGAGGAGTAAAATTTTTATCTTTTATCGAGTAGAAATATTCTGCCTTTTAACTATATCTTCTTTTATGATTTTGTTAAAAATCTTAAAAAATTAAATTCTAAACCATAACTCTAACATTTTCCATCATAAATCCAAAACTCTATACCTTAAAAATATACCATACCCCTAATTCCGTAAACCCTAACCACAACTCCTAACCTTAAACTCTAAACCCACTTATTTAAAGTGAAGGCACCAATAGAAACAAAATTAGGAGGTAGACGATTTGCACCGCCGCCCTTAACCGTGTTTTTCTATGCTCCACGTTAAAAAATTAAATTCTAAACCTTAACCTTGATTTTCATACATTAAACCTTAAACCCTACACCTAAAAATACATTTTACCCTTAATTCTTTAAACCTTAACCACAACCCTTAAACTTAACCTTAAACTCGTTATTTTAAAGTAAGACACTAACGAAGATACAATAGAAAGACATGATTGCGCCGTTAGATAAAAGAATGCGAATGAAATAAGTTAAGTTTGGAGAATCGATCCCACGATGAGTCTTTGTATTATCAGATTCAGATAAGTATGAATATAAATATAATATCAATAATTATAAAAAAAATTATAAATTATTTGATATATTTTCTCTCTTTTTATTTTCCCACAATTTTTTTTAAAGAAATTATAAGTTGTTTGTTATGAATTATTTTCTTACTTGTGAATCCAGGTGTATAAAACTATGGTTGGTGTAAGGAAAATATTCCTCGAAGGCTTAAATATATTATAGATATTTTTTTCTAATTGTGTTGGCATTTATACCCATCAACTCACTACATTAATTCAGTCGAAAGTTCAAAAGTAGTATAGATATAAAAAAAATATTTTTTATAATTTTAAATATAATTTATTATTGTCAGATATAGACATAAAATTAAAAAAAATATTTTTAATATTTTATTAAATATTTATTTTGATATTTATTTTTAAAATAATTTAATTATTAATATTTTATTTTGAGATCAAAATAATCTTTTTAGCATATAAAAATATTAGTTAATTAATGATAAATAACTTAAAATGACAAGATTAATTTATATGATAATATATGTTGACTTAATAGTGTTTTAGACTTGAGTCGAAAGAATATCACATTAATAAAAATAATAATTTTATAAAATTATATAAAATATAAAATTATTTTTACTGACTTTTTATTTTATAAAATTATTTATCATTAATTAATTAATATTTTTATTTATAAATAAATTATTTTAATTTAAGTAAAATATTAAAAATTAAATTATTTTAAAAAAAAGATTGAAATGAATATGATACAAGCCTAAATCATCTTGTTGCCCTAACATTTATACTTATACTTGAACCTATGACCTCTAGAGACAACAATCGTTCTTTTAACCACTGACACTAGATAACTCGTGATATAATTTAAGTAGGGGTATGCCGGTGTTTTTTACTTTATCCAAGCATATATCATCATTAAAATATAAGTTTTTATTTTTTTTTACGAAAGTATATAATATGTCAATTATTTATTTAATATTTAACTTAATAAATAGGATTAAGAAGACTATTAAAAAGATAATCATTATGTGTCTCATTTATTTATCTATCTATTGATTTAATATTCATCACATGGAATACAAAGCCTCAAACATTTACTTTTTTTAATTGTTATTTTAAAATTTTAAAGAATACAATTTTTTAAAACATATCTAATAAGCAAAAAAAAAATATTTAGTACTGATTTCCAAATGAAAATCTTAGGGAAGATAATAATTCATAATCTAATTACATGTTTAAATTGACATAAATACAATTAATTTATTTTTAAAAATATATAAATTTTAATTTTAATACTGAATTCAACTTTTATAAATTATTAATACAATTATTAATAAAAACATCCATTTATATTTGTATGATTCTATAAACACATTCCTGACTGAATTTCCTTTTCCCATTCTTTCCATAATTGAATTACAAGCAGCTGCAGCAATTCAACAAGCAACAAGAATCTTGACATTTGAAAAACTTAGTATTGTAATTTGCATGTATAGTTCTGTACATGTATTGCATGGACTAACTAATGTGTCTGCTTGAGGTTTTCCAGCCATTTCCAAACTCTCAACGAACCACTATCATCACCGGTGAAGAAGAGGTTCTCCGATCCTCTTTCAATCACTCTCACTGCTCGTTTCGAAAATATTTGGCCTCTCTCGCGGAACCTATAACCACAAAACAACTTTAAGCTCAAGAGAAAAAGAAAATCGAATTCAAACAACTAAGGAAGAAAATGTAGAATGATAACTCACGATGGCAACTCATATAGTCGAACGGTGTTGTCGTTGCAAGAGCAGAACAAAACTGGTTCAGTTTCAGCATCATTCATTCCACAGAGTTTGAGTGCACCCTGCAAGTCAAAATTCATTTCAGTACAGTTTTACTCACAAAGAATCCAATAAAATAATATTGGTTACACATATAAATTCAAGAATTGAAGAGAACATACACTTCCAACATCGTGAGTATAGACGACCTCCCAATTTCGCCCTTCTGGTTCAAACCAAACTTTAATGGTGCAGTCAAGTGAGCACGAGAACAAATATCCATTACAGTGAACAAGAGATGTCACTGCAGCAGCATGTCCATTCAAAGTCTCAATGCATCGAAATGTGTCCATGTCCCACACATGGTCAGGAGAAAACACGTACATTAAGAACAAAGAAATTCAATAATAGTGTAGGAACAGCACAACGTAGCTAATGGAATTCAGTGACCTTAATAAGTTCCAATTCAGGTAAATATAGATATGAATATTTATTACAATTAAAATAACATATTTCACAAGGAGAAAACCAGACATTAGCAGAGGAACATACCCTAATCATGTGATCCTCAGAACCAGAAAATAAAGTTTTCTCTCCCACAGCAAAACATGTGACAGCTACAGCATGGCCCTCCAAGGATGCAGCTGGTTGAAAAGAGTCGGTCTCAAAACTCGCTCTCCATGCTGTAATACCACCATTCTGCAGCAAGCAAATTAATTGGGTAACTCATTCTGTCTCTGGATAATTTATAAACATAGATTGATGCAAAGAATATAGATCACCTGTGCTCCAGCTACAAGCATATCCCGAACAACAGTCATGGCAAAAACTTGCCCAATTGGTCCTTTTAGGATGAATTCAAACTCTGTTTGAATATTCAATGCCTGCAAGATCCCGAAAGGGGTCCCAATTCAGTTACTGCCAGAACAAATTAAGTTTAAATAGACAATTAACCATAATTTTGTATGCTAACCTTGACTCCATTCTTCATGCCAATAAAAACCAAAGGACCCTCAGTAATCATAGAGCCAACTTCACCTCCAAGGTTAGTCAAATGAACACACTTTCCAGTGTAACGGTCCCACATTCGTAAAGTTCCATCCAAGCTTCCTGAATAGAGCTTGTCAAAACCTGATGGAAGGGCAATTCCTCTAACAGCCTATTAGAGATGAAATAATCCGAGATCAATAACTGTAGGAAAACAGCTTTATCGTGTAAAGCAGTAAATACACAAAATACAATGACAGGAGAAGAATACCTTCTTGTGTCCCTCAAGCTTTGCCAACGTGGCAAATCCATCTCCACGACACCAAGAATGCAGATACCAGCACTTTTCACCTCTGAAACAGTTTCCCGACATCCAGTACTTACAAGGCCTATTCTCTTCGGGCTTTATAGTAGAAACAGATGAACGTTTACGCGGAATAACACTTGCAGCTTGAGAAAGCTTTGTATCTCTACGAAAACCATCGCCTCTAGGCAACTGTCTTCTTCCATGTACTTCCTTAATACACATTTTCTGTAGGAAAATAAAATCAAATCAGTTAACCAAAGTATACCCATACTCTAAACTCTCCAAGAAAAACAAAACAGGGTTCATGGAACAACATATATAGTATTATATCTATAATCATCTCAGTTTATTTTTAAATACTTACGAGACTAAATGTAAGGAGAACTCTTCATGTTAAGTAGCATCTAGTAAAGGGTCTGTTCTTGGTTTGAATAACTAAACTAATATCTAAAAACCCTAAATCGCAAAAACCCATATTTACTTCAAAATCATTAAATCTCCCATGCCATTATACATCAGAATAAAACTATTCAAACGTATAAATCCCTAAACCCCAAATCAAGGGAAAGGGTAATAGGATTAAAACAAATGCCATGACTTGCAGCAAACAAAAGTAACCTAGAAAGTACCTGGACAAAGTAGAGTCTCCGGAGAAAGAACGAAGCAAGACGTTCCGGACAAAAGGTTTCCGCCGGGAAGATATAGAAGAGAAAACCCAGAGGGAGACGTTAAAGAAATGTGTGAGGGAGAGAGACTTTGGAGCGTATTTAAGTTTGAACTTAAACCGACTTTCTCTCTTCAGGCCGGGTCTTCGATATAATTTGGGTTAATTGTCGATTTAGGGCTTAAGATATAGTAAATTGTGCAATATTTCACTTGTACTTTATACGTATGCAATATAATCCCTATTGCATCACACTTTCATTGGTTTAAATATCCCCTTAGGTCCTATTAGTTCAAAACTTCTATGAATTTAAACTAATATTTTAAAGAAATAAAATAATACAATTAAAAATATTTAAAATATTATTATAAAATTCTAAACAATAATATTAAACTATAAAATGTATTTAAGTGTATAAAATGTCTATTTTAGACATTGTTATTTTTAAAATATAAAGAGAAACAAAGATAAATAAGTAATTTTAAAAAAAATCTTTATACAAAACTAAAAGTTGTAAATTTTAAAATAAGCTAAAAAAATTGTCCGAAAACTACATGTTTTGTATTATCTTAAAAGCTATCTTAATATTGTCTATGTTATTTTGATATTTATAATAGACATAAACTATTTTACTTGTAATATTTTAATGTTTAATAATTAGATTTTAAATATTTTATTATTTTTTAATATAATATTTTAATATTTTTTATTATTATTTCGGTTAATTCGAACATCAATAAAAAAATTGATTAAATTAATTTTAAAATAATATTTGATTAATAGTTTAAAAATTAATTAATAAATTTTAATTATTTTAAGTTAATCAATTAATTGAATTAATCATTTGAATATCACCGTAAATATAGACGTATAACAAATTTTATATAACATTGTCAAAATTTTATCCTTGAACTGAAGAAATTCTATCATGGATCAATTCATGTCACGTCTGTAATCACCGGTATTAGTCCGGGGAGTCACCACCAATCTTTGTTACGGTGCGATTGGAACACCAAATATTAAGTCTGCGAACCAGAGTTAGATCCGAGAGTCTGTTACGAGTGGGGAAGGGTGAGCACCCCCACAACACCCAAAATTGGTACCTATCGGTTACAAAATATTTTATATGATTGAAAATATAAAATCGGCATTATAATCTATGATCCCAAAAGAAACTGGTTAACGAATATTAATTAAAAATAATAATAAACATAATAATAATAATTTTTTTTTGGAAAACTAAAGGGTAAATCTGCAAAAAAACAGGAACAATTAGGGTTAAAATAATAATAATAATGACAAAATTGAAAGAAGTATAAAATATAAGGCTTAATTGTGAAAAACAGTGACCGAATCGTAAGGGAGATGAACCCAGAGCGCCAAAATGCAATAAAACTGAGAATGCAAGGACTGCGCGTGTAATTATTCCATTTTTGCGGGTTAACGCGCGGATCCGAGTCTAGATCAGGTTGGTTCGCCGGGTCCTGGATCGATACGACGCCGTTTTGGGCCCTGTGACCCGGCACCAAAACGACATCGTTTTGGTTTAGGTATAAAGGCTCTTTTTCATTATTTGATTTCATTTGTTTCTCCTTCCTCCCAAACAAAGAAATACAGAGCTTCAAAATGCTCTCTGCCCTTTGGGAACTCCGGTGAAAGACCGCCATGGCCGCCGTCGTACACGGCCATCGGCCACCACGACGGCGATGGCGATCGGAAAAAGGCGGGACCTTTCCGATTCTTCTCGACGCGTAGAACCCGAATCCGACGTTAGATTTTTGATTCAAGCCTCGCACAGTCCTAGATCTAACTGATAAGAGCTCAAACTTTTATACTTTTTTTACCTTTTTTTTTCTCTATGGTTTCGAATATGCTTCCGATCTCTCTTTTCGCTTTTGTTTCTCTATTTTATTTTGTGTTTTCGGTAATGCTATCGGATCTCTTTTTTTCTCCGAAACTCTTGTTTTTCGATTGATTTTCTAGGGAAGAAGCCCCGATTATATCCATTTTCTGGGTATTTATAACCCCAAATATTACAATAAAATAAACAAAAGATCTCTGCCATTTTGTCTATTTCAGATCTAATAGGGCTTTGCTTTAAATTTTGCAGGTCAGTGGGTGATGGAGACGTGACTTGGGCGGTGGCCGGCCGTGAGAGCGAATAGGAGAGCGCGTGACCACCACGCGACAGCGCGTGGCGGCCACACGCCATGACTGTGCAAGCATGGTGAAGAGCAGCGGCGGCTAGAGGGTTAGGATATTAGGGTTTCATAATTTGTTTAGGTTTAGGGTAAATTGGATTGGGTTTGGTTTAGTGGGCTTAGGGTTTTAATTTTTATTGGGTCTGTTTTTTTATTTTTTTAATGGGTTATGACAGCTGCCCTCTTTGCTCATTGTTGTGTAACAGCAATAGAGCAAAGATAAAGAATAACCCATTTCACCTGGTGTGGTTTCAGGGTTCATCTTGGTAAGGTTGAGATTCTTTTTGGTAAGGTTGAGGTTCTTTTGGTAAGGTTAGAGTCCTTTTTGGTAAGGTTGGGTAAGGTAGGGGTTCTTTCGACCACCACTTCTTCTGCTGGAGCTTTGGCTGGATCTACTCTACCGCTATTGTCAGCAAAATCTTCAAAATGATAATCTGTTGAGTAGAACGAAAGCTAAGGTTGATCCGTTGGAGGAGACAAAATGAGCTTGACTTGTTATAGAAGACAAAATATGCTTAATCTGCAGCGACACTCATGATATTGTCATCTTTGGAGAAAACTTGATTTAACTGAAGTGTAAAGTGGGAGCTTATCCGCACCATCAATGGAGGGGTAAGATAGAATTTTATCAACTTGGATCCTACTCCGCCATCAACGGAGAAGCAGGATTGAACTTCAATGATTTATCTGACGACACCATCAACGTGGACATGATCAAATTTCGGCAATTTGGACCTTATTACGCCATCAACGGAGGAACATGACTGAGTTGGATCTATCCACTCTATCAACGGAGTGATAAGATCAAGTCTGGATCATACTATGCCAACAATGGAGGAGCATAATTGAATGGGATTTGGCCATACCATCAACGGGGACGAGATCAAGTCTATAATTTGGATCCTACTGCGCCATCAACGGAGAAGCAGGTTTGAGTTGGGATCTATCCACTCCATCAACAAAAGGGTAAGATCAAGTCTGGATCATACTACGTCGTCAACGGAGAAGCATGATTGAATGAGATTTGGCCACACCATCAACGGGAATGAGATCAAGTCTGTAATTTGGATCCTACTGCGCCATCAACAGAGAAGCAGGACTGAGTTGAGATCTATCCACTCCATCAATGGAGGGATAAGATCAAGTCTGAATCATACTACGCTATCAAAGGAGAAGCATGATTGAATGAGATCTGGCCGCACCATCAACGGGGACGAGATCAAGTCTGTAATTTGGATCCTACTGCGCCATCAACGGAGAAGCAGGACCAGGTTGGATCTATCCACTTCATCAACGGAGGGGTAAGATCAAGTCTGGAAGATTTGAATATCTGATTCGAATGTGTCTTCAATTGATATCATATATCTTCTTTGCATTTTCCCAAATGCACAGGGATCAACAGATTTGATAGGCCTTTACCGGTAGCTGTTTGCTCCGGGCTAGCCGTACCATTACTCTGGGTACAATCAGTAGGTACCAAGGATTTAATTCCTTGACCATTCATGAAAATGAATTTTGATGGACATTTGAATGGTCCTTATCAATGCATTTTTCCTAAATGCACAGGGATTAACGGATTTGTTTTGCCTTTACCGGTAGCCGTTTGCTTCGGGCTAGCTGTACCATTACCCTGGGTACAATCAGTTTGTACCAATCACAAGATTGGATTTTTTTTCAAAGGAATCGATTCCCTTCGACCATTCGCAAAAATGGATTTTTTGAAGGACATTTGAATTGTCCATTGTCTTGTTTTCACATGTCTTTGTTGATTTTTTCATTTCATTTTTCATTTTTCTGTTTTTCTTTCATCATTCATTTTTTGTTTTTTTTCTATTTTTCTATTTTTTTGAATTTTTTCATTTTTTAAAATCGCTTTTAATCCATATGTATCGTCAGAAAAAAGTGAGATCTGTATAACGATTCAATCTTCAACATAGTTGTCGAAAGAGCAAGGTTCTAACAAAATTGATCCACCACCATTGACAGAGGCGATATTTGAGAGAATTTATTTCTGCTACACTAGGATGGGTAGTCGTGACCTGAAAACAAGATAAAATTTTAGTTAGTAATTGTTCAAAATTTTGAAGTTATTACCTGAAAAATCTGTGTTATTTAGCCTTCTCGGGGCCAAGGGTTGGTCATCGTGTTGTTGCCCCCCTGATTAAGGTCTTTTGGTCTCTTCTTTGGACCTGTTTATATGTAGAAGCAAAAATATGTGCATCATGAATGCTCAATGATGTCTAAATGCAAAATATCTGAATGCATGAATGATTTTTCTGTTTTCAAATGATGTTCCTAATTTATGCTCGATGCATGTTTAAATCTAAACGCATGGTTTGTAAATACAAAATGCTTGAATACATGAATGATATGATTTTCCAAGGGGTGCCCCTGATTCCACTGATCATAATGGAAGATGCTTGAAGTTCTTTGATTTGGCCTTCTTTCTCGAAATCCTTTCTCAAAATGGATGCCCCAAACAAATTTTAACAATCTGAACCTTTAAAGTGTAGGAATTCATATTTAGGTAGTCTCTATCTTCTGAATTTGGTTCGCTCAACATTCAATCTCAAAGTATTACACAAAATATATTTCTATTGCAACTTGTAGTTTTATGCCCTTACAAAACTCTCGTTGCCAGTGGGCTTAGGCTAGCGAGATGGTTCACAAAAAACATCTCATTGAAAGAGATGAAAACTACAAGCGACCTACTATGGTCAAGGTAGAGCAGTATCTTAGCCTAGCAGGCATAATTTACTTTTGTACAGCTCAAAAACAACAACATTGTTATTCTTATTTAGTGTCTTCATGCTTCGGCAAGGGATCATTATTCATGGACGTTTCAGTCGAATCATCGAATCTTATCACTCCAAGCTTGATAAGCTTTTCCACCAACCTCTTGAAACCGAAGCAATTTTCGATTGAATGCCCCACTTGTCCTGCATGATAATCGCATCTTGCATTGGCATCGTACCACTTCGGAAAAGGGGGTTGTACCGGGGCTTGATAGAAGGGTGATACCACGTGTTTATCATACAACTGTTTGTGCAGCTCTCCATAGGACATTGGTAATGGAGTAAATTCCTTCTTTTCAAAATTCTTTCTCTGATTGAAATCTTGGTTTGAGGAGTTATAAGTACCTGTAACTGTAGGTTGCGCCATCGTTATAGGTTTGGAATAATTGACATTATAGACTCCTGAAGAATTCACTTCGTTGTCTTTCTTCCCTGAACTTCTATGGGATGAACTTCCACCGGCATCAATTCTGCCACTCTTGATGGCGTTCTCAATGAGCTCACCAGATAACACCAGATCAGCAAAATTGGTGATTGCATTGCCTATGAGGCGATCCAGGATTGGGCCTTCCAAAGTTTGGATGAATATGATCACCGTCTCTTTTTCAATAAGAGGAGGTTGGACTTGTGCTGCTACATCTCTCCAACGTTGTGCGTATTTTCTAAAGCTTTCGCTAGACCTTTGCTTCATGTGTTGCAAAGTCAAACGGTCTGGTACCATATCGCTAACATGCTTATATTGCTCTAGAAAGGCCTTAGCCAAGTCTTTCCATGACTTTATCTAATAACGATTCAATTGATTATACCATTTAATGGCAGATCCCGTTAAACTATCTTGAAAATAGTGTATCAGTAACTTGTCATCCCTGCCATATCCTGTCATTCTTCGACAAAACATAGTAAGATGGGCTCGAGGGCAACTGGTCCCGTCATATCTTTCAAATTCTGGGATTTTGAATTTTGGAGGTAATACCAGATCTGGGACGAGGCTGAGTTCGTTGGCATCGAATCCAATGAAGGTGTCCTCAACCTCCATAGCTTCCATTTTTTCTTCGAGTCGTTTGCATCGCTCTTCGATTTCTTTCGAAGTCTCGATCCTTGGTTTCTCTGCTTCGATTAACTGATCAAGTTCTGAGACAAAATTTTCAGCTTGGTTGCCCCCTAGTTTGGCTTCTGACGTGGAGGGCATGTTCATGAGGCCAAATGTGTCGGTTGGATGCAATGGTAACTTCCCTTTAGAAAAAACCACCTGGGATGAGCCTCCGATGGTATCTTAGTTTGAAGAGGAGTAAAACCTGAAGGATCTTCAATCATGCCAGCGGCATTTGCCCCTAGGTTGATAACAAAAGCATCTTCTTGCTTGAATCCGAGCATTTGTGCTAATTTCCCCTCGTTGAGATCTTGCAATCTGGTCTTTCATTTCTTGTCGAGCCTTGGCTAATTGGTCCTCCACTTTTCGTGTTAAATTATCTTATAGATCCTTCTGAGTCTGCTCGATCTTATCCAATCTGTCTTCGTTCATCTCTTTCGTCTTGTATCGGGTTCCGTATGGATGCTGAATTGTCATCTGGTCCAGTATTGCTGAGACAGGGGACCCCGAACATTAGTACTAACAATGAATGCATGTGAATGCATGGTGCATGACTTAGATGTGAAAGTATCGATTCAAAAATGGTTCTCGGGTCCACTATTCGGAATTTGTTCACAACTTTGAATGTTGTATTAATATTTATGGTGCTAGATTTTCTCCCGACATATTTTAAATTAAGAACCAATCGTGAATCGATACTTCATGCTCGTGAAGTGCAAAAATTAAAACATGATCGTGGTAATTGATGCGAAATGGATGATTATGGTATATTATGATGCATTCGAAAAGAAACAAGGTTAATTCACATTAAAATAAATAAATTAAATTAAATTGCGAATACAATAGCAAAGTTGTAAATAGAGACAACAAAGTCTAAAAGGCTACAGACAAATGGGCAGAGTTTCGGCTTGATGGCTCTAAGGGGTAAGCTTCTAGGTCTCACTATATGTGGTTCGGTTCTAGAAGGTACCCGAACAATACTTATTACTCTACTAAGGATAATAAGCACGATTCAGGGGGATACGTTTCTCTAAGTCTATGCGGAGACGTAGGTCTCACGAAGACAGAGGGAAAAATATCCCGAAAGCAATTCACCATCCTACACGGAGGCGGAACCTCACGAAGGAGTGGTTTCATGCTCCCACTTAAACGGACGGAGCCCGGGTTGAGAGCTCATGAAATGGGGAGACCTGAAAAACATTTTTAAAAAAATATTAGTAAATATTTTAAAATAATAAAATAAAGGATCACAAAAATAAATAAATAAATAAAATAAACCGAATTTATATTTTCAATTCATTAAATAAAATATAACCGATTTTAGGCCCGACTCTCGAAAAATAGTCCCCAGCGGAGTCACCAGCTGTAATCACCAGTATTGGCCCGGGGAGTCGCCACCAATCTCTTTTACGGTGCGATTGGAACACCAAATATTAAGTCTGCGAACCAGAGCTGGATCTGGGAGTCTGTTACGAGTGGGGAAGGGTGAGCACCCCCACAATGCCCAAAATTGGTACCTATCGATTACAAAATATTTTATATGATTGAAAATATAAAATCGGCATTATAATCTATGATCCCAAAAGAAACTGGTTAATGAATATTAATTAAAAATAATAATAAACATAATAATAATATTTTTTTTTGGAAAACCAGGGGGTAAATCTGCAAAAAACAGGAACAATTAGGGTTAAAATAATAATAATAATGACAAAATTGAAAGAAGTATAAAATATAAGGCTTAATTGTGAAAAACAGTGACTGAATCGTAAGGGAGATGAACCCAGAGCGCCAAAATGTAATAAAACTGAGAATGCAAGGACCGCGCGTGTAATTATTCTATTTTTGCGGGTTGACGCGCGGATCCGGGTCTGGATCAGGTTGGTTCGCCGGGTCCTGGATCGATACGATGCCGTTTTGGGCCCTGTGACCCGGCACCAAAACGACGTCGTTTTGGTTTGGGTATAAAGGCTTTTTTTCATTATTTGATTTCATTTGTTTCTCCTTCCTCCCAAATAAAGAAATCCAGAGCTTCAAAATGTTCTCTGCCCTTTGGGAACTCCAGTGAAAGACCGCCATGGCCGTCGCCGTACACGGTCGCCGGCCACCGCGCCGGCGACGGCGATCGGAGAAAGGCAGGACCTTTCCGAATCCTCTCGACGCGTAGAACCCGAATCCGACGTTAGATTTTCGATTCAAGCCTCGCACAATCCTAGATCTAACTGATAAGAGTTCAAACTTTTATATTTTTTTTACCTTTTTTTTCTCTATGGTTTCGAATATGCTTCCGATCTCTCTTTTCGCTTTTGTTTCTCTATTTTTTTGTGTGTTTTCGGTAATGCTATCGAATCTCTTTTTTTTCTCCGAAACTCTTGTTTTTCAATTGATTTTCTGGGGAAGAAGCCCCGATTACATCCATTTTCTGGGTATTTATAACCCCAAATATTACAATAAAATAAACAAAAGATCTCTTCCATCTTGTCTATTTCAGATCTGATAGGGCTTTGTTTTAAATTTTGCAGGTCAGTGAGCGGTAGAGACGTGACTTGGGCGGTGGCCGGCCATGAGAACGAATAGGAGAGCGTGTGACCACCATGTGACAGCGCGTGGCGGCCAGGCGCCATGACTGTGCAAGCATGGTGAAGAGCAGCGGCGGCTAGAAGGTTAGGATATTAGGGTTTTATAATTTGTTTAGGTTTAGGGTAAATTGGATTGGGTTTGGTTTAGTGGGCTTAGGGTTTTAATTTTTATTGGGTCTGTTTTTTTATTTTTTAATGGGTTATGACAACGTCGTTTATGGATCAATTAAACCGGGTTGACACTAAATTTAGTCCGTTACAAGAATGAGTCATAATATAATTTTTTTCTCAAATCGGGTTGACACTAAATTTAGTCTATTAGAAGAATGAGTCATAATATAATTTTTTCTCAAACTAGGTTGACACCAATTTTGGTCGGTTACGAGAATGAGTCGTAATATATATTTTTTTTCAAACCGGGTTGACACCAAATTTGGTCTGTTGTAATAGCAGCATTTATGTCTGATGTTTTGGTCCTTGAAATAAGATTAAGCCCAAACCCGAAAGAGGAATGTTTTGTAGCCTACAACATCACCTAGGAAGACAGACCAATGCTTTGCAGACAATCCCTTATCTTCAGACATTTTGACATCCTTATCATCACCATCTCACTTGGAAACAAGCAGTTCCCCATTTGCACACATCTTTCTCTACTAGAGTCTCCACCTAATGGCCATGGCGGGAGCTGTCTCATTACCCAATTCTAAGACCATCTTCTCCTCTTTATGTTCCCTTAAATTTAACTCAAACCCATTGCTTCTTCCAATGCGTGTTTCTCCAAAACCACTGTCCCCTCCAAGATGTCTCAGTACTTTGTTTCCCCCATTTTCTGTGTAATTTAAGCCTTTCTAAAGACACCCTTTTTTTCATAATGCATTCTGATTTGGTTGCAGGAATTTACGCTCTCTCCAGTAACGATATCAAAGTGGGAACTAACCTTGAGGTTGATGGGGCTCCTTGGAGGATTCTAGGTGGGTTTATATGTTTCTGCAATTATTATTTACTGTTCTGGTTTGGTTGGCTTGGTTACGAGTAGTTAACTTGAGGGGTTAGAACTTAGAAGTTCTTGAAGTTTTGAAAAATAATCAATTAAGCTTAAACTTTTGATTATTTTTGCAAAAAATTCTAGGGTTTAATTGGTTAATTTTCAAAAGTTCTAAGATTTCTTACACCCTTAAATCCAGTGCTTTAACATGTTTGAAAAGTTAATGATTATTTGTTGTAATTAGTGTTTGTGCTGTGAACTTTTTGTCTATTTGTAGAGTTTCTTCATGTGAAACCTGGAAAGGGGGCTGCATTTGTAAGGACCAAAATGCGGAATTATATAACAGGAAACACAGTTGAGAAGACTTTTCGAGCTGGAAGTACGGTAATCTTTATGTAACACGAAATCGATGTTGTCATTTGGCTCGCCACGCTCATACACCTTGCTGAACAAGTTATTTCGCTTCCGAATATAATGTTCTTGTGCTGTGTCGATGATAGAATAAGAATGTGTCGGATTAGGAAGGGTTGTTATGCTTTGGTAGCATATTGTTCTTTCAATTCAAGTATAAAGCCTTTAGCAATGCTTGCATGAGATATATAGAGGCTTTTATCGCGTTATTGGTTATGCTTTCGTATGAATGCTTGTGTTTTACAGATTGAGGAGGCAAATGTTTTCAAGGAAACCAAACAGTTCACTTACAAGGATGGTTCCCAGTTTGTCTTCATGGACCTGGTATTTGTCAAAATACTTGTATGCTTCGTAGATGGTATCGAATATCGATAAAGGAATTCCGTACTTTATACTTTTGTTAGCCATTTACTGAAAATTTGATCAAGCACCTTTTTTTTTTCGTATAGTTACTAGCAATCTTCTGTGTAATTTAGTGGTTAGCTTGCTCTTATTGATACTTTCCTATTTTCTCTGGCATTGTCAAGAGTTGTGTCGAAATGCTCGTCGTATTTCTTCCCATGTCAGTCTTCTAATGATATTTTAACTTCTTACAGAACACATTTGAAGAAATCCGTCTCGACGAGGCAGATGTTGGGGACAAGACAAAGTGGTTGAAAGAAGGAATGGATTGCATTTTGCTCTTCTGGAATGGAAAGGTACTTTATATATGTTATTTTAATTCGGCATTCAAGAGGAAGAGGGTGCTCTATAGCACCTACAATTACTAACACAGAAATAGTTGTACCTAAAAAATGATTTACCGGTTTCGTATGCTTGCGTATCTGCAAGTTGTGTCTTCGAGTAATTAGTGACCGAGATTAGCATGATGCTTGTTCACCTGCATTTTGTAGGTTATTGATTTTGAGGTCCCCATCACGGTTCAGCTCACCGTCGTCGATGTTGATCCTGGCCTCAAAGGTGACACTGCATCAGGTAATGTCATATAGCTTCTTTCCAAGGTCCCAACTATGTTATTTGTCTGAATTGTATACTTCAATGATCCATAACACAGTGAGATGGAAGGGGTGAGTAAAGCCCTAATGGCATCTTGAATCGAAAGTGATGTCGAGATTTGCTCTTGAAGTACTTTAATATGGCCATGAAAGTTATTATATTGTTTACTTTAATATAGCTTCTTTCGTCTTCCTTTTGACCCATTGCTTTGGAAAAACTAAAATTTTGATACAGGTGGAGCCACCAAACCTGCAACACTTGATACTGGCGCCGTCGTCTACGTTCCACTATTCGTTAATACCGGTGATCAAATACTGGTGGATACTAGAACTGGGCAATATATGAGCCGTGCCTAACTTTTGGCTTGGACATTTCTTATAATTGACAATTGTTTTTTGGTTCACTTGATTTGTTTATATATATTAACATTTCAATAATGCCAGATTGTTAAAATAGTTTTTATACTATTTGAAATCTAATCCTATTCAACATGATATGGTTCAACAGCCACCATCTTTCTCCATGAGACTGCGAATTTCACCTTGTCTTTAAAGGGTATTGCTTTGATCTTATCCAGGATTTTTACAACACGAAATCGATTCGACCAGTTATCTCATTCGAAACAAAAAGCTAAAAATGGCAGATTCTGTTGTGAGAATTTGGAAGGGTGAGTGAGTGACCAAATACAGGAGAATGACAAACATATTTGATTGCCAAGGAAAGCTTTAAACAAGGACAGACAAATATGAAAGAAACCAAATGACTCCAGTTTTAATCAAGGAGTCTCAATGACGATAAAGAACTCAAAAAAAAAAATGAGAAGAAAGACCTTTTCTAAATCCTTAACCAGGCAATTAATCACAGCATACAGCTGCGACATCCGACCATCACGGAATCACCAAGACGGAATCATATACCAGTGTCAGTACTTACCTTATCGGTCCATCGTGATGCCAAAACTAGCTCCAGGGCTATCTTAGCAAACATAAAACTCAGCACATTTAGCATTCACCATGACAGGACCTGAGAGAATGAAAGAATGCCATTTTACTTTGCTAGGATAAGTTTCGAGGAAATGGTTGAACATTGAAACTTGCAAAAAGTTCACCATATAACATAACTTTGAGATCTACCAATATCAAGAAACCGATATTTCAATAAAACTTCGTATCATATTACTTCACCCAGAAAAGTATTGGATCAGAAGCATAATCACTACTCCCACAGTGATATATCCATCAAATAATGCTTCAGGATGGAGGAAGCAAAAATAGTTGCTACAGACATATATATATATATATATATATATACCAACAACTCCCTAACCCCAAAACAACACATGGTGCAAGCAAAAGCAAGTTCAAACATCCACAGAAGTTAACAACCCAGAAGAGAAGGCACATAAACCAAACAAAACTCGATATTAATGTTACCAGATACTACTAAATATATAAAGGGAAAATTTGCATCACTTCCCTCTGGATCACCATCTATCTCTGCAACAGATACAACCACAAAACAACTAGGTTAGAGCTCAAAATGATCTAATGCCTACTAAAAAACAGTAACAAGCATTCTGCAACGAATAAACTTCATAAGAATAAACAGTAACAAGCATAATCCCTTCTAACCCGATACAACTCATTATGCTCTGCAAGTCTTCCAATTTAACCAGCCCTGATAAAGAGGGTTACCAGTTACCTCACTAATTGGTTCAGCACCTAAGTTTGTAACAGTCAAGTTTCCAGCTCTGAAAAATTCAGATAGTAAACTTCATAAGAATTTTGAACAAGTAACTAATATATTGAACAAAATAGGACAACATGAAAACCATTAAAGAAATATTCTGAATAAGATTGCTTAAACAGAACACATTATATCAAGAACTGTTCCTTCAATTTCCTTTCAGGGACGCAGATACAGACACAATAGGACAGCAAATTAACCGACATACGAACTTGATTGCTCTTGAAAATTTTTACCCTAAAATTATTGCATATTCCAATTTAACTACAAGAAGTCTAGATGGAATAACAGTGTTTTAACATAATAAGAAAATGGATTTTCTTGAACAAAATTAGTAAATAGAAAACAGAGTTTTTACTGGTTGCTCTGCTGCTCACTCGTCCCTTTGGCATTTTCTTTGATACAGCATCTTCGAAGTCCTTTATCTGGTAGTAATGTGGGGCTATTTCGACCAACCATTCTGGTTTCAGCTCAGTTACATTTCTCATATATTCCTTGGTTGTACGAACCAGTTCATGGTATACCACCCATTTCGGGAACTCCTGTGCCAAGCCTGAGCTTGGATGTATATAGGCAATCTGTGGACAGTTCATAGTCCGGTAAGAACCATATTTCTGCAACCTAGCCGAATGAGGGAAAAATCCAGCTGTAATGCACTTCTTTATAGCCTCTAAATCATTAGCACTGCACGTTAGTTCAATTTCAACTCTCTCCAGAAGACCCTCTAATTGATCCCTGATGTCTCTTGCACGCTTCATGCTCCTGGCTTGAATATAATTTTCATAACACCACTGAGTTGAGTAATTTGTTTCCCTCCAAGCATCGTAAACCTTCATTAAAGCAATAAGGTCACCCACATTGCCAGTATGAAAATTCTTCCTTGCATTATCAGCAAGATCGTGTTTGTCCTTTGGACGGTAAAAGATAGAATTGCCTACAGAGAGCATAGACACAATGGAAATAATCACATCTGAACACTTGTACTTGTCGGAAGCAACTATCATTTTTGATAGCATTGGATCAAGAGGGAACTCTGCCATTTGTCTACCAACTTTAGTCAACTCTCCAACTTTATTTAATGCACTCAATGCAAACAGAAGTTCGACTGCTTTTCGTAGAGCCTCAAATGTCGGTGGATCCATAAAATCAAAATTTATCACATCATGAACTCCAAGACTCTTCAAAGAAAGAACAACACTGGCAAGGTTAGTTCGTAGTATCTCTGGTGTGGTATTGTCATCAAAATTTATATAATTGAATTCAGTGTACAATCGGAAACACTTACCTGGACCTGTTCGCCCAGACCGACCTGCACGTTGCTTAGCTGAAGCTTTAGAGATAGGAGTTACCTGCAAAGACTCCATCCCAGTCCTCGGATTATAAGATTTAATCTTGCAGAAACCTGGATCAATGACATACTTAATACCATCAATGGTTACTGATGCTTCTGCAATATTTGTTGCTAGGACTATCTTGCGTGCACCAAGAGGAGTGGGTTTAAATATTTTGGCTTGAAGCTCAGTAGGAAGATTCGCAAATATAGGGCAAATAATAAGTTCCTCAATTTTTGACCCAAACCGTCTTACCCTATGCCTCAAAATTTCTTCTGTTGTCTCAATTTCTTCTTGACCAGTGAGAAAAACCAAAATATCTCCCGGTGGCTGAGTCACATGGATTTGAAGTGCAGTAACAATTGCAGCATCCAAGTAATCAGCCAGTGGTGCTTTTGTATAGTGTATCTCAACAGGGTACAGTCTCCCAGGAATTCTGAAAATTGGAGCAGAATCAAAAAAATCACTGAACTTCTCTGCATCAAGTGTTGCACTTGAAATAAGTAATTTGATATCTTTTCTAAATCGAGCAATATCTTTCACCAATCCGAAAAGAATATCAGTTGAAACAGTTCTTTCATGAGCTTCGTCCACCATTATCACACTGTAGCTAGCGAGATCAGGTTCAGAGAACAATTCTCGCAACAATGCACCATCTGTCATATATTTCAATACAGTCTTTCCTGAAGTGCAATCTTCAAAACGAATAGTATAACCCACCTCACTGCCAAGTTTGACACCCATTTCTTGAGCAACTCGAGCAGCAACACTCATAGCAGCAACTCGTCGAGGCTGTGTACAACCAATCTTCCCACGTTTTGTGTAACCAGCTTCATGAAGATATCGTGGTATCTGTGTGGTCTTCCCTGAACCAGTTTCTCCTACAATAACAACAACCTGGTTTTTCTCAACAACTTTAAGTAGATCATCTCGATATGGATAAATTGGCAAAGCTTTCCGGTTCTCTTGTAATTTCGCCAATTCTAATTTGCCCTTGGATTTCTCGGGTAACTCAATTGACATCTCATTACCAAACTTGTCGACATCCATCACTGACGCCTTAATAAACTGAATCTGGTCCTCAAACACAAACTGGTAGTCATCAGTCACTTGTTTTTTATTTTTTGAGCCAAATTTCAATGTTGCCTTGGCTATTTGATGGTCTTCCCATGCCTCTTGCTCTGCAAATGGATTCATTTTATCCCCAGCAATAGGATCTCTGCAACGCTGAAGTGCCGTAGAAAATCTCCTCTCCTGGTCAACAGCCCCATATTCATCATAAGCTTCAGGCATTTTGTACTCGTCAATATTATCATCCTCTTCTGTCCGCTTCTTCACAAGCTCATATATTTCCTTTTTGTACCTTAACTCACCATATTCTGCTTTAGTAAGCTTTACACCTTCAAAAAGGTACTGCTCATCTTCTATACAGTCCCTGAGCTCCTCGAGTTTCTTTTGCTCCCTCTTTTTTAAATACCGGTGTCTTGAAACATCCCTCAAACTATTAATGTCATCTTGCTCCAAAGATCTAGATCTTTGTATGGCCACCTCTTTGTCCTTTTCAGAAAGCTTTGGCTCCACTAACTTCTTAGTTGCTGCAGCATCACGTTGTCTTATTTTTCTCTCTAAATCCTCCCTCTCCCTTCGGTCATGCAATCTTTCTTCTCCAGATTCCGACCCATCATCCTCATCTTGATTTGGCCGTCTCTTAACTCTTCTCTTCACATTTACATCTATGATCTCATCGCCTTCATCTTGTTCACTTTCAATTCTCTTTCTGAAACGTTTCTTCTGCTTCTTGGCTGTTCCAGAACCAGTACCACCTTCATCTTCATTGTCATCAGCATCTAAAATTGCATAAGCCCTTTGCTTTCTAGCAAAAATAACAGCTTCCCTTTCTTTTTTCTGATAAATATTCTCAAAGGATGCTTTCCGAGGAACTTTATCAAAGATCTCTTCAGCAAATAAGCGAACATCACCAGACAAAGGCAAGCCATAGTCTTGGAGCTTAGCTAGCAAATCAGCAGGCGATGCTGCTTGCTTGGCTAGTCCAATAGTATACTCAACAAGCCAGGGCTGGGAAAATCCCAGCAACAATAACCTATCAGAGACCCATGTCTTCAAATGGCTGCCTTCCCATTGTCCGGATGATAAACTCCCTGACAATGACATGGTTCCTTAGTAATCTAGTTTGCAAAATTGTTCTTCTCAACAAAGTAAACAGAGAGAGAAAGACAGTAGCAACTAGCAAGCAGTAAAATCGAATATAGCAGAGCAATGCAATTGCAAAGGCAGATAGCAGATAGCAGATAACTCAAAACTGAAAAAGAAATCAGGATTCAAGTTGAGGGTTTCAAAAATCACCTGATTCGATTCTCAGATCCGTCGGAAACTCGAAAGCAAGAGAGAGCTTGTTTGGCGGCGAGGGATATATGAAGAGAGTTTGAGAAACAGAAAATCAAATACAGCAATACCGCAGATAATACCAATCCAACTATAACTCAAAATCTCAGGAATCAAACAGATTACGTAATCTAATTTCCTCGTCTGTTGGAAACTTGAAGGGCAAGAAAAGGAGACAGTAGAACTTGAGGAGAAAGAGAGGGTTTAGAATTTATTTATTTTTAATTATAGTTTGGGGATTTTCTAAAATAATTTCTTCTTAAATGCGTATATATAAAAATAATTTAAAGCCGACTTTGACTTGATTAGTCAAAATTATCCAACTTTATACACGTGTCATATTTTATATAATTTTAAAATATTTTTTTTAAACATATTTTTTATATTTATAAAAAAAGTGTGTTTCTCGCGACCAATGGGGAAACTACCGTCGGTTGGTATCCTGGGACCAGGCACATACAAGTTGACCCTTGCCTCCCACGGCTATGAAATGATTTAAAGAGTAAATTTCATAAAATTATGGATTGATTTTATTTTTAAATATATTTTAATTATTAAAATTTTAAAATATTTAACTAATTTATTAAAGATTAGAAATTAAATGGTTTTAATTATTTTTCTTAATATTTTAATATTATTATGAATTGAATGTTATCTACTGCTATCAAATGTTGATATCGATGATAATAGATGATGATCGTTTGATCTTAAATTTTAATAATTGTTTAATTTTGATTTATTGGATTCGAATTTAATTACTATTTCATCATAAAACACCTTGAAATTCATAAATCGAACAAAAATCTTTTAATTTTTCTTTCATCGATCTTTTTTTCCGCCATCTAATAAAACTCGTTTTATAATATATTGTTTTACTCGTACCGATGAAGTTTTTCGCCGTTTGAATCTTAAAAAAATTCTTTCATTCACTAATAAATAGATGCCCTCCAAAAGTTAACGAAAAATGACAATGAATGTACAATATCTAATTTTCAACTAGTAATTGAATATTTTAAAACTTTAATTATCAAAATAATTTTAAAAATAAATTTAATTAATTTATTATATTTTTATTCGTATTTATTATGATTTATAATAAGTTGTACAATTTTAAAAATATTTATCATAACGCTCATAATAACCGTAATAATAATTGTTATGTTTGCAACCGTAATAAATATAATCATAAATATTTTTTTAAAAAATCTCTGGTAAATATGATTTTCCCTTTTTGGCAGTGTTCTTGCTTACTCTTTTTCCGAGTTGGGACTTTTGTATCTATAAATTCAAAAAAAAATATAACTCTATAATTTAAAATATAAATTATGAAATTTTATTTTTGAATTTTTTAATAAAAATATTGAAAAATAATATTAAAAAATAAAAATTTAGTTACAATTGAGGGATCAAATGAAATATTTTTCATTAGTTTAACATAAATCTCATAATTTTGTATCAAAATCCAAAATTTAATGATGATTTTGAAAATTTCAAAAGTTTAGTAATTAAAAACTCATTTAATATAATTTAGTAAGTATTTATACACTTGAATTATAGTATTTTTTGTTCTTTAATTTAATTAAGAATTTGTTTCTTGCCACATGTCACTTAATTATTGGTTATAAGTTTTTAAACCACATTAGTCTTAGAGGTAAAAATAGAAATTATTATGTGGTATTAACTCACCACGTCATATATAGTCTCATCCATCTAATGTGTAGAAAAGATATAAAGATTCACCTTATAAAAAAAATGATGATTTATATTCAAGAAAATCAAAAAATTATACCACGCCATTCGTGGTTTCATCTACTAAAATTCAGTCATTTATTTTTGTAGTCATTAAGATTTTTATTCTTTATAAATTAATTTAATAATATTTAATAGTGTTTAATATTAACGATGTTTAACGATTTTCGACGTCCGTTATAGACTCATCTATTACCTATATAATAAATCAAAATCAGCAAAATGTCCAAAACCAATACAAACCAGTCTCTCTCTCTCCTACATATTTTACAAACCGGTTGAAAACAAAGCGTTCATGCATGCAGGATGCTTTTCAGGACAGTTTCCATGCTTTCCCAGATTTCAAACTGAAACTCTTCAACCTTCTAAAAAACATGACAACAATAAGAACAAACTTCCCACTGTTACTCCACCTCCCCACAAATCCAGACCAAGAATCTGTACACCCCATCTTTCCTTCCAATCGTCTGCTACAGCTATACCCAGTCGAGAACCCAACATTCCCATAAGCACTGCAAACAAAACCCAGATCTAAACTCATCAGTTCATCAAAAAAGTGTGAAAAACTGGTGACAATTTGTGTCTTCAAGTTACCTTATGACTTCTATGGTGATGTTTAGGAACATTGAAGTTGAGTGGATCTTGCTTCAGTTTCTGTCTTTCTGTGATGCAAATAAGGATGATGAAGATGGCTATGTATGAGAGGTGAGAGAACATAACACACTCCAGAAGGCTCTTCCCTGCTGCTTCACTTGTACCATCTTTATGTGACTCGTTTTTCTGGTATTTAGTGGGTATAAAGGAAGTATAGGGAGGGAGGTACCTGGAAAATGAATAATAAATCATGTATAAATATACGTATGATACAAAGTAATTAACAATAGGTTCGGGAATCATGAGGATACGTTAAATTATGTAAGTTAAGTTAGGGTATATAATTATTATACTCAGTATATCGAGAGATTATTAGGTGAACCTTGTTTATCAAGTTATTTATGGTCTAAGCAATCAAGACCGTCGTTCATCTTTAAATAACTATCTAATAATTACTCACCCACTAATTACATGTAGGAAAGAGGTGATGATTCACTTGAAAAAAAAATTAAGATGAACGGTCCTGATTACTTGGACCATGGATGACATGATAAACATGGTTCACCTAATAATTTTTTCAGTATATCGTGGAAATGTTAGTTTGAAGATAGGAGATATTGAATCAGAGTGGTTTCCGATAGTTTAGTGGTTTAAGAACGAATTTAAAAATTAGGTTTTTAATTAAAAATATTAAAAAAATAAAATTTAAAAGTAGACTAGAAAAAAATAAATCTCTAACAAATATTGAAAAAAACTAAGAGCATGTTCTTAATAAAAAATAAAAATATTAGAAAAATTATGTCTTAATAATAAGTATTATAAAACTGGATTCTTAATAACAAATATTAAAATTTTATATTTTAAAAATACGTCTTTAATAATAAATATTAGATAAAATTGTGTTATAATTATAAGTATTATAAAAACAAAGATTATAATAAGAACGAAATTAAAATTAAAAGTACGTCCTAATAATGAATATCAAAAATAAAATAAAATTCTATAATAATATTGAGAAAATTAGATCTCTAATAACAAATATTAATAAAAAATAAATTTTTTAAGTAGAACTTTAATGAAAAATATTAATAAAAATTAAATTATATTCATAAACTCTTAATATTAAATATTAAAAATTAAATTATACTCAAATAATATAAAAAATGGACTCTAGGCGGGCGTGAGGCCTCTCCTACCCCAGTCTAGGAGAAATTATTACATGATTTCGACTCAACACGTTATTTATGGTTGTATTTAATGAGATTCATCTATTTAATGATATATAAGAAAGAGGTAAATATTCACTTTGAAAAAAAATAGATAAAAATTTATTATTAGATGAGACCATGAATGACATGGTAAACCAAGCTCATCTAATAATTTTTCATGTCTAAGGATAAAAAAATTTATTATATATTTAGCTCATCACGTCATTCATGATCGTATTCAATGAGATTTATTCATTTAATGATATAAAAAATTAAAAATAAAATAAAAATTTATTATTAAATAAAATCATAAATAACGTCATGAAACGAGAGAAGATAGAACTATACCGGAGGGAACCAGTGAGAATGAGAGGGTAACACGCAGAAATTGTGGGATCGAAATAGAACTTATTCAGAACCCACTTCACTAGTGTTGTCGCCACTCACTTTGAAAAATAAAATCAAATAAAATCAAATCAACTAATTATATAAATATAACTAAATAAGTATGCATTCTATTCAAAAAATAATAATTATATAATAAATTTTTTCAAGTAATTTTGAGATTAAATATTTAGATTTTAATATTTTGAATTTAAAATTAAATTTTAAAATTTTAGAATTAAATATTTATATTTCAAATTTAAAATCTTAAATAAATATATTTGTAAAAAAAAAACACTGCATGTCCATGGAATATTAACCATTAATTTTAAGTTCACGCGTCAGTAAGATTGTTGAGGCACAAATTATTTAGTTTTATCGGTTAAATGAACGATAATTTTTTCTGGAGGTTACGGGTTCGAGCACTAATACTGTCAGCACAGTGATTGAGCGATCAATGTTTAATGATTAAGAGTATATATTCTAGAATAGATACTACTGTGATATCTAAAATTTTAATGGAATATAAAAGGGGTAGGATTAGAGGCTTAGATGACTCACATCATAACAACAAAGAGCACCAAGATCGCCGAGGAGATGGTGGAAAGATCGACAATCGATTCACCGGCGTGCCTCGAATTCACTACCTCAAACAACGACCCCACAAACTTCTGATACGAACTAAGACCATCCATGCCTTTCGAATTCCATTCCATCGAGCAGAACAGGAACAACTGAACCGATATGAACCCGACAACGGTGGCTGCAAGAAGAGCACAACCAACGCCCGACCGCAAATGACCATAACCCATCTCCTTGTAATTCTCCAGGATGTACTTGAACTCCACCTTTTTCGTCATCTTGCTCAAAAACCATATCGATGCTCGTAGGCAAACCGGATAAAGGGTGTTGCCGAGGAGAATTTGTGGGATCAGCAGCAGTAGAAGACCTGAATTCTCCTTGAACACGATCATGTTTTCGTTCGTCGGAACGAACCCACAGTTCGCAACAGTAGAAACCACGGTGAAGAAAGAAAATGTTTCGATCTCAACGCCTTTGGTTCTCAAAATTTTCCTAGCGTTTGGAACCAGACTTACATACATGGAAACCAGACAGTAACCAACTATATGGACGACTAAAAGATAACCTACGACAACATACCCTAAATACTTAGTAGCTGTATCCTTCAGGCTTGTTGATGAAGACGAGTTTATGTTACTTTCTAAATCCCCGCTAGGTTTCTCATGGCTAATGGAATGGACACTGTCCCCATTCGGACCTCCATGTTTTTTGATCCTGTACCTTGCTAGCTGAAGTCCGAGCATGGAAGTAAAGACCTCCCCACCTACGAGCATCAAAACAGTGATAATGATAAGTTGGGTGTTGGAGAAAACCTCCATTTCAACGGCCGACATGCTCGAAACCGTCGTTGCGGACACGGAGGTGAAGAACACGTCGATGCTCTTAGGCATATCCGAGTCGGGTTTTGGCTTCGACATATTCAGTGCCCCAAAGCCAAGCAAAGACACGACAATGAAATAAACAAGCTGAACCCAGAAGGGGTTCGCTTTGAAGACCAAAACATGGAAGAAGAACCGTTGAAGCATGCTAGTTTGGAGCGTGGTTTGCTACAAAATTTTCTACTAGAAAATGACGATGCTCACTGCTCAGTGGCCAGTGCTCATCTCGTATTAATATACCCAAAAAGATATCAAACTGTAAATTGATGCGCCGTCTTTAGGATCTGGGCGACCACCCAAGACACTAGGATCAATTGATTATTAAAATTAAAATATTTATTATTATTAAAAATAATTAAAATTAAAATTTTGTATATATTAAAAATTATAAATTATTAAAACTATTTAATTATGATTTTGATAAAATTTAAAATTAAAGTGTTCCTTTATTTTAATTATTTTTAAGTTTAATTATATTCTTTATTATTATATTATTAAATAAATTTCAAAAGTATCATTAAAAATTTAATGATCTTCATAATTAATTATAAAGTTATTTATATGTATTAGTGTATTACATTTATAAGTTCATAGTTAAGAATATAATAATGTCTTGTTTTTTAATTTTAAATTGAAAATAAAAAATTTATATATACATATAAATAATATTTTTATTGTTTTTGTTATATATATCTCAATTTCTCATAACTTCACGTATTCCTTATGTTATTTTCTCACAAGTTAGTTTAAATTTTTTATTTTTAATTTTCGGTTCGACATTCTAAAAAGGCAATGACTCATGTATTCAAAAAGATTATGATTTACTGTGTAAATTGTTTTATATAAGTTATTCGGTGTTTAATAATTTTATTGATTTTTTTTATTTGATAATTATTAGGTATAATAAAAAATAATTTATAGACAAATTAATTTTTTTATACTCTTTAAATTTAATTTTTTAATATTTATTATTAGAGATCATATTTTTAAATTTACTCGTGGCTATTAAAATCTAAAATTTAATGAGATTTATTGATTGGCCTAGTGGTCAAGGATGCTCATTCTGTTCCATCTTGTATGGGTTTGAATCCCGACATAGAAAAAAATTATAATCTTTCTACTTCATCAAAAAAAAATCTAAAATATGACACTCTAAATCTAATCGGATAAGATTTTAGATATCTTTATTCTAAATTTAAATCTTTTAAAAAAAAATGAAATTAAAGGGTTTCCATGATCTTAACTCGTATTAGTCAACTAAAGAATTAGATTCTAATGCTTAGTATAACATACACACGGAGACGTGCAATATTCCTAACTGCCTGACTCTCATCCCCTTCAAACTGAATTCCCAGTTTCTTGCATACTTTAATAGATCCGAATCAGACAGATTTTCCTGACAGTTCTGAGAAATTTTTTCCCCTTGTACTTCTTCTTCCCTTGAATGTTACTATAACAATGATGTCAATTGTGTTAATTCTCAATAGAGTTGTATTTTATTTTTTCTCTACGATCATGTTTTATAAGTCGAATTAGTATTTATTGAAATAGATATAAACCTTATTTATTTGTTTCGTGAGTCTAACTCTCCCGATATTAAATAAATGGATTTTTCCTCACAAACTTCTCTCCCGAGTTTGAGTATAAAAAATAGTAAAAACTAAGAATAAACAAATTCTGAATCTTAAATTGCATTAACAAAACTTAAACAAAATACAAGCTTTCTCTCGTAACTACTCCACAAACTAATCTTAACCTTAAGGGGATTTAGAACATGACGGAGATAGAAGAAGATAAAGGTTTTGGTTAGATAATATCTAGATTTCTTGATATCTCGATGATTTGTTCTCTTCATAAGGTATGGTATTTATAAGCTTGACCTAGGTTAAGTTCTTCTAAGAGTAGGAGTACAAGTTGAAATTAAATTCAACTTCATTATATAAATAAATCTCTTTATTTTAATTTCTAGTTGACTCATGTTTGACTTCTTTCACGTAGCCTTGATCTTGTCTTTCTATGTTTTTTTTCTTTTATGTTCTTTGTGTAGCTTGCCTTAAAAGATTCAATCTTTTATTTTATTCAAATCGTACATCATATCAACACTTTCTACGTGCCGTCGCGACGGGTGCAATGCTTTGTCTTGACTTTAAACTTCGTCAGTACAGTTTTCTGGGTTTGGTTCATTCTACTCATTCTTCAGCTTATCATGTCTCATCAACATCTGATGATAATTTTTAATTATAGTTGTCTTCTTTGTCTGCCACAATAGAAGTTCGTTTCGGAGACAAGTTACCTGTCACAACAAAAAAAAATAATACTTTTTTCACCAAATATTGCATAAATATCATAAATAATTATTTTAGTGCTAAACTGAAGAAAATATACATAAATCACCAAAAATGCCTCTTAAATAAGCCCAAGACTAACAATAATCATAGTAAAAAAGAAAAAATTATTAAGTGAACCTTATTCACCACGTCATTCGTGGTCCCAACCAATTAAATTTGTCCATCTCATTTTTTTAAGGTGAATCATCGTCTCTTTCTTACATGTAATTAGTGGGTGAGTATTTATTAAGTTATTATTTAAAGATGAAAGATTCTAATTGCTTGAACTACAGATATCATAATGAACAAAATTCACCTAATAATCTCTCGTAAAAAATACATATAAAATAGAACTATTGACCACTTATCGAAATTCCATTAAATTTGCTTCACAATGAAATATATTTATCTTTGTGTGGTCAATATATTACCATATATGTGGCCAACCTTGTGTGGTTTAGAATAAATTATATGATCGAGATGTAAGAATAGAATACTTTGGTTATATATTTTAAAATCTTGATAATTATCTCGAAAATATAATTATTTTTATTTAATTAAAAAATTTATAATTTAAATATGAAAATACTTTCTAAAATCTCATTCATCTGAATAGTTGGCTTAGTATATTTCCCCACTTCGTTCTTCGACAGTGTTGGAGAAAACGTGCAATTCAAGTTGCTACGTAAAACATGATTTGTGGGGTTGAAACAGAATTTATTCAATGCCCACTTGAGCACCGACTCGAATGGAGAATGAGACTGAGAGCACCAAATATTGCTTATAATGGGATTGAAGTGAGTTCTTTTTCAAGTCACTAGAGGATATTTTTTTTAGAAAAAATGAATTTTATGGAAAATACTTAAAAATATATATTTTAAAATTGAGTTTCTGTTATTTTTTAAAAAATAATTAAAATTGATTTAAAAAAATTGTATTTAAAAATAATAAAAATTGAATCATTGATTACTTAGGTAGACCATATACTATAAAATTAAAGATTCGAATAAAAATGAGTTCGAAAGTTAATTACGGATGAAAAAGATTTTAACATCTCACGCCGTCTGAAAATTGGTACCTAAAAATAATTATTGTTTTGTTAATATTAATTTTTACGAATTAAAATGATAATTAAATTAAAATCTAACTATACATGCGAGTGAATTTTAATGATTTTCTCTCTAATTTAGTCTATCATTCATTTTTTAATGCTTGAGTACCAAAAATATAAATAAAACATAATATTAAGTATCATTTTATTAAAAAGAATGAAGTATCAAAATAAAAATAAAAAAATCGAATATAATCTTAAAGATGTTAGATTAGTGACTTAATTGGAAAAAATATTGATGTGAATTTTGAAGCATAATATTAAGTATTTTAAATTATAATTTAACATATCTCTATTATAAAATATATAAATAATTATATATTTAGTAAATATGATATTTAATATGCGATATTATTTAATATATAAGTTGAATGATATTTATCACTAAAATAGAGATATTGTTTATTTAACACGCTAATGTTATAGTTATTCCAATATTTTTTCTAATTATAGCTTCGTACTAATTTTTAGATATTTACATCTTTGTAAATAATTTAGTATTTATTCATGTCTTTATGTTATTGTAATATACATTCACTATTTTTTATGTATTTTTACTATTCTCAATTCATTCATTATATTTTACTTATTTACATTGTGTTTAAATACTTATAATATAATAATTAATATTAAATACTTATAATACTTATCTTTTAATTATATCATAATTTTGAATCTATGGAGTAATCTCAATGATAAAAGATGATGTATTTTATCTAGGTGACTCGAGTTAAAGCACTATGTGTGTACGATGTGAGTGTGTTATTAAAGAGCTAAGAAAATTGAACATATACCTCCTTGTAGGGTTGTAAACGAGTCGAGTCGAGTTCGAGTAGTGCTAAGCTCGGTTCGGATCATTAAGATTTTGAGTCGAATTTAAGCTTGAGTAATTTTAAACGAGACTAAAAATATGAGTTCGGCTTGGCTCATTAAGAACTTGAGCTGAGTTCGAGCTTCATTCGAGCCTAATCAAGTCAAGTGTTGATCGATCTTTGACCGTGTCAGACTCGAGTAACTCTTATTTGTCATGTCTCATTCAAACTTGTTAATTTTAGGATTTATTCTTAGTTTTAAAGGACGGTAAGTGTTACTTGACACAAAGAATCCTTAGAGCCGAGGTACTAGGCGCCAAACGAAAGCGCTAGCCTTTCGTAGTAAGACGCAGCTTTATATAATATAATTTATAAATTTAAATATAAATAAAATAATAAAATAAAAATAAAAAATATATTTTTTATTAAATGATGAAAATAATTAATAAGTATATATTTATAATAATATAATTATAAATTAAATAAAATAAATATAAAATATATTTTTATAAAATTAATATAGATAAAATTTAAATTAATTATAAATTTAAAAAAATAATTTAACTATAATACAATTATTATAATATATTTTAAAGGTAATTTACGATTTATAGAAAAATAAATTTATGAAAAGTTTAAGTTTAATTTTAGCTGGGTGTAGTTTTGTAGAAATTATATTATAGGTAAGTTCCACCACGTGTTTATGGGACCAACCATTAAAAATCATACATCTCATCAATTTTTCTAATGTCATATTTTTTTTCAAGTGAATTTTCACTTGAAAAAACTGTTTTTAAAATGAATTAACAGTAAATATGAGTAAAGATTTACTTAAAAAAATATGGCATAAAAAAATAATAAAATTAGTTTCATGAACGATATGATAGTACTTACCACGATATAATTTTTTCGTAATTTTGGTTTGCATCTATAAGAGATGATTGTTAAGAAAAGCAAGTAATGAAATTTTGAATGAAAAATGGTTTAGTTTCAAATAGTTCCTTTTATATGCGTTTTTTATTTTATAATTAAAATCAATATAATTTTGATTAAAATAATTTTAAATAAACGATGTGTTTGATTAGTATATAGTTTTAGGTTACTTGTAAAATTAAAATAAAGTTTATGATCGGATTTTTTAATTTTAATTTTCTTAAATTAAAAATCAGTACTTTAAAATATACATAATTATCTATTTTCACCCATTATATAATTTATCCAAGAAAACTCATCTTCTATAAGATAATTATTATAAATAATTTTATTTTATTATATTAGTTTATAAATTAATAATATAATTATTTTAATAATAATAATAACAAAATCCTAATAATATGATTTAATAAATAATAATAATAATATTTAAATAAAAAATAAATCTAAAATTTAAATAAAATATAATGCTATCCAACTATACAAAGTACAATGGACCCTACAAGCCATTAATTTTTTTTTCATCTCGTGTGCTTTACTGTTCTTTTTCTCTATTGAGTTCTTTTCTCGCCTTGATTTTTTCTTTAAAATGTCTTTTTTTCTTCATCATTCTTCTTTTCAAGTCTAGAACTCGAGCCAAATCTAATTGAATCGTGCTTTGACCAAATCGAATTCGAATAACTCGTGATCTATCTCATATTGTTTACAGCGCTACTACCTTATAATCACATTGGCATGTTCAAAAAAATATATCACAGTTTTTAATATCTATATCAAAAAATTTAACAACCGAACACACTAATGAAATAATAATCATCTTTTTAATACGTAAATATTAATTAATATTACACAACTTTTACTTTTGATGTCTGATATAAGATGTTCTCGTAAATTGGAAATTTTGATTAATAAAATTAAAAATCTCAAAAAGATTTAATATATAATTAATAAAGGAATTTTAAACTCAACATATAATTAATAATTATGTGTTCAATCATCGAGATTTTTAATTTTTAATAATTAATTTAATAATATTTAATAGTGTTTAACGTTAATAATATTTAATGATATTCGATACCCATTATAGACTCGTCCTCGTAAATTATAATGAAACCACTGTTTTTATTCTGCCTTTATTATTTATTAAATTTAAAATGGACAATTTGGATGAATTGGACCGTAGCCATGTCCGGTCTTACAATGTTTTTAAAACCGGTCCACAACCCATCAACTATCTGCAACCAAACAATCCAATTCATCTTTTTCCAACGTTGGAAAGCCGATAATCGCAGGTTTAAGTGATCTGAGTTTATATAAGAATAAACTATACAAATGATTATTTAATTCTCAGATGATTTAAATTTATTTGTTTATGTTTATGATTCAGCTCATCTATAAGCTTATTTATTCAATTATATTTTAAATATTAGTAAAGGTAGAAAATAAATTGAATAAATGGTGAAATTTGGAATTTAAACAGTAAAGTCTAAGAAACTGAATAAACACCAAACCTAGTACTGTCACTCTTAGATGTTCCCTGTGCTGGTTTTAGATGTCTGGATGATGAACATTAGTAGGTTGAGTATCCAATGGCATGTACTGTGCCATGATGGCCAGAATCTCTGAATCCATATATCTCTGCATCAAGAATCAGTTGAGTTCCACCATTATTCTGAGAAAACTTTGCTTCGGTATCTCTAAATATAACCATGCTAGACATGTTCCTATCCGAGTCCAAGTAATGTTAGCTAGAAAACTCTCAAACAGTCATGAATGTGCTAGTGTGGGTTGTCATCAATTACAGACCTCTGTGCTGAGTGCAGTCCAACTATTACTGGGTTCTAATTCATAAAAATGCCAGACAAAATTGTATCCAAAATTTGATTCAAAGTTCATCCTTTATGTTATATGTAGTTCTGCTCGTATCGAACCAAGTGATGGTTGATATCGCAACGACTCTAAACCGCGTTCTTATAATCTATGGGGAATGGATGGGTAAACATCAGATATTGATGTTAGTGAAAAAGCAATCTTACCCGGATTCTGTACTTGTAAATCGCGTATCCTGCGCCTCCAGCAGCGATCAATCCAAGAATTATTACCCAAACAGAACCCCAGCTTAACTCTGTTCTAACACTCTTACCTGAAAACAAATATCGTATTAAGGGGCGTTATGATCCTAAATGAAATCAAATCCGGTTGTATCTTGCAAATCTCCGAATCAAGCAATTAATAGACAATCAGCTTAATCTTATACTTAACACCAGCAAGTCCTACCAAATTATATGACTAATAAATTATTCTACAAAGCATAAAATGGGGAGGGGGGATTGCTGTCCATCACAGCATGCCTCAAAGATACTCACCGATACACATGTCATGCTCTCGCATGTACAACGAACCACCACTACAGCTGCATTCATAACTCCCCCAGGTATTTTTGCATTTGCACCCAGGACACTGGCAGGCCAGCTTCTCCTTGCACTCGTCAACATCTGGGAAACATTACAATGTAAAATGGTTCATCAACATAGATATAGATGATGATATATAAAGCTTAAAGATTTGTCCCAAAATCTAAATAGGTCCATGCTGTCTTAGTAAAACACAATGTGATGGTAGAAATTGCAGGCTATTTCCAGAGTTAGACTTGATACATATGAAGAAACCATGTAGAAATGTCCTAGTACCTTCACAGCTCTTGACTCCATCACCCTTGAATCAATATGGGCACTTGCAACCATGGGAATGGTCGTCCTGAACATTCCATTCCAGAATCAAATAAGGAATCCGGAACATGATGCAGAGATAAATAGAGAAAACACGAGAGTTCAGACAGAGAGGCACTCACAATACAAGCAGAGTATGTCCTTCCTTCCTGTGTTTCTCTCCAACATCCTCCATTGTTGAATCGACAACGTAAAGCCGAAGAAGCTGTTGATCAGAAAAGCAGATAGAACTAACATAAAGTTGTAGGATGCAAATTTCTGTTTTAGCATTGATTATAACCCTCAACTGCAAAGAACAATACTTTCCATGAAAATATTACCTTCACAATGTGTATAACCGTCTCCAGTAAACTTCACACCGTTAACTGTTGGGCACTCGCACACTCTCCCCCGGAAGGTATCCTACACGTAAAAAGGGGCATCAGCAAAAAGGTTAAATTAAACACATAACTGACCTACAAAAAGTTTCTGGTAACAGACATACCCTGCATGCAGTAAGGTTAGCAGCCTTGTCCTGCCAGCAACCACCATTGTTTTCTAAGCACTCATTGGTTTCTAATTCTGCAAATGACAACTTGTAATGAAATAATGAGTATCATCTCTATGATAATCTTTACCCCAAAAAAATATAAATTTAAACTTAAATAGAATGAAGGAAAATGGCGATGGTAATGCCAGAAAATTCAAATGTCTGAAAGCAAACCACAAGAAAATGTCTCTAAATTAAGATCAACAGATGATAACCTTCACTTAAACAAACTGCTGGCTCTGTGGTCTCTTGAAAACCTGCACAAATTGCCTTGATAACAGCTATTCTGTCCAACTTCCCTAAATCCATCAGAAGAGATATTGTTATAAAAAAGTAATTCAAACAATCAGATTGCCGGGAAAAACGGTAAATTCTGATTCAAACCTCTATATTGTCTGTTATTTATCACAAGAGTTGGCAGTATAGTTACATCTCCGCGGGAGCCTTTTCCAATCTAAAATAAGAATTACAGCATAAATGAGAACCTTAATGACAATGGATTGCAGGAATTCTTTTTAACTTATGAAGTACAAGAATTGCCTGACCTGTGCATCTTGCTCAGCTTTCAGAACGGGGTTGTCCACATCAGCCTCAGGGTCACCAATACATTTGTCTACTTTACTGAGATCAACACCTATAAAGCAGAGTATGGAATACAAATGCATAAGTACTCCGGGTCGGATGTAAAGATATAAACTTGTTTTTTATCCATACTTGACAGATGACTTGAGTAATCAACATTTCCAGTGGCAAATAAGAATTCTTTTTCTTTTCTAGCAAAGGAGACTAATTCAATGGTCGTATTTTCCGTATTCAAAGAAATAAAATCAATCAAAAACTCAAAAAGTATAGTAGCAGCAATATTGTGAATGGACCAATTTAAGAATCATATATAAAGGGCATTGTCTATAAAGCATTAACCTACCAAGGGATCGGATAACTTCATCCGCACACTCTTTGTTATACTTCCGCTCTTTCATCGGGCAGCGGATAGAAAAGTCTGTAACATAATCCCACCAAAGCCATGGCTTGCCACTTTCATTGGCAACTTTGAAAACGCAAACTTGGCGAAGATTTTGAACCACCACATCTTTACCATCATAACCTTTACTGAAGTCTTGCTCAGGATCTGGAGCACAATACCTCCCTCGATTGATGCACTGCGACTTGCATTGTTTGCTCAAAATAAAAGCTTCAGGGCAATACCAGGTTATATAGTGTGGGGTAAAAAGAGTGTAGCCTTTCTGCTCGAGTATTTGAGCAGCTCCTTTGAAGTTCTTGACAAATTCAATCTGGCTGTCACACTTTGGCCCGCACTCATCGTTGCTATTCGTCCAGAACTCATACTCAACCCGCTCATCAGGATGAGGAAGAGACTCCCTCCAGTCAAGATTAATATTAACCATTTCCCCGCCGTTGATGGCTTTCTTGAGGCTGTCCCCTAGTGATTTACTAATGAGGGCTGATGGAATGATGATGTTCTCCAGGTATTCAGCATTAGCATTCTCTTCTTCAGGGGTATCCATGGTGATCAAGGGCTCATTCTTGTTGTCAGCAACAAGAATAGCAGAAGCTCCAGCTTTCTGAGCATTCCATGCCTTCAAGGTGAACAAACAATCTGCCAGAAGAGAAAAGTTAAAGTTGATTTAACAAGTAAACTTAAAATAACCCCCCAAGACCAACAAGTAACCACCGGTATCCGACTCATCCAGATCCGTAACCGGAGACAACTCTGCTAACCTAGTTTATTCCATTCATGAATGCCAGGAAAGAGACCCATATAGTGGTTGTTTAGGCAATGCTAAATTTAACAACTGCCAACTACCAGCATGATTTTATGTAGTGTAAAACTCATAAAACATAACTGAAAATTAGACTTGAGTAACACTATCATATTTACAAAAATAGAAAGTAAGAAAACGACCAATATAACTTAAATAAATTGCTTCCAAAATTGGATTATCAATCTACCTAGATAAGCAAAAGCCATACCTCCACGATCAACAAGGAGAAAAATGGGAAGTCCCCCAGGCTTAGATTTGAAGGAGATATCGAAATCATCGAAGGACTTGCAAGCGCCTTGGTTTGCTTTAGTATAAACAACGGTGCCGACCAAGGTTCCACCGTACTGAGGAACCCCAAAATTCCCGATTGCACACTCATAAACCCCTTTGATTGACTCAGGCGAAGTCACTTTCAAGCTGTTCTTCTCCACTACGAACCTCCCCAAACAGTTCCCCGACAACAAAACCCAGACACTAATTAAAAACCAAAACTTTTCCTTCATCTTTCCCCAACCCAAAATCAGAAAAAACTTTCCCAACAATGATCCAAGATGGGGAATTTTCTTTCGATCAATAACTTGGCATAAAAGTCATCTCTTTTGCTCAGCAGGTTTCCTAATCCTTCCTGGGAGCAGAAACTTCATAGTGGTCGTGGAAAGAAGAAGAAAGGAAGAAGATTTGGACGGAAGTTGTTAGCCTTTTCAAAGTTCAGTTAAAAAGATTGGATTTTTTTTTTATATGCTTGTTGTATCGTACACTACAAAATCAAATCAAGTACCAAATAAAGCAATCTAATTAAACTATTAAATCAACCAAATGAACACGAATATATATATTTGTTAATTTAATTTTAATTAATTAAATAAATAAATATAAAATTTTATTTATATTCATTTAATAAGGAACGAACACCGAAATAATAACTTATTTATATTCGTTTGATAAAATAATAAATAAATATTAATAAACACAAATAAATATAAATAAACATATATAACATATTAAATATTTGATGTTTTGAATTAATTTGATTAATTCAGTTAATTTATAAGTTTAAAATTAAATTATTCATGAAACTTGAGAGAAAAAAACTCGTTAGTTAAAACTTAAAATTATTTAATAAATTAATCAATTTTGTTTTGGTTTAATCAATTCGTTCGATTTAATCGAATAATAAATTTAAATAAACAAATATAGACGAATAGATTATTGAACGTTTATAAACATAAATAAATAAATTCTTTGTTGTATTTTTTATTTAATTAAAAAAATAAAAAAAAAATATTTATATTATCCATTTAATAAATCAATAAATAAAAATATTTTTTTCTTCGGGATTCAACAAAATACATTGATGGATTCATTATTAAATATATTTAAATTAGTTAAAATAGTATATATTAAATCCTCTGGTTTTGGATATTATAAACCTATAACATTTCCATTTTTAATAATTAATCATTTTTAAACCTATAACACGTCGATGCTTGCCTGAAAAAAAATATCCAATTTGATTTAATTATTCAAAATAAAATTATGGATATAAATGTTATTCTTATAATAATTTAATACTTACTATATTTAAAAATTTGAAAAATAAATTACATTTGATATGTCTTTAACTGATTCAATTAAAACATCTCATAAAAAATATATTAATCTTAAAAATAGTTTTATTGTGAAAAATATTATATAATTTTATAAAATTTAGTATTTAATTATATATATTATTTTGATACTTCAAATATTATTTTTAATAAAATAGTATTTAATATTATATTTTGTTCTGTTTTGTTATTTTTGGATTTTTAAAAAACTAACAAAGATGATGTTGTGATTCGGTATATTCACAATTTTAACCTAAAACAATATATATATTAATTTACTTCAAAAATCTATCAATTTAAAATATCAATCTTAATTTTAAGATAAAATATCATTTTAATTTTGATTAAATTTTATCGCATCTTTTTCTTATTCTCTTTTACTCTCAATCATTGACTTTACAATTTTAATCCAAAAATTAAAATATATTTAAACGATAGAATTTTAGACTTAATAAATTGTATAAATTTTTAGATTAAAATTATTATTAAATCAAATTGTATTATTAATTTTATTAAAATACCGTTAACCTTAAACGAAGATAGTACCAAAATAAATAAAAAAAATATATAATATTAAATATTATTTTATTAAAAATAATAATTAGAGTGTAAAAATAATTATATTAGCATAATTAAAATACTAAATACGTAGTTTTCTTTATTTTTTTTCATAAAACACAACCTCCAGAAATCAATCTGAGTCTATTGTCGCACCTAAAAAGAGGAAGTAACATTAATCTTATATCGAAAAAAAAGAAAATCTTAAGATATATAAGCGGTAACATTGTACGTCTTATCTTATCAGAGATGTCTTTTAATAAGAGGATAATGATCCATGACACCATGGATTGACATTACCACAGCACATGACTATGGAATGGCAAAATCTGCAGCACAGAAATTGAGATATAAGGCATTATCTGCACAACACAAACAACCGGTTTTAATGAGTGGTTCGAGCGAAAAAAAAAAAAGATTTTAAGATCTAGATTCAAATAATTTATTTAAATTAATTATACATATATTACTATATAATCACGATAGAATATTAAAAAAAACAGTGCCATGGGAAGATTAGTGAAGTCCCCATGATTTTTATCAGAAAAGTGTGTGTTAAGCTACCATATAACAGTATATTTGCATGCTCAGGCATGAGTTAAACAGAGGGTTGGGTTGGCTTTGCTCAGACCAGTACACTTCAACTATGATAGTTCACCAGTGTCGCTGGTAACTCTCTATCTCAAGTATTTCAGTCACAAGTTCTTTATACATACAGAGTACACAGACCGTATATCAAGAAAGGTTGTTCTTTCCTAGCTATGCAACTGAAGCTTCGATTCGAGTTTTAGTATTTAATCAAGGAGATTCTCATCTATTCGCGTTTATCCTCCTCTAGATCGTCTCCGATTGCCTGCCTTTCCAGCTTCATTGTCATGTCCCCACTGTTGCCGGTCAATGATATACTCTCCTCATCGGAATCCTCACCCATCCCCTCCATGTATGCATATCTGCAAGGACATACCACATTAATGGCCAATACACATTATTGGTAAGTTCTACGAATGTGGTACCGTAAGCTACAATAGTCTAAAAATCAAAACCCTATCATATGTGCATTTGCCTTGCATGATCACTAGGGTTGAAAAGAAATACCATTCCAGTAAGGCAGTAACATATCCTGCTATAGTTTCTATTTCTATAGTAGCTAAAAAATGAAAACTGACGTAATATTGTGCCAATGACAGAAAAATCTTCTTGGTCAGCATGGTTAAATGGAAGAGATAAATACCAATACAGCAAGGCCGATACTTATGTCTCCGGAATAACTCAAGAAACATAGCAAGGAAAAAAAGACAAGATTACTGAACCTGCAAAGACATACTTTTGGAGTTAACAAAAGATTTAGAGATTAGTATAATGTTTAACGTAGTCTTACCACTTATCATGGTCATAATGATGTCAAAACAATGCAAAATTGGGTTTCACAATTTCTATACATCAAGAAACAAGCAGAAATAATTGAAGAGGCTGAAAATGACCAAACTGTATCAACCAAAGAAGATGGGTTCCAAAGTTCCTAATCCCAGCCGTGGTTTCAATTTGAAGGGGAATAGTCTTGAACTCTGCTCCACCTCTGCTAAGTCCTATACCTTTCTTTCTTAATGATATAAGATTCTTTTTCAACTTAACTCCCCTTGGAGATTGTTAACCTTCTTAAGATTGCCATTGTAGAATGAAAGAACAATCTTTTGTCTCTAGCTCATCTACCTCAAGCAAGAAAAAATATGTTTTAATTCGAATAAAGTTCTCTGTAAACAGCTAACCTAAAATTATAGCCAGAGTATATGACAATTACCGACGATGCTGTCGGAACCGAAGTGGGGGAAAAACATAAAATTTTAACTCGAGCCACACATGTCCAAGCCTAACTTTGCTTCCAACAGATGATAGTTGGAGTAAAGCTTTAACATCAGCTTGCTTTGATTACAAAGCAATCTTCATCCTACATTCTCACAGAAACAGACAACAAAAGTAAACCCAAGGAGAAAAAAAAGGGTTTTATTCCTTGTGAATGAGACAACTATAATTCAAGACATAGGCTGAATGCACACCACAATGAATCATGAAAATTATGAAAAAGACTTGAACAGAACCTACACACAAAAAAGAATCCTATTTTACGCACACTACAACTGAGAGGTTACCATGAACAAACCACCAGAAAACAGAAAATAATAGGTGTGTGGGGTTGTGACTTGTGAGCAGAAGAATAATTTACTGGAAATACACATGAAAGGGTTAAGCCACATATTCATTCTCAAGTGTCGGTTGAGTCCGAGTAACCGTCGCCGATGGTGCCTTGGTAGCCCCAACGGTGGTCATTCGTAGCGCTTCTCCAGCATCTGCAGCCTTTTCCATCTCCTGCATTTTTTTTCTCTTCTTACATTTGCGTGCCCAAAGTACCAAGAGCACCAATAATGCCAGCAATGCCACTCCACCCACAACAGAACCAACAATTATCCATCTTCTTCTATCATTACTCTCCTTTCCTTCCCTTTCCGGCGGCGGACTAGGAGGCGAAATCGACTCGGTAACAATCGAAAAGTGTCCCTGCTGGAGGGAGGAACACTCGTTGGGAGCTGTCAAGTTGCTGAATTTGACCAAACCATGTAAATCAAACCAAACGCACTTGGGGACTGACCCATCCGGAGCCGATTCCACATCTAAGAAATTGATCTTAATAGGATCCCCGGAAGCTCTTAAATCCAATTCCGGCAAATTCTTAGCCGACAAATCAGAAGCATCATAAGCAAGAAGACCCAGAACAGGCGCAAGGTAGGTGTAGTTGGGTAGTGAATAGTATCGCAAAGACCAATTCCCCAAGTTTTGATAAACCAAGACCAGGCGTTCGACGTAAGGTCGCTCCACAACTCCAATGGGGATCTGGAACTCTTTATACACCCTCACACCTCTGGTCCGCAAGCTCCCACTCCTCAGCCTCATTGCTGCAATCTGAATACCGGTTAAATTAGAAGGAACGACACCATCGTAGGGTACTCCTGTTTTAGGCCGTACAAAAGCCCTGTAAGCATAATCTTGGAGAAGAGCATCGAGCTCCCTAGCAGCAGTGCTCGTTGAAGACACATTAGTCTCCAAAGACTGAGCCAGTAGAGTTGGAAACAAGAAGAATAAGCTAAGAAACGGAACGATCACGGCGAGACTCGCAAACAGCCGCATGGAAGCACCGGCGTTGAAATTCATTCACAATGCAGGTGGACATGCATTGAAGCAAATTAATGGAAACAGAGATAAAAACTTCATCTTTCAAAGAAACAGATCCATACTTGAAGAAATGAGAGAAAAGGGTGAGATGGGGTAACCAGCGTTTCCCTTTTTGTTACCGTTCTACTTGAACTTGTAGAAAAAGCTATGAACCAACAAAGAAAGGTGAAGAAAGGGAAACTAAAAAGGAAGAAAAAAAGTACTGGAAATGGAAGGTGGGATACTAGCTGTATTAGACTATTAGTAATAGAAGGAATCCTTAGAATTTATTGAAAGAAAAAACCCAAATCTAAATCATAAATCTGGGGAATTGAAGGAGAAGACCCACAAAGATTTCCCCAGAAATTTTTCGTAAAAAGAAAGAAGAAACACTCTGCTGCCTGTTCATATAAATGCAGTGAACACAGTGACAGACAGAAGAGGAGAGGCTAAAGAGAAGAAGAAGAGACAGGGTTGGGTTGTTTTCAATTTATATGGATTTTATTTATTATTTACAGGTTGTATAAAGTAGTAGTTGTATGTATTATATAAGTAGAAGTAAAAATTCTGGTTCAACCCCACTGTCCACATGCTTACTTTTCTGGGTTTTTTTGTTCTCTTTATCCTTAGTGCTTGAGCATTACTTTGCTTTCTTCATCATCCTCCCCAGCCCCAACACCAACCCCAACGTGTCCCTCTCAAACTTTTGTCTTCCATGGCTGAAGCTTATGAATTATAGATATTAAACAGTGGAAGAAACAAATTACACAGTTTTGATTTTTGGATTCAGCAGTCTCAATCTGGGTGGGATCGTTTGTTGTTCATTCCCCAAGGTGTGAACTATAAAATTATATTTACATAGAAAAAGTGTCTTTCATGTGAAATATTTTTTATATTTTTAACTTTTGAATTAATTTATATATTTATTTTTAAAAAAATTGAGATTGTAGTTTTTTTAATGAAATTTCTGAATTACATTTATCCTATTGTCCATTATTTTCCGCAAATCGATAGTTTACATACAGTTCATTGTCTAAACTCGTGTATATCATCGTTCGATATCTGTTATTTTTTAATCTATCGATAAAAACTCATATGATCTTTTTATTATTATTGAGTGTTCACTAATGATATAATCGACGATTTATTCATTAGTTTTACAAGTGATCTTATAAACGAAAAGAAAAGAAAAAATCAACTACGAAAAAAATATATTTTAAAAAATAAAATAAAATGTTATTATTAAATTAAACTACGAAATAAGTATTAAATTAGATTCAACTAATAATTTTTTTCATTCATTTTTTCTTAGCTAAGTGGGAAATAAATAGATTTCATTACTTATACAGTTATATGAATTTAGTAAGTACGAATGTTTCCGTTACTGTGAACCCTAAATTACAAATTGTTTCACTTACCCTGACAAGAATTTATTAGGTAAATCTTGTTCATCACGTCATTTGTAGTCCTAACTAATCAGGATCATTCATCTTAATTTTTTTAAGGTGCATCATCACTTTTTTTTCTTACCTGTAATTAATAGGTGAGTAGTTATTAGATAGTTATTTAAAGATAAACGATTTTAATTACTTGGACCATAAATAACATGATAAATAAGGTTCATCTAATAATCTCTCCCCTGATAAAATAACCTCATGGGGTCGTATTTTTTTATTAATGTAAACATAGGTTGAAATTTTTTAATGAGATGTACAATAATCAAATTCTTTTTTTTTTGTTTATTTATTTTAGAGAAAACAAAACTAATTTGGATCCTTTTGCATGTGTCGGTTGTTACAAATTTAACTTTTTTGATGAAATCCTCATTTTCCTTCAAAAGATAATGTTACGGGTCGCAGGTTGGGGTTCGAAACATTAGCATCACATGGTGCAATATGGTCTGCCAAGTAATTCCAAGAGCGATGTTGGGCTTGCGAAGACCACCAACGTTGGCCCGATCCAGGGAGAGCCTTATCCATCCAAGGTGTGTGAACACTTGGTGTGAACATAGAAGATACTTTCCATAGTTAGGTGGGAATATTCCCAGAATTATGCTCTGTAAATGGATAAGGTTGTATCATAGCCGCCGGTGTAAAATTGTATAGACCGTAGGATCAAGGGGTTCAACTATAAATAGAGGCATTCCCCACCTCATTTGATGTATCAGAGTGTATCTGAGTATTCCAAGTTTTCAAGGAATAAAGGCATTTTCTCTAAATCCTCTGAGTGTGTTCTTTCTTTATTCTTAAGCGTTCTTGAACGTTCTTCAGCGTTCTTGAAGAGTTCTTCCTAGCTCATCTCTTTTGATTCGTTTCCGCTTAGAACGCTTCGCGTTTGTCGATGCTTGGGAAGTTTGATCTTCCGAAAGTAGAGAGAAGGCTTACTTAGGCGTTTGTCTTGAGTCACATCGCCTAAGGCCGCACGTTGAGTTGGTTGAAAACTCTAGCCACGTGACAAGTGGTATCAAAGCCTTGTTCGAGCAACGTTCTAGCCGTTCGAGGTACGAAAGCATCGAGTTTGAGATGGCACCAAAGAGGGAGACTGTTGCTGCTGCTAGCCAGAAGGGTGTGGAATCCCAGGCTGACAAAGAAAGTCGGGTTAACTCAAGGGACAAGTTGTCTGCACTTGAGGACAAGGTCACCTAGATTGAAGGATCCGTGAAGGATGTCGTGGAGCGACTCGACGTGGTAGACACACGCCTCGAGGAACTGGATGACCTAGGTGACAAACTGGAGGAAAAGGGAAATGCTCTCGAAGCCAAGTTTCAGGCATTGAGGGAGGAAATGTTGGGACTCAAGGCGGAAGTTCTGGTATATCAGGCTGCTATGCGGAATGGTGTGTTGAATCCAACAACACCCAAGCCAATGAAGGACATCCCAAAACCCAAGGAGTTTAAGGAAACCAGGTCGGCGAAAGATGTCGAAAACTTCATTTGGAGCATGGAGTAATACTTCCGGGGAATGAGCATCACTGACGATGCCGAGAAGGTAAACACTGCTGTTGTTTATTTGGTTGATGTTGCCTTGTTATGGTGGCAATGTCGGTGCCTAGATAAGAGTAATGAAGGCACGGCTATTGGAACCTGGGACGAGTTCCAAACGGAGTTGAAACAGTAGTTTTGCCCGAGTAACACTGAGCAAGAAGCCAGATCCAAGTTCAGGAGGCTTCGACATGAAGGATCCATTGCGGATTACATTCGAGAGTTTAGCGAGCTACAACTCTTGATACTCGGCTTGAGTGAGAAGGATGCACTTTTCACTTTTATGGACGGACTGAAGCCATGGGCCAAAATCGAGTTAGAACGACGGGATGTCAAAGAACTCTTCAAAGCCCTAGCCATTGCAGAGTCCTTGACCGAGTACGGTGGATTCAAGTCCATGGAATCCAAGTCTTCCAATTCCCGTGGCAAGGGAAATGGTAGAAGAGACGAGGATGATTCCGGAGATAGTAGCGATGATGGCAAGCCATCGACCAAGTCCAACCGACATGAGCGGAAAGATCGAGGTGCATTACGGTGTCACCAGTGTGATAGTCCACACATAGTGAAAGACTGTCCGAACAAGAAGAGCCGCCTCGACGCCATAGTCCATCAAGATGATGATTCAGATGGTGAAACGGGTAGACTTGGTGCTATCGCCAGCGTCAAAGGAGAAAAGGCGAGGGTAGTGGGTCGCAAGTGTTACCGATGTAAGGGGCCGCACATAGCGCGAGAGTGCCGTAGGATCAAGGGGTTCAACTATAAATAGAGGTCTTCCCCACCTCATTTGATGTACCAGAGTGTATCTGAGTATTCCAAGTTTCCAAGGAATAAAGGCATTTTCTCTAAATCCTCTGAGTGTGTTCTTTCTTTGTTCTTCAGCGTTCTTGAACGTTCTTCAGCGTTCTTGAAGAGTTCTTCCTAACTCATCTCTTTTGACTCGTTTCCGCTTAGAACGCTTCGCGTTTGTCGGTGCTTGGGAAGTTTGATCTTCCGAAAGTAGAGAGAAGACTTACTTAGGCGTTTGTCTTGAGTCACATCGCCTAAGTCCACACGTTGGGTTGGTTGAAAACTTTAGCCACGTGACAATAACCTTTAATTCCCGATAAAGCCAAGGGCGTGTCCAAATAAAAAGGTATTTTTATATATTTATTAAAAAGTATTTTTCACCTGCTTAAAAAGTTTATAAGAGTATTTTTTAAAAAAAAATTATGGAAAATTGTATATTTAGTATTCTATTTATGTTTGTATTAATAATTTGGTATCTTAATTATTATTTTCGATAAAATAATATCTAACATTATGTTTTATTCCGTTTTAATACTTTTATCATTTAAAAATAACAAAAAATGATGATATGAGTTTATGTTAATGATAGTTTTAGTCCAATACTTATATAATCTATCAATTTAAATTTAAATTCTATCAATTTAAATATTATTTTAACTTTTAGATTAAAATTGTAAATCCCTCGAAAAAAATTCTTCCGGATGAACACTTTTTTTAAGTTTTGGAGTTTAGAAACACGTTAGAGAAAATTAAAACTTTAGGTTTTACAGACCAATATAGGACTAATACGAGATTCATTAGACGACTCAAACTCTACAATTGAGATATTGATAAAAATACGAGAGGAGACAAAGGGATAAGACAAAATTCAATCAAAAATAGACGATGTTTTACTCCCAAAAATATAAAATGTTTTAAATTGATGGATTTAGAACTAGATTGATAATATATATAAGTGTTTTAAATTAAAATTATAATTATAATAAATCATGTCATCGTTTCATTAATTTTTAACCGTCAGAATATTAAAAAAATTAAAACAATAGTGATAATTTTGCTAAAAGTAGTAATTGAGATATAAAAATATAAAAATATAATTAAAATACTAAATAATATTTTTTCCCTAAACTGTATAGGTTCATTCTCCTGAGATAAAATTGTCCCTCGTCATAAATGTCTTCATTACGATACAATGACACTGTCGCTGATCTTTCTCGTTTTTATTAAAAAGTTAATTATAGTTTTAGTAGACGTTAAATTTTATATTGATTCGAATAAGTTCTCGACTTACATAAAATTGTATTTTTTAATTATTATATTATTTTTAACGTCAGTGAACGATTTAACGATTAAATTATAATAAAAATTAAAATTTAATAATAATTTTAAAGTATTTGTAGATCAAGGGACCAAAATAATTAATTTTTTATGATGACTATTTGTGAATTTCTCTACAAAGAAAATCTTGAAACCCAACATTGTATAATTAAAGCCAGTTAGTTTTATAGGGCTAGGAGACTCCACTTTGACCCGGTTGGCTGTCAGACCAACCCAGCCCAGCCCATTCAAGATAAGCTTAATGTTTTATAATTTATTTTTTTATAAATGTGACTTAATTTTTATTAAATCTATAAAAAATTATAATTACATCGCAATCAATAAGTAAAATAATTAGAATAAACAATTTAAAGATTTTTATAATCCAAAACAAAGAAAAATATTTTTTCTATGGAGATTAGCATACCAATAAAATCCAAAAGCTTCTTGAATCTCCTTATCTTTGTCCAAACGAGACATAACGAAGAAAGGAGTTGTAGGCGACCCAAACTATCATGCAAAAAGTATTGCTATCTAGGACTAATTTCATCGGCAAACAACCATCAACCGAGTGGGGATAAATCTTTTCAAGTGACCACCGACAAAAACATAAACTAAAAACTAACATGGATTGAATCTTTCTATACGAACAACAATTGATCGTTAGGGTATGCTAAAATATGCCACAAAGAGAGATTATTCAAATCACAAAACAAAAACAAAAGCGTGTCACAAAGACAAGAAAAAAAACGTGTCACAGGGACATAAATAACATGTTATAAAAGTAGAGATTCTTATTAAAATTTAAAACAAAAACAAAAAATAATAGATTTGGTGATCGATGATCAAAGAAATTGATTAAAGTGAAGAGCAACTAGAAAAAATATTAAGAGGAAAAAAAGGATTTATGAAAAAAATTTAGGCTGAGATAACCTAAAATAAAACTCTATCAAAAATTTTGGTATCAATTTTTTTATACATACTGAAATGTTTATTGAAATTATAAATATTTTTGTATATATTAAAATATTTATTAATTTTATAAATATTTTGGTATGTATAAAAATTTAACACTAAAAGTTTTATTATTCATAAAAAAATTTAATATAATTTTATTTTAATTTTATTTTAGGTGTCTTGTGTTAGAAATACACGTTTTATGACATTGGTTTTATCTCGGAAGGTTTGTTGATGGGCGAGGTCTGACTGTTTGGAATGGGATTGACCGGTGGATGATGTTTAGCTTATGGTTTTTAATACTAAAAGTGAAGAAGGTAAATGCGATGGAAAGCTTTGGATTTTTTAGGATATTTAAAGTTTTTATTTGTAAAAATAAGATGTTTAAAATTTAAGCTAAAAGCTACAGTACAGGTAGGAGAACATCACCTACACATGACGATTTTATTATTTTTTTAATATTTTTTTTGCTAATTTTGAAGGGAGAACATCACCTACACACATGACAATTTTATTATTTTTTAATATTTCTTTTTGTTAATTTTGAAGGAAGAATACCACCTGCAGATGTCGTTTTCTTATTTGTACGATAAAAATTGATTTCTAAAATAAAAAATTAAATCAGATCATTCTAACAATTTTAGCTAAATGGGATGATGCCATAAATTTTATATAGTGAAAAATATTATATCTTTTATTTTCGATTGAATGATATAAAATATAAAAACGACACTTTTGTTAACATATTAAATTTTTTGTAATATAAAAACATCTTTAATGTTTGGTTAAAGAATTAATTAATTTGATTTTTAATTTTTTAAAATATTTAAATTTTAATATTTTATTTTATTATATAAAATAAAGATGTTCAAGATAAAAACAGAAATTAAAAGGATGAACCGAAAAGGGTATTATATCACAACCAACAAATGTGGACAGAATGGGAGGATCATATGGATAATTAACCTAAAATATACGTTTTTTTTACCGAATCAAGTCAACGTGCAAGTTAAAAATACTTAAAACGACGCCGTTCATATATAAAGACAAAATGTTTTAAAATTATTTTATTTTAGATTTAAAAAAAATAAAAAATAATTTTAAAGACTAATTCATAAAAATTATAAAATTTAAAATCAAATGTATAAACTTTAAAAGTTTAGAGCGAGTATAAATGCATGTAAATACATGTGTGGTTCCGCCAATAGTTGTTGAGTCGTCGAGCCAGGTTGATCGAGTCAATAATTTTGAATACCTTTATTATCAGATATATTTTTTAAGAAAAAGATAATGGTTCTATAACAATAGTCAATGTGCTTGCTAAGCATGCGAATTTTGATAATTTTGGCATGATCTATTTTTCTATTCCGCTAACTTGTGTTATATCAGACGTTTTGTCGGTCTTTTATGTTCTTAAATTTTATTATATGTTGATTTTATCATTTATTTTATGTTACTATGCGTATTTTTTATATTAATTAAAAAAATTAACAAAACATACGATAATATTTATATGTGATTATGCAATTTAAAATCATACCGATTTACGGAAAAAAAATTCATAATATGATTGATACCTTATAATATAATCTCCCAATAACAGCCAACTTAAATTAATTAATTAATTAATTAACCATCAAACCCATAACAGCCAACTTAAATTAATTAATTAATTAATTAACCATCAAACCCATAACAGCCAACTTAAATTAATTAATTACTTAAATATGAAAGAGAGAAAGTGCTTATCTATGGAAATTGAAAGTTACATAGACTAGTAATTTCAATTTTTTTACTTAGACAGATGAGTTTGGTCATTGTCAAATGACATCTTTTATCTTTTGACCCGGCAAAGCTAGGGTGTACATTCGTTTAATTCAGTCGGTGATCGAATTAAATTATTTTTAATCAAATTAAATGAACTGAAACTATTTTAGTTAATTAGTCGAATTAATTGAATTAATCAAAATTTGTTATAAATTTTGGTTAAATTACATAATAGGTCACTAAATTATGCTAAAATAATTTTTTAGTCACTAAACTTTTATTTTATGTTAATTTAATAAAAATAATTAGTGACAATTTTATAATATAAAAGGTTTAATGAATATTTTATAATTTTTTAAAAGTTAAATGACTAAAAATAAATATATATTAAATATATAATATTTAATATATAATAATTTTAGTTAATTCGATTAATTCAATTAATTAATCGATTTCGTGTCAAATTAACCGATAATCGAATTTTAAAAAAATAATCGTTAACAGAATTTATCAAAAATTAACCAATCGAAATAATTTTAATTCGGTTGATTAATTTGGTTAAAACTAAATAATACACACCCCTACTAGTACCAGGTAAGAAAGAAAAATGTAAAGAATCGTTTGAGAAGAAGAGAGAAGAGAAGACATTGGTCATAAAAACTATACAATTAAAACGAAACTTGATTTAAATTTAAATATTCATTTTATATTTATTTTTATAAATTTTGACTTTAATTTTTAGTTATCAATATTTATTAATAATTTAATTATTAGTTAGGATTTGTTTGTTGATGTAATTAAATTTATTCATATTTATATTTTATTTAAATTTGTTAGTTGGGATTTTAATCGTTTTCATTGGTTATAGAAAAAAGCGTGTAAAAAGTAAATAATCTTGAATGGTAAAATAAAAGAAGAATAAATTTGATTTTGAGAGTTTTAAAAAGTCATAAAAAAAAAAGAAAAGTGAAAGTGAAATAAATTATATTATTTTTAAAATATAAAATAACAATATTTTTTTTTATTTAGGTACGTATATTATGCAAGACTAGTACTCTCGTTTTATATATATGGATAGGATTTATTTAGATAATATATATTTTTTAAAAATTTTATATGTTTTTTTAGATAGTCTAAACGAGAGAAATAAATGATTAAAGTTAACAATAAGATATAAAATAAATTATTATTTGAAAAAGTAACGAATTAATCTCAGTCATCTAATTTATCGATCCAACGATAAAAAAGAGAAAAATTTATAATTTTATATTATATGTAAATAAATCATAATATCAGTTTGATGGTTAAATTTTCCAAATTTATATTCGGATATTATCTTATACCATGTTTTTTTTTTAATTTATGATTAAGTTTAGAATAAAAAATACATAACTCGAATGGCAAGAAATCTTTTAACTTTAAAAAAAAATAAATTCATGATTTTTTTCACTCAATTAAATATTTGAATTAATAAATTAAATTAATTATATATTTTAAACTTTTGAAAAAAAAATATGACTTTTTTCACTCAATTAAATATTTAACTTAATAAATTAAATCAATTAAATCACTCCATCAATCTTAATTATTGAATCTAACAAATATTTTGGATCTATTAATACAAGTCATACCGTAATATTTTCACTTGATATTTTATAAAATTTATAAAAATATATATTTAAAAAAATCTATTAATATCACATGATATATATATACACTATAATATGTCACTAATATCTAAAAATATAAATAATTAAATAATTAAAATGATAAAATTATTATTATTATTATTTATCTTGAATGCAAAAAATAAAAAAAATATTGTTTTTAATTAAAAAAGCAATAATTCAATTAAAATTCAACGACAAAAAATATTCAGTTAGCAGAAGAGTAGCAAAATGAGTCCAAAACTAACTAAACAACGCAAGAGTCCAAAACCAACCCAATTAAGGGTAGTTTAGTAATTCAAAACAAAGTAAGAAACAAAACCAAGTACTAATAGGGGTAGTTCCGTAACTTACACCCGCAACCTTAAACATTACGCGAGTATTATAAAAAACAAAAACAAAATCGAACCATGGAACGTAGTCTATAAAATAAATAAATAAAAAATAGAGAAGGAATCAAGCGAAGAACATAAGAGATTCAGAAGCTGAGAAACTGGGGAAGGAAGGAGATTCAAACCGAGAACAACCCAAACCCAAATCCCAAATTGAATTCTAAATCTTCCCTTTTGTTTTTAAGTTATTTGGTAGATATATAGATTGAAAGAACTGTTTGCTTTGCTATTTGGAGTTGCAACTTTTCAGTTGAATCTGTAGGTGAAACAATAGTTTGTTCTTAGAATATCACATCCAATTTTTGTTTTTATGTCCAAAGAATCGAATTAGATTCATCGGAGTAGTGTTTTAGAGAGTGACTTTTCGTAAGAAGGAAATCTTCAGAAAAAATGAAGGTGGAAACGTTTCTTCTGTCGGCGGCGGCGGCAGGAGGTGGAGGAGGGGAGTCTTTGTTAGGCAGCATAAAGATTGCGGTGCTGCCAATAGCCAAAGTATTCACTATGTGTTTCCTGGGTTTTCTAATGGCTTCCAAGTATGTTGATATCTTGCCTGCCAACGGCCGAAAGCTTTTGAACGGGGTATTTTTCTTTTAATTTGTAGCAAAATATGGGAATTTGTAATTGTTTTAGTTAATTTTTCCTGACCCCATTCCATGGAATTTCATGTAATTTGCAGTTGGTGTTTTCCCTTTTGCTTCCATGTTTAATCTTTTCTCAACTAGGACAAGCTATTACTCTACAGAAAATGCTCGAGTGGTATGTATGACTCATGACTCTGTTTACTTGTTGCATCTCTGTCTCATCAAAATTCAGAATTGAGCTTTATATCTTAGTCTTCTTTACCATTCAATTATGTTGCACTTGCAGGTGGTTCATACCTGTGAATGTCGTTATCAGCGCCGTTGTTGGTTCGCTCATAGGTTTTGTCGTTATAACCTTAGTGAAACCTCCATATCCATACTTCAAGTTCTCAATAGTACAAATTGCTATTGGTAAGCTTAGGATGACATCAGTAAGTCATATGACAGATTGTTGGTGTTCTTTTTCACTGTTGATGGTGGCAATCTCTTTATCTTTGTTTATACTCTTCTGAACTTGTATGCAGTTAGTGTATGCATTGCTAAAGCTTTGTGCTTTTTTGTGCATGTTATTGATTAACCATTCCTAATATGATGAGTTATTTGACACTTGATTCAGGAAACATTGGGAATGTACCACTTGTTCTGATTGCAGCTTTATGTAGAGATACATCCAATCCTTTTGGTGACACGGACACATGTAGCACGCAGGGAACAGCATATATTTCATTTGGACAGTGGGTATGTTTACTTTAACCTATTGATCTAATGTTGTGAATTTAGTGTCAGTACTTCATATTTCGACTGTTATGAACTATACTTGTTGATCTGAAGTTTTCCTTTTTGTGGTGAATAAAACCTCTTTGGCTGTGTTTTTCTTGCCACCTATGATTGCAACTATTTCTTTGGATTTTGCTTTTCATAGAAACGTGGAACCTTTAGTTTCTTTATATGGTAGGCTTTGTATGAATGAGTTCTAATCCACAATATATTTCAGGTTGGTGCAATCATTCTATATACATATGTATTTCGTATGTTTGCTCCTCCTGTAGAAGGAACCTTTGACCTTGAAGAAGCTATTCTTCCCTGTAAGATCCCTCGGCAGGATGCCTCTTCCGAGTATACTCCATTGCTTGAGCAAGGGGATGCACCAATAGATTCTGATAATTCAAATAATACGGGAAAGTTGAGGGTAATGTTTACCTGAATTTCTTCAGTATTTGTTCTGCAATAAACTTTTTTTTTTTCTGATCGAATATCTGGTTTTTTTATGCAGATTAAAGATTTTCTAGTATTTATTTATGAGAAATTAAAGCTCAAGCAAATTCTTCAACCCCCAATTATTGCTTCAGTAAGTTTCAGTCATATTTGGTTTCTTTCATGAATTAATTATCAGTTTGTAGCAACAAACTGCTACTTTCCCTTTCAAACGATTGCCAAATCTCAAATTCTAGATTTGGTAGCAATGTGGGTAAAAAAATGCTCTGCATATTCATGGTTTACTAATTGTAAAGAGAAATTGTAAAATTTTGAGGACTTTTAAGGTAATAGAGCTTCAACATTGATGCCGCTTTCTCTTGTCTGTGTATTTTTGTTGGGGTGACAGTCTTAAGTTGTGAAGTCAAAATGTCTAAGAGCAATTCCTTAATGAATTGGCAATTGTGCACTTTCTGCAGATCCTAGCTATGGTTATTGGCTCAGTTCCATTTCTAAAGAGATTAATATTTACAACCGATGCTCCACTTTATTTCTTCACAGACAGTTGCATTATTCTTGGGTATGTTTTGCATGGTCTCGTGAAAATAATTGGCTTCTTGTTTTGTAGCTAAAACTATGCTTTCCATTAATGACTGTATCTTGCTATTTGAATTTGTTATTGTTTAACAAAGTTTCATGTTAATAGGGAAGCTATGATTCCATGCATTTTGCTGGCATTAGGAGGCAACCTCGTTGATGGTAAGTTAAATCTTTTCGTGTTTATTTTTTCACTATACACTTCATTTATAATAGACAGTCTTAAGTTTGTAATTAATAAACCCAAAAAAATGGAACATAAACATTAAAACTAATATACATACTCGTCCTAACCGCAGACCAGTCAGGCATGCATATAATGTTCTTAGGGATGAACTTTGATGATTTCTGGTTTACCGTGTTTGATTTTCAGGACCCGGTCCAGGAAGTTCAAGAATTGGTCTACGAACACTTGTGGCTATTATTTTCGGGCGCCTAATCTTGGTTCCCCTGGCTGGACTTGGAATTGTAATGCTGGCTGACAAGCTTGGTTTCCTTCCTGCTGGTGATAAGATGTTTCGATTTGTCCTACTCCTCCAGCACTCAATGCCTACATCTGTTCTTTCTGGTAAAAACTTAATTCTCTGTGAGATGTTCTCGAAAGAATTCAACTTTGGGTATAATCTTATGTTTACTTCATACTATGAAAGTAAATTGCTCTTATTTTTTTCCCCTGGCCTATGAATAGGTGCTGTTGCTAATTTAAGAGGTTGTGGAAAGGAGGCAGCTGCTGTGCTTTTTTGGGTTCATATTTTTGCAATTTTCTCCATGGCAGGATGGATTGTTCTCTATCTGAACATACTCTTTTAAAACTCTGCCAAGTCTCTATTGTTTTAGTACCAGTGGCAATTCTTTCCGGAATATTATCTATTTCCGTTCAAGCTAGCGTCGATAGCTAACCTCGGTAGTCAGCCGACATCTTCAAATTCATTGAAAGGCGAATGAAGGTAAACATAGCTTACATGATTGTCGTGAAGACTTTGCTGTAGTGATGAAAAGAGATTGCATGGTTGTGGCTGTATTCTGCCAGTTTAATTTTTATGACAATTGAAGTTAGGAATAACATAGATAAAGCACGGAGCTTAGCTTTTAGGCCTAAGCAAATAGAAAGTAGAGCCAAGAGCATGATCAGGCATTTAAAGCATTATTTTTAGACATAATGTAATCGATATTCGATATAAATTATAAATTATTTTATTTTTAATAATAAAGGATAAAGTTTTATTAATCAATCAATTCGTAGTCATAATACTAGCATCAATATCGTCATATAATAAGGTTAAAACTTCATAAAAAAAAAACATATTATAACGGTTTTGAGAGAATAACTTAGACATCTTATCGGCAATCATATTTGCTTCATGAGGTATATAAACAAATTTAACCTTCCATGGATATTGAAGAAAGGCGTTTATGTGTTAAAAGAGCTTAAAAGATAAGCTTGTTGATGCCGAATTATCAGTGTCATTCCAATTGAGTCCTATCCGTTTGATACAAATTTCAACTCCTGAGAATTGAATCCAGTAGCTTGAAGAAAATGCACATTACCTTGACCTCACCTCTCCAGCATACTTGATATGTATTATAAATATCAAAAAGATATATTAAAATCAAAATATATTTCAATGTGTATAACATTTGGTATGTTTATATTTTTTATAATTGATTAATATTTATATTTTAGTATACATGTAAAAAATAATTATTAAAATAAAAAATTTAAGGACCTCCTATGCAATTAACTGTGATATTTATTTGAACAAAATAAAAAATGGTCTAAAAAATAAATTTAAAAGAAAAAAAAGCTTTCCATCATGAATTTTGAAGTTGGAGATCCCTTTACAGCTACCACAACAATGCTAAATAATAATTCAGTCAAATGTAAAATAAGTTAATAAATCAAACCTTGAGGATGACCTTCAAGCTTGTCATGGTCACAAAATACCCTACACAAAATTCTCTAAGCTACTGCACTGCCTGTCACCTTCCCAACATTCGATTCCTCCTAAAATCTGAGAACTACGATAAAAGTCGGCAACTCGAATACGTCCAAAATGTTGAGTACTAACCTCATCCTCAAGATTCTTCTGCCAAGAAAATGGAGTTTTATTAGATGGGGTTTGAAGTTGAAGAAATCTGCTTTGGTCCACTTGAACGGCCTCCTCTCCCTCTCCCTTCGCGCCAAGCTGAACCTCTAGGCCGACCAGAAAATTCACCACGGTTTCCATATTCATTTCTGCCAAAGCTTCGGTTACTAACATAATTCCCACGACCCCTGAAGCTATCACTTCGAAACCCTCCTCTTCGGGATGGGAAGATACCTCTTTCACTACCAACTGTAAGAAACAGGCAGCATGGCCGTCGTCCATCAGATGAATTTTGTTTTTATAGTTCACAAATAAATCAGACGCGTATCTGGACATGAGTATGAACTTCCCTAACTTCCAAATACATGGAATTCTTTAAAAAAAGTTGGCATATTCATGTCATACACATACACGTATACGACTATCCGAGTAACAAGGTTCATATCAAGAAAGAGTATACCAATAAGTTCATAGAGTTTTAACTTACCTCTGGTTGAAGTTCTCTTTATCTCCACAACAGCTTGACGGTCGCCAATCGTAATTGGTGATGCCTGAATATTAAAGTTCATTATGCAATCAGTCCAATGCCAAAAATGTAAATTTTCGAATAGAAGATGGATAGTTTCGAGCAAGGAATTACATTTTAATTACACAGAATTTATAATTCTGATAAAAGATAATGGTTGGATCAGCTTAGTGTAGGGAAAACCATACAGCATATGAAACCTAGTTGCAAGTATGATAAGTTACCTTGCATTATAACCACAGCAAGAACAAGCATGCAAGAACAAGCATGATCTCACGCTTTGCTTTTCAAGATTAATCTACATCACACATGGCACACGGTAGGCCAGGGCATGATCATATACACAGATATATGAGCAAATAACAATATAGCTTCATATTAAATGAAGCCAAACACATCTTCAAGATCACCTAGATAGCTTTTCACTCATTCCCAAACGTTTTTTTTCCTTTTTAGGAACAAGGGAAATAAATCTCTATTTTCTGAAAATTTTCAATCTTATGATAAAATACAAGAATCTGATCCGTTGCACTTACAGACAAGAGCACTGATAAACTCATTTTTTCTAGTTCATGCATCATTCCATAGTGCTAATAATGTGCAACATTGGCACTCACAAAACACATAAATTTCTTTCACCTACTGTTATTGCCTATGGCCATCAGATAAAAATAGACAATGATAAACAGCACTCAGAGATGAAGCGACTACGTGTAATGAAAGATAGCTGATGAAAAGGTTTGGTAAGTCTATACCTAAGCACCGTTCGTTCAAGCAAATGATGAGACATAGGATGCGAAAGAGGCAGAGAACAGAACACCAAATGATGATTTGGATACTAGGGAAACGTGAAAGCATTTTCATATTAGTGCTCAAAGGACGAGGATTAAAACCAAAAAAAGGAAGAACCAGGTTAGGAGCACAATTAATACACTAACCAAGCATTGAGATTTTACTGATATTTAACATTAACTGATTCTTAAATAATTATTGATTATTAATGCTTTGCATCTTTCGGAATCCCGAGGGGGAGATTACTCAAAAAAAAAAAAATGATTCGCTCTCAATGTGAGGTATTTGATGCTTGCTGCATGGTTCAAATAAATAGTTCGAATCTGCAGGTGATCAACTGAGAAGCTAATTAGTACCTGATGGTAAACAAAATTGCACTTTCCTACTTTTGGAGTTTGTACATAAAAACAAAATAGAAGTATAAAAACCTAAAGATGCTCTTGATGAAAATCTGTTGCCCATTAATTGGTTGAAAGTTGGCTGGGGGAATGGTTTCGAGAACATTTAACTGATTCAATATGATTTTCAAAACCTTCCCTGATGATATGTGCAGTAAAAAGAGCAGACTGAAAGAAACTGATAAATCTGAAACATTCTTTCAATATATATAACAAACATGAGCCATACCTGAATTGCATCATTCATGGAGCTCAAAGACAGAAATTCAACAAAACAAAAACAGTATCCCTGTTGCTGAAGAAATAGAATGTAGAAATATCAACAAATGAATGCTAGTGACATAGAATGTAATCTATTACTCATTCAATGTGCCAGCAACCAACCTTATTGTTTCTAACTTGGACACCCCCTTGCTTGATGGGTCCAAATTTCTTGAACTCCTGCTCCAGCTGTGCAGGCGTCACATTGAAGGGCAAGTTCTTTATGTAAATGGAATGACCCTCAACTGTTAGTTAGATAGAGTTAATACACAGTTATCCATAGTGAAAGCATAGAAGATGATTTCAGATCACACATGTGATACCTTCCTCAGGAATATCGTTACTCTCAGGGGCATCAATGTTAAAAGATGCAGATGCTTCTGGGGGAGCAGGCGTTGGAGACGCAAGAGTCTGGCTCTCAGTTTTCTGGGGCATCACTCTAGAGGAATTTGTAGGGACATAGACTCTAGTTGGCCCTGAACTCTCTTTTGGTACTTTTACCTATAACAATAACAAAGAAACTTCGACAAGCAACTAAATGCAAAAACTGGAAAGTAGATATTCATTTATAAACTCACAATTGATGCATAAGATTTCTTTGGAGTATCTTCTTGAGCTGAAGAAGCCGATTCAACAACTACTGGTATATCATTACTATTAGAATGAGACTGGGATACTGAAAGAGCCTCTTTTTCATCGACCAACTGTCCTTCCTTGTCTGATGGCTCAGAAACTTGCTCGGCAACATTTTGATTCTCTTCCACAAGAGCAGTTGTGGCATCTGTTGGAGAAGGATCCACACCTTGAGTAGGATCTGCAAACAAAAAATGAAAGAATATTGAAAGAAATTCCAATAAAACATAAGGAAACAAAGAAAAAGAAAGCGATAATAAGTTTACCGTGTTCTGCTGCAGAAGGCACTCTAGGAGCATCATAAACACCATTAACTTTCTGATTCTCCAAGGATTCACCATCCTCTACATACCTAAATACATCATTTAGAACAAAGTACCCATTGTCCTGAGGAGCCAGGAAAAAAGATTGTGCAAATTTTCTCTTCAAGTTATCCTTTCCTGTTAGACATCCAGTTACTAGCACAGTTACCCCTTCCTTGTAAGACTTCTGAGCATCAGCAGTATTAATCTCGGCCTTATAATTTTTGTAATCCAAGGAAAGAATCTTCTCATTAATACCCTGTTCAAGAAAAATGTTATTGGAATGCCTTTGCACTGGATGATAGTATACAACTGAGCAATTATGAATTTATAACACAATATAACCACACACTAATTGTTATTGGAAACTAAAAGGATGATAATATTACTGTTTCAACTTCCAAAAAAATGAAAACTTTTAAAGGGGAGGGTGGAGGGAGAGAGCTAGAGCATGTGTGATGGATTTGCCATGTTTACTAAATTGATGCTCTTGTTCAAGCTTACCAAATGGATGTGCAATATTGTGAATCAGAGATGAACATAAAAATGACAGAAACAAACATCACATATGAAGAGAAAAATGTCAGAGCATAACCACATATTATTGCCAATTTGAGAATCCCATTTCCATGACATGGTGTTATACTTGGAAGCATCATACCCTAACTCAAAAAGTTTAACTCTGCAAATTTCTTGAAACAGAACCTACAAACTTGAGCACGGACACCAAAATCAGTACCACCTACATCACAGGGTAATCTATCGCCCTTTAACCAATGTCGTAGTAGGTAACAAATCCCCATCTATGCATGTACATCATCAGTATAGGATCAAGCAAAAGTAATTTATGACATGCTAAATGTTATTAAGAAATTGTAAAGATCAATGATCAGAAACTCTTAGAACAACATCAAGTTATAACACAAGCCAAGCAACTTACTTGCATGGTTGTCACTGATGTCATCACACCATTGGAGTCTGGTCGGCTAAGAACGCTTGAATCATGATAGAATCTATGAGCCAACTCTGGAGATTCGTAAAGAATGTGGTAATACTGCTCAACAAAAGCATTTCCAACAACAAAAGCACTTGGAGTAGCCGTTTCCAATGCCATCTACTGGAAGAAAACATCATATAGAAATTTACCACCAGAATATATCTTCAAACTCAAATGAGAAAAGACTGCCCCTAAACTACAACCTCAGAGCTAAAGCATGGACAGTTTTACACACTCAGGCATCATCAATAGTTCAATACTATAGAATGCACAAGGAGTTTGACTAAAACAGCTGAAAGACCCCACCACCAGCACCACCATGACAAAAAAGCAAATTAAAAAGCATTGCCATTAAAAGTATAAAGGGACTAATAAAACCATAATAGGGCTTAGTTTACATTATTTTACCTACACTCTCTAAGAATAGACTGCTACATTCTCATGAAAAGCCTTACACTTATCTGCACCAAGCCAAGTATTCACCTAAAGAAACAAAACTAAAACTAAAATTTAAAAGCACTGCCCTTAAAAGTTGTTAAAAACAGCCTAAATACCACCATTTTTCACTAAAACTCCAAAGATTAAACAACACTAAAATCATAACAGGGATTAATTGACATTATTTTACCTACATTCTCTAAGAGCAGACCGCTACATTCTTCCTAACAATTAACTGCATCAAGCCAAGGATTCATAAAAAATGATAAAAAAAAAATAAAACAGAGATAGATCTTCGAAGAAAAAGTATCAGATTCCTTGGATCCAGCCAGCAAGTAGGTCCCAAAAACCCGAAAAAGGAAAATGGGGAATACCCATCAAAGAAAGCCAAAAGCTCTTAATGAACCAAGCAACATTTTTAGGAAACATTAATACCATCAAATAAAAGAACATAAAAAAAAACATAGCAAAAATAAAGTTTTTAATAAAAAAAGTTGAACTTTACAATAACGACTGATCCAAGAAACAATTACAAAAGAAAAAAATAAATAACCAATGGGAAAAAAAAAGAAATAAGATGATCGGAGGACAGTACCTTAAAATGAGAGATGTTGAATGTCTTCTTCAGAGAATAAAGAGACTTTTGTTGGAAGGTAGGTCTTTGTTAACGTAAGGACAGGGGTTCGGGGAGGAGTTCGAGTTGTGTTGTTGAATTAGATGAAGATGGCACAGTGGCTTTGAGTCGTTTGGAGAGGAGAAAAACAAGAAGAAAAGTTGGAATGTGAAATGAGAAACAAAGGGAAAGAGAGAGTGAAGAAAGGTACTTTGGAACTGTGAAGCTATGTTTCATATCAAATATTCTTAGTATAAATTATTCAGTGATCACCTAACTAATTAAAAATATTTATTTTTAAATTATCGAATTTATCAATCAGACCACCTAACTTATTAAATCAATTTATTTTGGTCACCACCATTAAAATCCTAACGAAAAAGGTGACGTGTCAGTTAAGTAAAATCTGTAAAATTATATATTTAATCATTATAATTTATTTATTATTTTAATTTAATTTTAAATTAATAAATAAAATTAATCATCCAATCTGATAATAATATGTGTCATCAAAATATTATTTATTATTAATTTTTTTGAATAATCTACTAATGATTATAAAATTATTCATATATTTTTTAACTTTTAACATTATATATAATTACCAGATAAAATTATTAAATTCGAATTTTTTAAGTTCAGTTTACTCTATTATTTATTATAGTTATTTATAAAAATATGGCATTTACCTACCTATCAATTCATTATTTATGGCGCCATCACAAAAATACCACATAATTAAGAAAGTTGTAACACTTTTAATTTGATCATAATTTGAAAAGTTGAAGGGAGTGGATGTGACTTTGACGTACAAGTAAAATAATTTCTAGTATTTGATGCCTCTATTATTCATTCATTGCTTCTCAGTCAGCATCACCCCCGCTATCCTCAAACACATCACCAATTTCTCTCCCTGGTTTGTTCTCTTTTGCATCCTTTGTCTTATTCTTTTTCTTTACAAATGAAGATGTTTTCAGCAGGAACTGCAATTCTTTGATCATGGTTTTCTATTTTCTTGTATTTGATTCTAGTGAAGCTCTTAGATTAAAATTCTGGGTTGTTTTTATTTTCTTAGTTGGTGTTGGATTTGTTTGGTTCTCGGATTTATCTTGCTTGCTTGAGTCTTTGCCTTGGATGTTTCTGAGGACTCTTATTTTTCAATTGCAGTGGCAAATTTCTTCTACTTTGAAGATATTTCTTCTTTTTTTCCCCTTTCCCCTTTTGTTTTATTTTGGGTGAAGTTCATGAACCCAGTTCAATTATTTCTGTAAAAGGGTATCATGTGATGTTGAAACTATAGTAAGAACAAGAATTTGGAGGCTTGATTTCCCCCTCTATCTTTCTCATATATAGCAAAGAGTTCTATAATAAATTATCTTATCCAGTGTGCATGGAGTTTTGGATTCTATTGGCAGATTAGTAACAGGGGAAGCAAAAATTTTTGTTAGGAGCTGGGGGAAATGATCAAATTGTAAAATTTTAAGTAGATGGATACTTCTTCGTGCTCTATGGAAGCTACATCTTGAAATCTACATATGTAAAGTTCTAATCAGTGTGGTTATTATATCTTAAATGTTCATTTGCTAAATCCAATGCTAAAAATTCATGTGTTTTTTGGGGTTAGCTAAAAATTGTAACATGATAGATTTTCAACTATCATTTAGTCTGCGTAGTCTCTTTGATATTATCTTTAGCTAGCGGCTAACAGCCATAGGTTATATTGCAATAGGACCGACCAAGTGTTGGATTAGGTTTTCTTGGAGCTACTATAGCTATTCCAAGGGTATTCCTATTGTATCTAGGGTGAGTCGTTCGATTGAGTCTACTTAGTTGAGTTTGCGGGTCCTATTTTATAACTTAAAAGTTTATTTGGAATTTTTTCAATTTGAGTCGAGTTTTCAAGTTTCTCAACAAATTTAATTATAATTATTTATAATGTTATAGTATTATGTGTTGATTTTAATTTAAACGGTTTTCTATATTCATATTCAATACACATTTTTTCATATTTTTCAAATGTGGTGTATATATATATGATAGAATTGTGAGACTCGAGTTAAACATACAATTTGATCTACTAATTACTAAAAATTTTGAGTTATTTGAATTTTTATTTTAAACTCAAACTTTATTTGAATATTTTCAAGATGATTGTTTTTTTTCGAGTCGAGTCGAAAATTTCGTTTTTTTTCGAGTCTAATTTTGCTCTCTAAATTTCTACCATTGTTTATGACAATCAAAATGGCCAACTCTTGATGAGAAGTGATATATAGGCTTCAAAGGAAAGAAACATTAAGAATCAAATTTTGCAGCAGTGCAAAATTAATTGATCTTATAAGTATCTCATGGTGGATATGATGATTCGTCTAGCTACCTCAAATCACTAGAAATTGTTTCTTATGTTTCAGTTGACTGTTATTATGTGTCTAGTGAGAAATCAAAGCAAAAAGGATTTTCTTTTGTTTGTGTGGTAATAAGATTAATTATGAAGACTCCATTTTGAATTCTCTTTTCCCAAAAATAGTGCAAATTTACTATTAAAAAAACTTCAAATTATTTGTGACATGTTAGAATATTGATGAGATTTCAGGGCTGTTCTGTTTATTCTTGGAGAATAATTGTCTGTTTTCTTGAAGCAGAAGAATAATGCCTGAGAAAATAACATCAGAGGACTTTTTGAGCAATCTGGTGGAGACCATTGCTGATAGTGTTTCAAATCAGAAATCTGCATCTTTTTTTGAGGAAGAGAAATCAAACTCAGTTGTATCCGGCTTCAACCGGCTTTTTGGACGAGAGAGGCCTGTCCACCATATTTTGGGTGGTGGAAAATGTACGAACTTCTACTCTTTTCTTGAAACTGCTGAAAACTGTCTGTTCTGATATACGATGTTACCTGTAAATTGTGCAGCTGCTGATGTTCTGTTATGGAGGAACAAGAAGATATCGGCCAGTGTTTTAGCTGGTGCAACAGCAATATGGGTTCTATTTGAATGGCTTAATTACCATTTCCTGACCCTTCTATGCCTTGCTTTGGTTCTTGGCATGCTTGCTCAGTTTGTTTGGTCAAATGCCTCAGGTTTTCTTAGCAGGTAACAAAATAGGCATACACGTATCTGCTGTTCTTTTTAGTTGTTGCTCTTCAAGGTTTCGGTACTATGTCTGTCGCTGATAGAATTGCAGAATTTTTATAGTAATTTACTTCATGGTAATAGGTCATCTTCTCAAGTGCCACGCCTTGTCTTGCCCGATGAATTATTTGTCAGCATTGGTAGGTCCGTTGGTGCCGAGGTGAACCGAGGCTTACAGTTTCTGCAGGATGTTGCATGTCGTGGAAACCTGAAACAATTTCTTGTGGTAGGCTCTAGATATTTTCCTAGTACACTTCCCTTAATAACAAATGCTTGCAAAGTAATTGTTCCTTGCTGATCCATTTACTTTTTAAATATCTGGTGTATATTTATAGAAATATTCATTAATGATCAAAATTTTATTGAATCTGCATTCCTAACAAGTTTCCTCTTTCACACTTGATTTGCTGGAGTGAATTATAAACGATCAAAATCTTTCCAGGTTGTGGTAAGCTTGTGGGTTGTTGCTGTTATTGGAAGCTGGTGCAACTTTTTGACTGTTTTCTACATTGGTAAGAAATTTATTAACTTTATCTAGCATTAATAGCACGGTATTTCGATTTAAAAGCAAGAAAAAGAAACATGTAATACTCTGATGCGTGGTTGTGTGCTCTGTTACTCGGACTTGGGTGTGACTGGCAGATATGGTCTACGGGTATGTTTCTAACACGGATATGTTCGATTCTTTCTTAGTTTTTCCATATGGTTCTGGAATAGTTGAACCAGATTGGCCTAGGTTTCTTTCATGCATGGCATGCTAGTTCTACGTCGGCTTGCGTGGATTAGACTTGTGAATCTGGCATGATGGTGCTTAACTGCTTATTTGGTTTTAATTAAGCCATTTGGTTCAGCTAGTTCAAACTGATCAGACCAGTTGAACTGGTAACTTGAAGGCCTCCCCTAGTCTGACCTGTTCGGTTATTTAACTATTTCAAAAGACACCATTACCTTCTTGCTTCTCAGGTTTTGTTAACCATACAAGTTTTTCTTTTGCTTCTCAGGTTTTGTCGCAGCTCACACATTACCGGTCCTGTATGAGAAGTATGATGAGCAAATAGATGGCTTTGTCTACGATATGTTCGGACAGCTTCAAAATCACTATAAAAAGTTGGATTCTGGTGTTCTGAGCAAGATCCCCAAGGGTCGGTTCAAGCTTAAGAAGCATGACTAGGTGCATTTGCTCACTCTCATTACATCTTTAGAGTTCAAGCTTAAGAAACATGGCCATAGATGATCTGTGTTGGAACACTTGAATAACTGGTTTTATATTTCTGTGACATTATCGGTTTAAATATTGGAAATATCTTTGGGAAGATCATCTGCTAGGCTTATTGATGATCTGCTATGTTACATTGTTACTCAAATTTGGGAATTAGTACAAGATACAAATATGTTTGAACTTAATTAGTCATGGTAAATCAAAGAATGTGATTTGTTCTACTCTTTCAAGATTGAATTTTTCACATATGATATTCGAATACGAGTACGTAAATATGATTCTGTGAACATGTACAAAAAAGAAACGCATTCGATACACTCAAATCATAAAACACTGTACAATCAACAATGCAATAAATTTATTGTATTTTTAAATTTAATATTTCAACCCCTCTGATATTCAATCCTAACTCCGGTTCTGGTTAGATCTTTATTTGAGTGTATTTAGAAATATTAAGTTATTATTCAAGAGTTCTAAAATATGATCTTAATTCTTAGATATCAGTACAGATGCTTCTCTGATATCTAAGAATTAAGATTTATATTTAGAATTTAGCCTATAGGGTTTAGAGTTTATGGTTTATCAAAGATCGACTAGCTAGCACAATAACCGGTTCATAACAGCTTATAAAATCCAGCAAAAGTCCTGATCTAACTTGTACATTAGAGAGATATGGAAGCAACCATTTTACAGTCGGCATATTCCAAGAAAGTCCTAAAGTAAATCAGAATCAAGTATGGACCTCCTAATATGAACCACAAAAAACTGAGAAGCTAAACCATTTGCTGCTACTAACTTTTCAACTAGAACAAAGGAATCCATACACAGGCACATGATGCAAATTGTTTGACATATAAGTAGTTTTGCTTGACATAAAACTTACTGATTAGACATTTCAATTTCATTTGGAACACATTCTGGAGTACCTGAAACCTTCCGGTTGGAAAGCACTTTAAGAAGTTTAACTTCATTCTCAGCATCAACCAATTTGTTACTCAGATGAGAAACTACATCCTTGTGTGCATCAAGTTTTCCTATCCACACAGCTTCAAAATCCTTAATCTTATTCTCAATTAACAGTCTATTAAGCCTCTCCTCTTCTTCTTGTTTCAGTCGCTGCTTTTCTATTTCCCTAGCACTCAGAACTAGCCCCCCAGACCCACTAACATCCTTGTAAAGTGGTTCATCAGGCAAGAGACATTGTGCTCTATATTCGGCAAAAGCTCTGTTTGTTTCCTTCAAAGCCTTTCTGTATCCATTTAAAAGATTTTCCATCAAATAGAGCTCGCGCTCAAGCTTATAAACCTCCATCTGCCTCTTATGCTGCTCTTCAAATTTGGCCTTCTGCAAATGCTCAATAATACCATCCCTTCGTTGCAGCTCATGGAGCAACACTTGTTGATGCATACTGGAATCTCCGCAAGCTTGCTCTTTTGCAGCATACAACATTCTAGCTTTCTCCATCAGGTGCTGCATTTGACCCATGCACATATCAAATTCAGATGACTTATCCCATTGCCCATCAGTTCTCAGCCTCTTATTGCTAACATTCAAAGAATTATGAGAAATATCATTTTCATGATCAATCTCTCTCTTGTTAACATTACCCAGAACTGACGAGACAGCAGGAACTGTCTGCACATCGACCCTAGAGTTAAGAAATTCTCCTGATGAATTATCTCGAGTGTGCAACCCAGTTGTAAAAGGGAGATCCGCAGTTTCCATTCCTTCAAGAAGATTTATTGAATGCACACCCTCCAAATTGTCACCTTTTGGTGAAATAGGAAACCCTTCTCCATGCTGCTCCTCTTGTTCATCCTGTTCTTCATGCTGCTCCTCTTGTTCATCCTGTTCTTCATGCTGCTCCTCTTGTTCATCCTGTTCTTCGTGTTCCTCCTCTTGTTCCTCTTCTTTTCCTCCCTCCTCCCCCTCTCCCATCTCTACTCCCTCGCTTATTTCTTGTTCCTTTTCTTCCACCATATCAACATCACCAAGATTACATCGTCTCAAGAAACTCTCCCCGCCCACATCCATCTGGCTGTCTCCATCCAAATGCCACTGCACCACTTGAGGTTCATCCCCCTTACTTTCCTCACAATCCATAACACCCTCATCCCCAACAACAGCCTCCTTTTTGACATCATGTTTACTCATCAAATTATCCTTCCCACCAGCCTCCTTTTCGACACCATCATTACTCATCAAACTATCCTGCCCTCCAACCTCCTTTTGGACACCATCATTACTCATCAAATTATCCTGCCCCCCAACCTCCTTTTGGACACCATCATTACTCATCAAATTATCCTGCCCCCCAACCTCCTTTTGGACACCATCAGTACTCATCAAATTATCCTGTCCACCGGCCTCCATTCTGTCACCATCCTTGTTCATTAAATTATCCTGCCCACCAAGACTCAACTCATTCTCAATATCATGTTCCTCCAAATGAGATCCCCCGTGAGATTCATTAACCAAATCGGCAGACATCTCAAAACCTCCAGGAATATTATGATCTTCCTCCTCCTCTTCCTCCTTGGTGTCATAAACCTCCTGTTCTGGTTTCTCCAGCAGCAACGCTTCCTTCTGATATTTTATCAAACACTGCATATGTGAGGCGTAGTAACAATTCTTTAAATTGGGTGCGGCAGTGAGCTCTTTCTCCAACATAAACCAAATCATACCAGCCCAATCTACCTTCTCAAAGTTCCCTTCTTTTATCATTTTGGTCCAGTTGAATACCTCCACTGGCATCATCCACGTATCCTCGTGCAAAAGCACCCAATTTGACACAAATTCCTCAAGAAACCCTACAGATTCCTTTGACACTTCAATACCAACGGCGCTATCCTTATCCTTCTTCACAGGCAATCTCAAAGCACGGGCTAAATCGGCTCGGTTGACCCCAATGCGACACCCATTAACGTAGCTACGACGACTTTGCGAATCGAACGTAGCTATTAGCTGTGCGATCAGATCGACTCGAATATCTTTGTCGAATCCCAAATGAACAAAATCCCACAATCCGAGTCGATTCAGGAGCTCTTCGCGCGACGAGAAATCTAGGGTTTTGTTGGGGACAAAAGGAATGGGCTTTAGGACTTCACTAAGTATCTCCAGATTCTTCTGGGCCTTTTTCCCCGGAACGCGTCGTTTCGTGGCCGCCTTCTTCCGTTTAGGACCCCCTCCACGGCGAAAACCAGTGGGGGTGGTGACATGGAGGTCACTGTTGGGTGGAGATAACTGAACAGACAAATCCTGGTCGTCAACATTAGCTGTTTCTTCGATTAGATCTTCTTGATCATTGGGTTTGTTTTGGGTTTGAAGGGTTTCTGTGTCTAAGTCTTCAGGCGGTTCCTGTGGATGGCTAGGGTTAGGGTTTTCGTTTGGGACTGGTTGTGGTTGATCTGGAGAACCACTAAGGGAGGCCATGGGGATGAAGGTGAAATTTTGATTTGGAAATATTTTTTTTTTTCAATCGAAATTACAGATCAAAGAGACGAGTAGGAGGAGAGGATTTACAATTTCCTAACAAAAATTATTGCAAAAATTATAAAAATTATAATATCAATTTTTCGATAAATATCAAAATTTTATATATTTTTTGAAATTTTAATATATATTAAAATTATTATATTTTCTATAAAAAAATTTAATATATAACTAATAAATTAATTAATATTCAAATTTTTATATTTTTTACCAATAAGGATTGGTTCAAATGGTAAATAGTTCCGTAAATTTTTAAGTTTGAGACATTGTGTACGCAAAAAATTCCTATCGAAAGACTCACTCATCAAAACTTGGTGTGCGACCCATGTTGATGTGATCAAATTTAAACCCCTAAAACCAGAACAACAATCAAATTCTTTTATATTTTTTTATAATAATTTTAATTATTATCTTATTTTAACTTTATTTTAACTCATTCTATCTTTTTATTCCTAAAACTAATAAGAGATCCCTCGTGATAGAAACACTGTCAGGTAACAGCGAGCGACACTACTCGACAAACCGTAAGTCGTCAGAATGGTTCCCGAGTTCTTACACAAAAAGATTTACTCTTCAAGATCCACACGACACAACTCTCTTGCCCCTTTGATTTGCCTTTGTCTGTGACTTGGATCCGTAGATCTCTCAACTTTAACTCAGCTCCTGATTCTCCCAACGCCAACTTTTCCGTCCATCTCCCACGCCGGACGTTTTCGGTACTTAATATTAAGACAAATATATATACTACGCTATCTTACCATGTCAGCAAATCTCTTCCTTACTCTATTCATGTGTCTCGTTTTCGTGTCGCTGCCGCTGTCTACTCCCCAGAGCGGCGGAGGAGGAACGGTGGTCACGGAGCTTTGGTGTGTCGCGAAGAACAACGCGGAGGATGCGGCGCTGCAGGGAGCGCTTGACTGGGCGTGCGGTCAAGGCGGAGCGGACTGCGGCCCGATCCAGCAAGGCGGACCCTGTTATGTCCCAACTGATATCCAGGAAATGGCATCTTATGCCTTCAATAACTACTACTTGAAGAACGGCATGACCGACGATGCTTGCTCCTTCTCCAACAATGCCGCCCTAACTTCTTTAAACCCCAGTGAGTTCTTTTCTTATTCTCCTCCTTCAAAATTCACCCATCAAACCCTTCCATTTCCTCATTTCTGTGTGTATATCTTGTTTCAGGCTATGGCAATTGCAAGTTTCCATCCAGGTAAATGTCTTCCCTTCTAAAATGGATCATATCTTTTCTGGGTAAGAATATTACCCTTACTGATTCAACTGATCTTCAATGCAGCAAGACAGTGACCAATGCAAGCATTTCTGATCCAACTGGACCCCTGGGTGTTGGTCCTGATTCTTCAGATCTGAGTTCTTCTCATGTCGTTTCTCCATCCTGGGTAAGTCCACTCCTTGTTCCTCTGTTTCTTTCATTCATTCTATAATTGTCCCCTAAATTAGAGTGGAAGGGAAGGTTCAGTTGAGAGATTTAGAAGCAGAACAGGCAAATGCTTTTTGGAGGAGAAGATGTATTGATTCCAATTTCTGGGTTGGATTCCATAACATATAATTGTGTAATTTTGTAAACTTGTTGAATCAATTTTTCTGAAACTGTTTTTCAACCTTTGCTATGCCTGCTGACTGGCTCTTGCCTTGCCTTTTATTTTGTACGGTTGATATTGAAATTCATGTATAAAGAAATCATGACCATTTTTTTTATTTGAGCAATGAAAATTAAATTTTATTAAAACATAATGAAAGATATTATAAATACAACATTAAAAAAATAGAGATTTTGTCCATAAAAAATCATAAAAGAATAAAAATTAAAACTCAAAGATAGAAAAAATTAAATATTTCAACTATGTCTTTATTTAAATAAGATGTATAATAAGGTAAAAAAAAATAGAGAACAAATTAAGTTTTTAAGTAAATTATTTGATTATACGATTTTTATTATATCAATAAACAATCATAAAAAAATAAATTTTTATGATTATCGATAACCTCAAATAAAAATAAGTATAATAAAGGAATCAACCATTACCCAATATCCAAACCCAATGTTGAGCTGGTACACACTACACACCCAAATAACCTAATATAAGCCTTAATGAACCTTGCTACTCAAGCCATCGCCGTCGCCGTTATCCACAGTTAGGGATGATAATATAATTCGAATTCGATATGAATTCGATTTGATCCGGGAAAAAAATTCAATCCAAATCCGATTAAAAAAATTCAAATCTGAATCCAAAAATAATGTTTGAGTTCTAATAAGAGGTGGATCGGATATGGATATTGCCATGATCCGATCCGAATTCAATCCGAATCCATATCCGATATGAATCCGATCCATATATAAACCCGAATAAAAATATTTAAAATTTTTATATTTAAAAAGTTTGAGTTGTTACTTTAATTTATTTTATATTAGATTGTAATATTTGTTAAGATGTGTTTGATAAAAAATATTTTTTATTTAAAGATATTTATTTGAGTTGTTATTTTAAAAAATAATTGGATTTGGACTTTTGGATTTGGATTTTAGATATTTTATTGGATTTGATTTGGATTTATGTAAATAAACTTGGATTCGGACTTGGATTTTTTTAAAAATCCGGTTATTAATTGGATTGGACTTTATAAAATTCGACCCAAATCCGATCCATTGTCATCCCTATGGACAGTTATCGTCATCATCAAATTATTAACTCAAAAATTACAGAATAAGGCATGGGCAATTGCTTAATGTCAGAGCAATTAATTTTATTTTATGGTATTCGATCTATTAAAATGATAAATGAAAATATTGTTATCTTTTTTATTTTATTATATTTTTATTATTTTTAAATTTTTTCTCCATATCTTACACACGACCATATAAATATTTTTATAACAATAAAAATTCAAAAAAAAATTAATTTTAGTCATTACAACATAAATCTATTAAGAATTTTTTAAAAAAAGTTGGTCATTGTTGATTTTGTGTTGTCTTACAAAATTTTAAGTTTAATCTAATTTAATTTTTAATCTCTATCCTTATTTTTTTAACGCTTTTATTTATATAATGCTTTTATTTTAAATTTGGTTTTGACCTTCGTACATCATTATAATTCACTTTTGAGGTATTAACCTTATATTTTGTGGGTTCTCGGCTACATATGATATAAAAGAATCTTTCCGAATCGATGTTTTAACGACACTAAAAGTTATTTTCAAAATTAAAAATGTCGGGTATTACATAATTAATCAGAAAATACATAAAAACAAATTTATTCATATATCTGGTTAGAAGTGATAATGAACTGAGCCCGAGTTTGGCCAGGTTCGGCTTGAAATTTTAGGCTCAGGCTTGGCTTGAAAATAATGTTATTGGGCTCGTCTCAGGATTGAAGCTCGTCGGGCTTGGCTCGGCTCAACTCAAAATGAAAGAAAAAGTGTCTAATTTATTTTAATTAATTTATCTTAATAGATTTTTCATATTTTATTTTATTGTTTTTCTTTTGCTAAAGAGATTACTTTTAATGTATATATAACATATACATAATATAATTATTCCGAACCTATTTACAAGCTTTTGAAGTTGAACTTTGACTGAAATAAACCCGAGCAACTCGCGAACTGATAGGCTCATTATCACCCCTATATCTAGTTGACCATGATTCTACAAATATCTTAGTCATCTTTGGATAAATTCCCATTGAATTCTTTCACATTTGATGCTAATTTTACATCAAATGTACATATCAATGTGTCAAATTGGGAATTGAACTTTCCCAGTTACGTGCCATGCTCAAATCCTATTCTAATAAATCATACCACATAGTCATAGGCAGTGTTGGACCAATAATAACATATTATGTGTACTTTAAGATTGAATCAATATCTTTCAAAAACAATTTAATAAAATAAATATATGTTTTGTAGCTGTAAAAAATTATATAATTTATATAAACAATAATTGAATAAATATATGTTTTATCTAGTCATAATATTTTCACGATAATAAATTATTAGTTGTCGCATTGTATCCATTTTTGGAATCAGTGTCAAATTATTTGAGAGAATTAAAAAATTTAATAACTCTTATATAATAATAATAATAATAATAATAATGATGATGATGATGATGATGATGATGATTGAGGTTTTGTTTTTGAAAAGAGCGGAGAAATTAAATTTTAGTCGAGAATTATTTAGAGAAAAAAATTAAAGATAATAATAGTATATAAAGTTAATCTATAAGTGATGGTTATTTTATCCAACTTATTTGATAAAAAAATAAAAGAATTAAATTGTAAAGAAATAAAGGAATCAATAATTTGTTGATTAAAATTTAAAAAATATATATTTACATAAAATATTTTTTTATTATTATTCATAACATAAAGAAATTATAGTATGAGTCATTCTTGTAATGTCACCTATAGAATCAACCAATTAAATACATTTATTTTATTCTTTATTTGATAAAAAGTTAAGATAAAAAAATAATTAATTAGATATATTTAATTGATTGATTTCATAAACAACGTGACGAAAACGACATATGAAACCATGATATAATTTCTTATGTAAGACAAATATTAAATGAACATCAATTTGTCATATGAGCATGTGCTCTATTAAATTGATTAAGATAATATTAAAAATATATTGTTAATGCATTATGTTTGATTGTTTTCTAATCATATTTCTACATCTATGCTAACTCATGTTGCATATGACAATGTATGTTATTTTATTTATTTGGTTCAAAATATAATTTTTTTTGTATAATTATGATTATTTAATTTATATTAGATACCGTAAAAGAAATATTTTAATTTATTTTATTTTATTTATAATATTAAAATTTGAATTAATTTAATATTTTTTTTTATATAAACAAGAAGTCCCCCTTCAATCATCATGGAGTTGCTATGAAGATACAATCAATGGTGTCTTAATGTGGATCAAAGCCATCCACCTCTGGCATTATATGCTGTGCACTTTCCCTTTATTTAAATCAAAGTTTTGCCCATTAAATACAACAATTAATAATAAGACGGATACAAGTAGGAAAACATGATAGAATTAGAATATGGTAATCACCATTTTCACTATTATAATATTTATTTTCGTGTAATTAAAAAATAATACGGAGTAAGTATATTTAGTTGATTGGTCAAGTTGGTCGATTAAACTGATCATTTTTATTTTTTTATATTTTTTAAGTTATAAGTTCTAAATCTATTAGGAACATTCTTTGTAAAATTGAAGGAATAGTCCATCTTTTTTTTTTAATTAAGAAAATAGAAATCTCAAGTGATGTTTAGAGATCTAGGCCAATATCCACAGTGACGCAATTAACGTCACTTGCAGGTGACTTTTTTCAACGCCACCTAGAGGTGACGTTTTTTTTGCTTATTATTGGCACAATTGCAGGGTCAACCGCCCCATCAACTTGCCTTGTTTCCCCCCCCCCCCAAAAAAAAAAAAACTAAGCTTGATTTGTCTGTTTTCGGCTCGAATTTGAGTAAATATATTCGACACACAAAAAAATACCACCTGCAAGTGGAGTTAATTGTGTGTCGGCCTAGATCCTTAAATATCACTTGAAATCTCTATTTTCTTAATTAAAAAAAATTAGTTATCCCTCTAATTTTGCCAACATTCTTTCTTAACGTGATATTATAAAATTACTTCATAAAAAAGCTTCAAGATAATTTTTTTTCTTAAATTAGAAGATTAGTGTGGATTAAAAAAAATTAAAGACTAAATTATATAAAAAAAAATCAAATTAAGATGTTAAACAATACTTTGAATCCTTTAATATGCTATGAATCATTTTGTTTTTAAAATTTGAATATTTTTTCAAAAGATATGATGAGACAAATAAAAGTGAAATTTGGGTCATCAACATGTAAGAAAAGAAACCTTTGAAAGCAAAGTGAGTAATCTTGTCTTGATATACTTTTGTCTCAAATGGTAGGGAAAAGTGATTATGTTATTTTTTATATAATAAACCTAATAATGCCATACTACTAATTTTTCAAACTGATTGGATCCCATCCCCACTTGACCTAGGAAATAACAATCCATCCAAATATTTCATTATTCTTACTTAAAAAAATTCGAATTTAAAATGTCCATAATAAAGTTGATTTAAATAATAAATAATCAGCGAGATTTTGTGTATATAAAAAATCTTGTTAGAAGATTTACTCGTAAAATTAGATAAAACCTTAAAAAACGGAAAAATGATTTTTTTCTTAAATTTATAAAATAAAATTATTATTAATAATAATGCTTAGTAATAAAACTTCTCCTAGATAACATGGAGTTAGGGTATGCTTCCATGTGAAGCATTTTCCTTCACTTGTCTACCTTCTTTTTCTCTTTCCCTCTTTATATAATCCCTGATGGACCAACCACTTTTCCTTAACAACTCCCTTTCTCTGTAACAGTTGAGAGCAGCAAATTAGCCCCAAAACAGAACCAACCCAACCTCCATAGCCATGGTTTTCGTCTTCATCTCTCTCTTTTTGTTGTTCTTACAGAACACACCAACACAAGGAGATGAACTGAATTCCATAAACAACAATGGCAGCAACAGTAGCAGAAGCTTAGCTGTAAACTGTAACTGGTTCAGAGGGACATGGGTGTACGACCCTTCTTATCCTCTCTACGACCCTTTCAAATGCCCCTTCATCGACGCCGAATTCGACTGCCAAAAATATGGTCGACCCGACAGCAGCTATCTCAAGTACCGATGGCAGCCGTTTTCCTGCACTCTCCCCAGGTCTCACTCCGATTACCAGGTCCATTCATGTACATAGGTTGGGAGAAGAGCATGTTTATGAGTTTTTTAATGGTGTTGTGTAGGTTCAATGGGTTGTATTTTTTGAGGATATGGAGGGGGAAGAAGATCATGTTCGTGGGTGACTCACTGAGTTTGAACCAGTTCCAGTCTTTGACATGTATGATTCAGGCTTGGGTTCCTAATTCCCAGATTTCCTACATCAAACGAGATGGTCTTACCTCGGTTAGTTTTCTGGTAAGTTTGGTTTTTCTTTTTCAAGCTCTTGGGTGTCTATTTGTATTCTGTTCCTTCCGACAGCCAAAGCAGCAGCATAATTTTTACTCTTTTTCATTAATTTCTTCTTACTTCAAATTATTACCGACTTTAGTAATTACTTGGACAAGAAGGATAGTACTTGAGTAGTGATGGGAAAAAATTCGATTATTCGGTTTTGGTTTTGGACTCGGTAAGATCTAATAAATTATTATTTAGTATTGGTTTAGGTAGGACCGAGATTGAATCCAAAATTTAGGTCTAGGTCATAACCGGGACTGAGATTGGATCTTGATTTTTTGGACCCGGTGGGTATCCAATAGAACTAGGACCAATACCAAATATTCAATATTGATTTTCTTTTGTTTATTTTTTTTAACAAACTTTCTTTTTATATATGAATATTACGAGCATGACTAGTTTTAAAACTTTAATTTTTAAGCCTAAAATATTCTAATTTTATTATTTAATATTACTATCGGTGGTTGAAAGTTTTTTTCTTTGATTACTCAATTTATTTTAAGAATAAACTAATTAACCGGGTACCTGATATTGAAACCGATTTCCACCGGTAATGGGATTGATTTCTAAAATTTAAAATCAAGTGTGACCAAAATCGATCCAAATTTTTAAAAATCGATAATTATTAAAATTTAAATCAATTTTATTTAAATTGATCAAATATACTATATTACCCCTACAAACTTGAGCAATAGAAAAAACAGTTCGAGAAGTGACTCAGGGAGATTGTGTTTTGTTGAAAATAAAAGTGGAGAGGTAAGTCATAAGTGTGCATTAAAAGAGGAGCGTGATTGATGCTGAGTCATAAGTTTAGAAAATGTTATTAGGAAAAGAGAAATAAATTTTGATATTTATTTTGTAAGTTTTAAAATTTTAAAAATATTTAATTCAAAATATTTAAATTTTTAAATAAAATTTAAAAATTATTATTTTTAGTCGTATCCTAAACAACACTTTATACCCCTGGATTGATACCTTTCTTCATATTAATTTGATAATTTATATGATTCATATTTAAAATAAGTTTGATATTATTTTTAAAAAGTACGATAAATACAAATTATTTACATATTTTTATTCATAAATTTTAATAATTTAAGATTATATAAAAAATAAAACAATAATTATATTTATGAAAATAATAATCAATTTTGAAATATGTACTAATTAATTTCAGGAGTATGACGTGAAGATATTGCTGTACAGAACGCCGTACCTTGTCGACGTCGTGAACGAGGGATTTGGGAATGTGTTGAAGCTGGACTCAATCCGGGGCGGTGATGCATGGAGAGGGATGGACATGCTGATCTTCAACACGTGGCATTGGTGGACCCACACAGGAAGATCCCAACCGTAGGATCTCTATGATTCATCTCTTCTTATACTCCTCATCCGCACTGTACCCGCGCCCATTGGTCCCACATAGTTCAAACATTTTGAAATATGGACCCACCCAAATATTAATAATAATAGCTGTGGATTTTGTGCAGATTTGATTATATAGAAGATGGCGGGAGAACGTGGAAAGATATGAACCGTATGATTGCATATTACAAAGGATTAACAACATGGGCTAGATGGGTGAACCGTAACGTTGATCCTTCCAAAACCAAGGTGTTTTTTCAGGGCATTTCTCCGACACATTACGAGTAAGTACGATTCGATTCAACTCGATTTAATCAAATTCTCGTCGTTTTAATCATCGAATTCCATGTGATTTGTAGGGGGAAGGATTGGAACCAACCAACACAATCATGTAGGGGACAGGTGCAACCATTCTTCGGAATGAGATACCCAGCAGGTACTCCCATGGCATGGGTTGTAGTGAAGAAGGTCCTCAATCGGATTAAGAAACCGGTGTATTTGCTCGACATCACCGGACTCTCTCAGTATCGGAAAGATGCGCACCCGGCGGCATACAGCGGGTTACACAGCGGCACCGACTGTAGCCATTGGTGCCTCCCGGGTTTGCCGGATACTTGGAACCATCTATTATATGCAGCTCTTTTTAGTTAGAGGGAATTAGGTTTAGGGCAGGTATTAATGAATTGATTTTTTGATGGAAAAATTATTTGTTTTATACCCTAAACGAGCATCTATTTCTCTGATTTATGGTGTAGTTTAGTGGGGTAATAAGAGGGAATTAATGACGTCATAATTCAACTGTACATTTTAATGTTTGTTTCTGGGGAAAGTTGAACAATGAAATGACAAGGAACTGCACGTTCTTGGGAAAATTTCATGTCTTTCTAGTTTGTTTTTGATAAATGAAAAGGTTAGTTGGATACTTAAGTGTATCGCTTTTTTTTTTTTTTAATTTAAATGAGAAAAAGTATTATAAATATTTAAGTTGCTATAATATCTCTATTTTTCTAATTATCTCTCTATTTTATTTGATAAAATTGAATAATTATCATAATGTTCTTTATATATATTTTTAATTAACTTTTTATTTTATAAAATAAAAAATAAAAAAAACATTTTTATTTATGTTGAATTTGATCTAATCGAATTTAATTTTTTATTTTAAAATTCATATTGAATTCATAGAGAGCAAATTTAAATGTCAGATTGGATCAGATTTAGACGAAGATTTTAAAATTTTGAGTCGAATACGAATTAACCAAAAACTTAACCTAATCCGCCAAATTATTACGAAAATGGCTGGTAAGGGCTTTTTTGGATGTGTATATACAATTATAAACATAGTTGTTGGAAGAAACTGAACAACCAAAACCTAACGGAAGCACAACCGATGTTATTTCTCCCCCTATAACTCAAGTCAATAATTATAGCAAGCACAAATTATAAATATGTTCTCTAACAACACTAATCAACCACCAAATAATAATACAACCATAACACAATAAATCGAGATACCGATATTTTTACGTGAAAAACCCATCTAAATCAAGGGTAAAAAACACGGGACTTTAGAGTCCGATCAAAAGTTTCACTATCATCAAATGTTCAACTACAAGACTACAATATCCAACCTACAACAAGCATTTAGCTCCAACAAAGCTAATAACAAGTAGTCTTTAACAAAAGAGAGAAAAATGAGAGAATATCACCCAAAACACAGCTGCTGTAAAATGTATTTTCGACGCTACAAGACTCGAATGAAAAATCTAACCGTACAAAGTCAAGAACACCTTCTCACCTAGCTGCTGTCCAAAAATCAGCTCAATCGAACCATGGATGGACCTCCGATCGAAGAGTTGATCACTGCTGCACCAAACTTGAAAAAAATCTGTTTTCTCCTCTATTTTTTCTCTCAAACGTAAAGACCAGTTTTTCAAAATCAAGTCTGATTTCTCTATTGTGTTGGCTACCCACATTCTATACCAAGACAAAAAGAACGACCGTTTTTTAAGGTTAAAGTTAAAAATAGACTTTTAGGTGGCAGAAATTTTTTTACCAAACAAAAAGGTTATACGTATTTTAAATGGGTTAACCAATGAGTTTCTCACATGATAGGACCTATATCAATAACAACTTTGCGATACTAAACATGTTCCTTATTTCAAAGACAGCAGTTTATTTGGCATATTAGCATTCAAGTATAATTTACACAAATAGCACTTGATTTCGAAGACAAAAAATCCACACAAAACAAAAAACTAGACAGGAAGACCATATTAAAGTAGCCAAAGACAGTAATCCAAATGCTTTTAAACCAATCAAGCCACTACTCTGATTATTCAGGGCTAGGCATGTCTTCATCGGTCGGGGGAGCCATTTCCCACTCACCATCTTCATTTCTCACAAGCCCTTTGTTCTTCTCCACCCACCAGGAACCGGGAACCAAGCACTCATCTTTCAAATACGCACAAGACTTATTCACCAAAGCCAAACTTCTATTCACTCGCAGCTTAAACTCTCCTTTCTCACCATTCCACCCTGCTACTATGTGCAACATTGCCTGTAAGTTATGCCAATCACTCGGATTCTTCGAGTCCTTCAAGCTCGGAGACTTCCTCGTATCGATAACCAATTCGGTCCCCGTATAAACATACCCCAACAACAATGTAGGGTAGTGAGGAATGATGTCGATTGTGTTCTTTATGTGTAAAATTGTAAGATTAGGATACCTTTTCATCCTCTCATCAAAAGCCTTGTTTCCCACCATTGGAGAACCAAATACAATGGCTGCAACAGGAATATCGTCGACTAGACCATTCTCAACCACATCAAAAGCACTTAAAATTGATAAACTAGCTCCCAAACTATGCCCGGTGAACACTATGCTTACATTTTCATCCTTGTATCTCTGTTTCAGCTCTTTAATCTTACCCAAAAGCTGTTCCCTTGCGCTTGTTTTTGTAAAAGATGATTTGGGGTTGTCGGAAATGTAAAGCGTCAGCCAACCGAGCATCACTTTAGGTTGCTTCTTGTTTTCATCATCACTGTCACTGCTACTGCCACCGTTACCATGTTTTTGGTTGTTGGTGTGTTGGTTGTCTCGCAAAAGGGGTTCGACAGACTCAAGCTTTGCGTCAAGAACATTAATCCACTCGTAGTCTCTGGTGGTTCCTCGCCACACTACGTAGATCTCTCGGCGACCGAGAGCTTTCGATGTTTCATCGGACGTAGTGGCGATGTAGCCAATCCAGTTCGATTCCCGGTCCCATGACTCCCTGGACCTGGAGTGGAGCAGAAAGGCTTCGGGGAGAGAGACACGAGCAGTGGCGTAGAGAAAGGAGTCGACTATGTAATCAGAGGCGGATTCCAGCATGACTTTGTGGAAGAAAGAGAACCTGCCATAGCGGCTTGCTCCACAGAACTTGGAGTTTTGGTCGTTGTTGAAGGCGTCGTATGTTGCCTGGCAGAAGTCACCACAACGAAGGATGAGCTTGCGAAGTGAGAGGTCGAGAGGATGGAGAAGGGAGTCCCAGTTTTTGCTACCGAGCAATTCCTCCCATGACGGTTCTGGTTGTTGACTTGCAGCCATGACCGAGCGAGCGAGCAAGGTGGTGCCGACAATGGTGAGGCTATCGAGAAGAGAATGTATGTGGCTTTGGTCGTTCGAGACTACCAAGTGGAAAGATTGGTACTATTTTATGAGATAACGAAGCAACTGGCAGACAAAAAACACAATCTCATTGGCAATCGCAGTGCCATGTCATAACCCATTAGGCCACTGTGGCACGATCAGATATGATTTCTTTCTAATCGATAAAGAGAAATTATATTATGGGTAAGTTTTATTACGTTTTCATGAGATCAATCACAGAAAATCATCAATCTCATTTATTTTTTATGTCATATATATTTTTTTCAAGTAAATCTTCGTTTGAAAAAACTATTTTTAAAATGAATTAACAGTAAATATGAGTGGAGATTCACTTAAGAAAATACGAGATGTATGGTTCTTAGTGGTTGATCTCATTAATGATATAATTTCTCGTTGATAATATACTTTTTTATGAAAATATTTGAGAGAATTGACGATTGATAATGAATTTTATTCAACTTATTGAATATCGAGTTGAGTTAAATAATTTTCAAGTCAAGTTGAATAAAATTTTATTAAACTAATCGATTACTAAATCAGATCAAATCAGATAATTATTCATCATATATTAACTCGTTATACTTTAGATGACGGAAGGCTTTGAAATTAAATGTAACTAAAAAGTTAACATATTATACACACTTTTGTATGAGTAAAAATCTTCTGATTCTTAACTGTACATTCTTCTATACCCCACTTAAAAAATTTTAAAAATTAAATTCTAAACTATAACCTTAATTTTTTATATCCTAAACCCTATATTTTAAAAATATACTTTATCCCTAATTTTCTAATTCCTAACCTTAAACTCTAAACTCTAAACCCTTAATTTAAAGTGGGGGCATTAATAGAGACATGATTAGGAGGTAGACGATTTATACCCTTTGTATGATTGGTATCAGATTGTAACTTTTTGAAATAAGATAACATAATTATAATCATACAAATAATATTTTGACATGAGGCGTAATTTAACCAAAAGTCAACCGAAAAACCCAAAATCCGATTTGAGTGAACCCGAATCCATCGGTATCTTTCAATTCAAGCTTTGCCCGTTTGTTTGTTAATGGAGACTGCAAACAGAAGTTGAGATCGCTTCACTGTTCTTTCTCTTCTCCTGAGATTTTGCTCCATCGCAATCGCAGATCAATTTATCAAAATTTCATCAGCTGAAAAATGGCGGCTGTCGCAGTTCACCAGTTCGCTCAGTGCATCACTTGCCATGCTTGGAGTCCCGATCAGTCCAGTAACTTCTTATGATCATTTTTTTTTTCATTTCGAATTTCCGCTCCCTCGCTTAATCTTTGTGCTTTGTTTAGTTGCTGTGAAAATATGGGAAATAAAAGAAAATATTTTTCATTTTTTGAGTTTAATGTAGTCGTGATGTAATATTTGTCTTAGAAATGAAGAATCGAATAGGAAAAATGGAATTAATGGTTCAGTTTTACTGTTTCTATACAATTTAGTTTCTCATTCTACATGGATCCATTATGGATCCATTTTTATTGATTTTCCGAGTTTTTAAATATTTCTTTTTTCATTTGAAGCTTATGTTAATACATGTTTTAGAACTAAATATTCGGTCCTTATTGTTTTAAATTGTTTGAGATTATGTTTTGTAAGGATTGTTTTTCTATATATTTAATTTATGTTTTCTCTTGTCTGTAGTGGTAGCATTTTGCCCAAATAATAATGAAGTTCACATTTATAAATTGTTGCAAGACAAGTGGGAGAAAGTTCATGTTCTTCGGAAGGTACTTTATTCTAAATTTTCCCCATAAACCACCAAGATATGATTTACTCCAAATAGGTATGCACTATGTCTAAACTCATCTCTGAAAATTATTTGAATTTTCATTTTGGAACACCTCAATTTTCACATTGGATATGACTAGAACCTAACTGAAGCCCCCTTTTTGGTGAAGAATAGAAATGTTTTTTGAAAACGAAAATACATGGTAATTTGGATCTTGTCTGAAATCTGAGTCTTTCTTAATAAGTAAATAAAGTACTGCTGCTGCATGGCTGACTGATGAAGATGTGGAATTCAACTTATGATATGACATCTGCCCATGTTTATACCACTTCTGCCTTTAATTGAGCAGGAAATATTAGGTGCATGAAAACCAGAATTAGAAATACTAAAGCACCTATGAAATTTATTAGATTAATTCTGAATTGTGTGATAGGGGTTTGAGAAATTGTGAGAAAGGTAAACTTGAAAGGTGAGAACAGAAGTGTTGCAGCCCGGTTGTTGATTGAGAAAATATGATCAGACTTCAAGATTCCCAAACTCATTTAGAAGTCTCGTCTGGAATGTAATTGGCTGGAAATAAATTGTAGTGATATTTAATAATACTTTTTAATTCTTGACATTTGCCCATGCTAGAATTATTGGATATGCCTTGAACAAGTTAATAAACGAGAAAAAACAAGTTATAATGGTGTCGCTTTAAACTACTGCTTTTGTGTTGTGAACCATAATTACAGTAAAACATGAGGAACTCCACGGTCTAAAATCCTTCCAAGAGTCTCTTCATGTTGAAGACAATAAGCCTGTCTAGTCTTCTTTGTTCTTTTGGAAGGAAATTCTATCTAGCTTCATGTTTGGTTACTGTTTTCAAAATGAAAATCTATCTAGGTGTTGAAATGACTACATTTATAGATGAAGATTCATTTCTTTGTTAAGTTTTGCTTGTTTTATGTTTGATTTTTTTGACCAATATGATGTTTCTTATGTCTTTCCACAGCATGATCAACTTGTTTCTGGGATAGACTGGAGTGGGACATCAAACAGAATTGTTTCTGTATCTCATGATAGGAATTCGTGAGTAATTATATATTTTTAATACGCACACATGTACAAGTGAAATTTTTGTAGTTTGGACCTCCTCTTTCTCTTTCCCTGTGCCTGGACAAACACAAGTACACAGTGCCCACATTATGCTCGTGTTTGTCTTGTTTGGATCTTGTTTCACCTCTCTGTCGCTCTGTTATTGTGTTCTTTGTCTTCTGAAATTTGTGATCCCATTTGAAGATATGTTTGGAACCAAGAAGGACCAGAGTGGGTACCAACTCTTGTCATTCTTAGGCTCAATCGTGCTGCACTTTGTGTTCAGTGGAGCCCCAAAGGTACATAAACATAATTTCACCTGACATTATTACTCTTTCTTCACTTGTTTGTACTGTGCAGTAAATTATCTTTATACACAGATCGGCACTTTCTTGGGTCTATTTTATTAGGGTTCCCCCCTCTCAACAGTTATTAAGAACAAAGCATGGTGCCATTATTTTTCAATTTGACACATACATATTACTTCTGGGTTCATTGTTCTAGCTGTGTATTCACTGATGATTCTTCTTAAGCTTATAAAATAGACTGGCATTGGTGACATTTGACTTGTGAGAATATAAATTATGCTGTGGACTGGAACTTCAGAATATCGGTTGGATTATTTGATAAGAAAAAAATTCTTACGAAATCAACAGCACATGTTTTTGTGCTTCTATTTTGGCAATTCTTACATGTTCATGTTCTTATGCGTTGAGGTCTGCTTCAGGAATACCTCTGGTGATTGTAGATCCTTTATTCAAGCAATTTGATAAAGTTCTAACCAATTCATTTCTTCCTGCCGTGTAACTTACAGAAAATAAGTTTGCTGTTGGAAGTGGTGCTAAAAATGTGTGCATCTGCTATTATGAGGGAGAGAATAACTGGTAATATGTTGCCTTTATTAATATCCTCCCATTTGGTTTGTATATATATGTATGCACATGCATACTTACACATACATGTATCAATGCATCGTTTCCATCTGTGAGTGAATTTCAAACACGGAGTTCCAATTGTTTTTTCCCCCTCATTTTTTATCTACAATTGATGCTAATATGCTTGTCTGGTTTTCTGTTTGCAGGTGGGTAAGCAAAGTAATCAGGAAAAAACATAATTCCTCTGTCACAGGTGTTGCTTGGCATCCTAATAATGTACGTATTTCCCGCTCCACTGCATTTTGGAAACATTTTTTTTTTCAATTCTAATGTAGTTATCTGGTGTTTTTTTTATTCAACTGTATTCTATGATGTGGACAGTTGTCTTATGGCAGGGTTCATCCATCTTCATGTATTACAGAGTCTGGTTTGACTCCCATGGCATTACATTGAGAAGAAATATTAAGTTAAGGGAGAATAATTTTAAGATAAAAGCTGAAGATGTTTGACATGAGTACATTATCTTAATAATTAATTTAATGATTAAACCCATCCCAAACCCATCTCTTTCAAGCAGATCAATAAATCTTGGTTAATTTTATGAATGTTGTGTGCTTTCTCATATTATATAAATAAAATCGAAGTAGGGTACTCTATATTAGACTATAGCTACCAATGGGAGAGGCATCAACATTTTTAGGGAAACCTAAGTAAAAAGTGGACATTCCAGATATCATATGGTAAGAATTGTATTTATCTTCACCTGCAGAATATCATAGCGTCATACCTATGTCATTTGGAAAATTTGTTTTAGATGCTTTTAATTCACCTCTTATGTTCTGTTTCATTAACTGGTATCTGATCTGTATTTTGGAAGAGAACGACAAGTCTTATTGTCTATTTCGAAATTCTTTTTGGTACAGATTCTACTTGCTACAACATCCACAGATGGTAAATGCCGTGTATTTTCTACATTTATCAAAGGGGTTGATGCAAGGTATGTTAAGTAATGATGTCTAGAGACTAGCATTATTACTCTTTGGGCACATAATCATCATGTTTCCTTTTTAAGTTTCCCAGGGAATCAAAAACAGGCTCTTCATCAGATCCAAAGTTTGGAGAGGTACCATTTGTGCCACCCTCTTTAAGTAGAAAACGGTTAATAGTTGCTTTTGACATGTAATAAAAAGTGATGCCACAACATTTATTTGTTAATCCATATATTTCTATGTTCACTCTTGTTATAAACTCTACCAATAATTCAACCTAATAAAATATTGAAAGATGAATATGGGTAATAGGCTAGAATTTTGCTTATTTCCATGTTAATTGCACCAAAATGCAAAATGCACAATTAACTACCAAAAGGGAAAATTGCAATGACATTAGTTTTTCAATTTTACATTTTTTCTTAGTTTAATGACATTAGTTTCCAGAACAAAAAGTTAATTTCCTTGGCAAGCAAAACTTATTTTATGGTTTGTAATTGTCAAAATTGCATTTCCAATGAGAAAGAAAGCATTTTGCTGGTGCATCCATTATTTTTTGCAATTCCAATCAGGATTCTGGAGTTTTATAAACGTTTCGTCAATTGAAAGTAGAGCTAACATTTTCTTTTTCTTTCTCGGCACTGACTCAACAGCAAATAGTTCAGCTTGATCTGTCATCTTCATGGGCATTTGGGGTGAAGTGGTCGCCAAGTGGCAATACTTTGGCTTATGTAGGTAAGAAATATTTCTATCCATTTGTCATGTCCAAAGATAAAGTTTATGACATGGTATTTGTTGTCTTGAAGAAAAATCCCCCCCCCCCCCCTTAAACTACCGTTTTTATATTTTGACTTGGTTAATTGTTTGCTTAGTTTCTAGTTGAGGGAAATTTTTTCCTGGAAGTAATCCAACTATACATTTATGGTTGGGGAATAACCCTCATTGCATGAAACCTGTAAACTAAATTGGCTATACATAAATGTTGATATAACTTCATAAATCCCCAGCTACCTTTTTAGGGGAACATTTATTTTGGGTCTTAAATTGCTTGTAAAAATTTCCTTAACCACCATTTATCTATTTACAGGTCATAATTCTATGATTTACTTTGTTGATGATGTTGGTCCTTCCCCTTTGGCTCAGAATGTTGCATTCCGTTATTTGCCTCTTCGTGATGTGGGTCAGCCTTCACTCTTGTTAACCACTTTCGTTTCCCTTTATTTTGGGCCTAATCATAAACATTATTTTTAATCTTGATATTTATGCAATAACATGAATTTCCATCAGGTCCTATTTGTTTCTGAGAAAATGGTCATAGGCGTGGGATATGACTGCAATCCAATGGTTTTTGCAGCAGATAAATCAGGGTTATGGTACGTAAGATTCTTTTTCATTTTCATTTTCTATATTTGCTTCATTTTACCAATAAGTTTTTTGTTCTTGTTTTCTAGGAGCTTTATCAGATTCTTAGGTGAAAGGAAAGAATCTTCATCGGGTCCAAAATCTGGTTCCCAGGTATTTATGTCATAAGACTTTCAGCTAGTCTTATTCTGTAAGTGTGGATTTTATGGTTGAGTCTGGGGAAGGGGCAAGGAGCAAGGCAGATACTTCTAAGAACAACACAGATTGCTTCCTGACGTGTTTGTTTAAGGAAATAACTTGTTGTCAGGATTGGCTCTTATTGGGCAATAAGATCAGCAAGTTGTCTATTCACTTGAGTGAATCACGCCAAGCTTCAACATTTGTTAAAACGTCGGTTTGAGCTGAGTCAACTATTTGTTCTCCACCAATAGGCTTGTCGTAAGATGTTAACATCTTCAAAAGAATAACATCAAAGATCATGTTCGAGGTGTCTCTATGGGTACTCTAGTTATTCTCTTTGAAATGGAGAAAACAAAGTATTTTCTAAACCTTCCTGAATTTGGTTTTAGAGAAAGTGAAGTTGAAAAACAATCCAGATCTAGGTGTCTCATTATGCACTTTGGTCATTCTTCGTTTTTAAGCATCCAACTTACAACCAAGTGGCTGTAGGTTGAGAAGTCCAACCTTAACATAAGACCATAGCTAATTGCATACTTAACTGAAATGCCATATCACAACCTAACATCTTCCCTTGAATGTAGGTTAAATACTAACAGTCGACGTGAACGGCTCAACAAGTCAAACAAATAAGGGTCAACAAAGAATGAGAATGATCAGAAACATAAAAATCTTGGTTGTGATACCAGGGTAAATTTTAGGACGAGCATCCATCCTAAAACAAATAAGGGTCGTGATACCATAGCTGTTTTCGTCATTTTTTAAGACACTGTTGGTTCTTGGCACTGAAAAATAAGAAAATGAAGTTGCTGTAAGCCTGTAAGTAGCCTTTTGTTCTAATGGCACCTTGTTCTCCCAACAATTTGGGGAAAAGTTTTAAGCGTTGGCTTTGGAGCCAAATCATTTTAATCTTCCCTTCTTAATGTTAGGAAGAGAAGGGTGTTATAGAAGTTGTGGAGAAAGATAGGGTAAAGGTTATATACCGTTTAAACAATTACTTCTATGACTGCAGTAGACTGAAGTTACATTAAATATAAAGGTTGGATGGCATTTTAGTAGTGAGGGAAAGCATGGAGGTGGCTGATATGTGGGGATACTTGGGATTTTTAAAAGAAACCAGTGCAGCAAACTTTTACAGATCCGTAATTCAGAACCCCAGCATCTATTGTTTACACATCTCTTTTCTCTGAAACTCACTGGTAATTTAATGTTATTTACGACTAATTTTGGGTTGAGCTTTTGCAATTTGTCATTTCTTTTCAGTTTTCTGAAGCTTTTGGCAAATTTTACGGCCAATCAAGGCAGGGATTGAACAGTGACACAGTTGAACCTTCTAAGATTCAGGGAGCTGCTCATGACAACTGCATCAAGTACTTCTCTGTCCATTTTGTTATTACCGAATATGATAGTTTTTTCTTCTCCGAAACAAAAAAGAATCCCGTTGTTACTTATACTTGATGCAAACATTTTCTCTTGTCGGAACCGCAGTAATACTGAACTTCTAAACCAAAAAGGTTCGAAAACAAAGCGCTTCAGCACCTCAGGTGGGTTTTGCTGCATTTGCTATTTAGAAACCGTAAACTTTCAGGACTAGGAATCAATCTCGGTTTGTAGTTTTTGAACTCTTATGTTTCTCATTATTCTGCTATTCAAATATTCCAGGAATGGACGGGAAAGTGGTCATTTGGGATCTGGAAAACCAGCAAGATCTTAAGGAGTATCTCTAAGAAGTGCTTCCTGAACATTTTCCCCTTTCGATCAGGTAACAGAATGACAATAATAGTGAAGCATGTGGTATATAAATATGCACGCGCACACACACACGCCTGTTGATGGGATCTCATCTTATTCTGATATCTTAGGAGAAACTTAAACGTCGATACATTAGTAGATTTATTTTATGTTCGATTTGGTGGATCGGGATATTAGTTAAGAACTCTGTAATACATATTATGCTTGTGGGATTCCGTTTACTACAGAATCAATGTTTAAGAAACCACCGTAGAGGGAGTTCTGTTTCTTAGCCCAACTTAGCAGTTAGGGATGGGCACAGGTCGGGTCGGGTCGGATTTTCGGCCCACCCGCACCCGATCCGAAAAATCATATCCTTCACTCGCCACCCAACCCGACCCAGGTTTAGGGTGAAAAAATCCGACCCGACCCGAATCATCAAAAAATTAAAATTTTAGGGACTAAACTGTAAAAAAAAATTAGGGATCTAATTGTAAAAATATTTAATTTTAATGACTTAATTGTAAAAAAAATAATTTTAGTGATCTAATTGTATAAAATATATATAAAAAGGATCATTAATGTAAATATTCCTAAAATATATATGGGAAATTACACTATTAGTTCCGGGTCGGGCCGGATTCTTTTACTCTAAACCTGAACCCGAGACCACCCTTAAAAAAACCCGACTCAAACTCAAATTTTCACCAAAAAATCCAACCCAATCGAACCGACGGGTTCGTGCCCATCCCTATTAGCAGTAGATGGAGTTTTGTTTTGTTTCTTCTTATTTTCACCAACTCTTTACATACTTTTATTTTATGTAGTGGAAAAAGAAAATATGAAGTATTTTATGGATTTTGTAAACTAGTTAATTTGTTTACCCAGAAATTAGTTCACTTCACCTTTGCATATTTATGGAGGCCTTAATGTACATTTTACCCTTAACGTTTAGAGTAAATTATGTAGATGATCCCTTAATTATGAGGTTATATTAGAATTATTTAAATATTTATGTGGTATATTTGTTAAATTTAAAAACATAGTGATCGTATTAATATTAACCCTATAATTAAATGATCATATTTGAAAATTTATCTTTGAACATTTATTACTTTTCTTAACTTTGGGGTTCATGTGCCCCTAACGTTTGTAATGTTATTTAAATTACCTCAAGTTTTTGACGTTTTTAATTAAAAGCACACAGACCAATAATGTGGCACCACGTCATCATCCTTATATATGCATTTTTATTTTTCAGCTGAAATTTAATAAATAATGTTAAAAATATTGTCCCATTTTACTTTTAAAGTCTTCTTCTCTCCCAACTCAACCCTAACAACTGTCTCTTATACCGCTGCCAATCTCGGTCGTCGCCCCTTCCCTCCCCTTCTCCGACCACCGCCACTACCACCGTCTATTCCCCCAAAAAATCGTTACCAACATCCTCAGACTATCATCAAGAAAGCCCCCTTTTGTTGTTGATTTTGGCTTTGACTGCTGGCGATCGTCCCAATCTCGACAGCTCCTCGGCTTCGCCGTGGATACTGATTTTCAACTCAAAAACTAAATAAGATACAAGTCCTAATTCACAAATCTATTTTCTCTTTATTTTTTTATATATTAAAGACATTTATATTAGGGATAAATAAAACTCAACTCGACTCGAGACGAAAATATTTGACTCATTTTGATTCAATTCGAAATTTTATAAACTCCACTTAAATTTTTTTAAATAAAATTCGAATTGTAAAATGAAAATTCGAATAACTCAAAATTTTTAGTAATTAAATGATTTATTTTTAAGTTTAAAATGAATCTCTCAATTTTTTATGAGACATATACATTGATATTATATAATTAGAGGAAGTCGTTTAAATTAGAATCAAATTATATCATAATATGATAAATAATTAAAATTAAATATTTATAGAAATTCAAAAATTCAATTCGACTCGAATTTCTTAAACTCAAATTGAATAAAAAATTTAAATAAAAATTAAATTGTAAAATATGAATCATCAACTCGAATAACTTAAAATTTTTTAATTTAACTCAATCGAATACTCACCCCTAATTTATTCCTATCCTATCCTCTTTGTCTTTCCCCTCTTTTGTTTCTATTTTTCTAAGCCAATGGAGTTTTATACTATAAATAAGGGAAACCACTCCAAAGGTATCTCACAGAACAAACAAACAAACAATCACGTGCTTCAACAAAGCTTTTGTAAGTCTTTTTTTTTGTAAGAAATATCTGCCGACAAAAAAGAAATTTTACATTGCCGACTCACCCAAATTAGATTTTCCTTGTTCTTATATAATTATTATAATGTTAAATAGTAGAATATACGGGTATAATATAATGTATATACAAATTTTACGTAAAATTTGAAAAGAAAATAATATACAAAGGAAAAAATATATATTTATTATACTGTTAAATAGTACAAGAGGTTGATACGGGTATAAATCGTCTATCTCTTTTTTATGATTCTATTCGTGTATAGTGTAAGGTTTATGGTTCTAAGTTAGGGGTTGTGGTTAGGGTTTAGGGAATGTTTGGGTGTATTTTGTATAGTGTAGGGTTTAGAGTTTAGGATATAAAAATAAGGGTTAAGGTTTAAAATTCAATATTTTAGAAATTTTTAACAGGAGACATGGATGGAGGCACGATAAAGAGGTAGAAGATTTATACTCGGTTGCGACTACAGCTTAAACCAAACAACTAAACTCGATTTTACAATTTATAATTATATATAAGTTCGTAAAAATTTTAATCTCTATTAATAATTTAATGTTAAACAATATTTAACATTAACAATGTTCAGTAATATTCGATACACGTAATAAAATTTTTACTTTTAAATGAATTTTCGCAAGCAACCAGAAATGTCATTTTGGCTTTAAAAAAACATAGAATATAAACTTCTATTTCATACTTTAATGTACCATTAATGCTTCCAAGCTTCAATACATACAACTGCAGAATCTCAAAACTATAACTGCATATATAGCCATGGGACATTCAAAAATCAATATTGACCCATGTTTAATAATGGTCATAATCTATTTATACGAACCATCGTTATTTATCGTAATTAATCGTGATAACATATATCGTATCTTAAATTTTAATAATCCGACAGACGGAAACATATCCGGAACCAAAACCATACACATAGCAACTAGCCAGAGGGTGTTATTTTCTGCTCCCGAACTGACCTCCAGTGTACGTCTGTCCGAATGACCAACTTGATGGAGCAACGTTGAAAGAAGCAACACTATGACCATTACTGGTTGTGACAATAAAAGAGAGGCTTTGGCCGTTAAGGTAAGCATTGCTTTGCCAGTTCTGGCCCCAGTTCCTAGACATTTGCTGCCATCTGGTCTTTGAACCTTTAATGGCTACCGAATGAACATCACCAGCACCACCAACATTGGTGATCAGCACCAAATTGAAGTAGGAATGTCCATTGATTGTGAACCTTATGCCACCACTTCTCCTGCATCTCACCCTGGGAAAACAAAAATTCTGTAGCAAGGGTATGTCGGCGGTGGAAACAGGAAAAATGAATTGCTGAAACATGTTTTGTTTACCTTCTGTACATTACAGGGACGATACCGGCTCGGTATTGCGCGATGTGCTCGAAAATCGGCTGAGAGAGATCAAAGTGGTGATTGGGAGGGTCACACCAGCCTCCCGGAGGGCAGAAGTTAGTGGCAGTGACAACAATGGAACCAGACAGGCACCATTGTGGGTCATTGACACACTTGAGCTCGTAGCATGCACCGCAGCTCAACCCGTTGTCGAATAAGGCAGTGCTCAAGGCTGCTGTGTTAATACCATAGCCTTGGCTAATTAGGTTTCCATAGCCACAAGCTCCACCTGCACCAGATACCAAGAATCAATAAGAACAAATACGAACATATACATACATATATATATATATATATATATATATGATATTTTTGGATTGTGAGAAGTACCCATTGTGCCAGAAGCATCACCACCTCCATAGAAAGTGGCATGAGCGTTGATCCATGGACCAAGGGTTCCATTAACAAAGCTGAGGAAGGAGAGTAATACAGCTACAAGAAAGTAGCCCAAGTTCCCCATTGTTCTGCATATGAAAACACACACTCCATGAACATAATATATATAGATTAATGAAGAAGATGAAGAGGAAAGTAGAAGATTGGGAAGAAATATCTTAACCTTGAGAAAAGTTTTGTTGAAATGAAGTGGCTGTTTCAACTAATAAATAGAGTGCATCAGTAAAGGCTGTAAAGTTTTCTTTTCAGCACACCTTATTACTGTATTTAACCTGCATATTGTCGACATAAATGTGTAAAAAAACAGTTTAAAATATCTGTTTGGTAGTCAACTTCACAACTGACTGACACAACTAGACAACATGGGAGTTGGGACCAAGCAACAGCAATGGTGGTTCGGAAGGCTCTAACCGCGTTGTTTTGTGGGACAAGACATGGAAGTAAATTTGGTTCACAGTTTGGGATCCCTATGCTAGCGATGATGGTTTGCACTTTGAAAGGCCCAATCCACTTTTGTTGAGTTATTTGTATAAAAATTTAACTGTATAGTTTTTTTTTTTTCTTCTGGTTCTAGAGTTTAAACTTAATCAAACTGACCCGAGTCGCACACCTAATTTTAGTGGGTGAGTCATCCGGCAGGAATTTTCTGCGTACACAACGTCTCGAACCTAAGACTTGCTTAAGCGGAACCAGGCTGCTTATTACTTGGACCAACCTCTGTTGGTAACTGTATAGTCTTTGATAAAAATTTAAAATTTTGATTTTTTTTAAAATATTAATTTAAGTATTAAAATAAATGAATATACCTAGTAAAAATTAAATTGAAAGTTATTTAAGGTTGATGTAACAGATAAACAATCGTTTACCATAATTATCATAAATGATTTAAATCTCAGTCATTTCATTATTTTATAGCCTTTGAGATATATTTGATATCTTATTTGAATTAATTATTTAATAAGTTAATTATAAAAAGATTGTATGTGTAGATAGAATTCACTTCTGAAATTGAGATAACATCAAACTTTAATCCCTGAGAGAAACTAGGGTCAGTTGTGCATTAATTAAGGTCTGTAAGATGGGGGACAATATCCATTTGAAAACCTAGCATATCACATTGTAGGGTTATGTTTTGGTTTAGACACTAAGGACCATCTTTCTTCAGATCAGTAATAGCAAAATTAAAGTCCCCCTCCAAGTCGGACCAGTGAAGACAACAATTATGGCAACATATTAATAGAATTGAATTTTCTTTTTTATTACAATAGCAATAAAACTTTTAAATCAAATTATTTTTGGTTATATACGTGTACGTTTGAAAAGTGATAAAAAGCATTAATCTCATATTAAAAAAAAAAGATTTTAGGATATATACGGTGACGTTGTACATCAGACATATCTTTAAAAAAAAGTGTAATGGACTCTTAATAATTGGTATCAGAATGACCCTTTAACTACCCGATTTCATACCGAGCACTCATGAGAAGGGTAAGTAAAGTGAACAACCGTAACAAGAGGTCAATCACGAGAGCGAAAACTTGTGACGATAGCATCACGAGATTGAGTGGGAGGAAATATCACACCTGAAAAGTGACAAAAAATATTATTATCACATCGAAAAAAAAGAAAGGTGTTAAATATATATACGATAGCGTTATGTATCTTATCAGATATATCTTTTAGAAAAAAAGTAATAAACCCGTGATTTTTTTCATAAGTTACCGTGTATGAAAATACTGAGGGACTTTTCCCCCTAGTTTTTCCTGTTGGGTTAACGATAAATATTAGTGTGTGAACGGACAGTGACATTCCCACCGTCAACGAAATTTAAGTTACCATATCAACAATAATTACTCTCTTCATTTAATTCAACATTTTTTTGTTTGAGAAAGTTCTAAAAATCAAAAAGGATAATTGATTCCGTTTTTTATCCTAATTTTTAAGGTATTGTTTTAATTAATTTATATTGATTTACTTATGTATTTAATTTCAGTGGATAAATCTTTTAATATAAATTTTATATATATAAAATTTTAAATTTTTTAAATAATATTAAATTATTTACTATTTAAATTAACCATGTTAATTCATCTTCTTTTAAAATCACCTTTTTCCTATATTTAAAGTCTGAATTAGAAAGCGAGCAGTTAAAATGAACTCTCTCAACAGCATTGTAACTACTTTCTTCCCTCTCTTGACTTCTGTTGAATTGTTTCATAGGATAGTGACGAATGTACACTTAATATAAGGTAGGTACAGGTTGATCTTAAATTTTTTAAAGTTTATATATTTTATTTATTTTTAATTTTTATAAATTAATTTTTAAAATTTATATTATTTAAGATTTATACCTATCCTAAGATTTTAAAATTTTATTTATATCAACCTTCAAATATATCTTTGGATCCACCACTATATACATGTGTTTTTCTTTTGTTTAATATTTTTTTTTATATAAATTATGATCTTATTCGACAACTATTTATCTTTGTATTTGACAACTAAGACCAGTAATTCAGTTTTAACCGACAGTTGATTAGTTTAGTAAGATAAGATATTAAATCCCTTAAGTAAAATCATAAAAAAATTTTAACGTCGTGAATGAAGCAATTGGATTACGAGAATTTCTCACACTATAAATTTTTAAAATATCCAATCTAAATTAATTATCTAATAAATTAAATATCAATAATTATTAAAAAAAAATCGTAAAAGTTTTAGTTTTATCTCAGACAAATTGTAGCCTTGCTTATACTAGTATTTTTAGGGTAAGATTTGTCATCGTCTCTTCTAAGCGGTGGGTGTTTGATTATAAATAAGATATAAGTATCAAGTTTTTAAAGTATAAATGAGTACAATATTTTTTAAAATTTTTTTATGTTTTTATTTAGGCTCCACATTAAAAATTAAGTTTAAAATTTAAAGTTCGAATATAAAAAATTTGAAATAGAATATATTTTTAAACGTAAAATTTAAAAATTAAAATTTAGAATCAAGACTTATAATTTAAATTTTTAATAATTTTTAGAGTTAGATATAAAAAATAAAAAGGGTATTTTTTTTCTTCAAATAAGTCGCAATAGACCTACACATGGGTTGGGCCAAATTTGATTTGGATTGGGACTAAACATGAAATTTTTATTTAAATAATTGGTTATATAATCTAATAGCCGATTAATTCGAATTTAAATATTATAATGATTAATTACGGGAGTGCCATCCTAATTTAACTCGTATTATTTATAATATTAAAATTTAAATCTTATACATTATTTAAAATATCCAATATCTTATCTCTTTAGATTAATCGATAGTAATTTAAACAAAATTATTTTTAAAAGATAGTGGAAGATTGGTTTTAAAACTTCAATAATATTTAAGAAAATTCATTACAATTTTCATTTTTCTTACAAAGGGAACAATATAAATTTTAAAAAAAATTAAGATATAACAAACAATATTCCAAAAAAAAAAAAATCCAATACCCATATTCATCAATAAAAACTGAATATTTTGGGCTTAAAAAAGAACATAGCCTATATTGTTTATTGGTTGTTTATTTTAATAGTTAGAATTTTTATTTTTAAATAAAGAAAATAATAATAATAATGTTATTATTATTGTTGTTATTACTCATAAATTGTGATTAAAACTCTTTTATCGACCTTTAAGCCTATACTCATATTTTAACAGTAACATTTCCTTTTTCTCATCATAAGAAAAATAATTTTATGTTATTTTTAATTTATTTTATAGATTCAATAAAAAGAATCAGTTCAATTTCGAATTTATCTGATTTACTCAAGCTCGAGTTTTTATTCATGATGTAAGATCCACGTGGACGACATTATATACTGCAATAAATGTGCATGTGCATGTGCAACAATTTTAGACAAATAAATAAATAAATAAATAATTCTACAACGATATTGAATAAAAATTAATAATATTAAATATCGTTAAATATTATTAAATTAATTAATAAAAAGTACAGTCGTAACCATTCAAACTTTCGAGTTATTCAAGTTCTGTTTTATAACTCAAATTTCACTTGAATCTTTTATTCGAATTGAGTTAAATTTATAAAATTTAAATCGAACCAAAACTTATAATTTTTCGAATGAAATCATATTTTTCTCACTCTAGTATTCAACACAAATGACAATAATCTGATTTTAATTAAATTTTTTGATTATTCCAAAACTTATAGCCTTTAAGTATAAACATTTTCCTCAGCTTTTCTGTTTCATGAGCTACCTTACTATCTTGGAGTTATAGTCATCACTCTCAAGTGAAAGAATTTCGATGGGATTAAATCATATGCCATGGAAATAAATAATGATACTGACCAGACATGTGGAGGATCAGTGTCATTCATGAAGAAAATAAATAAATAAATTGAGGCTGAGGGGGACCATAGAAAATATTTTTTTATCCTATGCTTATAATAAAAAATTAATTTTATGCTTGGAAATTAAATATAAATAATGTAACATCAAATATCAACACTTCAACCAAATTTGATGAAACATAGAGCATGTGAACCATTATTATTATTATAATCATTATATTCTCAATTATATTCTCTGAAATATCGAATATAATATATCTTCGATTTAATCACGATACTTTAAATATAAATATTTTTATAAATATTAAGATTTGATCTCGAAATCTATTACATGTTATGCATCTTGGAAGCTTGTTTGTTGCTCCAGACATCATTTTTTTTGTCATGTATATGTTTGTTGTCCAAATTGATAATTAGACAATAGTTTAAGCTTTAAACTGATTAGGTTGGTGACTTAATTAAGAATTTGGAAAAAAAAAACTTTGACAATAATATAATTTGGACCATGATTTTTTTTTGAGAAAATCAAGTAGCTTTCATACAAAATGGCAATGAAAAAGATGGAGGATAAACATCATCAACCAATTGTATATAATTGTCGGATTTAAGATTGTCAAAATTTTTCAAATCCAAAAAGGTGAAAAGAGTTTAGCTGGAGATTGGATCGTAAACGAATTGAACGTTTAATGAATTTTTCGTGAATTGTTTGGTGAAAAATTAATTTATGTTTATTTATTAAATGAATGGAAATGAATGAAGGACTTGTTTGTTTATTTATGTTCGTGAACATTCGATAATCTGTTTATTTATGTTTATTTGTTTATGTTCATTTAAGTTTATTTACCTAAGTTTAGGGGTGTTTATTGTTCGGTTAAACCGAACTAACTAACATGAATCAAAACAAAATTGATTAATCTATTAGATAATTTTATGTTTCGACTAATGATTAAGAGTTTTTTTCAAATTTTAATTATCGATTAATTTAACTTGAAATCATTTAATTATCTGAATTAATCAAACCGACCCAAAATATTAAATATTTAACATATTATATGTATTTATTTGTGTCTGTTTACGTTCGTTTGTATTTGTTTGTGTTCATTTATCATGTTAACAAACGAGCATGAATGAACACAAATAAATTATATTCTTTAATGAACGAATATGAACAAAAAATATTATGTTTATTTATATTCGTATCCGTTTATTTCTGGGTCATACTCTTAAAACACACAAAACAACATGAAGTTACAAAGAAAGTAAAACTGGAATCGCTGCAACTGCAAGTTTGCAACTCAGTTTGATGAGTGAATTCAGGAATTATTTCTGTGTAATGTTATTATATTAAATGTTTGATGTGACTCGAAACTACTAGCAATAAAGTCAATCATAAATACATCTCTTTATTTATTGGGTCCTATATATATATATATATAAATTGTCTAAATTAACACCAAGGAAATGAATTCTAAGGGTAAAATAATGATCAACATCATCCATTTGATTATTTCCGACACCCTCCATTGATGTAATGATCTGCTAGAGAGACAAAGATTAAAATGAAATAAATAAAAGTTGAACTAAAAACACCATTGAATTGAACTCAAGCACATGTTAAAACCCTATCAATTTTTAACAGTAGCTACCAGTGTACATTTTCATGTTTTTGAGATATAATTAATGGCATCTTTTGACTTGAGACAGAGAAGGATTGATTGTTTTAGAACATTGGTGAATCCGATGGGGAGGAATTCACTAAATCCAGGATGCTGTTCCAGTAGTTCTTGTTGTCTTCAGAGTGGTCGTTGCTTCGTCCGCTGTTGTTGTCGGATTCTTTGCCGCTATCTGATAGACTCGGGTTCGTGGAATCGTTGAGAAGAAGGTTGATGAATCCATCTTCCATTGCATTTCCAATCTCATGGATGCTTGTTGGAGTGAATGATAGGGGATTGTTACTTCCCACAAGGTCTTTCCATTCGTGTTCGTCTTCTTGTTTGATGATTCCGGTCTCGGATGTGGCCGATGCGGTGCCGGTAAATTCGGTCATCAGCATCGAACTCGGTCCAATACCGTTTTCTGAGGAAGTAAGTGTTGATTTCGGTGACTCGAGGTCACCGAATCCAGCATTCCTAATACTATTCCAAGGTGACTTATGCACAAGCTGAGCAGCCGAAGCTGATGAAGCAAAGCCTGTTGTTGTTGTTGGACGACCGAGGCAATGTTGAAACGTACGTAGCTTTGAATCTCGAACCAACCTAGCTTCAGCTTCGAGTCTAGCACTTTCCCACTGAGCCATATGGTTAAGGTTCGCCGCATTCTTCGACTGATGAGCATCGGTGCCGCCACCAGAGAGTAAAGTGTCGGATTTCGGCTTGTGAGTGACAGGATCGATCCCCATTTTGGCTAACCTTTTCTTAAGATGAGTGTTCCAGTAGTTCTTTATCTCGTTATCTGTTCTCTTTGGCAAGTGAGTCGCTATAGCAGACCACCTGGAAGACAAAAAAACAGTAAACCCTTTAGACAAAACCTAGAAAACATCAACTTCCACAGATCTAAACACAGCAAAACCAATGATCGCATAGACAAGAAAATGACATCAGTTCAATTCTACGTCGGTCTGAGTAAGCATGTAAGTGCAGCCATTATCTATAAACATATATACAACCGAATACAAAGTTAAATTTTCAGACACAAATATGGAAAACTAGGCTTTTGGACCTGTTCCCTAAAAGGGCATGGAGCTGAATGATGGTTTGTTCTTCTTGCTGACTGAACTTTCCTCTCTTGATATCAGGTCTGAGATAATTAGTCCATCTAAGCCTGCAACTCTTCCCACATCGTTGAAGACCTAAAACAAAGAATGAAGCAGCCTTTTAGTACTAATAGTAACCAAGAAAAGTACAAGAGCTAGGGTTTTGGAGTCACCAGCTTTGGCAGGCAAAGCACGCCAGCTTCCGCAGCCGTGTAGTTCGATATAAGCTAAGAGCTTCTGGTCTTCTTCTGGTGTCCATGGTCCTTTCTTCAACCCCACTTTGTCACAGCAAGGTGATCTCCCCATTGGGTGTGTGAAGAAGAAGAAGAAGAAGAATTAATGGTGAGGGAAGTCAGAGTATATGCTAAAGTAACATAGTACTGATGAATTTAAAACCTAAGTTTAGTTTCCTACCATTCCTTCACTCACTGTAGGTTTTTGAATTTACTTGGTTGATAGGGCAGCCCTAGACTTGTCCCATATGTGCATGGCTAAAATGGAGATTTTGGAGTATTTTTTTGGGTCCTCACAATTAACAAAAAGGCAAATGTGGTACTAAATGGTATGGGGTCTGATCTGAAATTTCAAGTCTCTTTCTATCTCAATATTTTTCACCACATTACATTACTCATGGTGATGGTGACTTGTCATTCTTAAATTTTGACCATTTCTTGAAAATGTATTTAATTAGTTACTAAAGTTGAATTTCAATTAAAACAATAATTAATAAAAAAGAATTGTTGTTATTATTAAAAGGTATTAATTAGATAAAATGTACTAAACATGATGATCTATACATGTAAAATTAATTTCTTTAAAGATCCTATATAAAAAAAATAATCATAGGAAAACTTGTGATAAGATCTTTTATGCTTTCTTGGGTTTCTAAAGTCGATTCTAGTATCAGTCTCGATTTTATGTCGCAACTAAAGAAAATTTATTAGGTAAATCTCGTTTATCATGTCATTTATAATTTTATCTAATAATAATTTTTTATTTTATTTTTTCAAGATATTCATTTCTTTCCTTTTAAAATAATGTAAATCTTCATCTTTTCGCTATATATGATGAAACTTAATGGATAGAACTATAGATGACGTAACGAGCCGAGACCATATAATAATTTCTCCCATTCATTTCAGAGGTGAAATGAGTAAGGACGGAGCTAGGATCGAATAGTGGGAGGGACAAAGGTCTATTAAGCCTTTAAATCTAAAAATTGGGAGGGACAAAAGATTTATTTTATTACTAACTAAATTACGAAAGACCTTAAATGTTATTATACCAAAAACATTTGGGAAGAGCTCTTACAACATGGCTCCGTTTTCCGCCAGCTTTACATCAAACAAATAAGGTCTTTTATTAAGTCTTATTTTGAAGTCTTAAATTTTTCTTAGTATATAATTGATAACCTATAACCTATATTAATATATAAGACCACAAATTTGAAGAAAAGTTTATTTTTTTTATATTGATGATTATATATTAAAAGTTATTTAATAACATGTAAACTTAAATTTATTAACATGAATATTTTTTTATGAATAAAAAATATTTAATAACATGTACATTCACATTTTATAAAATATTGTATTTTCTATTAAAATATAAAATATTGCATTTTACATGTAATGATTAAAATGAAATACAAATTTATATTAACATCTTGTTTAAAAATGTAATATAATTTTTTAACAAATATAGTAAAGAATTAATATACTACTAATTAGACAAATATGTATAGAATAAAACTCTTATATAATAAAAAAGTGAATAAAACTTTTATAACACAAATAGTTAATAATTATGATATATTTTATCTAGGTGATTCGGGTTTGAGCATTATGAGTGAGAATATCATTCGAGTTTCCTGTGATTTGATCGAATTGCTCCTTTCGACCAAGTCTGAAAATTTGGGACCAAGCATTTAAAAAAACACCAAGGAAAAGGATCAACATGATAAATCCAAGCTTCTTCCTAAGTTATACCTCAAGCAGACGCTTTGACATCTATCTCAAAATCATTCATTAGCGCAGGAAAAGAGCAAATCCAAACTCATAAAACATAGTTCAGTACTAACCAAAATCCTTAATACTACAGAGAATCGATAACCGATGTCCGTCGTTGCAGACCAACCATTCAAGAATGCAGCTACTAATTGGCTGCTATTGAATCTAACAATCTACAACCCTTATTCCTGAGACGAAAAAAATGAGACCACTTATAAGATTGACCAAAAAATGCTACAAAAAAACATGACCAACAGATAAACTAACAAATAAATATATGATAGTAGCATATTATCTATGTGAGTATGAATGGCAGCGTGATGGCCGTCAGAACATCAAAAAAAAAATAAAATCAGACATACCAGACTTATCACGTATACATTCGAACTAAAAGGAGCATAAAGTTTGATATACTTGACCATGAAAAATCAAGTAATAACAACATTTAATGTCAGAGAAGTATTACATATATATAAAGTGATCTAAAATTAATTTTTAACTTAGAGAGTAATAAAGGGTCTCTTAAAGCAAGTATATATGCACGTATATAATTGAGTAAAAAATGGGATGTACTTATTCATGAAAACTCAGGGGACAGAAGGAGAAATGTAATTATAAAGACACTAAAATTAAGTTTAACTAAGTAATTAATAAATGATCTTTTTAAAAAATAAAAAAATACATAAATCTTTGTTACTAAAGTCATCAATAACCAGTATAGCATTCAAGTTTGGAGCTTAAGCTTTAAAACAGAATAGGTATAAGGATGTATGTACGAAACCTTCCAATAAGCAAAACAATTCAAATAATCTATATAAAAGATCAAATATGAGCAAAAAGGTGATTCAGAATCCTCAAGAAATAGCAACATACCTGTTCCATGGGTGCAGGTTCTTCGTTCTTTTCTTCATCCATGTTATCCGGTTCAGCATTGGACTCATTTTGAATATCAGAATCCATTTTTTCATCTCCCACTTTAGCAGCATCGGTATCAAAACCGGGAATATTCAAGTCTGCAGGAAGCTGACCTGTCTTTAATGCCTGCTCAACCAAAGAAACATCCAGATGTAAAGTTAAACTAAGAAAAAAAAATCTAAATGACAGTTGTCTTGAAAAGCCACTCATACATAGCAGCTACCTTTTCAAGTCTTGCAACCTCTTCCAAAGTCTGAGAATTCACAATAGCAGCCTGCATATCAAATAAATCTAAACAAGATCAGAATTTGGTCGCAAGGATGCACTACAATAAAATACAGAAGTCATTTTAAAAAATGACATAAATTACCATTGACCATTTACGCAGTTTAAGCCACAAATAAAACAAAACTGTAAGCATTAGACAAATTAAAAAGCAGTGCACAAGGAAAATAATTTTGCAAATTTACATGCTGTTTTTACATTTTAAACCTGAGTACCAAAATTAACTTTTTTTGCTCATCAAAATGTAATTTTACTACTAAAATAGTCACTTGACAATGCTTAACAGGGCCGCTAAAAACAACCATTCTGAAAAGTACCCCTCATTTAGATGCATTCTTACCGGACATGTATGTTTCCTTCCTATTAATGTTGCTGGTTGGTGGGTGCCACTAGTCACATTCTTAAAATAAATGTAAAATATTTAAGCTCACAGACTGTCGAGGGGGCGTGTCTACTTGAAGGGCTTCTCTATTGCAATACCTAATCAGGCATTTTGGCAAACAACTGAGGTAGTAAGATATGTTTTTAAATTTTACAATTAATTATTACCATTTCATTTATTTCACCCTAGTCCCTGATAAAACTCCCAAGTCTTTCTAAGATGCATAAGTCAAACACATCAAGAAAAATAACCCGATATGAAAACTAAAACACTATCAACATTATTATCCTAGTTTCAACCTAGCATTACAAGAAAAAGGCAAACCTTGATAGCTATAATTTGCTCAGGTGTGGGGGCAACCACTTTTGGTGTATGTTCTTCCTCTGCAACTTCTGAAACATGTGGAACCTCTTTTGGCACAATTGTCTTTGTAGATTCTTTCTTTATTTCCTCTTCAGCTTCTTTAGATGCAAAGAGATTTTCAGCTTCTAGTCTCTCCTGTGACCCATGAAGCATAATTATGAGAAGCTAATCCTATGATAAGTTACACTTAAATGAGGAATATAAACTATGGAAAATTGGAACATTTAGCCCCACCTCATTTCTTCCCCCTTACCCAAAGATGCAGAAAATTTTCTTAAGCAAGTCAAATCAATACTTCAATTCTACAGCAAAGTGTTTTGTTGCGAAATAAGTTAATGATGAGAAATACCAATGCATTAGGGATTTTTAAAAAAGCATTAGGCTAAATGAGAATTTTTATTTCGAACAAGAAGCCAAATTTATGATGTATTTTCCTAGTCATGAGTGCACCTATGATGGAGACTAGCCATTCTAATATCTAATAGTGTTAACAAAAATGTCATTCTAACGTCTACAAGTGTTCCATTGACAATGCAACTCCCAGTCGGTCAAAAAGAACAGCACTTCATGAACCTACACTTGCTGTTGCAAAAATATATACGCATATAACAAAAGAATGTCAAAAATAGAAGTTCATATTCACAAAGCTAAAGGCCCAATTACGCAATTCCTGTCAGAAAAATGAATAACAGGCATGTTTCCAGAAGTTTCTCAATTAGCCACAGCAGTTCACATATCTAAACATGATAGGAAACAGAAATTTCATAACAAGACAGATTATTAGAAAGACAAATGAATAGTTTTGCATATCCAATCACCTTAGCCTTGACTTTCTTGAAATCCAGAACCCGGAGTGATTTGAGTTTGTGAATCACATACAACCTATAATTAGGCTTTTTTGTAATATTGTTATCCAACAGGCTAAGAAACTGCAGTTTAGGAAGTGATGCAAGTGGGTCAATCTCCACTAAGTTCACCAACCGATTATTTGTGAGAACCAAGGTATGTAATTTCGGCAAGAACTCTGCAGGACAAGGGAAATGTGAACCTGATAAGTCTCTTCCAACAAAGAGGCAACATTAAAAGGCAAAGGGCACATGCTACAGTACCAGGGAAATCAAAGTGTTGGTTCAAATCTTACCTCCAATGTTGGGATTGATACGCGTAACTCGGTTGTTGTTTATAAGTAAGGTACCCAAGCGCTTAAGATAAGGGAAGTTCTCCAGCTTAACTATCTCATTATCAGACAAATCTATGGTATCAAATTGATCCTATCAAAATAAACAAATGCAACAAAAACCCACAAGTAAATCAAAGCTAATGAATGAGCTAGAAATGGCCACAGACAAAAGTGATACACACCTCGGTAGCACCCACGTTTTCTATTACAGCAATTTTGTTACCTGGAACAGGAAAAGAGAATGAGATTAAATTCTAAAGAAAGGGGGTTTAAGAACGTTATTATTAGGGTTCGGGTTTGAGCGAAAGAGAGGAGAAGCAACACCTCGAAGATCTAATTCTCGCTCTTTGAGGGGGTTGAAGAAGTGAGGACACTTCCATATTAAGTCGGCCGTGAGTTTCACCATGTTTGCTTTCTTGTTTCCTCTCTTTTTTCCCTCCGCTAAAACCCTAAACCACCGTGGTCGTCTTGCAGTAAATGTGGGAGCGGCGAGTCGGCTACTCCGCCTCTTTGCGCCTTTACTCGATTCCTATCGAAAGAATAAAAGATGGATTTCGTTGCAATTTTTTGCCTCCGTTTTCTTTTTCCTTCATCCGGTTTTAAAGAGATGTTAAACGACAGCATTTTGTAACAAGTAAGGATATCTATTTTTACCCGAACTTTTATTAATATTATTAGGAGTAAGCAAAACTCGCCTCAAAAAATCGAATAATTCGACTCGATTCAAGGCGAAAATACTTGACTCGTTTTGACTCAACTCGAAATTTTATAGACTCGACTCGACTCAAAAAAATTTCAAATAAAATTTGTGTTGTAAAATGAAAATTTGAATAACTCGAAATTTTTAGTAATTAAAGGATTAATTTTTAAGTTTGAGATTGAATCTCTTAATTTTTTATGATATATATACATTGATATATAAAAATATAAAAAAAATATTACTACATATAAAAATATATAAACATATCTTATATAATTAGAGAAAGTCGTTTAAATTGGAATCAAATCATACTATAACATGATAAATAATTACAATTAAATATTTATAGGAACTCGACTTGACTCGAACCGAAAAAATTTCAAATAAAGTTTGAGTCGTAAAATATAACTCGTCAACTCGAATAACTTGAATTTTTTTGACTCGACTCGACTCAATCAAATACTCACACCTAAATATTATCTTTAAAAATAAGATTTACATAAAATATTATTAAAAATATTATATTATCTCATTTGATTTATTTAATAATAATATAAAATAATAATATTTAATCAAAAAAATATAAAATTATATATATATGATCAGGTTATCTTTATGATATATTTTATTTTTAATAAGTTAAACTTTTTAATTTTGTGATAGATTTTATAAAAGGTATAAACTAAATTTATGAAAATGAAAAAATAACTCTATAAAGGATCCATGTGAAAATATTTTTTTTTATGGGTATTAGAGTCTAAAACAACAGAAATCATGATAATTATCTTTTGGTAAACTTTATAAGTAGTTACTGAATTTTTAGATTTGATTTATTTTAATTATATATTTTTAAAATATTCGATAAGGTCACCTAATTTTTAAGTTAGATTTATTATGGTCATTGTACTTTTAAAATATTTGATAAGGTTACTTAATTTTTAGTTTGTATTTGATAAGGTTACTCAACTTTTACTTTGCATTCGATAAAGTCACTTAACTTTTAATTTACATTCGATATAGTCCCTACCTTTACAATCCGTTAAAATTCGTCGTTAAATTCTATTTTTTTAATAAAAAATTGATAAATTACAATAATTATCATTCAATTTTCTTCTCACTCTTATTTTGGTCACTAAAGATTAAATTTTTTAATTTAATAACTTAACTTTTGAATTATTCATATTTTGATAGCTATCAAATGATATGGTTATATAAATTAAATTTTTTTTGATTAATTAAAAATTTTGAAAATGATATTTTTTTACTTTTTTAATTAAATTAACATATTATCATATTTGGTCCCATTTCCGCTCGCATGGTTTTTTCTAGCTTTATCATCGTGGTCTTTTAAAGTCGGTCAATTTATGCAGAATCTGTTAGATAAGCATTAGAAAGCAATAAGAACAATGAGATATCTCAATAAGCATTAGAAAGCAATAAGAACAATGAGATATCTCAAAGGAACCATAGATCATGGATTGTTTTTAGCACAACAACATAAACACTAACTACTACTTTAATTAGATACTCTAATTCGAATATGGTAACAAATTCCGAGAATAAAAGATCAACATAAGGGTATTGTATGCTTTCCGGGAGGAAATTTGGTAGTATGGAGTTCTAAGAAGCAAAGTGTGGTGTCTTATTCTTCGACAAGAGTCGAAAACAAAAGTCTAGTTAATGCAATGTGTGATGCTGAGGATAAAATCTTGGTGTTCAACTTGCAACAACGCTAATAATTTGGAGCGATAATACGAGCGTTATTACTTATTACGTAAGGACAGAGTCAAGATTTAAAGTTAAGGGGATAAAACATAAATATTTAGAAGTAAGGGGTAAAATCATAAAAAAACAAATAAAAGGATAAAAAAAATCGGAGGTGTCGGCGATTGTCCCACCCCACCCTCACTTAATTTCGTCGCTGCTATCACGACCGCACAATTCATTCGATGAACCATCAACCAACGGTCTGCATAAATTTTTGGGGGAGAGAGGTGTGAAGTTGAGAATCTGAGGTGGAACTGTGTAACGGACGGTAGAGATTGTGGGAATGTGGGAAGGTATGATTAAGAGAAGAAGAGGATCCTAGGCCAGGGGGTGCATTCTCCAACGCATCAACGGTTCAATTCCAAACGCTAGTTGCCGTTGAGACTTGTTTCTACCGTAGGCACTAGGCACATTCCCTTGATCCGAATCTTAAAAGGAAAATGCCGCACCTTGCGCCCATCATTTCTATGGAAGTGTAACCCCCAGCCCCACCAACTCAGAATTAGTTTTCTTTGACAGATTGTAAAAATGGAGGTTACTGGGTCCCCTTAAATGTCCTTTTCCTTCTCTCTCCCATGTCTTTAAAAACTGCATGCCCCTCTTCATCCTCAACACATTCAGTCACTCTCTGTCTCTCCTTGTTGTTTACTTGTTTGTATTATAGCCATTAACTATGGCTGACCAAGTTCACAAGATAGCTCAGGCAGATGAGGTGCCGTTGGTCGATGTTCCCGATGTCCCACAACCTGAGAAATCCCTGGTGCTCACGGAAGTTGCCGCCAAAGAGTCACCCCATGTACCCGAATGCGATGAAGAACCGGTGAAACCCAAGACTAAGACATTGGATGCGGTAACCAATCGTAATGCTGCTGATGATGAAAAAGTTCCTCAGTCGGGTTCTTACAAGGAAGAAAGCACTAGGCTTGATGATCTTGTCGACAATCAAAGGAAAGCCGTCCAAGAATTTAAAGTGCTTGTTCGAAAAGCGCTCGACAAGTACGAGTTTTTCGGGTCTGCAATGCCACAGCAACAACAAGAGCCAAAGGATGAATCTGTCAAAGAAGAGCCGAAAACAGAAGAAGAAGCCGAGACAATGGATCAACCGCTAAAGGAAGAAAGCTTTACTCAGGTTGAATCGGTAGATACCGAAGAGAAAGTTGCTGCTGAAGATGATGGTGCCAAGACTGTCGAAGCCATTGAAGACAGTATCGTTTCGGTCTCTTCTTCAGTTCAACCAGAGCAATTGCCGGAAGTAGATAAAGAACCATCGGAAGCTAAGGCCGATCCGGTCCCGGAAGAACTAAAAGAAGATGCTAATAAAGTGCCCCCACAGGAGATATCTATATGGGGTGTACCACTTCTTGCAGACGAAAGAAGCGATGTCATACTCCTCAAATTTCTAAGAGCCAGAGATTTCAAGGTGAAGGAGGCCTTCACCATGCTCCAAAACACCATTCGTTGGCGAAAAGTGTTCGGCATCGATGAACTGGTTGAACAAGATTTGGGTGATGACTTAAACAAAGTTGTGTTCATGCATGGTTTCGACAAAGAAGGACACCCGGTGTGCTACAATGTGTACGGAGAGTTCCAAAGCAAGGAGCTTTACCAGAAAACATTCTCTGATGAAGACAAGAGGCAAAATTTCTTGAGATGGAGAATCCAATTCCTGGAGAAGAGTATCAGGAAACTAGATTTTACCCCCGGTGGCATATGTACTATTGTTCAAATCAATGACCTAAGGAATTCCCCGGGACTCACCAAATGGGAGCTTAGACAAGCAACAAAACAAGCCCTTCAATTGCTGCAGGACAACTACCCAGAATTTGTTGCCAGACAGGTAATCTTTTGATATTATCCTCACTTACATTCTTCTTTTTGCCAATAATATTAGTACTGGCTCCTTGTCTAGGTGTTCATCAATGTACCATGGTGGTACCTTGCAGTCAATAAGATGATTAGTCCATTTTTGACACAAAGAACCAGAAGCAAGTTTGTCTTTGCAGGACCTTCGAAATCTACAGATACCCTTTTCAGGTTCATCTCTAAAAATCAAAACTTTGCTAATTTTCTCCCCATATACATTGGTTTAAATGGCATTACCGGTTACCCTGTTTTGTACATCTAATTTGTAGATATATCGCTGCCGAGCAAGTGCCAGTCAAATATGGTGGACTGAGCAAAGATGGTGACTTCGCCAACACCGATGCCGTCATCGAGGAAACTGTTAAGCCAGCGGCAAAGCACACAGTCGAGTTCCCGGTTACTGAGGTAAATGGCTTAGCTTTCACTTTTATGGGGAATCCAAAGTAACTTTTAATACAACATCGTCTTTGGATACTCTGGAAACACTGGCACCACAGACAAAATCCGTTGTTGTTTACTTGTTTTGTGATGTGTTTTTTGCAGGCATGTTTTCTGACATGGGAGGTGAGAGTTGTTGGGTGGGATGTGAGGTACGGTGCAGAGTTCGTTCCCAGTGGTGAAGACAGCTACACCATAATAATCCAGAAGAGCAAGCAGGTGGTTGGTTGTTCGGAGGAACAGGTGGTGTGCAACAATTTCAAGGCTGGTGAGCCTGGCAAGGTTGTTCTCACCATCGACAATCCTTCATCAAAGAAGAAGAAGCTCCTCTACCGCTTGAAGACCATCCCTACATCTGATTAAGATTAAGAACCCCAATTTGAAGAAAAGAAAGAAAACACTCTAATTTTTGCCATTTTAATTGTTTTAATAATAGTATTCTCATTGGTCTTCCTTGTCATTTACATTTACTATATGAGAATCTATATTATTCTCAACTAATGGTTATGGAGATTGTTTAAGGAAAAAAGGGTCGACCAAGATGAGTGTGACAGAGTTGCAGGATGGTTCAATTCGACGAATATTTCAGTAAAAATGGATAATATTTATCTTAAAAGATTTGAATTTAAATCAGAAGACGAAGATTAAAGGTTAAATTAAAGTGCAGAGAAATTGCAGAGCTTGCTTTTCTTTGTCTGCCCTTTTTGTGGCTTTCAACGTGGTTTATTAGTTTCTATTTCCAATTTCATGGTATACAAATTAAGTTGAATTTTATTTCTTTTGACTTACTTTATAAAAAATAGTGAAATTAATAAATAAAAAAAATAAGAATCATTAACTCGAATATTTTTACTCAATTCGATCATTTCTGACTATGGTGTGTTGTAGATCGTGCAAGCTCAAAATAAGAATCCATTGCTTGAATAATAAAGAAATTCCCAATCCTTTGCCTTAAGAATGAAAGATCTAAGCCCAGTAAACTAATTATTTGTCTAACCAAATTTAAAAATGAAGACACGCATAGGAAGAAGCTTTTTCACAAAATTAAACTCGAATTATATATGATCGAATGAATTTCGATCAAAAAACAAAAATCCTTTGTTCCTTTTTGATGTTTTTATTTACGTCTCAATACTAAAAAATCAAATCCTAAACTCTAATATTAAATTCTAAATCCTATACTTTAAAAATATATACCGCATAGAATATTCTGAACCCTACCCTAAGCTCTAAACTTAAACTTTAACTCAAATTTTAAACTTATTTTTTTTTACTGATAGTACATAAATAAGAACACCTAAAAGAGAAATATTTTTTACTGTCCAATTATATTGAAACTATCATATAGACACGATTCATTATGTCATTCATGGTCTATCCAATAATATCTACATATTTTAGTGTAACTTTCAAGTAATTACTTACTACTTAGTTACATATAAGAAATAAGTGAGAATTTATTTTGAAAAAGAGAAAAATATTATTAAATAAATCATAAATAACGTGATAAACTAAATTAATCTAATAATTTTTTCTAATTATATTTTACAACACGTATTACGTTGCTAATGGTGTTATATCTAAATTATTAAATTTAAGTTAATAAATCCTTCTGCTCCCAGTTGTTTCTATCCAGTTGATCCTGTTGAAATTGAGGAATATCAATTTGAACCACTAAGACTAGATTCACTTGAGGCTTCAATGGATATGATCCATCCACTGAGGTAGAATGCCCTTACCAACAAAAGTGTTCATACTGTCAAGATTTTGATAGTAACATTAAAGGATGTAGGCATTTTATTGACAGTATCTTCTTGTATGAAATAGAAATCTTCTATCTCTTTATCATGTCTTTATCTATATCTTCCGTTCAAAATTTCTAAAAAATTGAATTTTAAACCCTAATCCTTATTTTTATATCATAAATCATACATCATAAAAAATACACCATACCCCTAATTCCCTAAACCCTAATCACAATCCTTAACTTAAAACCTTAAACCCTCTAATTTAAAATGGAGGCACGAATGGAAACATGAGAAAGAGGTAGACGATTTGCACCCTACTGCATGAGAGGCTCTAACTGCTATGCATGAACACATTGATCTTATCATGCAGAAATGGCTCCTTCATTTGTTGATCCAAGGTACTTAAAGTACTATAGATGATTTCTCTCTTAGGATGAAAACAATCTCCAGCTATGAAGGCATTATTTCTCTTCTCCACATCAATCCAGCTGCATCCTGCAGGTTTTTTTAAATCTCTTGTTCTCATCAATTTTCTCACCTCCATGACACTATCCCATCTAGAATCCGCCGCATAGAGGTTTGAAATTACCACATAGTTCCCAACATTGCTAGCTTCAACCTGAAAGAGGTGATCTGCCACAACACGACCCAATTCCACCTCGTGATGAGTCCTACAGGCACCCAACAATGCACCCCACACACTAGCATTTGCTTCAACAGACATACCAGCAACTAAAGAATAAGCATCCATGATTCGTCCGCCTCGAGCTAGAAGATCCACAATGCAAGAATATTGTTCAATGCTTGGTTTCATCCCATGAGATGTCTCCAGTGAATTAAATATTTTCAACCCTTCATCTACCAGGCCAGCATGACTGCAAGAGGATAAAATTGCAGTAATGATAACATGATCAGGCTTCAGTCCCAACTCAAGCATATAAGAGAAAAGGCAAAGTGCTTCAATTCCCATACCATGCATTGCGTACCCACCAATCATTGAAGTGAACATAACCAGATCCTTAACAGGAGCTAAATGGAAAAGCTTATGAGCAATCCATATGCTACCGCATTTTGCATATGCATCAATAAGAGCTCCATTCAATCGAGCATCTTGATAACAAGCTCTTATAGCATAACCATGGCACTGCCTCAACAAGTAAACAGAGGCCATTTGAGCACATACAGGAAGAATACTCATAACAGTCATTGCATCAGGCTTCAGTCCCTGAGCTTGTAACTCGTGGAAAAAGCTGATAGCTGGACCATGAAAATCATTTTCAGCACATGCTTGAACCATCAAATTCCAAGAAGTGAGATCCCTTATAGGCATCCCATTAAATATCATAAATGCATCATCATACGATCCAGAATCCACATAGCCTGAGATTATTGAATTGAATGTAACCGTATTCTTTCTCGATAAATTCTGAAATATCCAAGAAGCATATCCCATTTTACCACACTTGGCATATGCACCAATTATTGCATTTATAACAGTAAGTTCATAATCACCTAGTAACATACCAGCCTTGAGGCAGTAGCTATGAATTTCTTTAACCTTTACTACACTAGAAACACGGACACAAAACCGTATTATGGCTAAGACGGTGATGAAGTCTGGCCTAAATCCATCCCCCAGCATGCAGTTTAAATGTCCCTGAAACTGAGCATCATATTCACACTCTGCAAAGGCATCAAGAACGGAATTCCAAGAAACCAAGTCTCTCAAAGGAATCATCAAAAATGTCTGATGTGCAGCTCCTATGTCATTGCATTTTGCATAGAAACTAATAAGGGCATTTGACACCTGTGTATTTTCATATAAGCAAGAATGCCGAAGAATATACCTGTGGATCAATTTTCCAACCTGGAGATCCTTTAAGTGTGCACATGCAGAAAGAACACTAACAAGAGTAGCAGAATTTGGCTCAAAAATATTTGCAGAGAACAATTCTTGAAACAAATCCAAAGCACTCAGCCAATAACCATTTGCCACATAACCTGCAATAATAGCATTCCAGGAAACCAAATCTCTTGATTCCATCTTTCTGAACACTGATTCAGCTTTATCTATGTGCCCAACTCTCAAATAAAAGCTCACCAAGGCATTGCAGACAGAAACATCTCCTCCCATCCCAGTCCTTAGTAAAAAACAATGAATTTCCTTCCCCAAGTAGCAGGCAGCATTGTTAGCAAAAGAAGCGCAAACAGGTAAAATATTCACAATCGTTGAATCATTAGGTGCTATTGGCCCTTGCAGCATCTCCCTGAACAATCTAAATGCGTCATCCAAAAAATTATTCTCAGAAAAACCTGCAATGATTGCATTCCACGTAACAACATCTTTGTCACAAATGCTACAAAAAGCAGCATAAGCATCAGGTCTTACTAGTCCACATTTTGCGTACATCGATATTAATGCATTCCCAACATTTGTATGAGCCTCCAATCCAGATTTTATCACATAGGAATGCAGAATCTTCCCTCCATCTATGTTTCCTAACCGAGCAAAAACAGGGAGAGCAATGGCAAATGTAACATGATTTGGCTTTACTTCATTGGAAACACGCATTGAATTAAACAAATCAAGAACTTGATCATCATATTCCCGATAGCCCGACAACCCGGATAAGACAATGTTCCAAACCACAGGATCCGAAGTTGGCATTTGTCGGAATAACTTATGACAATCAAGGAGAGCTCCAGACTTAGCATACACATTAAGCAGCGCTTTAGACACGGATTGGCAAGAGAAATGGCCAAGTTTCAACATACAACTGTGGAGAGCCCTTCCCAAACCGGTGGTCCGAAGGGCAGCGCAAGACTTAAGAATGGGTGCAAAAACTTGGTGATCAAGTCCAAAACAGGATGAACACCGAACCTTGTGAATGAAAAGGGATAAGGCTTCCGAATGCCTACCATGTCTGGTACAGTCATTAAGCATACTAATCCATTTATGTTCCTCATCTCGCTGGAGCATTCCTTCGAACAGCTTTCGCGCAAAAAAAAAAACTCGTACGCCCAGAATCTAGTAAACTCAGAGGTCGGCCCTTTTCATAAATAAATAAAAGGAAACCATAGTTGGTCAGTGGAAATCCGAGAGTTTACTGTGACATTAAAACACAGTGGTAGCTTTATGATCAATCAGTCAATTGAAATCTTTGGGTTTACTGGAATAAATTTTATAAATTAGGACAACTATGAGGACAAAAGTAGCTATTAACCTATTTAATATGTATTTTATTTTAGGGTAAACTACATAAATGGTCCTTTGACTATACCTCAATTATATTTTATATTCCTTGACTATCAAATATTACAAAATTGGTCCATTAACTAATTTTTTTATACAAAGTGGTCCTGTATCGTTAAACATTTGACGGGAAACTAATGTAAACGTTAACATTCTGACTTGGATAACCATGTGACATCCTCGATCTCTATAATCCAATTAAGCATGTTAACGTTCACAATAATTTTTCGTCAAATTTTTAATGGTATATGACCACTTTGTATCAAAAAAATTAGTCAATGGACCAATTTTTAACATTTGATAGTCAAGGGATGTAAAAATAATTGCGATATAGTTAAAGGACCATTTATGTAGTTTACCCTTTATTTTATTTATTTATGTTATTTGTAATAAAAAGTAAAAAACTAATTAGTTTAAAACTATAGTGAAATTCTATAAAAATAAATTATTTTTAAATTGCATTTGACTTAAAATAAAATTATCTTTAGTATATATTTAAATTAATTATATATCGATATTAATGTGAATTTATCCAATTTTTATTTAAAATTAATTATTATTATTTGGAAGGTTTTAATAAAAATATTAATTAAGATATAAAAGAAAATTTATTTATCTCAAATTTAATATATAATTGAATTAAAAATAAGATAAAAATATATTGCATGCATGTACATAATAAATTATTAAAAAAATTAAAGTGATGATAAAAATAAAATATAATTATCACTAACTAACAGTTTTATAACATTAAACTTATTTATACTAATTGAAAATATATATTATGTTAAAAAAAGTTTGTATTGTGTTTAGTATATAATTATATTGGAATATAATGTAATTTATAATTTAAATTAATCGTGATCAAAATGATTTTACATTTAAATAGATTTTACTTTTAAATTAAAAGTTAAGTTTAAGTCTAGTTTTCTCTTTATATATTAAATTAAAATATATTTTATATATCTCATAAATATTTTTTATTGATTTTTGGTTAAATTTTAAATTTTAATGTATTACTATTTAAAATTTATTATTATAAGAATATAAAAATATATTTTAAAAAATTTTAATCGGATAAATTTTAAATATATATTTTATAAAATTTAATTATTTAAAATATTTAATATAATTATAGTCAAAATTTTAAAAAGTTATTTTGAAAACGTATATACTATTTGTAGTATGAAAAAAGTATGTATTATATTAAAAAAGTATGTATTGTTTTTAGCGTATAATTATAGTATAATTATTTTATATACAAATAATATAATTTTTTTTACATAGGAACACCTTATATTTTTTCCTAAAGGAATATTCAATTGATAAAATTTATTTTAAATTTAAATTATAGTAAATATTAGTAAAGATTTATTTTAAAAAATAAAGTTAATAATCCATGTATAATATGATAAGAATAATTATGATATAATTAATTATTTTTAAATAATTGTTAATAACCGACTTATTAGGAAATCTATTGTAATTTTCATTCCCCCTTATTCAAATGCCACGCTGCGTACGATTCTTCCAAAGCAAGAAACAATCTCCTTGTCGTTTACTCCGCTTATCGGACGGACAGGATTAAAAGCAGCACAATGAATGCTTTATAAGAAAGTGGTATTGTGTGGATATTATAATAACCCAAATTTCAAACGAAACCGACTTAAATAAAATCTCGGGATGATAATATCGCGGAATAAGACCAAAACATTGATTGATTGATGATCACACGCCAAACCCTGCTCTCTCCCTACAACAACTGCTAAACAAACAACACAGACTTTCCTCTGATTTCTATCTTCTTCCTACCCTGTTTTCAGCTGATATCATTGGTATTCTGTTAGATCTACTTGATTTATTCTTCCATCTTGTCTCACGCGCTCCGAATTAGATACACGCGCCGTTACAGGTTTAAGTATGGTTGTGAACCTTTTGCCGATGAAAAGGATGAAGAGGAGAGTAACAGCAGATCTCTACGACTTCCTCACGTTCCCTTCATCCTCTACCTCCGCCTCTGGATCTGGCGTTACCACGCCGTTTCGCGCCAATATCAGGTCTTTCCTGTCGAAGCACGCGCTTATGCCGCCTCTTTCGTCACTCTTCCCTCACGTCATGACCTGGCAGATCATGTTCAGAATCGGTGATGCAACGGAGAGCTCCGATCCCTCCGCCGTGATCTGCCTAGACGTGGTGGAGGAGGACGTTGCTAGATCTAGATCCGTCTACTGTGATCAGTGCCGAGTTGTTGGTAAGTGGGCTCGGATCGGGTTATTGTCCGTTTCTATGTCTTACACTCATCTCTAGGCAATTTCTTCCGTTTACGGTGCTCTCGGTTTTCTCGTCGGTTGAAGTTTCCTTAGATAACGGGGAAATCTACTTCCTAAATAATATGATGCTTGCTAATAATACTAAAAATAAAATCGAAATTTGTTACTTGTTAGTGCTATTTTCCCACAATTTGTAAAATTAAAAAGGATTTAGATATTAGAGGATGAATCAACATCATCATCGTCAACATAATGGTGTTAGGTAGTATTTGTGTGTTGTCAATATCTCGTGAGAAAATAAACGAAACGAGAAGTCTGTTGGATTTTGGATTGTATTGATAGGAATAATTAATGAATTAAAAATATTTTAATATTATAAATACTGTGGGTACCGTGGCACGTGTGCTTGCGTGGTGGGTTTCGATGTTGACTGGACACCATCATTTAGTGCTACGGAACCGATGGCATGGCATCTTTCTGCATTGTTATTTACATTATGCCTATCTCTTTCCTTCGGATTTAAGCTATCTTTACTAAGGCTGATTAACACCTCATCATCCACGTATTTTTCAACTTGTTTTTTTATTTTGTGTACATATTTTAGTAAAATCTCCCTACCCCACTCCTTCCTCATCCAATTGTTTATTGACACGTCATGTCTAAATAATGTTTTTTTGTTGGTGGGTTTATCAGGGTGGAGCGGCCATCCGGTATGTTCAAAACGCTACCACTTCATCATAAAGGCGGACGGTAACTCCATCGGTGGCTACCATAAACCGTGCGTGCGTTGTGGAGATATCCTGCACCTGTCGGAATTAAGGTAATTTCATTGATCCACGTATGCGTGTATTGTGAACTATGGTGCATGACATGCATGGTTTTGTTCGAATTGTCGTGTCTTAACTTCTTTTTGCATCGTATGTTTTTTTTTTCAGGTGCAAGTCATGCAGCCATGTAACAACTACAGATGATGTTGAGGAATGGGTGTATCACCAATTGGAAGACACAACTCATCTTTTACATGGTGTAATTCATTCTAATGGTTATGGCCACCTTCTTAGGGTCACTGGTAGGGAAGGGGGTTCAAGGGTTCTTTCAGGATGTCATATAATGGACTTCTGGGACCGACTATGCAAAACCCTTGCCGTCAGGTTAGACACCATTGCAAATTCGATCATATATGTCCAAGAATGACTACCATCCTTCTCTTGCAAATCGTATTCTTCATTTTCTTGTTTACACATTGTATCAGTCTGCAAATTGTGCAATTAATTAGATTATTTTTAAGTAGTTTTTGCAATATACTTGTGCTGAGATAGATGATTAATTTAAATCCCATTAACGACCCAACACCTCCCTTCTTTCTTGGGTGTGTGTGTGGAAGGGAATAGAAGAAAAAAATGTTAACATTTGGTATTGATTCATTCCTTCAAATTATCTGGTATTAGTCATAAAACACTATCAAATTATTAAATTACCTATGTAATTTGCTGGTATTTAATTTGTCTAGTGAGTCTTTTTCTTGCCAAAATTTTTGATTGAGCATATCATTTGGTGTTGATAATTTTCTGTATATCTGCCCTCTTTAGGGTCTTTGCAGTGAAGTTTCTTGGATAGTATTATGATCAGTGCTTTTTTCGTTTGTATTGTTCTATACAGTTGAATCATTTGTGTATATTACTTGGATTGATTTAGCTTTGTGATTGAATTTAGTCATTTTATTGAGTTATTGTCTTTGCTGTTTTGCATTATCAAACAAACAGGAAGGTAAGCGTGATGGATGTTTCAAAAAAGTATGGGTTGGAGTACCGACTACTTCATGCCGTTACCAATGGCCGTCCGTGGTATGGGGAATGGGGTTATGAATTTGGTGCTGGTAGTTTTGCCCTGACGGCTGATTCCTATAAATCAGCTGTTGAAACTCTTTCTAGCCTTCCATTGTCCATCTTTCTGCAGCAAGGATTGAAACCCAGCACCCGACTTCAGAACATCATCTCATTTTACCAGTCTTTATCAAAGAGCAAACTTGTAAATATAAAGGACCTCTTTTGTTTTCTGATGAGATTGATCCATGATGCTCGTAAGTCTACCTCAAGGGTTGGGTATGCTACCTTCAAGAGACAACGTACTTCTTCAGGGGGTTTACAATGGAGTAGAGCTGATCTCGCACGCGTTGAAGAGGCCGTGTTTAGAGTGCTTCGGGCAGTATCTGGGTCTAACTGGGTAAGTTCACGTGCACTTAGGGGAGCTGTCTGCAGAGTTGCTCCTCCAGCTCTCCTTGAGAATTGCCTCATGGAACTTCGTGGGAAAGTGGCAGCTGAAGGAAGGGTTGTCAATGCGAGACACAATCCTGATTCAGGTTCTCTCGAGTATAGGTATGTGATTTGATGTCTTTAAATGCCTTGTTCACACAAACATGTCTTTTGCCTGTGCAGCCATCAGATTTTTCATTCTGAACAATTTACTAATCATAGGATGATTATTTTTTTTCCTTCTATTTGTCCAAAATACTGTTGCAGTATAATCTCTTACTGTGCAGGATCTAATATATATTTTCATTTGTTACAGGCTTGAGCCTCAAAATGTTTCTGTAAGCACCCGGGAGAATGGTACTTGTGTTCCTAACTGCCCTCCATGCGAGGAAATTCTTAAGCAGGATCTTAAATTCTTGTACGAATCCATACTCCATCCTCAAACCATGTCGATGTGCCCTCCTGATGAAATTAGAAATCTTGCCATCAGCTCAGCGGAGAAGCTCCTTGACTGCAAGCAATTTGTGAAACATTACAAGAATGAGACACCTTCTAATGGGAACGGAGCTTTAATTTGCATCTCATGCGAGTTGGAGCTTACAGATGAACATAAAGAAACCACCCCGGATCCGCCTGCAGAATTAGTAGTTTTACCTGTAAAAGCTACTGTATTAGACCTCAAGACTGAAGCTTCAAAGGCTTTCCAGGAAGTATATTTGGCATTCAGAAGATTCCAAGCTGAGGAGTTGCTTGGCTTTGGTCGTGTAGAGGATTCCACCCAAGTCAAGCTCTTGATAGGGTCGACGGGATCAGCTCGACTCCGAGGGAGATGTCCTGGTAAAATCGGGATTAGTAAATATAGAGTGGAAAGAGGGATGGAAAGCTGGACAGTGGATTGCAAATGTGGAGCCAAGGACGATGACGGGGAACAAATGTTGGCCTGTGATGTATGTGGGGTGTGGCAGCACACAAGGTGTTTGGGAATTAATGATTCCGAGGCCGTGCTGGCCATGTTTGTTTGCAACAGATGCATCACGACTCCTGTTGGACAGTGCGGTGGAAGCTACGGTAAGAGGTTGACAATCCCTCATGATCGTTGAAATGTGGTGGGGCAGGTTTCATCAACATGTACATAAAAAGAAACTTGCCTAAAGTCATCAAGGCAGTTGGTTTGTTTCTTTGTATATATTTTTTGCCAAGTTTATTTAGTTTATAAAATGAAAAAAGAAAAAAAAAACAAGTGGTACAAAAAATGATGAATCCCATAAATAAGTTTTCTCCAACGTTTTTTATTTTCTGAAGAAATAAAAATATATATCAAGGTAAAAATATATTGTTTTTTAGAAGCTTCATAATATTAGTAGAGAGAACCTTGAGAAGATTAATAGAAAGAACAACAAATTTCAAACTTTAATTATCATAAAATAAACTTATAATTTATTAAAAAAATAAAAAGTAAAACGATATATATTCTCTAAAATCGAACGTACCTTTAAATTTCATTTTACTTGACAGTTAAGTGATTTGAGGTATTTCTAAATTTTGAAAGAATTTAAATGTATTATTGGTTTAAAAGATGTAATTTTTTTCTTTTATTTAGTTAATAATGATTACAGTAGTATATATTTTAGAATATAATCTCTATCATTTGACATTGATTGTTCAATCGATACTCTACTGGTATTATTAGTGTTCGAATCAATAACTTTTAAGAATAATAACTATTCCTTTAAACGACTTGGATTAAAACGCTTGTACAAAGATATAACTTTTTTTAATAAAAAAAATCAGTTTCATTAAAATAAGTGGAAAAAAAGCAATACATAATTTTCACCCCAAGCCTTCGGAGATTATGACTTTTACGTGCAAAGCCCCAAGAATACTCATTAAAAACATGGAATTATAAAGGATGTGAAAAGCGTACTATAAAATATGCCATTGAAAATTTGTATATATCAAAACTAATTTAATTAAAAAAATATAATAAACATATAAGTATGTTTGATCTGATGTTGATTTAAATATTGAGCGCTTAAATAATAATGAAAGTATATAGCGGTAGAGAGAGCCAATCGTCCCTTACCCGATTTTTTTTTAATTTTTGTCTTCTATTTAATTTTTTTAAAAATTAATTTATCCTTATTTTTAAATATTTATGTTTTACTCTAACTCCAAATTTTAACCCGTAATACATTTTTATTAACTTAAGGGGTAATTTTTTTCTTCTATGTTTTTTATTTATCAATTTTGTCATTAAACTCTTCAAAATGCAACAATGTTACCCTTTCATTAATGAAAACCATCTTTAATCGTTGCATTGTTGATATGTTAGTCTATAATATTAACGTGACAATCACGTATAAATAATGATATAACAAAGATATAACACTTATTTTTTTTAATTGAACTTAAAAAATTAATTGATTCTTATAAAAGTTTGAGTATTTATTTAATCTGCAAGTAAAATGTTAAAAATTTTAAATTTATTAAAATTTTAAAAATTAAAATATAAGAATTATTAAAATATTTAAAAATAAATATAAACTTGCTAAACCACTATTAAAAATTAAGTAAATTTCATTGAACATGATTTTGTTATTGTGCAATGGTGCAATGGTGTAAACGTGAATTCCTTGTCACAGTTTTATTTTACTTCTTTATTTGAAGAACAAGTATTTAAAAGCAGAATGGCATTGGATTTTATTAACTAAGCAGAGCTGTTACATCGAGAGTGCTTAGAAAAAATAAAAAACAAAGACGATTCACTTGCTTTCTTGCCCGACAATATTAGAAACCACTACATAAATTTATTACAGGACAGTTCAACCTAGTGGCATCTTCTTCACTTGATCAGGCATGTGGTTCGGTTTTATTCACCATTTTTGCTTAGGCTTGCTTCTTGCTACCAGCCAGAATACGTTGAATTTGAAGGCCTCTGCTGAAGGCTTGGTTGAAGAGCAGCCTGGTCTGGAATTCTGAGACGAAGGGGAACCAGGCTAATATGGCTATTGGTGCAAACAGCACCACTCCCATCATGTATTCATACCCTCTTGCCAGTGCCTTCACCGAGCCCCACATCCCGATCCCTTTGACTAATGTCCGGCATGCCTGCGATATCTGCAGAAGTGCCCACCCTGTAGGTATAAAGGCTAGTAAGCTTTGGAAGATGTCTGAGACGGTGAGGTCGACGAAGTAGAACATCATTGCAATGGTGACTATGCACCCGATGAACATGAGTAGCTTGAGGAGTCTGAACATCAGCTGGAAATCAGCACTGAATTTCATTCGGCCCATCGACACGATCTGCAAGTGTGTACCGGAGTTTTAGACAGCTAATTATATGGTGTTATGGTTGATTATATGGTGTTTTGGAATTGAGTCTTACCTTTAAAATGACCAACACGGCTACAATGACCAGCCAGGAAAGGCCATAAACCTGAAACCAAGCACATTAGCAGCGGGATTCGAAATCGGCTTTTGGCCTTAAACATGACAGGTGAGATGTTAGGATTAGAGGGTGATACTCACCATGATGCTCAGCCGAATACCTTGTTTGCTACTGGTTGTCATGTTTAGATGATACACAATTCCGTATTGGTAAATGAAGAATCGAAGCGAAAGAATAATCTCGAAGAGGCGTCCCATGAACCCGGTGTGGCGTAGGTGCTCCTGCTCTTCCTCCCACCAAGACTCCCAGCTCTTAGCCGAGGAAACTCCAATGCCACCCCTGCAGCTAATCCACTTGGACCAATCTTCCCAATCTTCCACTATCTTCTGCCATTCGAATCCTGAAGGATTCAAAAGGAAGGGAGCAAACAGCCAGGATAAAACCAAGAACCACATGGAGAATGATATGAGTCCGAAAGAGATGGCATCAGTTGCTGAGGAACCATAGATCCTGTAACATATAAGCAATACCATTAGCTCCAGCCCTTTTACAAAGTGGCTCCTCGAGTACAAACGGTAGTTCTCTGCAAATTTCTCGTGCCGGACCACGAAACCACGACCTGTTGCTCTGTATTTAGCCCCACCGTGCAGGATGGTGCGTCCAAAATAATGTGCTCTTGTTCCGAGGGAGAAAGTGAAGAACACGGATGCCAACTGAAGCTGCATGATTATGATGTCACCTAATGCAGTTCTAAATCCTCGTTCCAATCCGATCTCCATCACCATGGGCAGTACCGTTAGCACGCCTAATTGAACTATAGACTGTGAAGCCAATGCTGCCTTTAGAGCGTTGTTTCCCCTAGCTGAAGCAAACTTATATATTGCCTCTTCTAAACCGCTTAAAGCCAAATAAAGCCTTCCGTACAAGAAAAGGTAGACTGTAAACACAATCAACTGCATAATAACATGAACTGACATTAGCTTTCGAAAACAAATTCACTAATTAATTTCGAGTTCGACGGAAGCACATTACCATCGAGCTGAAATAAAATCCAACTGTTGTGAAATAGCAGGACAACATGCGAAAGAAGTCGAAGCGATGGCCTAATCGGTAGATATCTCTGCTGAGTGTCTGTTCCCCGTTACCACAAGCCACTTTGGCTTCGAAAAGTGAGATTTGGTTTAACCCGACATCCCTACCTTTCCCGACTTGAATATACTCGTGATGAGTGATGTTCCCTCGTCTCAGGGTCGAATTAAAACCTGTTAAAAGTAGAATAAATGTTATAGGGAAAAACAAGACTTAAGTGGTTGCATTGATGTAAGATCATTACCAGCAAAGATGTCCTCGCTCAAGTTGATGCCACGAGAACCCTTGCTGATGCCTCCGCGGGTTATGTGGAAGATCCTATCGAACACGTCCGGATGACCGTAATGGAAACGAACCCTGCAATCCACCAAGTAACATATTTGTTTTTGTTAACTATATCACCCGGAACCAACATGGAGATCACTTTAATAGATAAGAATATACTTGAGTGGTCTTGCAAGAACTCTTTGACCTATGGTGACGAAGCTCGTTTCTTGATTCGACATGAACCAAGCCAGAGACGAGACACTGCAACATAAAGATTTCAAAGCATAAGATAGATGTTCACATAAGTGAGTAACAAATACCAACACAGATAAGCAAATAGTAATGTTCTTTCGGACCTTCCGGTAAAGATATGCTCCCGAACTCCTAAAATCGTAGGAGGTCTTACTCCATGATCCTCGTTAAATTCTTCCAACAGATTACGCATTTTGAATGCTTCTTCCAAGTAATTGTCCTGGAAACGAATTGACTCGAAATGTCATCGAATCCACTTAAAAAAGTGTTACCACTTGGATGATTGTCTAACTCTATGGCCTTACCTGATTCATATCAATAGTTTGAAGAGCTTCTCCTCGAGTAAAAATTAAAGCATGATTCTGATTTTCAGGTTTTCCTTCTCCTAACTTTGCATTTCCAGGCAACTTTATCCTATAGATTTCTTGGTCAAGAATATCAAATCCTTTAACCAGTACAGAATAGTAAACTTTATGAGATTTTCCGGTACCATCCCTTTCTTCAACTTCGTCGATATATGCCACACGAAGAGATGGATTGCTGTGCAAGAAAAAAAGAGTTAGGAAGGGACAGAGCTCAAGATGTCATACTAGAACACCTAAAGGTACTTACTTAATCATCAAGTTTAGGATGTCGGTTGCTCGACGATCACCGTTCCTTTTCTGATTCCCATAATTTTGACAGGTAGCAACATAAGTAAATTTCAAGTCAGCCACTGCCTCCAACTGAGCATAGAGGGATCTCTGGCTCTTTTTATCTTCCTCGGACGGGGTTAAGATCGCTTTGTATCCTTCTAATATTTCTGATCACACAAGTACACCATACCGTCGTATTATAAACACTTGCTACGATGACGGACAAATACTTTGCAGAGAAAGCGATACATACATACCGTTTTCCGTAGCCATGTCGAGGAAAGCCTGAACTTTCAGAGCTCGTCTGTAATACATCATCCCTCTAACTGCAATTCCAATAAGAGTGAATTAAGCACCCAATTGTTCCAGCATGCATACATATATATATATTGCTGGTATAAAATTTGTCCTATAACTGCATAAGTACACTAACTTATATGAACTAAAGGGAGAAACTAGAGCATCATTAAGTACCTGTCCTGCTGAGAGTTTGTCCTCTGAAGGAGACCCAATGCCGAAGCTGCAAGATCTTTTCGTCGTTTTCCCAAATCTCGTTCTCCTTACAATTCAGACGTTCGATGAAGTTGTTCCACTCATCTAAACAAAGCCAGTGACAACAATGGAGTCGAAGTCATCTAAAAGTGAAAGGAAATCTCAAGAGATTATAGCATGTAAGTTAGCAATGTCACAAACCTGGATAGATTTTCTGCAGATAGAAAATGATAGATACACCATCCTCGTTTTCCATCTCGAGTTCGCTTTTGGAATAGACAGTTTCTTCACTGTAGTATGGAGTCAGGACACTGGCAATGGCAAGAAGGTGACATCAATTCACATGGCATGCAATAACCAGAACATATATATTCAATGACTACATTTAGGAAACATGAAAATACCTGAAGGAGAGCATGTTCCGAACTCTAGGAGCAAGTGGCATATCCATAAACAATGAATTCGCAAAGAAAGCAATCCTTCTACGTGCCTCAAGATTCGTTGGTATATCGGAGCCGGATTCTTTCACTGTTAGAAGGATATGAAGACGTCGTATCTGCTCTACCCAATGTGCGGTTAGCACCGGAGGGAACATGATAGCCGGTTTTTCATCAGTACCGGCAAAGAGTTGCCTTCCAGATTCCTTGTTACTTTGTCCGAGCTCTACTAATTCACTGTAAGATACCACAAGCAAGGAGGGACATAAGCTTTTGTCGTAAAAGGGTAACCGGACCGATTAAAACAGAGTTCACTAACCGTATCTCGTTCACCATCATGTCACTGGTAACTACTTCCAACATGTCCTGCAGCAAGAAAACCACGGAATCCTTTTTGGATGGATCGCCATCTTTCTGCAATACAATGAAAATAAACAAGCATCAACTAGAAATGTATACAGGCAAAAGTAAAAGATATAGTTATATTAGTTGTTTTTCATATCAAACTGACCAAGATTGTGACAAGCTCCACAAATTTCATGACAAGAACAGATAATGGAGCCATTCTGAAATTGGTAAGGAGGGTGTTCTTCGAAATGTTATTCTCGATTTCTTTGACAATGATTCGAATGGTCCTGTTAAATTATCAGTAGGTACAATCAGAAATACTAGCATTGAAGCTGAATAATGATAGGACCTTAAGGCTTAAACTAAGCTCAATAAAGAATAACAAACCTTTTCTCATTCTCTCCGACCACCAAAGTGTTTAGGACAATTTTGAAAGACTCGTAGCATTCGATCACGGCGCATTTCATGTATTCATCGGCACAAATGCGTTTCCACAGGTCGGAGTCCTTGGAGCGGAACTGAACTGCCATGTCCAATGCAATTGTGATCTGTGGAAGAAGAGATGGAGTCAACGAAAACTCAAGTAACTAAACGGAATGGGAGTCCGAGTGAGCTTACGGACCTTGCTCGCCAACAGAAACGGTGGCCACTGAATCAATTTCAGGCTAGGATCCGAAGTATAAGGAACGAGTAAAAGGTCCATCTCCCTGTCACTAATCAGGTCTTCTTCACGAAAACTACAAATCACTTCATTCCATAACTGAGCAAACTTTGCAGCTTCACTTCTTTTGTTTGCAGTCACCTCGGCAAATCGCCTCGATAAAGAGAATCCTCTCTTCTGTGATTTATCAGTAGGTACCAAGTATGCATTAAAGGCACCAGGCAAGGACTGGAACCGTGATCTTAGCATGCCCAAAGTCCTTATCTGACCAAAACAAAGAGTGTGAGACTTGTAAAACAAGAAATAAAATGGAATTCAAAAGGATTACCTCTCCAAGCCGATCAAAAGCTCCACTAACACCACCAGATATGGTTGAGAAAATAGAATACCAAATTTGAGTGTCCATAAAATAAACCTGCAAGAAATTTCTAAGCTAAATGACATGTCCCAGTGTAATAAGTTTATCAAAAGAATAGAAGAAAAGGAAATAAATAGTAACACACCAATACTACTGGTGCCCAAAGTGACACAACAGCTCCTAGGTGGTTTTGAACTGTAATGACAAGGTAGCCATTAACAAAACATTACAAGTAAAAAACGTGATAAAAAGAGGGAAAAGAAGGAAACAAGTACCCTTAGGGAAAAGTTCATGCCATTTGTATTTTACACGACGAATGCTCATTATGTCTCTCGTCGGCTGCACCATTGGTTTGATCTAGAGGAATAAAGAGCTAGGGGGTTAAAACAGAAACCAGATGTCCGTTTCAAAAAACACAATAAGACCTGCAACCAAGATCACCTGGACAAAAAAGCTGAATGCAAACTTGGGACACAATAGGAAAAACCAGAAAAGAGTATACCTGAAAGAGGAATATATTAAAACATGATGAGATTTCAAGTTTCAACCAACATAAAAATGGAAGCATGAGGTGTGCATATATATATGTACTTTCACACTTACTTTATAAGTGAAAACTGGCTTTCGTGCATTCCCCTCCCAACATAAACTCTAGGCTGCACACATAGAAGCTCGGTGTAAATCGATATGAGGAAATCTGATTTAAGAAGGTAACAATGAAGTATATGGAGATGGAACACATTTGGTACCTGTGCCCACCACATCAGTAACCTAATAATGTGCCAATCTGAGTTTTCGATCCAACGCCGGAGCATTGGGAAGATGAATAGAACAGCAGCCAGGACATTTGGGACCAAGTATAGCCCACAAGCCATGACGTAGAGAGGATTAATTCCCTGGACTGGCTTGAGAAGCGATAGCATATCTTTAACGTTCTTGGGGACGAAAGAGAATTCTTGCCCATAGAACAGAGGAAGAATGATGACCCATGCAATACTGACTATGATCTTGAGAACGTTTCTCAATACGTCAGTGAATTTCCACCTATGATATCCTGGGAAGTTGAGAGCAAGGTCCAAAATACCTGAAACAAAGTAGCACCAAATTTCAAAGAATATTTAATGGATTCTTCCAATAACATCATATAGCTTGTACAAAGGCACAAAGTCATCATACTCTGAAGTAAACGCAGAATGGCTGCTGTGATGAAAATACTTGATATCTCATACAGTAATTCCTTTTCAAAGACTTCTTGTACCGAAGCTCCGCTATATGCAATAATGATCATTACCTGCACACAAGATATTGGAACATTAACATGTACAAGAAGCAAAATCGAAGAGCCAGGGTCAGGTTCAATACCTGCAAACCCAGAGTATAAAATGTCCAGAGTCGATCCCAACTTCGAAAGAGGTGCCAAAATGATCTAATCTCTACAAAGTTTGATTTGCCTGAGCTTCCACTTCCTCTACAACTCTTATTTCCCTGGTATGGTAGTTGTAATTAAGTACATAATCAATTGTTTATTCAAGAAATAGTGCTGACAATACAAAGTAATACCACATCACGGGTTGATTTGAAGAAGTCACCATCGTCACGCATAGGCCATCCGAGGGAGAAGCAATCAGCAGACCTGAAAAAGATACAAAAAATCGAATTACAAGTTACAACATAAAAAAGAGACCCAAACCAATTAAAATTTGATATTAAAATCATACGAACCAGAAATACTCGTTCAAATCATCATAATTGCACCAGTCTGCATGAGAAGCAGTTCCGTTTTTGCTCTTTCCAGCTTCCTGCAATATTTGAACGCTGTTATTTGTACCTAGAAAGCAATGTTTGAACTCCAAGAACAACCGGTAAATCGATTATCAAGCATACCTTTGCAATGACACAGTAGATGGGTGTTATAACCTTGCGCAAGAATGCCTCATCGTCTCCACCATACGAGGGCTTGATGTTTTCCCCAGTCACTATGCTAACATTTCCAGCCAACAGGCCATGTAGCTCATATGCCATCTAAACATATCGTTGGATATAAGTCAAAGTACAAGAAAGTACATATACTTAGATATTCAAAGAACACTCACATTATGAAAAATGTAGCATAGACATTCCGGCATGTATCGAACATTAGCTGCTTCACCCCAGATGAGAAGATATAATCCCATATACAGTATCTTCCTCTGTTGTATTTCTTGAGAGCCTTGAGGCAGCCTTAAACTATGTTTGCGTCCTAAGAACTTGCACCATGTTTTGTAATTCTTGAAAAGCTTGCTCATAACAGCATCAACTGCTCGTTCGTCGAGCTGGACAAAAAGAAATATAAGTTGAATCGATGTACATGCTACACTTCCATTTGAATTTTAAGTAACGACTGCCAAGCAATTGAAGAAGAGATTAAACACTAATGTTTACCTTATTAAGAGGTTCAGGCTTGGGGTGGAGTCTAATATGATTATTGGCAAGCAGCAAAATCAAATGCTCCCTCTGGTTCCTAACATTGTCCCTCTGCAGTGACCAATGTAAACCAATTACATGATTATTTTAAGAAGAAAAATAACATTTATTTAGTCAGCCACAAGACGGTTCAAAACATGCCTGGAATCCAAACATGGCTCTTAACCAATCCAGGAGGTCCAAGTCTCCAGTTTTCTGCCTATGTGGCTCAAATCCTGAAGGCCAATTCAAGCCACGAACATTCCCTAGTGCAGACACAGAAGCCTTAACCTCCTCAAGCTGCATGATGGACTGAGAAGCCCCAGCAGCATCCAAAGGAAGAATATTGTAGGGAGTGTAGATATCCTTCTTTTCTTGGACATCTTTGGCTGCTGCCATAATCTGCCGGACCAAACATCATTATAATACATTTTTATGTCATTTCATTACAACATTACTGAAACACAAGCCAAGACTAACCTCAGGAGCAACTTCCTCAACTTTCTCAGTTTTATTAACTGCACAGAGCACTTCGAAAAGCACTCCAGCTGTTTGGTAAGCTTTCCCGAGCTGAGCTCTGTAAGAAATTAGTTGACATACAAGGTCAAGTTCTTGGAAACTCATACATTTGAGAAAAACTAGTATGATGGAGTATAAATTTACCTGTCTGCCTGGTCTCCTTGGTCCAAAGCTCGAACATAGTGTTCATAGTATCGTTTATAATAGCTTCCAATTTCTGCTGCATCAGTCTTTTTAACCCGAGAGGCAAGACTGGATGCATTGTCCTGAGTTCAAAAATATATTTATTCCAAACAAAATTTATTAGATTTTATATTCAAAATTCATCATTTATGACACGTGGTATGATGTAAAGTTTAGATTGATATGAGTATTATTTTCTCGTATGTTTATTGCATGTAAATTTACCCTCTCTAGCCTTTGCAGTAGACCCGTCTTGAACTGCCTAACACCACGTCCGGAGGAGTTAGGATCCAACCTGTGTGCTTTTTCAAAGGCATAGAATCGACCTGTTTATTGTTTGCAACAACAACAACAAGAAAAATGTTAAATTTTAATCTTGAAAATTTAAATCATCTGAAAATGGAAAACAATGTTTAGACCGTACATAGATAGGCAACACGAGGGCGTTCGGGTTCGATTTCTTTGGCGATGCGGAGTATGGGAGCGATCGAACTAAGCGAGGAAGGTACGACTTCATTGTCGAACACCTCTGTCGAGAATGTCGTGGTTGCGGCGCTCCTCGACGGCCGCCGCGAGAGCCCTTGCGGGCCTGTAGGAGTTTCGGTATTGGTCATCACGTAAAACCAAGCTTTCTCAACTCTCTACTGCTCAAAACCTCATTCAAAACAAAACATACGTACATGAATAATGTGCAGCAAAATGTAACATATCAGACATATATTAATACACTTACAATCATTCAATTGCAACGCAAACTATGATCACATATATATATATATATATAAATCTTCATTTTGATACAAATAAAAGGTATAGCTTAAACTCTGTTTGGAAGACGAGAAAACTAAGAAAAAGTTAAGCTTTGGCCTTAGTTCTATGAAAATTCTTACGTTTAACACAAGCAGCAGGAAAAATGGAGATGGAGTGAGAGATAGTTGTCCCATAAGAACGCCTCTGCCCGAGAACTGAAATTTATACAGAGTTGGAAGGAGCTGGTGCACCCGAATTCCGTGCTACTCGTGACACGTGGCATATGACTGAGGTTAGTACAACGGTTTTCGAGGGAAAGGGTTTTTGCCTGTTCTCCCTTCTTGCAAGAGCGATTCTTCATCAGCTCAGATCTTAAAAACTACTATTAAATATACTACTCGGGTGGGCAAGATCGGTTATTTGGTTAATTTAAATGAAATTATCCCGGTCTTGATAAATATTAGTTCTCAAAATTTGGAACCAGTTCCGGTCATACCGATTCCTAAATTTTAAGAATCAATTTTGTTACTGGTGAGAATCGGTACCAATATCGGGTACCCAATTAATTAATTTATTCTTAAATTTTTTTAATAATTGGAGAAAAAAATTAATCACCAATAAAAATATTAAATAATAAAATTAAAATATTGTAGGCTTGAAAATTAAAGTTTTAAAACTAGTCATACTCATAATATTCATACATAAACATAAAGTTGGATAAGAAAAATAAACAAAAGAAAACCAGTACCAGATATTTGATATTGGTCCTGGTTCTATTGGGTACCCACCGGGTACCGGATCCAAAAAATCAAGATCCAGACTCGGTCCCGTTTATGATCATGACCTAAATTTTGAATCTAATCTCAATCCCACCGAAACTAATACCAGATAAAAATCTACCGGACTGAAACCGAGTAATTGGTTTTTTTCCACCCCTATTACTCATATAGTATTCTTGTTTAAATTTAAATTTATAGTAATATTTATTCTAATAAAAAATTCGGTAAAATATAATCTAGTTTTATTATATATTTTTTAATTAAAATTGTTAAAGGCAATAATCATACAGTCCAACTTTAATGTAAAATATTATTGACGGTGTTTGTTCTCTTTAATTTTAATTTTCTTAATTAAAAATGTTATTCACTGTTTAAAACAGTGGATGTTCCACTCGATCTTTATTTTCAGTAAAAAATATTATATTTTTTATAATAAAAAATAAAGTTTTTTTTTTTAAATTAAAAAAATCCACTATTTTAGGTTTAATATTATAAAAGCGTAAATATATAAATAAACGCCTGATTATAAAATTTTAATTTGATTATCAATATATTAATTTTATCGATAAAATTATTTAATTATTTTAATAATATTAATTAAATATGTCATTAACTGCTAATAAAAAAATGACATGATAAAATAAATATATATTTAATTTTTATTATATATTTATTTTATTATTTAATTTTTATATTTTAATTTTTCATTCAGATTACACGTATTATCATTTAATTGACTGAAAAATTAAAAGTAAGATGGGATCAATATAAATCAATAAGTAGGATGGGTTATGGATACCTTAATCATTAGGTCAATGTCTCTTTCGGTGTTATTTTATCACGTCAATATTCTTATACATGTAATACGTTGACCCAGTAAATTTAAGCCTCGTTAGTTAACTATTAGGGATGAGAAAAAATTCGATTATCGGGATTTAATAAGATTTGATAGATTTTTATTCGGTATTGGTTTCGGTAAAATCGGGATTGAATCCAAAATTTAGGTCTCGATCATAATCGGAACCGAAACTGAATTTTAATTTTTTTAGACCCGGTACCCGGTAGGTACCAAATAGAACCGAAACCGATACCAAATATCTGATATTGGTTTTCTTTTGTTTATTTTTTTAATCAAATTTTCCCTTTATTTATGAATATTACTAGTATAACTAGTTTTAAAACTTTAATTTTCAAGCCTACAATGTTCTAATTTTATTACTTAATATTATTATTGGTGGTTAAATTTTTTCTTCAATTACTTAATTTCTTTTAAGAATAAACTAATTGACCGAGTACACGATATTAAAACCGATTTTCATCAATATCGAGATCGGTTCTTAAAATTTAGGACTCGAAGTGACCTGGACTGGTTTCAATTATTAAAAATCGATTATTATCGACCAGAACCAATCCTATTCAAATTGGTCGGGTACCCATATTATCCACCCCTATTAACTATCATTTTTATCTAAAATGATCGTATTAATTTAAAATAAAATATTAAAAATTAAAATATTTAAAAATAATATTTAAATTATCACATCAATAACTTATTAATTATGTAACAGACTTTTTGGTTTAATAATTAAAAAAATATTTAAAAATTTAAATAGTTAAAATATTTTTTAATTTAGATGATTAAAATAAAATAATTATTAAAGAAAAATATTGGTGAGGATTTCCCAAAATATATTTGTGATGTATATATTCTAAAAAAACAACAACATAGAACTACTCCCACTGATTTCTCGGCCTTTGGCTTTCCCTTTCGCGTAGTTCTCTCCGTATTGTCTTCTATACGAGTCCTTTCCCTTCTTTTTTTCCCTGTCATTTCCTTTTTATATTACGTTTTCCACTGATCAAATAAACAAAACTCATGAAATTTTCTTTTTCAAATTACCGGAATCAGCTAAAAGCTGGAAGTTATTCTCTTTTCCGATCGGTTCATCTTCTTTTTTGTATCCAGGTATCTTATTTTTCATGTTTCCGAGATAGATTTCTCTGTTTGTTGCCTATCTAATGCAATGCCGACGGTGGTTTCTGTAGTATTTAGTTAGGTAGTTAGTTTCATTGGCATTGTTTCTCTGGATCTCGTTGTTTCAATCTATAAATTTGAAATTCTCGATTATATGATTTTTTATTATGTTTATATAAAACTTACTGTTTCTATTGCGTGGTATTGTAATATAGGAAGAAAATTATCTGGTTTATTGATTTGATATAAGAAATAATAGCAGATGAAATTTGAAGGATCAAATGAAGAATACAACTTAATGCTGCTGAATTTTTTATTTTATTCAATTAATAATTGAATTGAGTGTGACTGTAAACATGTGCATAGGAATAGTAGTAATAGAAGAAGAAGAAGAAGAATCCATATTATTTGATTGTTTTTTTCAAGTTCACTCTCTTTTTGAATTTTTAAAAGCAATTTTGGATCTCATCCGATATGCATTAAGTTGTACCGTTGTACGTATTTTAGTGTAGTTCTGATTTGGTTTTTTCTTTCTCCTTTTAAATTTCAGGTGTGATTTTTTGAAGATTTGATTAGTAAAAGAAGGGAATAGTGGTCATGGCATTAGGAAGATATGGTAGAATAGATAATAATACAATTAGGAGGTCATCATCTTCGAGTTATGGTTCCAAGGTTACCATTGTGATTTTTGTGGGATTATGTTTAGTTGGAATTTGGATGATGACTTCGTCCTCGGTTATCCCCGACCAAAACGTGTACGATGTGGCTCATGAAAAGAAAAACAATCTCGCCAATCAGGTTACACCGGTAATCGATAATAGCAATGACAAGAGCAACAATCTTCAATTCGAAGATAGCCCGGGGGATTTACCTGAGGATGCCAGGAAAGGGGACTCGAATGTGAGTCTGGCTAAAGATGATGGCAAGGACACTGGCAACTTAAATACACAAGAAAACAAGGGGAATACTGAAGACAGTAAGTTGGATGAGTCTAAGACTGATAAGAAGCAATTGGATTCTGAAGGTGGACGGACAAACATAAATAGTGATGAGAATTTGGCTGAGGACACGAGGATAGGGGGTGCGAACTTGAGTGGGGCTAAAGATGGTGGCACTGGAAACTTAAACACACTAGAAAACAAGGGGACCTCTGAAGAGAGTAAGTCAGATGAGTCTAAGAATGATGATAAGAAGCAATTGGATTCTGAAGGTGAACGGACGAACGACAATAGAGGTGAGAAATTACTTGTGGATGGGAGGACAGGGGACTCGAACTTGAGTGGGGATAAAGATGGTGGCAACGGCAACCTAAACACACAAGAAAACAAGCGGAACACCGAAGAGAGTAAGTTGGATGAGTCCGAGAAAGATAAGAAGCAATTGGATTCTGAAGGTGGACAGACAAACAACAGTATTGAGAATTTATCCGAGGAAGCCAGGAAAGGGGACTCGAATGTGAATCTGGTTAAAGATGATGGCACTGGCAACTTAAATACGCAAGAAAACAATATCACTGAAGAGAGTAACTTGGATGAATCTAAGAAGGATGAGAAGCAGTTGAATACTGAAAGTGGCCAGAGGAACAACAGTGGTGAAAAGAAACCAAACCAGAAATCATTTGAAACTAATGGAGGAAAGTTCGATGGTCAGAAAGAGGGAAAGGTGGATCAAAATGACAAAAATGAGTCTAACAAAAAGGATTCTGAAGGTGCACTGACAAACAACAATAGTGGTAAGAATTTAGGTGGACTAGGGGATTCTGAAGAGAATCCTGCTAACAAAAAGACTGATTCGGAAGAGAACAACAAAAAAGCCGTCTTCAATGACAAGAATGGCAACTTATCTGATTCTGATGGCGGTGAAAAGGAACCAGATGAAAATTCCTCTGGAACCAATGAAACTAAGGTGGATGGTCATATAGAGGGTAAGGTTGGTCAAAATGATAAAAAGGAGTTGGATAAAAACTCTGCTGAGGCAAAAGATGACCCTCAAGTGGAAAACCAGAGCATAAATGAAGTTTCCTCCTCTGGTGCTCAATCTGAACTTTTGAGTGAAACCATTACTCAGAATGGATCATTCTCTACTCAGGCGGCTGTATCAACAAATGAAAAGAAGACTCATCTGGCATCCAAGGAATACATTTGGAAGTTTTGCAATTCTACTGCTGGGCCTGATTATATCCCATGTCTTGACAATTGGGAAGCAATCAAGCATCTCCGTACCAACAAACATTATGAGCATCGAGAGAGGCATTGCCCAGAAATACCACCTACTTGCCTTGTTCCTCTTCCTGAAGGATATAAACGTCCAATTTCGTGGCCAAAAAGCAGAGAGAAGGTGGGTACTTTTACTTCAAATATGCTGGTTCACTTTTTTCGCTTTAATTTCATGCTTTTATTAGAAGAATTAGTGCATGCGTTCCTGCTGCTGCAGATCTGGTATCGTAATGTTCCGCATACTCAGTTGGCACAAGTTAAGGGTCATCAGAACTGGGTTAAGGTAACTGGAGAGTACCTCACATTTCCCGGTGGTGGAACCCAGTTTAAGCATGGTGCTCTTCTCTATATTGACTTCATAGAAGAGGTGAGTGCTCATAACGAATCTATTATCTTCAAACTTCATTATTTTATCATTTAGTTTACTACTGTCTCCCTTCCTTCCTATGGTCTCTACTTGTTGAACAAGTTTTGAGTTGCTTGCAGATATTTTTATTTTAAGTTCATAAACATGTTCGTTTAATTTTCTTGAATGATCACAAAAAGCGCCATTTTGTAGGTTTGGTTCATTTATAGCTCTAGTCTCTTGATTACATGCATCTATTTACAAATTTTTGATATGATTTAAAAAGAATGCTTGTTTACCATCCATGGCATTCCATGTTGCATTTGAACAATGAAGGCAGTAAGCAGTATGACTTTAATTTAGGGTTAGTCTTTTCCCCTCCTGAAATTTGTTCTTTCCATGTGTGCTTAATGTTTGATTATTATTCTGCAGTCTGCACCTGCAATAGCCTGGGGAAAACACTCTCGCGTGATATTGGATGTTGGATGTGGGGTTGCTAGTTTTGGAGGTTTTCTTTTTGACAGAAATGTTCTTGCTATGTCACTTGCACCTAAAGATGAACATGAAGCTCAAGTGCAATTTGCACTTGAAAGGGGAATTCCTGCTGTGTCGGCTGTGATGGGTACTAAGAGGCTTCCCTACCCTGGCAGAGTATTTGATATTGTTCATTGTGCAAGATGTAGAGTGCCATGGCACATAGAAGGTATAAAAACAACCTCATTTGATAAAAAAATTTAATTATTAATCATACGGGACTCATTGTAATCAGTTGCTAGAACTGCCTTGCATGAATTTTCTATGCTTGAGTACTCTTCGGCCTAACAATATGCAGGTGGTAAACTCCTCTTGGAGCTCAACCGTTTGCTGCGACCTGGTGGTTTCTTTGTGTGGTCCGCGACTCCTGTTTATCAGAAAGGTCGTGAAGATGTTGAAATCTGGAAAGGTCATGATCCTATTTTAATGTCTATGGTTATTGCACAAGAAGTCTATCGTGTCTAATACTTGTTGCAACTTGTGTGGATATTCTGCAGCAATGGTTGAACTAACAGAAGCTATGTGCTGGAAGCTTGTAAACAAAACTACGAAGGATCGAATAAATAGGGTAGCTGTAGCAATATTTGAGAAGCCTGCTTCAAACGATTGCTATGATAAAAGGTCAAAACAAGAGCCTCCACTCTGTCCCGACTCTGATGATCCAAATTCAGCCTGGTAATGTTTCTTTTTAACTCCTCTATAAAAACAAAACTCTGGCGAAAATCAATTCTAACACCTCTTGATAAGATGACATAGAAAGATCCATTGAGTTGTTTAACAAGATGCTAGCTTGCATTCTTTGAGTTACCTACTGAATGTTCTTTTTTCTTTATCATTTTTTCTTCTGAATTGGACCAAAGAATCTATTTTACTTTTGATAACAGAAAGCATGTCACTATCTATAAGAATGTCACTGAATTATCACTAGTACTTCAGCAGAAAGCCCTATGCACTCCCACTGTGGGTGAACTTAATGGATAATTAGTTAAAACTGAATTAAAAGTTTCACTTTTGTTTATATATGAAAAGGTGGGATAATTAGAACAGAGAAAAAAGTAGGGTGTAGTGGTAAAGAAACTGCAATAATTGTACTTACTGTTCTTTAGAGGAGATTAAAAAAGGAGTGGGTAAAAAATGGATGCAATTTTTTTATTATATAAATGAATTACTGATATAAATTTTGATATATATTGTTTGCTTTAAGTTCTGGTTTTCTTGTTCCTTGAAGTGTATGGTTAGTAGTATAGATATGGATCTCTAGCTATATAGCTATCCAGAAATGGCCATTTGATATTGATTATTTTTTATAGGAATGTGGAACTGGGATCATGCATGCACAAAGTGCCTGTAAATGCATCAAATCGTGGGTCTAAGTGGCCTGATCAATGGCCAGCAAGGTTGGAAAAATCACCCTATTGGTTGTTGAGTTCCCAAGTTGGAGTTTATGGAAAAGCAGCACCTGCGGATTTTGCTTCAGACTATGCACACTGGAAACGAGTGGTCCGGTCATACAGAAAGAAGATGGGAATAAACTGGTTATCTATTAGAAATGTCATGGACATGAAAGCTGTTTATGGAGGGTAAGAAAGGAAAAAAAATCCTACGAAGTAGGAAGGATATAATGGTTTGGCAGGTTACATTTCTGGTTTATTTTTTTTTTTGGTTTTAGTCTTGCTTTCCTTGATTACGACTTCGACATGCTCACAGGTTTGCTGCGGCACTCAAAGATTTGGATTTGTGGGTCATGAATGTAGTCCCAATTCGCTCTCCGGATACCCTTCCTATAATATACGGGAGAGGTCTTTTTGGTATGTATCATAACTGGTGTGAATCATTTAGCACCTATCCAAGGTCCTATGATCTTCTCCACGCTGACCATCTATTCTCCAACATTAAAAAGAGGTAACTAGAAGAATGTTTAGCTAGCTTTCCTTTCATCAAGCTCGTGTTTTTTCTTCGAACTTCCATTAGTATGGTTTCCTTTTTCTTTATATAAAAGAACATTGCATATGCCTTCTTATCATAAGGTTTAAGACCAGAGTCCCCATTCGCAAAGATTTGTCATAAAATGGCATTTACCATTACATGCTATTCCTTGTCTAGCTTCGGCCTAACTTTGCGATGATGTACGGCGTTTCAGGTGCAATATAGTGTCCGTGGTTGCAGAGGTTGATCGAATACTAAGGCCTGAAGGGATACTTATTGTTCGGGACATTGTTGAGACCATTAATGAGCTTGAGGGCATGTTAAGGTCAATGCAATGGGAAGTGCTCACAACATTCTCAAAGGACAAGCAGGGGTTGTTGTGTGTCCAGAAATCCATGTGGCGACCTAAAGAGGTCGAGACGATCACATATGCTATCGCTTAGACTCGCTTTCCTTTCATCACGCCGACGACGATTGCCTCGACCGCCAGTGCCAGGTATTCTTTTCTGTCTCAGTAAGTAGCTGAAAAGTCATGGTGATTAGTTCTCTAAGTTGTTTAACTTGTCTGACGTAAAGTAGGCATTTGGTTTTGGATCACATTTCATCTTTCCTACAAGCCTTTTTATCAAAGTTTTCATCCAGTGTCAATCTATTAAATTCTTAATGGGAAATGAATGCATTTCCATGAAATTTTTTGTACAAGTATTTAATTATTTTTTATTTTTTATATTTCATATTGTGAATATTTAATAATTAAATTTTATTTTGACTTATCACTTTTATTGAATAATTTATATTTTTTTTCATTTTTTAAATGTAATTTAATATAGGATAAAATACACAATTTAACCCTCAACTATGTGGGTTCTTTTTGTTGAGTCTCCGGCTATGAAATATTACGAAATGGTCTTAAAAAATAACAAATTAGTTCGTTGTTATTGAAAATTTAATGATAAAATATGATCATTAACAAAAATTTACATAATAACGATTTAACTCTCAATCTTTACATGTTATAAACCATCATCGCACTAGTCGTTCCTTCATTGCTATTTTGGATCTTTATTTTGTGTTCGAATAATTATTGAATAATTATCGAATATTTTTTTATTCCTAACAGGAACATTGAGTCTAAAGATTTCATCAGTTTATTTCACAAAAGACTCCTCTTTACATTCTTTTTAAAGATCCTCTTTACATCTAATAGAATACATAAGTTAGAATTTTCTCTAATTTTAAATTTTAAATTTTTTAAATCTTTAAATTTAAAACTTTAAAAATTAAAAATTTGTGTAGTTATACTTTAATTATCTTTTGTGTGTTTTCGTGTATTTATATAAAATAAGCTTAAGAATTTTTTTTATGATTAGAGTTGTCCAATTTATGGTACAAAACATCCAAAGTTTTCTATTCCTTACAATAAGCTTAAGTTAATCTCGTACGTTGTTTTTATAAAATATTATTAAGAGTATTTTTTTTCTTATTTAAATTTAATTTTTTTTAACGAGACAAAAATGATGTTACTTCGATATGAAATTTAAGCAATAACTTGGGTTCTTAAAAGATGGATACAATTCTTATAATCGTGAACATAACCTCTTTTTCTTTTTCACTCTCGTTAAATATAAGTTTAAATAAAAAATTAACTCTTAAACGTGTTTAGTTTATATTTGTTATGCACATTTATCTTTTATCTCTCATATGTATAATATGTATAGAGATTATTTTACGGACCGGTTTTATTATGTTATCCATGTTTCTTAATCATTAAAAAGTAATAAATTAATTTTTATTTTTCATGTCATTTTTTTAATCAATCTCTATTTAATCACCCATTATCTATTTATTTCGATAGTAAAAATTCACTCTTAAAAAATGATATAAAAAATATAAAAATTAATTGATTACTTTTTAATGACTAGAGATCATAGATAACATGGTAAAATCGATCTATTTCTTTCTATATATAGTATATGCTTTTATTTATTTGGTAACTGAATTATAAAATCCGCGTGGAATTTTTTTCACCATTTAGATATACGTTAAAAAGTAAGAAATTCGATTCAAATAATTTTTTTGTATAAGTTTCTTTTGTAACCATGCAACCTATTTATATTATAATTAAAAAAAAAATCTATCTATAACCAACAGGAATTGGTTTAGGTGGTAAGTAGCTTGATTCTACTTAACTAAATCTCAGGTGCAAGATATTATGTACGCAGAAAATCTCTGTTAGGAGACTTACCCACTAAAATTAGGTGTACGACGCGAGTCGATCTGTATTAATCAGTTCTAAACTCTAAAACTAGAAGACCAATAAAAAATTATTTATATTAATCAAATTCGGTATCACAAATTAAATGAAATCAACTTAATATAAATTATATTATTTTTTACTTTGGGTCATAAGCAATATTATTATAATTTTTTTAATTATTTATATAATCCTTAAAGAGTTAACAACAAAATAAATGTTCATACTATAACATTAATTTTTTAATACGTGTCAAAAACATATTTGTTTGTACAATGTGTATGCATTTTTTAGGATTTTCAAAAACATTAAGTTTAACTTAGAGTGAAGTTAATGAAAAAAAATATTATTATCTTTAAAAGACTTGGATTCAACCAATTTATTTGTATAATATATACGCATTTTTGAAGGGTTAAGAATAAAAAATGTATTACATTAAAATTATATTAAAATATAAAAATAATATTAATAGTTTGATATAAATTGTTGTAAAATTTATGAAATAATTTAAAATGTGAGTCATGGTTTTAGGGATTATTATAAAATATTTTAAGTTATAATTTATATATAGTATGTAATTAACTCTGAAAAAAATATATATTTAAATATTTTTATTAAATATAGGTACTAATTATGGGGAAAATCTTAAATAAAATACAATATCTAATCATCTCCAACAGATGGAATTGTCACCTTCTGGAAAATTCATTTTTTTTTCATCCTAATTTAAATGCATATATCCAAAAGTTAAAACTTACCAACTAAGAAAGATTTAATTATGATTTCATATTAATTACCTTCTATGGCTTCTTCTTTAAATGCTAGCGTAAGACTTCAATTCTTTGCATTTTGTGATTGCCTTCTGCAAGTTCAATGGCTGTTGAAGAAATCAGTGCTTATGACAATAAGGACAATAAGAAAAACGACCTTTCGTTACCATCGCCGATCACCGGAGACCAAAGTTTTTCCGATTGGGAGAATCCTCTTTGTGTTCCCCAGGATTCATTGGAAGACATTGACTGGTTTCCCGATTTTAGCGACGAAACTATCTCTCTCGACGGATTCCTCCAAACGCCGGACGAAGAATCCTTTGTTCTTGACCGGACTATTGTTTTCGCCAACAAGAAACAACGGAGTAAGCGCGGCGGCAAGCGAGGATATTCGAATACGAAGCCGTTGCTGCAGATTAGTTGGAATGAACCACAAGTGTTCGATAATATTAGCGAGAGGAGTTTAGGTGCGAAGCGGAAATGCAGTCACTGTCTGGTGGAGAACACTCCGCAGTGGAGGACGGGACCGTTGGGACCTAAAACGCTGTGCAACGCTTGCGGTGTCCGGTACAAGTCGGGGAGGCTGCTGCCGGAATACCGGCCTGCGGCGAGTCCCACTTTCGATGTCGCCAAGCATTCCAACTTTCACAAGAAAATATTACGGCGAAGGGATCTCGGTGGCTAAGGATTTATATTTGGGGAATAATGTATGGTTTCATTAGGTTTAACATTTTCTTCATTAAAATATAATTTTTTTTATTATTCCTTCGATTTTCGGTCCGTCTAATTTAGATAAATTCACATTTTATATTTAATTTTGATAGACGAATCTCTCGATTAAGATATACCGAATAAATAATAAATTAAACTCGAGACCACTTGAATCAACCCTTATTAGTATTAATTTTTTTAAAATGGGTTTATGTATGTGTTTTACATTAAAATTTAATTTAAATCCGAGTCATAAATATTTGAAATAAATAAATAAATTAAGAAAAAGGTGCAATTGAGTCGTTTAATATTTTTATTAGTTGAGACATAAAAAATTAGGACCTCACACTATAATCCATGTCCCGTAAAATATTTGATATTTTTAATATCATTATTATATTTTATAATTATTTTTAATAAAAATATGATTATAAAATAATATTAATTTATATATTTTTTAATCCTTTTATAATGTACAATATAGTGAAAAAAAAATCTGAAATAAATTAACTAATGATCAATTTTACTTTACGGTATACCTTTCGAAATTCAAAAATCAAAAGTATGAGAATAATAATCTTTGTCTGTATGGATACATTAATATAAACGTAGGTTCAAGTTCTTATTTTATTGAGGTCTAGGAATCGGAAGAATAATAGTCTTTCAACTGCTCACATCCGCTACTACAAGCAATTCTGCAAGAAGTTTGGACGCTCTTGATGGCTCGGGAATAGTGTTATTAAGTTTAGGTTTTGGGGTTTAGTGAGTTTAGAATTTTGGGTTCGGATTCGGTTTGAAAATAATATTATAGGATTTGGTTCGGGCTTGTCAGGTTCGGTTCGACTCAAAATAGATAATTTTGTTATATTTTTTTTATAAAGATAGAATCTCGTTAAAAACTCTTTTCATAACCAACAGCGAAACGAAATTCAATATTGAGAAAGGGAAAAAATACTCGATTTCTTTTAGTTAATTTATTTTTAGTAGATTTCTCATATTTTATTTTATTATTTTTCTTTTGCTAAAGAGATTAATTTTAATATATATGTAGCATATATACAAGCTTTTCGAGTCGAACTTGGGTAGGCTTGACTCGTTAAGGTCTCGAGCCGAACCCGAACCTGATTCGAACTCACTCGAACCGAGCTTTGATCGAGTCGAGCCCGAATAACTCGCAATATTTATCATATTGCCGCTCTAGTCTTCGGAATTAATAGCATCCGAAAGGACGTGTACACCTTTAAAAATTTTATGTTAAAAAGAGCGGATTTATAAAATTACAAAGGGTGATAAACTTATAAAATTTTAAAGTATGAAAATAAATTATTAATAAAAATACATAATTAAAAAAATTATGTATAAATTTTAAATTTTTAAGGAAGACGATTGTTCCTCTAACCTTTGTGTTCATCCCTTGTATCTCTAGGAATCATTTAATTTTATTTTCCATAAACCTGACCCGAAAGCTCAGTCAAACATGAAATACAAAATTGTAAGGCAAGGGAAGAATGGTAAAAGGAAATGCTGTATATGTATACTATATTTTCTTTCAGTAGTTCTTTTTCCATCCTGTGTATTGAGTAATCATGTAATTTCATGTATACCTATGGATTCATAAATATCAAGAAATAAAGTTGGGTCTAAAAGCATATTTGACTGAGCATGGATACTCAAGTTGGTTTTCCACTCCTTCGCGGGAAAATGTTCCCGAAACTGGTTCGAGTTATGACTGGTTTAGCTGGCAATGTCGATTCCTTAGCATTGTGATTCCCTGAATATTTGACATGCTCACCAACTACTTTAGAATACCCTGAAGAGCCTCTTTTCGAAAGGACTGTGCCTGTAGAATCCAGTTTCAATTGTTCCTCGCTGTTTTCGGGATGCTTTAATCCTACATCGGCAAGCTCCAGTGGCTTATCAGGGTCAACCAGCATATCTTCCATTGTTGCAAGAGATTTCAACTGCCGGCCGAGAGATGCAATCGTTTTCTGGCACTCCACAAATTTACGGGCAGCAATAGCTAGCTCCTTGTCCTGCATATAGCCAGTAACATGCATGTTTATAACTTACAACTAAAAATTGATAAATGAATGTGCTAATTGAAAATTATATCATATACGGAAGAAATATACTCTGAACAATTTTTGTAGAACTAAACTGGAATCCTCATTAACACTATGTAACATCCCATGTCAGTTTTCTTTGCAACCATGTTGCTAGACTCTTCGTTTTTTTTTTCTTAAAGTATCCATGTCCGACATGTTTCCGGATATAGATATGGAGATATAACCATAATATAGCTTTCACCTTGTACCAAAAACCATCACTTGAAGTCGGTAACCTCCAGTACTCCAACAGCAATTTACACAATGAGCAAGTCGATGGTTCTGGGAGAAACTAGAAGGGTAATTACAAGTGTATGAATACATTATCACTGCACATGAGGAATTATACTAGGAGTCATCCAGAGCATACTAAACTAAGGCAGTGTGTAACTGTGTTATTCAGACTTGGGTATGCTTAATTTTTCGAAGTCCCTTCATGTATTTTTTATTCGATAAAGTCTTTTCCCATGAATTTGAAAGATCCTTTGAGGATTCATATCCTTGTACTATGTTTGGATGTGTAAGTGTTGACAAATAGCAAAATTCAAGTAGGTCTTATAGGAAAAAACGCAGAATATTAAATCTCCAGAATTTCGAAGTTATTTTAAAGCGTTATATCGAACATCGTGCATCAACACAATACTAAAACATGCTAAAACATACGGGTGAACAAACAATGGGTTTCTGTTTGTATCGATTAAATCGAATGAAACAGCTAAACCAACTGAAATGACCTATCATAGCATCCTAACTGTTTCGATATGGGTAGTTGGGTTTAAGGTTAGATAAAAAAAGGCTATACATTCAGTTTACTAGGTTTGAAAATTTGAGACTGACAACTGACCAGAAAACCTATTTAAACCAACTTCCAAAACGATTTAACCGAAAACTGACTAAACCAAAGCACTTTGGTCAAATCAGTTCAGTTTTGATTATTACTACTTGCTCTTCTAGATGAACCTACATGAGGTAATTGAATAGAAAAATGCACTAGACTGAAGTGAGGTAGTTTTGCACCTTAAAAAGAATAGAGTTCTCTTTTGGTGCATTCTAAACAATGTATATACTTAAAATAAACATAGTAAATAACTAACCTGCCGCTCCTTCAACTCTTCATTATATCTTGCCAAAAATTGGGGCTTGTTCTCTTGTCGGAGTTTGGCTTCACATTTCATTTTAGAAAGTTCATTCTCCAATTCTTTGCACTTGTTCATGTTTTCAGCACACAATGCTTGCTCCTTTTTGAACACTTCTTCTAACGAAATAGCTTTGGAAATTAAAGTCTTTATTTCAGTTTCGGCATCTCTAAGTCTTGATTCTGCCATTTCTCTATTCATGTTTGCAACTTTTACTTCCTCCTCTATGGCTTTGTTAGAGTTGTCAGTAAAAGCTAATTGAGTTTGCACGGCTTTGAACCTTGTCTCGGCTTCGCATAGTTGACTCTGCAATGTTTCAAGCTGTTTTTGAGATTCAATGAAAACCATCTGCAACTCATACTCTTCTTTCTGGGTCAGCACTAGCTTCTCCTCTAGTTCAGCAGACAATGCTTGTTCCTTTTTGAACAATTCTTCTAACGAAGTAACTTTGGAAGTTAAAGTCTTTATTTCAGTTTCAGCATCTCTAAGTCTTGATTCTGCCACTTTTCTATTCATGTTTGCAACTTTTACTTCCTCCTCTAAGGCTTTCTTTGAGTTGTCATCAAGAGCTAATTGAGTTTGCACATCTTTGAACCTTGTCTCGGCTTCAGTTAGTTGATTCTGCAATGTTTTAAGCTGTTTTTGGGATTCAGTGAAAGCCGTATGCAATTCCGACTTTTCTTCTTTGGTCAGCGCTAGCTTCTCCTCTAGTTCAGCAGACAATGCTTGTTCCTTTTTGAACAATTCTTCTAACGAAGTAACTTTGGAAGTTAAAGTCTTTATTTCAGTTTCAGCATCTCTAAGTCTTGATTCTGCCACTTTTCTATTCATTTTTGCAACTTTTACTTCCTCGTCTAAGGCTTTCTTTGAGTTGTCATCAAGAGCTAATTGAGTTTGTACATCTTTGAACCTTGTCTCGGCTTCGGTTAGTTGATTCTGCAATGTTTTAAGCTGTTTTTGGGATTCAGTAAAAGCCGTATGCAATTCAGACTTTTCTTCTTTGGTCAGCGCTAGCTTCTCCTCTAGTTCAACAATCCAGTGGGTTAAAGTTTCAAGTTCAGCCTGTAATGTGTTTTCAACTGTACTGATTGGATCAGATACAGGACCAGCCTCATTAAAACCACTTCCACTTTCTGTGTCAGGCAAAGCTGCAAGCCTTTCCATTTCAAGAAAATCATCCATGAGATTGATTTCCACTGAAGGGGACATGATATTTCTTCCAACGGACTCCTCCTTCCTAAATTGATCAAATTCTGTAATGAGTGCAGATGCCCATGCATCCGAGCGGCTTCTCTCGCATTCATTCATCTTTTGCATATCAGTTTCAACAGCAAGTAGTCTCTCCCCACTGTCTGATTGACTATCTGTATAAGATTCGACACAAATTGAGGAAGCAGTGTAAGATTTCAGATCATTAGCAGGGGATGCCTTACGAGCAATGGCTTTTAGCCTGCGACACTCATTTTCAACCTTAGCCAACTTCTTTATGCTCTCTAAATGTTGTTTGCTTGCAGTTTCAGCAGCTTTGGTGCTCAGGTCCCTCTCAACAGTCCTAAGTTCTAGCTCCTCAGCTCGAGACTGGAGCTGAAGTTTAAGGGCTAAATTTTCTTTCTCAAATGCCTCGAGCTTCAAATGAAGATCAGGATCAATTGAGGCAGCATGGTCGGTTTTTGCGATTTCAAGTTGAGCCTTGAGGTCCAGAAGCTGAATCTCAAGCTCGGACTTGGAAGTTTCCACTTCTTGACATTTCTGGGCTACAGACTCGTGGATTTTCCGTTCTTGCTCTTCCCTTGCTTGCCTAAGTTGTCTGACACATTCCTTGAGTGCCCCATCAAGATGATCAATTCGATCTTCAAGTACCGCATTTTTCTTCGTAGCAGCATCAAGCTGTTGCTTCAAAGTTAACACATCATTTTCAGCTTTCTCCCAACCTAAATTCAAATATAGGTGATAAAGCAAACAATTAACTTCTCTGTTGCAGCAGATTTTCTTAACATGTATTATGTATATAAATATATAAACAAAAGAAAACCCTGAAACTTCCAAGAACAAAATGCTACCAAGGTATTCCTCATTAATTAACTGCAGACAATATACAACTAAGTTACTTATTCTACCAAGAAAGAGCTATAATTTTTTTTTACAAAAAATGATACCTGAAACAGCTTCTTCTGCAACTTTAGCATGCTGCTTTACCAATTCTTCTTTGGCACTGATGTTCATAAGAGCAGCAGATAATTTCTCTGTTAGAGATCTCACATTATTATTTTCCTCATTGACCACTACGGCTTTTGATGTGACTTCCACTGATTGAGAACCAATGGTAGCGCTAGCCTTTGACAACAAAGAAATATCAGATTGTCTCCAACCAAACCAGCTGAATTAAAACATTATTACTACATACAAGCACACTAATGTGAAAAAATAATTACCAAGACAAGCACATAATTGAGACATTGGGAAAATGTCTGAAACATTGGAAAAAAAGATTAAAAATAAGATAAAACCGGTGGCACTGGCACATGCCTGAATCAACCAAAGTGCACTTTCTAGCCCCCTTCAATACATGACCCTCAACCAGCAGCTTCCTTCATAAAGTTCAGAAGGAACTAAACATGTTTGTGCAATAAATAAGGCTGCTTAATAATAATCTATGACAGGCAAAAATTCCAATAACAGACTCCTAAACCTTGCAAGGATCTAACAGAGTGATTTTAAGCTATTTGTCTGTCAAAGGTGACCGAGGGCTTGTCTGAATTTGTGGATCCAATGACAATTTTCTTTTACTACAAAAGGAAGCATTGATACTTCTGGAGTATTAACTTAACTTTAAAAAAACTTATAAAAAGTTCCTAATTCCAGTTGATATCACCAGAGTTTGAAAATGATAAATACTTTGAAATAAGCAGCCAAGAGGACCATCCAGAGGGACTAACAACCAAATTGATTTAATTTTGGTTAAAACAACATTGGATATCATTCAATTTACAACAACAAAAATGACCCAGAAAAGATTTTCATGTAAGCCAATCAAAATACAAACAAGGGATACATTTACAGCACAATTGAAGAATACAAAATTGCAGGGTTTTATATTTTCAAACAAACTGACAATGATAAAGGAAAACAAGTAAAAAAAAAAGACACAGAAACAATATACCTGCTCATCAGAGAGTCTTTCAGAATGAGACGAAATGGAACCTGCTGAAGTGCTATCAGTTTCACCAGGACTCTTCTCTGTAGACCTTCTTCTCCATAGCCAACTCCTCTTCTCCATCTTAAACTCCAACACAATTCAATTCGATTCAATTCAGTTCGTGATTTAATCCATTACTTTTTGTCCTTATTGCTGTCAAACTGTTGGATGAACAAGAAATGAGGGTTAATCTTTTCTTTTCTTTTTTCTTTGAAATCAATCTGAAACAAATCTTTGCTTAGAATCCACACCCAAAAGACAGTCTAACCTCCATCCCAGGTAACAAAATCCGGAATGTCACTATAAGATCACAATCAATGCTTAGATGCCACTGATAAATAAAGGAATTAAAACTTAAAATGGAGAACAGTAAATGATTAGTATTGAACAGTTTACTGGAGTAAGATAATCCAAAAGGTTAGAGAAAAATCACCTACCCCCAAAACGGCGAAATCCCAGAAATCAAAATCTCCCAAAATTTACGCCATTCAATTGTTCGTGAAAATGAATGACAGAGATGGAGATGGAGATGGAGATAGAAATAGATAGTCAGACAATGACTTTAGAACCTCCCAATTCCCTCTTTTCAATTTCACATTTATGGCATTTTTTTCTCAATCAAAACAACAACAAACCCCAAAATCCTTGAACGACAGCTAAGCCTAATTGCCTACTCCTCCTCCATTGCCCGCCATTTTCTTTGCTTTAACCCCAGTGATATTACGGTTGAATATTTTAAATTCATAAGAATCTCAAGAAATATATAAATCTCATCAAAAATTGAAAAATGGTGGAATCAATTGTCACGTCAAAATTCAGTGAGAAAATTATATAAATATAACCAAACAAAACCATTGATCAATCGCAAAATAAAATTAACTTAATAAGAATGAGAATTCCTTTTTTTTTTGTCTGATTGTATGCTAAAACCCAAACAAAAAGTTTCTAAATCATGTGCCAAAATTAAATAATAATAATAATAAAACAAAATAAAAGATGAGTCTATTATCGATGTCGAACACCGTTAAACATCGCTGAATATTATTAAATTAATTAATAAATATTAAAAAATTTAAGAAATAAATATATAATTAATAATTATATGTTGAATTTATTAATTTTTTTTACTATTTGCATATTGAATCCTTAAGGTTTTAAACTTTTATTAATTATTTTAATGGTGTTCAGTAGTGTTTAATGTTAATGGTGTTTAACGATGTTTTACGTCTGTTATAGATTTTTTCTAAAATAAATTAATCAATACTTTATTATTTTTATTCGAATAACATCGCAAATGATTCATATCTAAAAATTATAGGAATGAATATTGAGAAATTTTAATTTAGATATGACTCATAGTTGTTGGACCGAAGTTCTTGAGTGTATATTGCAGCAGGGAAGAGGTCGTTCGTTAAGAGCTACAATTCTTCGGTTAGCTTGGCGTGGGTCAAATTACTACATACGGCAAGAAAAAAATAGACAAGTACATAAAAAATAAGGGCGTTCAAATTCTAAAATTCTTACTATAATAAAGCAGGATATTAGAGACAGACTGATAGATTATAAAAAAAATCTCTTCTGATAATCATCTAGCTGCAAACTAGATATTCACGAGAGATTTAACACACAGTAAAACATAATAATATCTAATCTTTTCTGATATTTTGTTAGACATAAACCTTTATTTTTATAAAATTCATTTATAAAAAAAATCACATCTAAAAATTATCCGAAAAAGAATCTTCAATTAAAATTATAAAAAAAATCTCATTTTACGTAGGATAGAATTCACGTTTAGTAAAAAAACGTATATTAAACTCATTTTTTTAACTAAACACAAGTTATATATTAAGTGGATATATAATAAATAAAAATTAATCTATCAAATTTATTATAAAAATTTTAGTTTTAATTAAATATAAATTTAAAACTCACTTTTAACTAAACATGAATTTATCTTAAATAAATAAAATATTTTTTTAGCATAATCTTGAATAAATTTTGTTTTTATAAATAATTTTTAAAAAAATAAATATTCATTTAATTTCGTCCAGCTGCAAAAAGACGTGCACATTTTTCAAACATCAATGATTGGAAATAAATGAAGAGTATGGAGACGTGGAATGAAAATAGGGCGGCTGCCTTGTATTCATATTAAAATAGGATAAATTATTGAAATAGTCATTTACTTATAGCGTAATTTTTAGTTGTGTTTCTCGATAATGGAAAATTATAAAATGGTCATCTGAGTTAAGAGAAATAACTAGTTTATTATTTTTTACTAAAATGTAATATGATATTATATGATAATTAATAAAAAAATAATCTTAAATTTTCTATTTTATCTTAATTTAAATATAATTCTAATAAATAACTTGATATTTTAAAATGTTACCAAATAAATCTTTAAATTCTAAACTTTTATCTTCTTTCCATTCTTAACATCATAGAGCCATTGAAGAAAATCAATAAGAGCAGAAAATAAAAACATTTACAGTCTTTCTAGACGGTGCGGTGAAGCTAAAGTGGGGTTTAAACCACTAAAATTTCCCTGTTTGGTTAATTATTTTATATTATTATCCGAAAAAAAATGATAAATTTATCCCAATATATTTTTGAAAATTTTCAAAAAAATAATTCCTCAAAAAATTAATTAACAAAATACCTCTTACTTTAAAATTTTATTTTAAAAATCGATGGGGTTTTGCTGCACCGGCCGTCGTTTTAATAGCAGAAACTAGAAAAAAAATTAAACTACATAAATGTTTTCTTGATTATGCTTTAATTATTTTTTACATCCTTTAATTATCATAAGTTATAAATTGATCCTATAACATAAAAATTATAATAAATTGATCCCATACCGTTAAAAAATTGACGATGAATGACATGTCAGTTAATATAAATTGATCTAATTATATGATTAACCATCAAATTCTACACTTATTTTAATTTAATCCTAATTCTAAAAAATAAACCCATATAATTTTGATAATCTATCAATTTACTTCACAACTTTTATCAACAAAAGTTTTCCACAGCTTAATCCCCTTCGTCTACCCCTAAGCTACTGACTTGTCCTCTAGTAAAGCTTGTGGTAGCATCGATAGTATGGGTAGGGACGGAGCTGTTTAGGGAGTGGGAGGGGTACCAAAATTTTTGGTATAATTGTATTTTTAATTCTTTTTAATTTAAATATTAATTAAATAGGGTTTTAGACCCTCTCAATTTTAAATTTAAAAGTTTAATAAACTCTTAACCTTCCCGATATTAAATCCTAACTCCGTCCTTAGGCATGGGTACTTAAATATGTGCTAACTTGTATGTAATTGCTAAAGACTGAGTCTTGACTTATGTGATGTAGAAATGGTAAAAGATTGTATCTTGGTTTGAAACTGTAATGACGGGTGATGATGTGAACAAATTTGATAAGAAAAACGTGACTAAATTGATAGATTATCATGAACTCTCTTATTCTTTTCTTTCCAAATGTAATAGTTTAGTTCCGCACCAAGCTAGCCGAAGAATGATTGCTTATAATGAATGTCTTTTCTCCCACTTTAATAACTATTTCAACCCTCAATCCAGCTACGATGAAACATTCTCAGACCGCAGTTCCTCATTATCCCTTCCCATACTTGTCTCAAGAAACAATAAATTTCAAAGAAATAATCTATCTAAAACTATTAATTAAGCAATGAAAGAGTGTTCCGGGATAGAAAACTTACCCCACACAATATGAGCCCATACAGCCTTCTTATACTCCCTTTGAGTATAAGAAAGGGAAGAACCAAATAAATGCGGAGTTTTTGAAATAACAATCAAATAATGGTATAATAATAAAAATAACGGATCATTATTCTTTAAATAACAATCGTTATTGGTGTGAATTTAAATATCAACATTATTTTTACTAATAACAGTTTCGGATAACGGCGTTACCATTAAATAACGCTATAACGGACCGTTTTTTAAATCTTTAACTTTGAGCCTTGTGAAAACTCCGACATTGATAAACTGTTTGGGTAATTTTATTCAAATGATGATTTAACCTTTTTTTTTCTTTCTAATTTTATTATATTACTTTTCGAACAGGTGAATTATATCAATTTTTTTGACTATTTGATAAAATCGTTAAATTATATGTATGTAGTCATTATATATTTTTACATCAATCCATATTATCAATTGTCTTATCATATGATTCATATCAATGATGATGAATCAGTCTTACAATGTGATAATATGAATAAAGAGTTTTTATAATTAATTATTTTAAAATTAAATATATATTTTCAAAATTTATATCAATTATACTAACATGTTATCAAAATTGACTTATTATTGTTTTATTGAATGACATTAATTTATCAAAAACATGATATATGTATATACTAATTCAGACATATTAATTATTTAACTATAAAATAATTGACATAATAAAAAAACATAATTAACCCTTAAAACCTAAAAAAAATGTCCAAATAATAAGATAATTCTGTCTTAAATAATTTATAATATCACAATAAAATTGTTTTGATTTTTTTTCTAATTTTATATAATCTTTAAATAAAATAATAAATTCACTAAAAAAATTCAAACACGAGATTAATGAAGATGTATAAAGATACTTTACAACTCCACATGTGATCCTTTATTGAATTATAAATATTTATTTCAGCTAATTTTTTTTAATACACAGATCATATAAATTTTAATATATATATATATATATATCTTTTAGTTAAAATTTTATTTTAAAATTTAAAATTTGATCTTACAAGTGTTATTATACACATTTTTATGACATCTTATTTTAGTCTTTATTATTATTGGTGTTTTTTACATCAATATATATATATATTCCGATAGTGATTTTATTTTTGAATCAGCTATAATGATTACAGTAATATATATTTTAGAGTATGCTCTCAACCATTAGACATTGATCGTTCAATCACTATGTTGATAAAACTGGTGCTTAAACCCGTGACTTTTAGGAACAATAATTGTTCTTTTAACCACTGATACTAGATGGCTTGTACATTTCAATAGTGATTTTAAAGTTATTGTTATGATAGTTGATCTCATAGTTATTTTTTTATTATAAAGCATGTGTACGCGATGTATAAATATTATAAAAGAATTAAAAATATTATATATTATATAATTATTTTAATACATTTTAGAAAACTCCAATCAAAATAAATGTAATGCATGCATGTGCATGATACCAACTGTGATGATAAGAGTGCATTTCAAAAGGTGTGGGGGAGATAAAAGAATCGAAGCTCCAGTTACATTCAAAGAATGGCCATTTATGTAGTGAATGATTTTTTATATGAAAGGTTCTAAAATCCTTTTCCCCAAAATTTAAAAATAAATATTTTAAATATTATAATTATAAAATAAAATAATATAAATATTTTTAAACATTCGATTAATGCTTAAAATAAAACATTTCTTAAATTAAACGAAATTTAAAGATTTTTTTAATAAAAAAGTTTAAAGTTATCATTCTCAATCTTATAATTAAAGATTTTGTAAGCTATCTACGGAATTTTTACAACAATATTGTTTCAGATTTTTTATTTATAAAAATATAGTATCTTTAGAATTATTTTTAATAATATTATGATCTGTTGTGTAAATTAGAGACCGAGAAAAACAATAAATATTTGAATAATGTTTTATCTTATATTCTTAAAATATTAAACACCGTTTAAAGATGGGTCGTTTTCGCCCTATCTTTAAACAGTGCTTTATTTTAAATATATATATATTTAAAATAACTCAGTCTTTGAATACTCCACTTGCACTATATATTTTTAAAATAAAATATTGTTTGAAGACCGATTATTTTCCCTTATTTTTTATATTTACATAATAAATCACAATATAATTAAAAATAATTTTAAGAGTATTATATTTTTATAAATAAAAAATTCCTAAACAATATTAATATAAAAACATCATTATCTACGTATCGTGTTGGGGAAAGAAAATCTAAAGAAATAAAAAGCATGAGTCACGGTCAAAGAAGGATGACCATTTCGGGTCATTGTTTTATACAACGTGGCCACATGCTTCAATTAATTGATAGGATTGTGAATCAATAAAAAAATTAATTAAATTGATATATTTATTAGTTGATCTCGTAAATTATGTGACAAAAAAAATATATTATATTATTAATTTTATTTATCATGTTATTTTTTATATATATAATCAGGTCCGTTCATCTTTAAATAAGTGTATGATAAATATTCATTAATTACATGTAAAAAAAAAACAGTGATTCAACTTAAAAATTATGAGATGACTGAATCTGATTAATTAGGATTATGAACAACGTAATAAAAAAGTTTCGTAATATAATTTTTTTTAAGTAGGACAATTTTGAAAGATAAAAAATATATATCTTAAATGAGCTAAAGAAAGTAATAAAATTTTATTCCGGTAATAATTATTACATCTACTTTTATTTATATTTTATTAAAAATATTAAATTAATTAAAATTTTAATTTTTATCTACTCTTTAATCTCACCTAACTTCATCTTCTCCTATTAATTACAAAGTTGATTCTTTTCTATATTGAGAACCTAAGAAAGAGACTTTTGGGGTTTTATTCTATATGATCTACTCTTATAAGGTTGGCAATGTTTGCTCATCCGACTACCAATACAACTGGTAACAGGTTGAATTAATGTCGGAGAAGACGAAGATAAGATTTAATGTTAGATAAAATATAAATATTTAAAATTAAAATAAATTTATAAATAAATTAATTCGTAGAAATATATAAGAGAATAAAGATAATTTTTTGAGGGCTTATACTTAGTGTAAGTTTTAGAAAAGCGTAATAATAACAATCACATATGATAAAATTATATTATTATCATTTCTGTCAAAAATTATATTATAATTTTTTTTACTATGTCATCTGTAGTCTAATCAATCAAATTCAATCATCTCATATTTCTTTAATAAAACAAATCTAATTTTTTAATGATAAAATTATCTTTTCAATTATTTTAGATTATATGTATTTATAAAAATATATTTTTTTAAATTACGTAAAAAGTCAACAATAAATATCATTAGAATCAGGGAAGGTTCAAAAATTTTAGAGGCCGATATAATTTATTAAAATGTGACCCTTAGAAGAAATTGTCTATAACCCCTACTGGATCTAAAAATGTGGCCTTTAGAAGTAATTATCCATTTTAAGACTCCCTGTGCAGTCGTTTGTATTGCGTTTTTTCGAAATTTCATTAGATCTATAGAAACAATAATAATAAAAATAATCAATAAGATTATATATTCAATTATAACAGTTTAATAATTATAACTCATATTTTTTAAAAGTATTTTCAAAATTTTTGCAGTGACAATTAATGAATGTAATTTATCAAATTTTGAGTTCCTCTTTTTTTAGAGTCCCGCACTTATTGTGGCTATCAAGAACCCACTGATTAGAATAATGAGAATAGTTTTTAATTAAAAAATCTGAAAAATAGATAAAAAATATTTTAATAAACTTATATTATACTTTTTTTAGTAAAAAGAAACTTCCATTAAAATTAAACGTACAATAACTGGATTTCCGATTCGGATCCGAATCGGATTCTGCAACAGTCGGATAACCCACTGACAAGTATGGTCTCCCAGCTCACCTGACTTCTGATCCACTTTGCTAGAGCTTAGAGCAACAGTTGTTCATAAAATCTTTGATCTGCAGAATCAACTGGGAAGATTCCGGCAATTCTGGAAAGATATAGAACGCGTGCATCATGCCGGGATACTCTACCAATCTAGCTTCTTTACCCGAGGATTGTAACCATTCATAATACCTACTCTGCCAGTCTTTCAAAGGGTCAAATCCGGCCACCACAACCATCGTCGCCGGAAAATTCAAACCCACTATATTCTCGGCGTTGGGTCCGCTCACGTTCACTGCCGGGTGGTCGCGGTTGCTAGATCCTTTGGGTAAAAACGCTTTCCAGCAGAAATCCGTTCTCGGAACAGATACCAGTGGTGCACCAACTAGCTCCAGTTCTGCCTCCGTTCTCTCCTCTCCGCCAAAGAACGGTTGAATGCAAACGACTCCCTTCAGCTTCAACGTCCCGAATCCCTCTTTGCAAGCTCGGACCGCTACGTTGTGAGCGATGTTGCCGCCAGCGCTATCCCCGGCCAAGAAACACCGCGACAAGTCGGCGTTTTCAGGTAAGATTGCATCGCGGTTGTCGTTTAGGAACTTAAGAACGTCGAACCCGTCGTCGTACGGAGACGGGTAGGTATGTTCGGGAGCGAGACGGTAGTTGACGGAGACGACGAAAGCGGAGAGCTTACGGGCGAACCTACGGCAAACTGCGTCGTAAGCCTGGGAAGCCGGGCTGAGGAAGGTGAATCCACCGCCGTGGAAGAAAACAACGACAGGGAGAGCGATATCAGAAGGGAGAGTAGGGGAGAAGAGTCGGAACCATAGATTGCGGGAAGCATCGACGGTGGTATCGGAAGTGGAGACAGAGTTGATGGGTTTGGGGTTCGGGGAGACCTGGTAGTCGAGAAAGCGGAGTAGACGGCGGTTGACAGAGCCATCAGAGCGGCATGCAGCGTCTGTGGCGGTGGAGAGAAGTGAGATGAAGACCCTTGTTTTTAGTGGGAGTGAGAGTTTTGACCGTTGAGACGCCATGGCATTGTCGTTGGGGAGACGGGATGTTTACTTAAAAGGAGAAGAGACCGGACAGAGCAGGTAATTGAGATTATGAGCGGTGGGGCCGTAACCTTCTGCTGGCTGTAATTGGGTTATGTATTATATTATATAAATTAAATATTATTTATAAATTTAATTAGTGTAACTTTAAACCCTTAAAAATATAAAATTATAATTAATATGAATAAAGTTTTTTTTATGAAACGTTTATATTAAAATAAATCATATAGAAGATAAATTATAGTGTAGCTCGTTAAAAATTTAATATTCAATTACTACTAGTATCATAGAGAACTCCACCATAAGAGATATTACTGTAACTTAAACCTAATTGCATTATGAATAGAATTTTTTTAGTGTATAGGAATATTTTTATTTTATATTTGAATCAAAATATATTTTTCATAAAAATAAATATTTTTATTTAAACTATAAATTTAATTAATTGATGATTAAATTAAATTTAAATTATTATCTTCGAAATACCAACATGTCATACAAAATTAAAAGTATTGATATCGTACGTTTGTATGGTGCTAATCATTCTTCACTTATAATTAAATTTCGAACCCAAAGTTAAAAAAATATGAATCTCTTATATTTTTTTTAGTATCTGATCTTCATCTAAATCATTTTTAAAATAAAATTAAAAAAATACATTTTTCAAAATTAATCTTTAAACTATTTTTATCACTTTAAAAATAATTTCAATAATATACAATACAAAATACATTTATAAACATAAATTATTAATTATCTCTCTATATTTAGCTAAACAACAAAGTTAAAAATATATTTAAGAGAATAAAATAAAAATAATTATAAAAATAAAAAGTAAAGTCTATATAAATACAATTTCTAGTATAAATTATTAATTATCTCTCTATATTTTAATAAAAAATTCAAAGACAATATCCCAAAACTATATTTACCTTCATCCTTTAAAGTAGCCTAATATGTTTTTTTTTTCAATGGTCGGTTCCCCTACCACTAGAAACGCTCTCTTTTTAAAAAAAAAATATATTATGGGTCAGTCTCGCCACGTGTTCATGAGACCGACCAATAAAAACTACCTATTTTTTCATGTCATATTTTTTTTAAGTGATTTTTCACTTAAAAAATTAAAAAAATAATAAGGTGACTAGTTTTTATTGATCGGTCCCATGAATAACGTGGTAGGACTGACCCATGATATAATTTCTCTTTTTTCCCACTCCTTCACAGTTGTCATGGCACGGTCGGCGTGTTTACATTTATTGTCCAGGCAGGGTATTCAGTGCACGGAAATAACACTTAATGTAGTTTTAATCATATATTATTTTTTATAAATATTTATATTGGCTGCATTTTAATCGTATTTTAAGCGGATTTTTAGACTTTCCTTAGTGCATGCTTCTTGGTTTTCTTCCCAACTTGTCTTTGAATTTTTGGAGTTTCTTTTTCTGTTTCGTTTATATAGATATTCTTACTCCCTAGATATACGTAGGGATATTCAAAATTATCAGACTCGTTTGACCCGATCCGATATTCGACGATTCGAAATAAAAATATCGAATAATTTTTAAAAAAAAAATATTCGACCCAAAAATTAGTGGGTCGGGCTTGGACCAAAAATTTTGAATTCTCAAGTACCCGACCTGACCCGATTAGTTTTATAATATATATATTTTTAGTTTTAAATTATATTTTTATTCTAGATTTTTTTAATATTTATACCTAAAATTAAATTTAAATCTCTAAATTGGTTTTATGTTTGTATTATATACTTTTAGGTTTTAAAAATTTTAAATATATTTTTATTAATTTACTAATACCAAAAAGAAAAAACAGGATTAATATTTTTAACGTCATTTTAGTGATAAAACTTAAGAAATATAAATGTATATATAAATTCAAATATTTTAAAATTAACTTTAAACCACTTATTTTTATATTTGATTATATATTATAAATTTTTAAAACGTTTATGTTTAATATAGATTTTTTTAATTTTAAAATAAAAAATAAAAAAATAAAAATTATAAACGAGATATTCGTTACCCGATTAACCGAATACCTGATAATAAATACCCGATTTAAATGGGCCGGGATATAGGCCGATTTTTTATAACCCGAGATATACGTATTTTTTTATAAACCCTAATCCTAGTAATAATAGAATCGTGGTTGAAATTGAGGCTTGAGTTGGAGATTCTTCCTTTTTCCGTGGGAAAGTATGTAAACTCAACTCATCAAATTTGTTTCAAACTCCGAGCACGGCTCCTGCATTTCAGGAAACATGTCGCATGAGGAGGATATTTCTGTCGTCGAGACCAATTCTGAGTATCGCCAGCTGCCGCTTTAAATCCCGACACATCGTTTCCTCTCCCAACGTTCCCCCCGGCAGCTCTTTCGAATCATCCCCTGGTTGTAGATTTCCATTTCCCAGGAGACATCTTCATCTGAAGCAAGGCTGACAGAGGAATATTCCTCATCGAACCAAAATGAATTCGGAGCTTGAAAATCAACACGACCATGGAGCCTCATTAAAGACCTTAGCCAAGCCACCAACACTCCTAAACTTAATGCACCTCCCGACAAGACAATGTTTCAAAGTTTCACCTTTAACAGGATCAATCACCCTCTTCACTTGATGTCGTAAACTGGCCTCCCTCGACAAATTGTTGTTTATTATCCCAGAAAACTGAGAAATTTGTAATAATTTCAAACAAGATTTCTATATGCCAAAACCTTGGGCAATCATTCTCTTAGATAGTTTTTCATGCCCACGACGTATAAAGTGGTCTATTTACATTATCAATCTGTATATTATTCTTATGTATCTTCGTACATATTATGTCCCAAACTGCACGAACCCTCTAGTCCAAGTGGTTAAATGAACGGTTGATCTTTTTAGAGGTCCCGAGTTCGAGCACCAGCGATGCCAGCAGAGTGATTGAGCGATCAATATCAAATGGTGGAGATTATATTCTAGAATAAATAGTACTTGTAATCATTATTAGCTTATTCAAAAAAAAAAATATTATGTCCCGAACTATTGTTTCTTTTTTATTTTGATCATCAAACTATTTTTTAATTTAAAATGTAATTGTTTAAAAATCAAATTAAAATTATTTTTTTTCTTTGTTTGGAAATCAAATTATATATATTTATTTTACAAATTATAATTAAATTATAAAAAATAAATGTATAATATTTATTGAAGATAAATTATAAAATTATTTATTTATATTTTAAAATTAAAACAATACTTTTTTAGAATTTATTTAATCTATATAATTTTATTTAATATAATATATCGGCTGAACCTTACGAATAATTTATTCTTGGTCATAGATTTAAGTTTGAACAACCTTGTCTTATGTACTAATATTTCTTTGTTTCACTCAACCGTCTAATCTCATTAGGTCATGTTTGGTGGAAATTATTGACATTTGAAAGGATGTTTCAACCTAGACGTTTTCCCCATCTGTATGTTCCTTTTGCAAAACACGATTTCCCCAGTTATGAGAGGTCTTCTGTTTGGTTGGGAATGCGGTTGGATGGGGAAGTTTTTATCTGTTTAGGAATTGAAGATTAGGACATGTAATCATATTTAACATCAAACAAACTGGTCATTTTCATTAACCTAATCTGTTAACCACTAGTCAAATAATTTCAGTCTAGTTACTTTGTTAATGACACCAAAAAAACATATATTATTTCGAATATATAGAAATCAAGTTTAAAAATTAAGGTTTAGGATTAAAATATAAAAAATTCAAAAAAAATTTAACTATTAAAATTTAAGATTTAAAATTTAAGTTTAACCGTTAAGATAGTAAAGAAGCCGAAGATATGTGTAATAGGTAGTTAAGGTGGAGCAGCCCTACAATCCAATTAGTGATAAACACAATAACTATGATTTAGGGTAAATTTTATTGGAGGTCCTTTATGTTTAGGGTTTATTTATTTTGATCATCAATTTTGAAAAAAAATTATTCACTAACGTTTTCGTCTGTTATTGGTTCGGTCACCCGATCCATTAACACCTGTTAATATATTAATAAAAGTTTTAATTTATAATTTAACTCCTGAACTTAAAATTTATTTTTTTCACTATTTTTGTTGTCAAGACTATACTCTCCGTCTTCCTCACAACAAAGTTTAGAGATGATTGTTGTGAGAAAGGCGAAGATAATAATCTGGAAAATAAAGATGGTAAAAAAAAGGTTTTGAAAGTTTAAGAATTAAATTGTAAATTAATTTTTTTTATTAACATGTCATGTTATCGTATTAATGTGGGTTAACGGTCGAGTGACCAAAACAGTAATAACTGAAAATATAAGTGATAAGAATATTTTTTTAAAAAAAATTGGTGATCAAAATAGAACAATCCTTAAAGATAAGGGATCTCTGGTGATGTTTACCTTTATGTATTAGCTGCCGAGTGCCATTCTTCTTCCCAATGTATTAGTCGGTTGATCAGATTTTGCATGCATGCCCCGAGCTTAGAATAAAATGAGAGGAATTATGGCCAACTTACCAGGCTCTATGGAGATTCGACATCGCTTATCTGCATCAATGTGAGTTCCCCCTCATCCCCATCTTTCTGTTCCTTGTTGGATAATTCAGCAACAGCAATCCATTTGATTCTTTTAGCACCAGAAACGGTAAATCTCGTAACCTAGTTTTTTCATTAACAATGTCACGATTCGAATTCTTGACCTAATTTGCAGTGAGGCCATATACAAAAGAAGGCTAAATAAGAACAAAGTGAAAGACGTTGATCACAAGCCTATCCATCTCCCATCAGTTCAAGACCGCAGCTCTTGTTGCTGCAAATATCCTCTGCTCAAGCTTCTCGTCCTTCTCATCGTTTGTATCACTTTCGTTAAGCTTTTCTACTCTCCACGGATCAATCGCAGCGACCCTTCGTTGCCAAAGAGTTCTTGGTACGTCTCTCGTACTGTCGCACACATACGTACGTACATACGCAGTTACGCACATACATAACGAAATGGATGCTCCATGCGTGCATGCAGGGCGAATTTCCTGAGCAGGTGGATATGGGGAGAAGTAGATTTTCGATATGTGTCGGATATAGATATCAGCTGGGATGATGTAATCAAAGTTATTGAGAAAATGAATAGAACGAATAATGATATTTTCCAGGGAATTGGACTTCTGAACTTCAATCATACTGAAATCACTCATTGGAAGCACCTTATACCAGATGCTAACCACATGGTTCTTCGGCTGGATCATGCGGACATGAACGTAACCTGGGACTCATTGTATCCCGAATGGATCGATGAGGAGCAAGAAGAAGACGTCCCAGTTTGTCCGACACTGCCGAAGATCAAAGTCCCTGGAAAACGTCTTGATCTGATCGCTGTCAAGCTTCCTTGTAGGAACGAAGGGAACTGGTCTAGGGATGTTGCTCGGTTGCATCTGCAGCTCGCGGCAGCAGGTCTCGCGACATCGGCCAAGGGGTTTTATCCGGTGCATGTTCTTTTCGTTTCAAACTGTTTCCCGATACCCAACATGTTCCCTTGCAAAGAACTTGTCGGACGACAGAACAATGTCTGGCTATACAAACCGGACTTGAATGTGTTGAGGGATAAGATTCAGCTCCCAATTGGTTCTTGTGAACTTGCACTTCCAGCTGGGATCAAAGGTCAGTTCTCTTCTAGATTTTTTATGCCCCAAAACTTCAAATTTTCTTAATTTCAATGGGGAAAAGTAACAAGTCATACATTATGTTAAATGCAGCACCAACATATTCGGGGAATGCATCTCGGGAAGCATATTGTCACGGGCCGTCAGTTCGAGCTCGTGCCACATGCGCATATTGCTGCCCAAGAGGTTCTTAGGGAGATTTTGGGCCTAAAGGTACCACCAGACTTAGCCCGTTCCATGGAGGATTCTAGAAGATAGCCATTTTGGCCTTGTAAACTTTCCTTGTATTCTTAGGATTTGTTTCCTTAGTTAACATGGAATATTCTTAGGATTGTGCCAATGTGGTTGGTAGGAAATGATCCTAGCCATCGATGTAAATCAGTGGGAACCGTCGGATGTAAGGGGAATCAACTATAAATAGAGACCTCCCCAGTCTCATTTGTATCATCTCATCTTTGAGTAATCAAGTGGCATTCACTCTAAAAAACTCTCTCAATTGTTCTTTGTGTTCTTCGCGTTCTTCTTTTCGTTCTTGAGTAGCCATACTCATAGTTTGCTTTCCGCCAGAACGATTCAGCGTTCTTAGTGCCTTGGGAAGTTTGATCTTCCGGAGCGAGTTTTCAGGCTGACTTAGTCGTTTGTCTAAGAACATCGACTAAGGCCGCGCGGTTCAGCTAGGTCAAGACTCTAGCCCCGTGACAAGTGGTATCAGAGCGTGGTTCGAGCAAGGCGCTAGTGATTATGGCACGTGGAGAAGAAGACGTTGCAGCAAAGGGTGTGAAGATCGTTGCTGGGCAAAGCCAAAGAGCAAGTTCGAGGGATGCTGTAGCTACGCTGGAGGAGCGAGTTGATAAACTCAGCCAGGTGGCCAACGGTGCGGAAGAGAGGTGCGAGGTGCTTGAGGCCGAATTGCAGGCTGTGAAGATTGAGATGGAGGAGATGAAGGCAGACTTGTATATTTACAAAGTTGCCTTGATGAATGGAAAGATGGCCACTGCATCCAAGTCGAAGAAGGACATTCCAAAGCCAAAGGTGTTCAAGGGGAACCGATCGGCCCAAGATGTTGAGAACTTCTTGTGGGGCATGGAGCAGTATTTTCGAGCCATGGGCATCAAGGATGATGCGGAGAAAGTAAACGTTGCTTCGATGTATTTAACTGATGTCGCTCTTTTGTGGTGGCGACGCAGATGCTCGGAGGAGCCGAGTGGAGACATTCCTTTTGAGACATGGAAGGAGTTCCAAGTTGAGTTCAAAGAACAATTCTATCCGACGAATGCTCAACGGGAGGCTCGTAAGAAGTTGCGGCAATTGAAACATGAGGGTTCCATCACTGACTATGTCAGGAAGTTCATTGAAATCAAGCTCCAAATCCAGGACTTGAGTGAAGCGGAGGGATTTTCCTACTTCATGGATGGACTCCAAAAATGGGCTCAAATGGAGCTAGAGCGGAGGGGAGTCGAGGAGCTTTCCAAAGCCTTTACCGCAGCCGAGTCCATAGCTCAGTTCGAAGTTGACATGTCCAAGTCTTCCAAGCCCCGAGGTAAGAGCTTTGGTGGGGGAGACGAGGAGGATAATCATTCTTGCAATGATGATGAGAGGGTCAACAAGTTTGTCAAACCATCGGAGAAAAAGGATCGAGGGCCTTTGAAGTGCTACCATTGCCATGGTTCACACTTGGTGAAAGAGTGTCCCAAGAAGAAGCGCCCCGATACGATCAATGATGCGGATGACGAGCAAGAGGATGAGGAATGTATGCTTGGTACGATTGCTAGTGTTAGAGCAATCAAGCCAAGGGTGGGGAAGCAATGTTACGAGAGCAAGGGACCTCACGTAGTTCGTGAGCACCCGGATCGAGCCAAGCAGCCCAAAAGGGACAAGCCCGAGTCAAGTGAGGCTTGTAAGCTTGGGGCAATGATACTAAATTCTGCAAAGGCGAAGAAGGGCCCGAAGCAGAATGGGTTGATGTTTGTCAACATCAACGTGGCGGGACGATCGAGGAGTGCTCTAGTGGATACCGGAGCATCCGATCTCTTCATGTCAAAGATGGCTGCTGAGAAGCTTGGTCTCGAAGTTGAAGGTTCAACCAAAAAGATCAAGACCGTTAATGCCAAGGAGGTTCCAGTTGTTGGAACAGTGCGGAAGGTAGAGCTGCAGATTGGTGAATGGAAGGCCAAGGAAGATTTCAAGGTAATTCACTTAGATGACTTTGATTTCGTTTTGGGGCTTAACTTCCTTGACCGTGTTCAAGCTCTTATCATCCCTTGTGCCGATGTTATATGCATTTTGGATCCGAAACAACATTGTGTTGTGCCCGTGTATCGAGACAAGGGACGGAGGATCGAGAAGCTGACATCCATTCAGCTTACCAAGGATGCTCCAAGGGAAGGAGGCATCGCTTTGGAGGCTATTGGAGTGGACACCTTGGTGGGGCAAGAGTTGCCTGAGCCACATGATAGTGAACCCGTGGGAGATCCATCCATTGAGGAGATGGACGAGGCATCGAGCTTCAATGAAGACGGAGCATCGATGGGAGCATCAAACTTCACGAGTGAAGAAAGATTGATGCGAGTTAGAGTGAATGCGGAAAAGTTGATTGAGGTACATCCCGAACACAATGATTGTGTTTTACAGTTTGATTTGCCTTGTTTGTCGGGTGTAGGCCAGCAAAAACCTAACCCTTCAAATGGAGTTGTCGATACTTGGCGAGAGCACAAGCCACCTTTCAGAGTTCTTAGGCGCAAACGAGGGTTGCCGACGATCTTGAGAGACCGCTCAGTGTTCAATGTTGTGGCGTCCAAGTCATTGTGCAAGGACCATGTGTGTCCAAATGGGGGCAAATCACAACTGGTAGGAGCTAACTCCTACGATCGAGATGCGCTTGGAGGGACGGTGACTGATGTTAGATGGCGACGAGTACCAAAGCAAGCAGTCCATTTGGGTGGACAACTGAGCCAGAGTCGAGTGCTCTTTATGAGAAGAGCATCCAGCCCGATTCAGAGTTTGGGGCAAGCCGAGGTGACAAGGAATTCCCAGGATCGGTTCTATCTTCGTTCCGAGGCGGCGACGAGGGCGTCGCCATGTTTGGTGGGGGAGAATGTCACGGGCCGTCAGTTCGAGCTCGTGCCACATGCGCATATTGCTGCCCAAGAGGTTCTTAGGGAGATTTTGGGCCTAAAGGTACCACCAGACTTAGCCCGTTCCATGGAGGATTCTAGAAGATAGCCATTTTGGCCTTGTAAACTTTCCTTGTATTCTTAGGATTTGTTTCCTTAGTTAACATGGAATATTCTTAGGATTGTGCCAATGTGGTTGGTAGGAAATGATCCTAGCCATCGATGTAAATCAGTGGGAACCGTCGGATGTAAGGGGAATCAACTATAAATAGAGACCTCCCCAGTCTCATTTGTATCATCTCATCTTTGAGTAATCAAGTGGCATTCACTCTAAAAAACTCTCTCAATTGTTCTTTGTGTTCTTCGCGTTCTTCTTTTCGTTCTTGAGTAGCCATACTCATAGTTTGCTTTCCGCCAGAACGATTCAGCGTTCTTAGTGCCTTGGGAAGTTTGATCTTCCGGAGCGAGTTTTCAGGCTGACTTAGTCGTTTGTCTAAGAACATCGACTAAGGCCGCGCGGTTCAGCTAGGTCAAGACTCTAGCCCCGTGACAATATGCAACAATTCTCCATTCGGCTCATATATATGTATGTGGGGCTATAGCAGCGGCTCAAAGTATCCGCATGTCCGGTTCGACTCGAGACCTTGTGATACTCGTCGATGAGACGATCAATGTGTATTACAGGAGTGGACTAGAGGCAGCTGGATGGAAAGTCCGGACAATCCAAAGAATCAGGAATCCAAAAGCTGAAAAAGACGCGTACAACGAATATAACTACAGCAAGTTCCGGTTATGGCAGCTCACCGAGTATGACAAGATCATATTCATCGACGCCGACTTGCTAATTCTTCGTAACATCAATTTCTTATTCGGGATGTCGGAAATATCAGCAACGGGAAACAATGCCACGCTTTTCAACTCCGGTGTTATGCTCATCGAGCCATCAAATTGCACCTTCCAACTCTTGATGAATCACATCAATGTGTTCGAGTCGTACAATGGTGGGGATCAAGGGTACTTAAACGAGATCTTCACATGGTGGCACCGGATTCCCCGGCACATGAACTTCCTCAAACATTTCTGGAGCGGCGACGAGGAAGACGTCAAGCGAAAGAAAACCAATCTTTTCGGCACCGATCCGCCGATCCTTTACGTGCTTCACTACCTAGGCATAAAACCATGGTTGTGCTACAAGGACTATGACTGCAATTGGAATGTGGACATAATGCTAGAGTTTGCTAGCGATGTGGCACATGAAAGGTGGTGGAAAGTACACGATGCGATGCCGGAGAAATTACAGCAATTCTGCTTGTTGAGATCGAAGCAAAAGGCGCAGTTAGAGTTCGATCGTAGGGAAGCCAAGAAGGCTGATTTCAGCAGCGGACATTGGAGGATCAAAGTGAAGGACAGGCGAAGGAAGAAGTGCATTGACAATGTCTGTGAATGGAAAAGCATGTTGAAACACTGGGGTGAAAGTAACTGGACTGATAATGAATTTTATGTCCCGACACCACCGGCAATCAGCACTGCTTTACTCTCAGACTAATGAGTTTGATTTCTGAGTGTGCTTTTGTTTCATTTTTCTTCTGCTTTTTGTACGTGGGTTCGAACATCGATATTTACCTAAATATAAAATTTTATTTAATAAAAAATGTAATCAAATTAAAAATAAAAAAAAAAAAAGCATAGGACCATTAGGCTCGGTTTGATCCACTTAATCCAATCAACCTAGTTTAGCTAGGTTGACTATAATTTTAACATGGATTTGATCTCCTATAGACTGGTAGGTTTTAGGTGGGCTTCAATTACAACTTTAGTAAAATAAACCCAATATTTGTTGTTAGAATTAAATAAATCTTTAGATGTCATATTTAAATCAATATCAACTATTAAATCAGACAAATCAATTTAAATCTCGGATCAAATTTACTAGTTCTAACCATCCTATACGAATCCCATTATGTACCACAAAGAAATACAAAATAAGTGAGTGGTGATGTCTGCTGTCTACTGTCCATATCTTTGGTATCCACTTTCAGACACGCCTCCGTGGCTCCATCTCATCGTCACTAAGAACCAACCTCCCACCCACACAGCTCTCTTGCTTCCATCAGATCCACAACCATACCAAAGATTAGTGTTAGAAAATGCATTTCAGTAAAGATTACTGTAAATGGCGTGACCAATTTCTTTTTTTTATTCCTGTAGCCTGTAGGTGAGTGGAGTACACAGTCAGTGAATCAAAGGCTGATCAGACCTTAGATTTAGTTTTAGTGAACAGAAATTCATTATCCGTTTTTGTGTTTTTTTTATGCCTCGCATTAAAGATTTAAGGTTAATATTTAGGATTAGAGTTTAGAGATTTTGAGTAGGGTATATTTTTTAGGTTTAGAAATTAATATTAAGAGTTATGGCTTATAATTTAATTTTTTGATTTAGGGGGTAAAAAGTCTTTGAACTATTGAAAATAAATCAATCAAAACATTTGATCTTATTTTGCATCCAATTAAGCTCTTGAACTAAGATATTGAATCAATTAAGCTACTAAACCGACAAATTAAATCATTTGATTTAATTTCTTGATTTAAGAAATTAGATGAAAAGAAATTAAGCGCTTAATTTATTTTTTAAAAAAAAGGGAAGAATTTCTTACACCATTAAACTTTATTTTTTCTACTATCCAAGCATAGAAAAGAATAAATAAAAAAGCAAATATGATTTATGTTCGTTTGTCGTGTGACTGATTAACATCTAGTGAAAAAACAAATATATTTATATAAGAAAACTCAAATTCAAATATTGATATTATGAATGAATATGGAGAGTCTATCCGTGATTGTTCCAACCAACATCTGTTTATGTGAATATCATCCACCTATGTGAATTACCTAAAAATTTGGTGTCCATCCTCACATGTTCCCACCAACAACATCTACCTATAGAATGGATCAAACTGAACTAAAAATTAATTGTAAAATAAACTTTTATAATATTTGAATTAAATTAGCCAATGAAAAAAAAATTAAATATTTATAATTAAAAAAAGAAAAACATAAGTAGGAAAGGTAGTTGGGGCAGATGAAGACCCTTATCTTATTCAAAGTTAGGAACAAGGTTAGTATGAAACTGCCCTTGTCTACTAATTTAATATTTTTTAAAAAAATCTGATTAAATCTCTTAAAATTATCAAAAGTTTTAATTAAACCCTCAAATGTTTAATTTTTTTTATTTAAACCTTAAAAAAATTTAAAAAATATTTTATCCCAAAGTCTTACTCCAAGTTCCGCCATTGTAGGGTAGAGATCCCCGCAATCTACAAGGCAACATGAGCCATGAAGTGAACAAAGAGATATGATAGAGGAGATGAGATATTTCTCTTATGATCAGACAGGCTTTCTCTATTTATTAACCCCAAGTGTTTATTGATGATTAAATGGTATCAGACCTAGTGATGTTCAAAATTTATCTAGTGGGGTTTTTGGACATGCACAATAAGAGCGATCGCACAGGGTCCTAAAAAAGAGGGCCCAAATTTTGATAAATTTTGAACATTGTTAATCTCGAAATTCATTAAAAAATTTTGAAAACGTTATTAAGAAATATGAGTTATAATTGTTAAAACATTATAATTATTTCTTAAATATGACAATTGATTATAGAAACTTATTGATTATTACTATTACTATTGCTTCAGTAGAATTAATAAAGTTTTGGACAGACGCGATAGAAACGATCGCACAGGGGCCCCTAAAAAGAATATTTGTTTCTAAGGGTTACAATTTTATAACTAGCGAAGGTCATGAACAATTACTTTTTAAAGATCATATTTTAATAAATTGTACATGACCCCCAAAAACTTTAAACCGATGCCGAGATCATTAGTCTCCAAAGGAGCCTTTCTATAAAGAAAGCTGCAGATTTGTATGTTATCTAGTCAGCCACCCACTGGATAGGATAGTTAGCTCATAGCTGACGCTAAACAATGCGTGGGCGAAGGCGTCAAGCAATGTGCAAACAACCCTTAGCCGACACAAGTACTCAACATGGTATGATTTCAGACATCAGTGCCTACAGGCTACATCAGTGCATTTGCTTTGCCCAAGTTGTTCAACCAAGTGACGTTAACTTGCAACAACCTTCAAGACTTTGTTAACATAAGCGTTTCAGGGGTATAGATTTAAGAATTAATATTCGAAATTAAAATTTTGTTAAACTAATTTTCATAATATAATACATATCGATAATCAAATAAGTATCGAATATAATTAGATTTTTAGGTATTAATTTTCTTATTCGAATTGTTATTACTTTGACGTAACAAACGAGCTTATACATGGAGAAGATCAAGATGATGTTGGGATCCACTCATCTCCTTGAATGAAATTCTCAACAGAGTAAGTATACACAGACTGTGCTGGTATTTGCGTGCTCCATGCAACTCTGCCTGACACATTGGAACCCGGTCCGGAAGTACCATATTCTCCATAGAAAAGTGTTTGCAATGCAAAGTCACCGCTCCACGGCATCCATCCGTCCGGCGATATTAGAGGTCCCATTACACAGTTTACATAAACCGTCCTCGAATATTCCTTCCAGGGCCTTCCCAGAAAGTTCTTGTGCACTTTAGGGTTGCTAAAGTAGTATTTCATGTATTCATCGGTGCCGTTGAGTAAGCAGTTTTGGAAAATGAGACCGGTTGATTGAGCAGGATCGGTTCTGCCGTGAGCTGTGATGGCGTTGTTTTCTCCTTTTCCGGGATTCAACTGTCGGGGAACAACCAAAATGTCGCATTCTTGGAATACGGCGGCAGAGTTTCCGAAGATGAAATCCACGTTCCCTTGAATCCGACACTTCTTGTAGAACTGGCGGAGCGAGTGAGCGTAGAGAGTATCTTGATTTCCGATGAATTCACAGTTCTCGATGACGGAAAGATCGCTATCGGATCGGAAGGCTACCGCTTGGTGAGCATCGGGGCCTGCCGTGTTGGCGAATGTGAGGCCGCTGGCCATAAATCCATCCCCAAGAACTCCTGCAACAGGATAATGTAGATGTAATAATAAATTAAAGTTGAAGTTAAAATAAGAGGTAACTCACCGACGGTGGCGGAGTTATAGGTGGTCATTCCCGGCTGCCCCACATTTAGAGAACCTGTAATAACGGTTTTACCCATCCCCTCCCCCAAAAACACCACGTTCCTCTTCGGCAACGGAATCCTCACCGTTTCCTCGTACACCCCTTCTTTTATCAGTATCACGAACCGCCGCGTCGCCTCCGCATTATCCGGAGCTGCGTTCACCGCCTCCTGCACCGTCTTGTAACACCCCCCGCTCCCGTCTTTACACACCGTCACGTCCGGCTTCAACCCGCTCGGGACTCCCCCGCCGGAAACTAACGCTGTCCCGCCCGACCCTTTTTCGTAGTACCCGTCCCGTTCCGTCTTGGGCAGGAGCCAGGAGCTGACGTCGTCCCCGTAATTATCGTATGCGACCATCATGCTCAATGCATTGCTGGTGTGATGCATCAGAGAGTCCAGAAACGCCATCGTTTCGTTAACCAACTGGGTGTCGTTAGCGTACTTGAGCGCGCCCCAGCAGTCGTACTGATAGCAAAGCGCAGCGCTCATCCATGCCCGTGCGTCCTTGATCTTTCCGCGAGTCAAGCCATCGACGGTGGAGTTGATACGGTGATCCGAGTTGGAAAGGATCTCGACGCAGATAGCGGCAGCGTTGGTTCGGTTGAGGTTTCCCTTGGAGGAGTCGAGGATGGATTTGACCATGTCCTGTCCGGTTTTAAGGTTCTGTGAAGATACAGAAATGGCGGATAGGATGAGTTGTAGGGAAGTTGGGTTTGGAGGGAGAGAAGAGTAGTGTGTGAGAGCGGCCTCACACGGTTGCGGGAAACGAGTGGATTTGCATGCAAGGCGTATTTGGGATGCGTTCTGCGTTGGTTTTTGCTGGATGCGGTGGTTCTGGGAGGCAGAGAGGGTGTAGAAAAAGGTTAGAGTTAGAAGGGAACGGAGGAGAAAAACAGACATTGTGATTTGTGATTGAAGTGATTTTTGTAAGAATGATTATTGTATTGTTGCGGTGGTGGAGATGAATTTATGTTTATACTTTGGATTGTGGGGAATGTTAAGAATAGGTGAGTTGTATTTAGTTGATTAGTTATCTGTTAAGACTTGATTGTGTTGGATTGATTACTCCGTTAGGGTTTGGTTATTAATTGGTTGTTAAACAAATGGGCATTCTCTTTAGGTTATAAATATTTTTTTAAAAAATTACTCCCTCTCTCCCATCTAAGTGCTATCAAATTAGATTCTAAGGTGCGGACGGGATTAGTTCCTGATGGTGCGACGAAACTGACTCCGATGATATTATTGGGTTGGATGTTTTGGTGTGCACTGGAATCAGACCCTAAACTCGAGTTTTGAGCATAATCGGTCGTTGGTTGTGGGTGTGATCGGCTCCAGTGGTGCGTTTGTAGGCGGACTCCATGGTGAAGAAAGATTCGGCTCCTATGGAACAGTCAGACTCGGCACCCATGGTGCGGACAGATTCGACACTCACGGTGCGGATAATCTCGTCCCCTATGGTGCCGAGGGACTTGACCCCCTTGTTGCGGATCGATGTAGCCCTTAAGTGTACAAAAAATTTGGACTCAATATGGTGGTCTGCGACATTACTTTTTAAAATTAAAATTTTAACTATAGTTATTTTAAATATTTTAATTTATTAAATTTTATAAAATATATATATTTTTAAATGCTTAATTAGAAGTTTCTAAAATATATTTTTTTTATATTTTTATAATAATAGATTTAAAGTTAGACGTTATAATATATATTTTTTATATTTTTATCAATAATATATTTTAAATATTTTTAAAGTAATTATTAATATTTAAATTTTTATAAAATAGAATAATATAATTCTTTTTATCATTCAATTAATTAGAGAGTCTTGCATATCATTTTTATTTGTTAAAAATAAAATAAATTAGGTTAAAAATTAAGGTTGATGGAGAATACCAGAACAAACCATTTAAAATGGAATGAAAAAAGTGAGCTTTAGCCCACTGATAAAATTGGGCCAAATAAAGTATAACCATTTAAAAAGATGTCCGAGAAAAGAGATTCGATTCAGACAGAAACTAAAATATTACCCTGTCTTAATTGAAATGTTAGATAAAATTAGGGGAGTTTTCGAGCTGTATATGTTTAAAATAAAGGATGAGTCTAACACATGCGTCGAACATTGTTAAACATCATTAACGATGAACACCGCTGAACACTATTAAATTAATTAATAAATTATAAAAATTTTAAGGACTAAACATACAATTTCAAATTATTTAAAATAAAATTTTAAATGAATTATATATATTATATTTTATTTTTTTTAAATAATTTATTTAAATTATTTTTAATTTAAAATTAAAAAATATTAAATCCAAAACCTAAAACCCTAAACTCAAGGTAAAAATATTAAACAATAAAATCAGAAGCCATAAAATCTAAAAAATATAATCATACCCTAAACCCTAAGATAGAAAATTTGAAACCCTAAAAAGTATAAACCCTAAACTTAAAACTCAAAATTAGTTTAAGATTTAGATATATGGGTTTTGGATAATTTAGTGTTTATGGTTTAGTATTTTTAGGGTTTTTATTTTAAGTTTTTTATTTAGGGTTTTGAGATTTTATATATTTAGGGTTTAGAATTTAATGTTTAGTGATTTAGGTTTTAGATTTTGGTTTTAAGGTTTAAAGTTTAAGATTTTTTATTTTTTAAAATTAATTTAAATTAGTATTTTATTAATTATTTTAAAAAACAAAATAAAATATATAGAAAGTAATTTAATAAAAATTTATTTTAAATAATTTATAATTATACGTTGAGTCCTTAAATTTTTTTAATCTTTATTAATTAGTTTAATAATATTCAACGTGTTCATCATTAGCGATGTTCAGCGATATTCGACACCCGTTATAAAATTTTCCATAAAATAAATAAAGTTTTAACAGATAATTAAACGATAAAAAATAGAGGATTAAGGCTTATTTCACTGATTTGTAAACTGACATATAATAATTTACATAACATATAATATTAATTCAGTTTAGAGAAAATAAAACCATATATTTATATTGTGTCATATTCATTTTTGCAGGTTAAGCTAATAAATTATAAAAATATTAGACTAATTATTAAGTTGGTTAGACAGAGTTATTAGTCTACTTTCATTTTTATTCTTTATGTTTTGAGTTTAAAATCGAATATAAATATTTTTTAAAATTCTTTTTTTCTTCTAAATAAAAATAGAAATAGATTTTATAATAAAAAAAGGCTTCGTAACCCATACGATGAGTTTGTTTCCTCCTGTTCCCAATGCCACATGGAAGTCGATTTTTGCACTGCAGATTCTGTTTTTTATCCGACAACTGAGATGTTCCCTTTTCCTTCTCTTTTCCAAACTTGTATTTTCAACTTTCTCAAACTCTGAGACCTGACCAAGGCATCCTACAGTCATGGGCGTGGGCGTGGGCGTGGGGATCTTAAATTTCAGAACCTAAGGAAGTAAACGGATCGTCTAACTCTTAATTGATGCCTTTACTTTAAAGTTTAAATTAGTGGGTTTCATGTAGGGGTGAGAAAAAATTCGATTACTCGATCTCAATCTCAGATCCGGTAAGATCTAATAGATTTTTATCTGGTATTGGTCCTGGTAGGACCAGAACTGGATCCAAAATTTAGGTCCCGGTTATAACCAGGACTAGATCTTGATTTTTTGAATACAGTACCCGATGGATACCCAGTAGGACCGGGACCAATGCCAAATATATGATATTAGTTTTCTTTTTTTTATTTTTTTATCAAATTTTCTCTTTATATATGAATATTATGAGTATGATTAGTTTTAAAACTTCAAATTTTCAAGTCTATAATATTCTAATTTTATTATTTAATACTATTATTGGTGGTTGAAATTTTTTTTCTCCAATTACTCAAAAAATTTTAAGAATAAACTAATTGACCGGATACCCGATATTGGAACTGGTACCCACCAGTAACGAGATCGGTTCTTAAAATTTAAGATCCGGTGTGACTAGGACTGGTTTCAATTTTTAGGGACCGATGGTTACCGGATCGGGGACCAATTCTATTCAAATTGGCCGGGTACCCGGTCTTGCCCACCCTAGTTTCAAGTTTAGAGTTTAGGAAATTAAGGATAAAGTATATCTTTTAGGGTATAGGGTGTAAAATTTAAAAAATAAGAGTTAAAGTTTAAAATTTAATTTTTTAAAATATTTAAGTAGAAAATATGAAAAGTGACAAATTAAAAAGTAAGAAGATTTGTACCCTAAGGAAATACATTTATTTGCAAAGTCTAATCATATTTCCATTCCAGTTCACAAGGAAGGTTGTAACGATGATATGGGTGAATTGTGTGGTTAGTCACTAAGATATAGCGTGGATTATTTTCCGACCATTATAAAAAACATTTTGTCAATTATGTCATTGATATTCCATTTTAATATATATAGTTTTTTTGAATAAATAAAATTTTATTTATACAAAAACTACAAAAGGGATATAAAATATTATAAAATAACTCACGCAAATCTTGAACCTACAACTTTCGCGTTATTAACCCAACACTTTAAGCAACTGAGTTAATAAACATATTCTATTTTAATATCAATCAAGTCACTGACTTAAGATTTTTAAACCTAAAATTCAAAATTATTTTACTCAGGCACTCGACATGAAATAAAATAATTAAAGGGTTATTCTAATATCACTTACCATGGGATTATAATAGTCTTCACATAATATATATCTAGTAAAATGTACAAGACTATTGTTTATATATCTCAAAATTTTCTTTTACTTTTAACGTGATTATTTTTTTTTCAAACGCAATAATTATTACGTAATTGAATAGATAATATATAAATTTAAAACCCTAAAATACTAATATTAATATATAGTTGGCAAAAGATAAACACTTGATGTACTAGATGATAGTCCACAAATCCTCCATCCCCCTCCCCTCCACCCTAGGATCCCTACAACTAGGTTTCTCCTTCAACTCTAAACCATCTATCACCTACCCAAAACCAAACGCATCACAAATTTAGTTAAGACACAACTGAGTATGTCATCAAGGATCAATTAACATTTCCTCACGGAAACAAACACAGGACTCAATTGGTCGTAGATAAAGAAAGATGGAGAATATAGTCGTGTACGGACAAGATTATTAGTTGAAATACTGTCGGCAAAAAATAAATAGGGAAATGTATTTAAAAGTATAGAAATAAATGCATGAATCATCTTATTTTAATGATCGAAAGATTGATTGTTCAATAGCCGAGAGTAATAGATATTATTTGTATTCACTGTAGTTGATTAAAAAAAATATAAAAATGAATATGATACATTGTTGATTGATAGATTTTCGATAGGAGAGTGCATTATTTGATTTTAATCGAATAAATCGATGGAATTAAATTTATTTGGTTAATTCAAACGAATTAATTGAAATAATTTCGGTTTGATTAATTCAATTATGACTAGTTAGGTTCTATTAATGATTAAAGTTTTAAAATTTTCAATAAATTCAATTGTGACTAATTCGATTTAATTATCGACCCAATTAACCGAATACACACCTTTAATCTTATTTTTTCCCTAAAAATAAAATTAAAATGATATTTGTAGGAAATGAGAATGACTCGAACCATTAATCTAAGACATATAACCTACGAACTTGCAAGTGTGTAAAGACCATTTTAGTATTTTAGTATTTTAGTTCATTGGAAAAAGACAATTTGTAAGAGAAAAATAACCCAGGATGGTAAACGGGAAAGGAGGGTGCAGATATCTCTTTTTATATTTTTATTTAACTTTTTTATTTATCATCTATTTATTATTTAAATTGAGTATAATTTTTAAATATACATTCATCTAGATAAATATATTCTCAAATTCATACTCATAGAGCTATAAATGAGACGAGACAGATCACGAGTTATTCAAGTTCGATTCGGTCATAGTTCGATTAAAACTCGATTCAATCTCGAACTCGACTTGAGTTCTTGATGAGCTGAGCCGAACTATATGATACCCGACTCGAAAAGCTCACGAGCTACTCGAAAATATAAATATACTATTTTTTTATTTTTTATAATTTTAAATCTAAATTTCTAAACTTAAAACCCTAATCATAAGTCTTAAACACTAAATTAACACACTTAACCCTAAAATTAACAAGCTTGAGTTTACACAACTTGTGTATCAAAGTTTTTTCTTTATTAAACTTTAAATGAGACATGACAAATAAGAGTTACTCGAGTTTAACACGGTCAAAGATCGATAAACACTTGACTCTATTAGGCTCGAATAAAGCTCGAAGTAACTCGAATTCTTAACGAGTCAAGACGAGCATTTAATACATTTTTTATTAATACGAAAATACGTTAAATATATTTTCTTAATTAGGGTTAATAGCACTGATAGTCATCAAAAAAATTTATTAAAAGTTGAATGGGTTTTTTACCTATTTGATCCCTAAATTTTAATTCGTTTAAACATTGCCTCTTATTTTTTACAATCTCGAGTCAAGTTTATTAGATCTGATTGATATGTTTTGAAGGAAAAATTATTAGGTGAATCTTGTTCATTATGTCATCTGTGGTCCCAACCAATCAGATTTATTCATTTTAATTCTTTTAAATGAATCATTACCTTTTTTTTACATGTAATTAGTGAATAAGTTGTTATTAAATAATTATTTAAAGATGAACGGTCTTAATTATTTAAACCATAAATAAAATAATGAACATGATTCACCTAATAATCTCTGGCTTTAGAGTGATTGGATCATTCATGTCATTAACCCTCTCATCTTTATTGAATGAATCTATTAATATTTCTCAATGTCAGTAGTGATATATTTTTCATTGAGTAAAGAGATAATTAGTTTTTAATATAAATATCATATTTTGAATTTATACAATATTAAATAATGTGAATATTTTTAATAATTCAATTAATGAATAGATTTAAGTAGTAATAAATTTTTTGACTCGATTAGTTTGTCATCTTTACGAGAAATTATATCATGAATCTTTTGTACCACGTTATTCGTGATCCCAACGAACTAAATTTATCTATTTTTAATTTTTAAGTTGAATCATCACCTCTTTTCTACGTATAATTAGTGAGTTGGTAGTTATTGAGAGATTATATCATGAATCCTTTTCACCACGTCATCCGTGATCCATGCAATCATATTTAAGTAACTACTTGATAACTACCCAGTAATTATATGTAAGAAATAAATGATGATTCACCTTAAAAAATATAAAATGAATAGATCTGATTGATTGACACCACGGATGATATAGTAAAAAGAATTTGTGATATATTTTTTCGTAATTATCAGATAATTATTTAAAATAAACGAACTTAATTACGTAAATCATGAATAATATAATAAACAAGGTTCATGATATAATCTCTCCGTATTTATATTAGGTTATTACATCATGGATGTTGGAGAAGGGCCGGTGAAACTGTATGAAAAAGAATGATTGTTTTTAGCACGCGCAAATCAAGAGCAAGGAGAATTATAACATAGATTCAGGAGAAGTGAACAAAGGATATTTGTTGCACTGCATTTATCATCATCATCATCATTTACATATTTATTTCAGAAAAAAAAAAAAAAAAGATGATCGAAGCTATCTGTCTGGCCGTCGAACATAGGTTGAATCCTAGGATGTGTAATGCAGTAATCGTTGAGATATTTAATTTTGATTTAAGTTAAATAAAAAATATTTTAAATTTTAATTAAGTTAAAAAAAGTAAAAAAATCATTAATTTAAAAATATGTTTAAAAGGTTTTAAAAGAATTTTTGATATGTCTAAATATTTTTAAAATAATCAAAATATCTAAAACATATTTCAAGTACCTATTCTTTCCTCGATACTAATACCTAAACAGTCATATTATTTTGAGAAACAGAAGTTGGAAACTCTTTTACCCTATTATAATGAATTTTTTATATAATATATATATTTCTTCGTATTTTTTATATATAATAATATTTTTTATATCAACATATATATCATAAAAAATAAAGTATTTATTTTAAACTTAAAAATAAATTTATTAATTATTAAAAATTTGGGTTATTTGAGTTTTCATTTTATAACTCAAACTTTATTTTAAATTTTTTTAAAATCAAATTTATGAAATCTCGAGTAAAATCAAGACGAATCAAATATTTTTATCTTCAAATTAAATTAAATTTTGTTCACTCGTAAATTTATTTCCCGAAACATAAGGTGTAGCCGAGTTGGTTGTGAGCAGCTACTTCCTATGGGAGGCTTGGGTCCAAACAACAATATTCTTCATCTTTCTCAACCATTTACAACAATTTTATTTAAAAGAGATAATTTAGTTTTCTATATTATTTTTTGTTGTCTTTTTAAATTTTAAGGTTTTATTATAATTAATCTAAATTCATCTACGTCACATAATATAATTAATTATATTCTTAAAAAGTATTTTTTAAAAACAATATTTTTAAAAAGTTATGTTTCATTAATTACATTTCTAAACCTTAGATCCTAACCCTAAATTTTAAACCTAAACTATTAAACCCTAAACCTAAATCTTAATTATGAAACATTAAATCTAAACTTATAAACCCTAAACCTTAAAACATCGACCATAAATTCTAACTTTTAAACCTTAACTATTAAACTCTAAACCTTAACCCTAAACCTTAACTACTAAACTCTAAACCCTAAATATAAATCTAAATCTTAATTACTAAACCCTAAACCTAAATCTAAACCCTAAACCTAACTCTAAACCATAAATTCATTTATAAAATTATTCAAACAACCTAAATTATTCAAACACATTTTTTTAAGAATGTAATTAATTATATCCTATTATATTTTATTAAAGAAGTAAAATAAACATTAATTATAACTCATTTATAAAATTCTTATCCACAATCCTAAAGGCTTTCAATAACAAAATTCTAATAATAATCATAGAGCAAAATTAATAAATTAACGTTAAAAAATTCCATTAACAATTAAAATATAACATGTGATAAGTTATAAATTTTGAATATTTTTTAGAAAATGAAATAAAATTTATAATTTTATAAAATAAACCTTAAATCTTTTAAATCCATATACCAAATACCTAACCATTAAAATTCATTGTTATCATTGACTCTCTTTCTCGATATCGAACCACCATTCTTTAGTTACACAACTTGTTATCACCCCTTAATATCTAAATCTTAATATTTAAATTTTCTAAAATGTCAAAAGAATTTATTATCAAACCCTAAACTCTTATTTTTAAAAATTTTAGTTTGTTATATTAAGATATAAAGATTTATGATTTTTAAAATATAATTAAAAATAAATTATATTATCATATTTTTATAGGGTAATCGTTGACCACTGACAATTACCATCTTCTTAACCCATATGTTTAGCATCATCAAAAGGGTCCAAAAGGGTAAAGGAATAGTGTTAGGGCACAGAAACAATTTTGAGAATATATATAATAAGTTAAATGCTTTGAATGTTTAGCTTAATGGTAAGACTAATGCATGCCATACATGCATGCATACATAATCAGAAGTCTTAAAAAGCCAAACAAAACCTTACAACTTTTAAAATTGAAAACCAAACCCTAATGAATAAAAACCCTAAAAATTTCAGTGCTTGATAAAGATTGGTCTGACATAAAAAGAAAAAGAATGAAATCAGTCTAGAAATATGGCAAAGCCTGCTGCTAGCTGCACTAGGTAGGGTCATGCAGTTCAAGTCTTGGTTCTAGCTAGAGTTGCAGTCGCGAGAAAAGAAAAAGGAAAAATAGTACCCCTTCTTCATCATTTGATCCAACAAAGAGGACGTCCAAAATTTATACACAATCTAGTTTTACAAAGTTTTATGCGTATTAGTATATAATATACAAAGTTTTCCGGGGTTTCACCATGAATAATTTGAATCAACATGTATTATATATATAATTTTGGTGTATGAATCTTTCAACGAAAATATTTCGTATACACAAAGTCTCAAACACAGAACTTATAAATATTATACCAAACTGTTTATTACTTGAACCAATGTTCGAGTTCTAAGACACTTTAGTTATGACTTATTGGGCATGAAAGGTTCTTAAAGGCAGAGAAACACCAAAGAAGGGTTTTCTTTTGCCAATAACCAAACCCTTTCGCATTTGGTCTTTTATAGAAACAAAGGGTAACCCTTTAATGTGTTATTATAACAAGTGCAAACCCCTTCAAACAAGCCATTGAGCACACTTTTCCTCTCTCTTCCTTATTTCTTTCTCTCTCTTTTTTTTCAAGAGAGAAAACCCAAAAGCTGAATCTTTCATCACTCACTTTGATGGATATCAATCAAACATTAAAGCTCCAAAATCAGACTTGGAGTGTTGAAATGTCCATGGAAGATCAAATCATCAATCACCAAGCTCCTTTGCACCCTATTTGGGCAAGCTTCCCTTTACAAACCCCATTCCCTACCTCATCTATAGCATATTCTCAAGTACTTAGCGCACCTACTGTTTACACCACTCATGATGAACAGCTAGGTTACCTTGTTCAAGAGGAGGAGGAGCCTGAGGAGGAGTTGAGCGCCATGAAGGAGATGTTGTACAAGATTGCTGCGATGCAGCCTGTCGACATCGATCCATCCACCATCCAGAAGCCGAAGCGGCGCAACGTGAGGATCAGCGACGACCCCCAGAGCGTTGCGGCGCGTCACAGGAGGGAGAGGATAAGCGAGAAGATCAGGATTCTTAAACGGCTTGTCCCGGGAGGGGCTAAATTGGACACCGCGTCGATGCTGGACGAAGCCATCAGGTACGTCAAGTTCTTGAAGAGGCAGGTTCTGGTGTTGCAACGATCGGATAACCAGCAGCCACAGTGGCAAGTTGCACCACAGAATAAACCTCTCGGTTCCACCTCCTCAACCCCACTGGAGACACATCCAGGCCATGGATTCACTGTTTCAGACAACGGGGGGAAACCCCTTGTGCTTTAAATCACGAGGTAAATTAGTGATTATTAGCTCTATCAATTAAACCCTGAACATGTAATTGCTGTAAGAATGATAATATCAATTAAAACTTAAAACTATCAGAAAGGGTATATATCTATATATATATTTTGTGACACTTAACCTAGCTAGTTCTTATCATCAATAACAACAAATTCGAGATTTGAATCTTAATATTTTCGACATATTTTCTCAGGACGATTGAGTGTTAGAAAAAAAAATAAAGGGTTTGTTAGGATTTTGTTGACTGAAGGGTGGAATAATGATAACGGTTAGCTTGAGTTACGCAGAGCCGTATATAAAATATAATATCTATTCTTGAAGAGTCTAAATTTTGCCGGAAAAGTTTGCTTGGCCGACTCTCTTTCCCGGAAAAAAGCTATGACGTGAGAAAGCTGTTGAAATCATTGTTCTTCCCCTTCTCTTTCTGCATATAATTATATATTTTTTATTGTTTGAAGCCGAAGGTGTTGTCCATCAGCACATGTATGTGCAAACTTTGCATTATGTCTGTGTGTGTCCTCATTACTGAGATTTAAATAATATTACAGGAAATTTATGTCTTAGAATGTTAAGAAAAAGACGATTCATTCTTAAACTAAATTTATGTCTGAAACCCTAGACTATTGGAAGATAAAAATGAAAATGATATTGTTAGAAGAGACAATTATGAATCTTGAAGATGTGATGAAAATGAATATAAAAAGCGGTTTAGTAATATAAAAAAATAAGTTTAAAGTTTAGGGTTAGAATTTATGATTAATGTTTAAAAATTAAGATTATAATATGTTTTTATGATTTAAGATTTAAAATGTAGGGTTAAAACTTTAATTTGTTTATAAATTTACACCTTGATTAAGACACTATCATTTCATCAACATACTTATAAATAAATGCAAATTTGTCATCATTTATTTCATTGGAAATATAAAATATTTTCTTTTTTCATTTTCATTTTCATTTTATTCCCCCTCCTATTAATTGACACTGATTCACACACAAACCCTAAGTTTTAATTATAGTACTCCCTCTCTTTTATAGATGCATACAGGAGCTGTTATTTTCTTCCTACACATGGAGTTTTTGGTTCCTCTTTCATATTTTGATTAGAAGATTGATTTATTTTTTTATTTGTATTTTTACGTTCATTTTATGTTTCATTCGAAGTTTAAGATTATTTCTTTTCGTATTATTGTCTTTAAAATTCGAATCTAAATTCTTAGATCGAAAATTCAATGACTAGTGTTATCACTCCACTCCTACAGCAAAGAGGTTGAGTTGTATTGTAGGCACTGGATTTTGCTGGACCATTTACAATATAGAAGCTTGTTCCCTTGGGAATTTGCATACTGAAAGCAAATATGATTTTGGATTTTGATGAATTAGTAATACCGATGGATTTTCGAATATTTTAACATCGCGAGTATATTTGATTGGTGATCAAGTTATTTTTTTTTTATTTTCTCATTTTTTTGGGTAATGATAGGTTCCAGATATATTAGAAACTAGGGGTAGGTAAGACCGGGTACCTGACCAGTTTGACTATAATTGGTCTCGATTTCGGTAATCATCGGTTCCTGAAAATTAAAACCAGTCCCGGTCTCAGTCATACTGAGTCCTAAATTTTAGAAGTCGGTCCCGTTATTAGTGGAAACCGGTTCCAATACCGGGTACCCGGTCAATTGATTTATTATTAAAAAAATAAGCAATAGGAGGAAAAAAAATCAACTACCAATAATAATATTAAATAATAAAATTAGAATATTGTAAGCTTGAAAATTAAAGTCTTAAAACGAGTCATACTCGTAATATTAATACATAAAGAGAAAGTTTGATAAGAAAAATTAACGGAAGAACATTATCTATTACAAGCAAAAAAAATCAGTATCAGGTATTTGGTATGGACTCCAGTTCTATTGGGTACCCATTGGGTACCGAGTCTAGAAAATCAAAATCCAGTCCTGGTCCCGGTTACAAGCAGTTCCTAAATTTTGGATCCAGTCTCGATTCCACCGATACCAATTTCGAGTAAAAATTCACTGAGTCTAACCAGGTCTGGGACCGGGATGAGGTAAGAAACGTTCCATTTCTTTCCCTAGGATTTTTTTTCCTCTTCTCTAGGTAGGATTATGAATAGATTTCAGATTTGTCAAAAAAATATTAATTGATTATTAGTCTAATAGCACAACATTCATTTATCAAATATTATATGCTAATAATTAGGGGTGTTCATTTTTGAACTCGAATTATATTCGATCCAAAAAATAAATATTAGATTTTTAGATCGAATATTTAATTTTTTAAATTATTATGGTATTTATTTTAAAATAATTAATATTAAATAAGTAAAAAAATTAATAGTAATAGTAAGAAAATCGATATATATATATATATATATGATAATATTGTTTTTGAATAAATATATTAAAACAATCATGATAAATAGAAGGAAATGTTTATAATAATGAAAATTATATTACTAAAATGTATACTAATTACCGAAAAATAATAGTAGTATTTCATACTAATAAAATAAAATATAGTAAATACACAATATAGTAAATAAATGACAAAATAATTAAAAATAAATATGCTAAGGGATCAAATTGAATAAAATTAGAATATGAAAACGTCAAAATAGTAAGAAATTATGCATAATTAGACTACAGTAAAAAGATTAAGGACCAAAATAAAAATTAATCCCAGTATAACATTTTTTCGAATTTTCGGATAATTTAAAGCTTAAAATATCTTGATTTATATAAATTTTTCTTAAATATTCGATTTAAATCATATAAAATAATTATAAAAAATCAAATATCCAAATTTTTTAATCAGATATTTTAAAAGATTTGAAAAAAAATTATCTAAATTAAACTAATCGCATAATCCATCATTTAATATTTTACAA